>JANHMN010000002.1:209660950-209682845 GCA_030674055.1 Rhabdomys pumilio | reverse complement strand
CTCCCCTCCCCTCCTATCCTCTCCTCCCTTTTCCTTTCTCCCTTCCCCTCCTCTCTCTCTTTCTTTCTGAGACAAGGTCTTGCTTTGTAGACTATGTTGTTACCAAGCTCTTTGACTTTGGGTTCAGGATCTGTTTACCACCACCTAAGGTTACCATGGCAGCAGTGAGGATAGATAAAACCTAATCCCTTTCCACTTTTTTTGTTATTCTTTTGGTTTTTTGAGATAAGGACTAACTCTATAGCTCAGACTAGAATGAAATTTACAGAACCCACTATGGAGCCTAGGACTGACCTCAAACTTACATCAACCCAACTGTCTCAGCCTCCAGAGCAATGGTTCTCAACCTTCCTAATGCTGTGACCCTTTACTACCATTTATCATATTGGGGTGACTCTCAACCATACAATTATTTTCATTGCTTCTTTGTAATTCTGCTATAGTTATAAATTGTAATGTAAATATCTTTTTTTTTTTTTAATCATCTTAGGCGACCTCTGTGATAGAGTTGTTCAATCCCCAAAGGCTTCTTGGCCCCAGGTTGAGAACTGTTGCTATAGAATGATGGGATTACAGGTGTGAACTTCCAGGGTCACTCTAATCAAATTTTCAATAAACACTATGTAGCACTGCTGACTGTTCTCATCATGTATATAATACATTAGATGCCCAGAATGTGTTCATATTGTATCAAGGTTTGTACTCTTAGACCATCTTTCAACTTTTTTTTCACTTCCCATCACCAAGTGATAACCACCAATCTTCCCCTGGTCCTGTGAGATCAACTTTTAGATTCTTCACATCACTGAGACTATGCAGTATTTGTTGTTCTGGGCCTAGTTTACTTCACATATCACAGCATTCTCCTTGTTCACATGTGAAGTCAGAAATGGCACAATTGTCTTCTTTTTAATGGCTGGATGATGAGCCAAATTCCTCTGCCCATTCATCTGTCTCTAGTGAATATCTAGGTTGTTCCCATAGCTTTCTGGTTATGATTAATGCTGTGGGAAATACAGAGTTGTGCATAGTTCTTTTTCTTTCTTCTTTTATTTTTTTTATTTCCTATTTTATTTATTTCCCCTGTTTCAGATATAAACTTGTAAGTGGATTATATTTTTGATATTTTAAAAAAGACCTCTGTACTGTTTTTTTTATGATAGCTGCACCAGTCTATACTCCTACCAACTGTATATAAGAAATTGCTTCACCCCAAATTTTCACCAAAATGTAACATTTCTTGTCTACTCGGTAGTAGCCTTTCTGAGATGTATGAGGTAACAGCTCAATTTAGTGTTGCTTGTATTTTCTCAATCATAATGCTGAACACATTTTATACAGGTACATACATGCATATATGAACACTTACATACCTATTTGACATTTGTGTCTTCTTTAACGAAACATCTATTCAGGTCCCTTGCACACTGTAAAGATGAGGGTTTTTTGCTATTGTGTTGCATGAGGTTTTTACATGTTTTGAATATTAGCCCCTTCTCAGATTTGAGAGTATTTTGCAATTCTGTAAAATGCTGTTCCCATTTTAATTTGCTATGGACTGCAGAAGCTTTTAAGTTTGAGATAGACCCACTTGTTTATTTTTGCTTTTGTTGCCTGAGATTTTGCTGTTTTAATCTAATGACATTTTGCCAAGGCCAGTGTCACCGATTCTCCCTGAACTGTCCTGTGTTTTCTACTAAGTATCTTCAAAGACCATGAAAAAGATAATGCATGCAGGGATCTTGACACAGAGAGAAGCATGACAAAATCTTATTGTATCTGATACTCTCACATGCCACACAGAATTCTCTGTTCATTCCTTGTGGCAACTGGATCAGCAAACCTGTGTTACACCCATTTCACAGGTGAATAAATACATAGTGGGCATGCATAGATGACAAAAACTGGGCTGGCAAGATGGATCAGTAGGTATGGTTCATTGCTACCAAGTTAGAAGACCTGAGTTCTATCCTCAGTTCCCACATAAAGGAAGGGGAGAGCTGATTCCAGCCAGTTGTCTTCTGATCTCCAGTCATACTCTGTGACACACAAACACACACACAGACACACACTCATATAAAATGTGATCAGGACTTACAGTAAACTACTCTAAAAAGTTAAATAATGTGAAAGTGTGATTTTCACATATAGTTTCCTTGTATCTCTCTTTTCACTCCCATCTGCCTTTCTTAGTTTCCCAGTATCCTCTCGTGTTCATCCTACTTCCTCTCTTGGGCTTCAGCCACCTGCAAGGAAAGACAGCAAGGACATAACACATGAGCCTTCTTTGTTCTATGAATGTTCGATTTCTCAGTTGATTCCTTTGAGGTTTTATTGACCTAACTTTCTTTCTTTTTTTTTATTTGCTGCAACTTCAAACTTGCAGAAGTGTTGTATAACCATAGCAATAAACACTACAAATACTCATTCGGATTATACGCTTATTTCTGTTTTATTTGCTGTATCAACCTTTCTCTTTGTCTTCTGTCTGCCTCTCCTGTACCAAACACAAAAGAATGCTGTCAGTGGGCCTGGTCAAACTGACCACTGTAGCAATACCTTCTTGCTTCAACTCTAGCCCATACTCACACACAAACAGAATGGCATTTCCCTTTTCTAGTTATAATGTCTATCCTCATTTGTTCACAGCAGAGTCATAAACCCTAATGGTCTGCAAGAGTGGCAAACTGCTTCTCATATAATCACAGTGAACAAACACCTCAGAAAGATGTGAACCATGTGATCTAAAACCAGAATTCAGACGGGTTTTAGAAACAGAAATTTAAATGTCTGAAAGAGGAAGTTTCATGTGTTTAACAACATTTCTTGTGAGGACAAGGGGAGAAATCTCACAGTTAAACACCAATATGTCTGCTCTGTGTACAAGACATATTGACCAGACTAGACATCATCCCAGGTCCATTCGTGACACTGTCACCATCAACTGAACTTTGGTGTCCAACTTCAGAATCAGAACTTTTTGGTTTTATTTTTAGAATTGAATATACAGCATGCGTGACTGCTCATTTTAATATGGTTGGGGTTTGGACTTTTGTTTTAATTAATACTAACACATGATGCCAATTTTAACAGCACTTAAAACAGCAGAGGGTTGGGTGCTAAAGATCCTTCCACCCACCAAGGTAGAATCAATGTTATAAAGATGATAGATGGAAATGAATGGTCTCTCTTGACAAGAAGGGTATTTTTGAAAACTATGAGGAATCAAAGATTCAGCAATAGTGAACATGGTTTCCTCCCAAGGTGGCAGGGCTCATCATAACCTTAGGGGCAACAGGTTGCCAATAACACTTTGTATTGAAGAACAGACAAAGTCACAGCCTTTACCCTTGTTCACAGACTAGTGAATGTCATAATGCATCTGTAATAGCATGCTGGCCCTTAATGTTGTCAACCTCCTTAATGCACTTTAGATTTGTAACATTTGCTAAGTGTAGAATACCTTCCAATTAGCAAGTTTTAAAGAGGCCTCTAAAGCTCACGGTTGTTTCACTTTCTATGAGGTTCCATTCAGCAGGGAATCAGAAATGCTCTCAAACTGTTTTTTTTTTTTTTTTTTTTTTTGATTTTCGAGACAGGGTTTCTCTGTGTAGCCTTGCCTGTCCTGGAATTCACTCTGTAGACCAGGCTGGCCTCAAACTCTCGAACTCAGAAATCCGCCTGCCTCTGCCTCCCAAGTGCTGGGATTAAAGGTGTGCGCCACCACCGCCCAACTTCTCAAACTCTTAAAATGGCTTCATCAATGTGACTCATTGGACCCATCTACTTGAATTTGTGTTGAACATTGTTAGCATGTTTGAGGTTACTTATGATACTATGCAAGGAAAAATGGCAAATTTAATTGACAGGTAGTTTACTTATCCGAGATAGTTGCCTGTTTTATGATTTATTGTTGTGTATGATTTATTCTCAATATCCACATATTGGAGCTGATTCATGCTACAACTCTTTTAAGCACTAGAAAAAAAAATGTTTAAACCACTTGCTATGCTCATAAACCAAATCAGAGTGTACCAGTCAGTGATGTGGGTTTCACAAGTTCCATCCTAACCAGTGAATTGCACAAGATGGGGCCAGTGGTATGTAGTATGTGTCTTGCTGCGGTGAAAGAGAAACCAGGAATGGCAGGTTTCACCAAGGAACCAGCCTCTTATTAAGAAGCCCCTTGCCTCTTGGGTTGGTGTGTCTGGGATGATGCTAGTCACCAACAAAGCTTGAGTTTAGAACTGTGAACCACAGCTCCCATCACAGTGTCAGATGTGCAGAGACAAATGATTAAGTGGATAACTATAAGCACACTAAGATCCTCTGAGAAACATGTCACAGCCAGAGACTGGAGAAATGGCTTAGCTGGTAACATATTTGCCTTGGAAACAAGAGGACCTGAGTTCAAGTCCCAGAACCCATACAAAAAAATTTAATAATAATAAAAAAGAACCTTAAAAGGGGGAGAGGTAAGCCTTTGCTGTGCTGAAGGGTAAACAAACAAACAACACCTAAGTGGATTCCTGGGGCTTGCTTGGCAGCCAGCTTAGCCTACTTGGTAAGCTCTAGGCTAGGAGACCTTGTTTTTTAAAAGAAAAATGAAGGAAAATAGGAAGGAAGGAAGGAAGGAAGGAAGGAAGGAAGGAAGGAAGAAAGAAAGGAAGGAAGAAAGAAGGAAAATGAATGACTGCGCCCAAAGAGTCACACTCGAGGTTGTCTTCTGACCTGTGCACACACACACAGCATGCTTCTGCACACATAAATGTGATGCTGCTGCAGGTGCTCACCTGCCACCAGTCTGCCAGACCAAAGTGAATCATTAACAGAAAAGTACTGCCACATCTGCTAAAAATGGGAAGGCTTTGAAATTTATGAGCAACATCTTGTCAGGCCCCAGGAACCAAACCTGAAGAAGAGGTGCTGGGTAGGAGTGCCAGCCAGCAGAGCCGTTTTCCTAGCAGAAGGCAGGGCAGGCAGTAGAGTACAGGCTTTGCAGGAAGCACAATCCTGGAACTTTACCGGAAGAGAAAAGGACTGGCTGTCGTTCCATCTTAACAGTGAACTGGCATGATGAACTTTGAATTACTGCTTCCCAGTTCAGACCTAAAATTATATTTAAATGCCCTGTCTCCGTGCTATCAAAAACAGCTCAGCAAAAGCGTCTTGCACTTCAAGCCTATAAATCTGAAACTTCCTAATCCCCGCAAGTGCACACTAGACTTCTTGCCTCCATGGAAACAACAAAGCATGCAGGCAACTGATTGGCCTCCAATGAATTTTAGATAAGACAGCTTGGAAGGGAATGGATGTGATTTTAATGCAGAAGAAAGCGCTGGAAGGGACGTTCACTTGGTTCATATTTGAATAAAGCAAACAAGACAGACGAAAGGCTGACAGCTGTAAATGACATTGTCAGTACAAAAATTATCAGCCAGTTTACAATCTGTTTGCTTATGTTGAACAAACAGACTGTGTGTGGCATCCTCCGGCCCCTTGAATGGCAGAAATACTCGCAGGCTTCCGAGAAGCTATCTGCTCTTCTGCAGCCCAGCCACATTAGATCGCCATTTGACAGCCGCGATGAAAAGGAAACTGTGTCCTTTGCCTCGTCCCCCACCCCACCCCCCTGGCCGCTGTGCTTTCTCTTTCCCTTTCTTTCTTTTTCTTCGTTGCCTTTTCTCCAAAGACAAGCACTGAAGATGGGTAGAGACACTCCTCTTGTGTCAATGGCGTGAATTATGTTAGCTCTGTTGCCGGATCGAGTCGTTTACTGATGTGTCTGACATTCCAAATGGGAGATCTTCAGTAACCTAGCAAGGCTCAGGGCCAAGTCTTCATTTTTTATTCCTTACAGGAAACAGAAGCCGGGAGCATCTGAAAGAATGTCACTTTCTCCACCCCCACCCCCACAACCCTCCCCCTTGCTAGCCAGTCCGGGTCTTTGTGCAGCCTGTCTCTGAGACCCCTTGCTTTGAACTTGCTAACATCGCTTATAGGTACAGAAACAAAACCCTGACCAAGATGGGCAGCAAAGCCATTCTGCATCCCTCTTACCCTGAGCAAGGCCCCAGCAACCCAAATTGCAGGGATAAAAAACTCAGCGGGCTCTGACTTTTCTCTGGGTGGGGGTTGGGGAGCTGCACTGGAGTCTGGCACTCAGCCCCGAGCAACGGGAATAAATAGTGTGGTCCTGTAGTCTAATCCCCCGTGTTCTGCAGACTCATGACAGAGAAATAGTTCCCTTTGTTCGGAAAGAATGAAGAACAAACACAGGTACTAACTTTACCCCTCAGTTCTTGGGGGCTCCCTGTTGGTTAACTGCTTCAGAGATTTAAGCTTCTGCTAGTGGCTTTTCAAGGGGCTGTTTAGATACTCTTGGCTTCCTATGTAAGAGCTCACCTTAGATAGTGCGTGACACACTTCTCCTGCGGGGAGCTTTATCTGCAGTTATAACGTAGAAAAACAATTATCCACAGAACCCAGGGTTCTGATTTTTCTTCTGCATCCTATTGTTAGTCTCTGGGTCTCTCTTCCTGGACGGAAGTAGCTAAGAAATGTTCAGACAATCAAGTCGTCCTCTCTGCTCTTCCATTTCTCCCTTTCAACACTAAGACTTTGCTAGAGATCCCTGATTTATTTGACCAGAAAACTAAAATAAAAAATTGGGCCGGTGCGTGAATGCGGCGTGTTTGTAGGAGATAAGGAGGCGCAGGAGAAGGCGCGCAAAAGCCAGAGGCCATGGTAATTACTGTTAAGCAGTGAAGCATCAAAACACCTCTCCAATTACCGACAACCTGGAGAGGAGAGTTATATTGCATCGAGCTTTTCATTTTAATCTAAATTGCTGTTTTTTCCTCTGATATGGCCATCGGTCAGAAAGAGTTGACCATCATTAAAACTGTTTGATTTGGATCCCTGCGGTGTTTGGTTAAGAGGGGAAATGCAAATTTGATGAAAGAATAAGGATGAATTTACATATCAGCCCCGGCTCACAGGGAGAGAGTAAACATTCTGTTTATCTCAAGTGTCGCTCTATGATTTCCACCGAATATGAAACTGACCTTGGCCCAGTCATTGCAAAAGGTCTAAATGAAATATATGGTTGTCCAAATACGGCTTACTCGAGTAGAACTTGTCTGCAAACAGGGTTGGGGGCAGCGCTGTGAGAGCCTGGCCTTGATAAACTCCAAAACAAAGCTCTGAAGCAAAGGTATTGTGAAGAAGAAAAGAGGGAAATCCTCCCTTGTGGATTCCATGGAGCCACCATAAATTAAATCAATCTAGTAAGCTAGTAATGTTAGGTTGCATCTCTCTAAAAAAAAAAAAGAAGCATGAGAGAGAGAGAGAGAGAGAGAGAGAGAGAGAGAGAGAGAGAGAGAGGTCAGAGACACAGAGAGAAACACAAAAGACACATAGAATAGAAATGTCTTAAAACCATATTTCTTACATTATGTTGAATGTTCTTTCACCCAGCATTTGCTTATTAACTGAAGACTAAGTTGGTCATTTGTTTGATTTCTAAAAACTAATTGATTTGAAGGACTCCAGCACTGCCTAGATAGTGCATACAAAACTAGGATAATTCCCTTTGCCTGTTTAAGGCAGCCACGTTTGTATTTTCCACATCTTTAATTAGTTTTTTTTTCTCAAGCTAAGTCAACATTCATCACAATGGTGACGGAGCCCCAGACTTTTGTCTGTAATGATGGAGGCTTCTGAGTGTGCAGAAATATACTTGAGGCACTCGACAGCATGCGTTGGCATCTTACCTGCATTTCTCACTCCCAGAAATTCAATATGGAGAAGGAAGATGAGAAGGAATCGTGACATCATACACACAGGAGAGGTGGTGGGGTGTCCAAATGTCTACAAGGGTGCTTCGACGTGAGTAGAACATACCATGAACAAAATAAAGGAAAGGCGAAAACTCTCTGGAAGACCATAGACTCAGTATTCTTGCTGAGCAATGTTAGTTCATTTTCATCTAGAGACTCCAAAATACTTACTTCTCAAATACACATTTCCATGCACAGAGAATTACATAAATCTTCAACAGAGGATCCCTGAAGGAATGTCCTATCTGAGGGCAGTGAGAGTCTTGACAGGGGAAAGTCCAATGATCTGATCTCAAATCTTCTTTAGTCTGGGCTATGCTTCATGTTACAGGCTAAATTGATGGGGACACTAACACACAGGAGACTCTTCACTATCAACAGACCCGGAGCCTGGGTTTCCAAATGCTTTTTGAAAAGAAGTTGATATGCTGCCTACAGTGGAAAGAAGAGCTTTATAAAACAAAACAACAACAACAATAACAACAACAAAAAACAGAGCATGATTGTGTGGAGGGGAGACACTGAGAGAAGAGAGCTGAGATTCATTCTCTGGTGTTCTGCGTTCATGCACAGGTGGATGGAGAGCCTTGAGTCCTGCATTGCCTCTGGTATAAAATGACTGAAATGTCAGAAGTAGAGGCTTATGGCTGACGAAAGGACTCTGATCTCTCTGCTCTAATGCCTCCAGTGTTCCAAGTATGAGTTATAGATCTCTTAGCAAACTCCCCATGACACAAAGCATTCCATGGCTTGAGGAATGACAAGAGCTAAGAAAAGAAGGAAGAAATCATCACTGAGAGTCAGGGACCTGAGTGTCAGCAGGTGAAGGAAGCAGCGGAGTAGGATGTGGCAGTGAGCACCTGCTTAAACCCTGCACGTCATTCACTCAACTACAGGAACCCTCTTCTGTTTGTTGAGACTCATTAGAACTATATCTACACATTACTGAAAGTGCTTAACTCCAAAGGGAAAAATCAGTCTTTATGGTCATTAGCTGATAGGTGAACAAATATATGGAACATAACCACACAAGGGAATATTACTCAGTGATAAAAAGGAGCAAAACACTCCTTTTTGAATCAGTTGACAACTTTTTAAATCAGAAGAAGACATGGATGTCTCTTGGAAACCTGGGGTGCAGTGAATGATGCCAATCATGAAGGAAGGCCTCCAACTGCAACACTCCACTCACTTGAAACATCCAGAACTAGTAAGTCAAGAGAGTGCAGGGCACATTGAATTGAGAGTCTCAGAACTTCACTAGGAAGGAATAAAAGGCAAAAGGAATTCTTGTTTGCAATAAGCAGTGATCAAACTGTGTGAAGCTATTCTTCTGCTTAAATTGAAGAGGAACTTGAGCAAGAAGAAAGAGAGGGAGTCTTCTATGGATGACGCTCCTCACCAGAGCCCCACTCTGTTCTGCTTATTATCCACAGGAGTGATTTCAAAGTGTCTAATGGATTTTATGTAAATGAGGATACAATCCTGCCTGTTCACCATTGGCTGATGTTTACATTTGTTTATAGGTTGTGGTTCATTGGTCAGTTTGGATGCAGAATAGGACACACAGTGACTGTTTATCTTGGCAGTGAAACAGGAGCAACAGAGTTCAATTCTGGTTCTTCTGAAAGCACACACGCTGTGACCCCACCATTAGAAAGGACAGCCAGGTTTGATTCTGATCTAGGCTCAGTTAGCCTCTTGGGATTTACGTGAGTAGGAATACTGAGTGATTGTTGAGACATATGAGGTTTCCATTGGGAGAGTAGACAGAATGTTCTACAATGTGGTGAGTGTTGCACAAGACCGTGGATACATTCAGTGCACTGAACTGTATGCTTTAAATGAGTACATTTTGTGGTATGTGAAATGTAACTCAAGAAAGCCATTCAAGGGAGAAGGGCGGGGAGCAAAAAAATTACAGGACTCTTACACAACCAGAGATTTCTGTGGACCCGTGTAGGACAGATGAAGTCACAGGTTCATCAGCTTAACAAATCTGGAGCCATTCCTCCAGTTGCCAGCAGAATCACAGCCCCACTGAAGTCTGAAGAATGTGGATGGTTACTGTTGTACCAGCCACAGTGGGCCACAAGAGGAATAACTTCATCATGGAACTCCTCATCTAGAAGGACAAAGACAAGCATCTATGTGGACCAGAAGTTGGACAATAGTGCATGTTGTTAATAACTCCAAAGTGCAAGGAATCTCCAGACACCTCCATGTATTCCTGCTGCAGGGCAGAGCCCTCTCACACACCAACACTTCTGAGTTTATTGTTCTGTGGGTAACAGGAAGTCTGTGAGGGTTTTTCAAAAGGAAGGTGATAAAGCATTTCACTGAGCCCCATGCCAGGTTCTACTGCATTCCAACACAAAGCTGTGAGTCTAGGCCCAAGGGGTGGTGATTTAGTAAAAATCCAGAGTCAGTGGAAACAATGTCCTCCATGGGCTCTTTCAAGTCAAGAGTATTATACCATTTTTCAAGCATTCAGGAAGATTCTTGATTACATGAATAAGGTGGAATCTCTCAGATGTTCTCAGTAACTTCAGCACCCAGGGATCACTGAAGAAATGCGATACTTAGCGCAACACACTTTAGTTCAGAGGAAGCCAGTGTGGAGAGTTATGGTGAGGATTATGGAGGAGATGTAAATTTTACCCCATATAGGGATGGATGAGACTGAATCTCTAACCACAGCAGGAGACAGGGTGCAGCCCCAGACAGTCCTGGCTGCAAAGACATCACATTACAAAGTCTGAATTCTAGAGACTGTGATAAAAAGCATGACCTTATCTCCACTTTATAGAGAAGAGAAGAAGAATTTGTTTAAGATCAGTTAGTAAATGTTCAACTAGTATAATTCAAATACCACTCCATCTATCATTCAAGGTCATACATTTGTTGACTCTCTGTGCTGTTTAGCTTTCTTGCTCCAAATAGTTCTACAGTGTTTAAACTATATCAATAAATAGAAACTTCAAGAAGGTACATAGCTCATCTTTTGACTTTCATAAAATACGACCTTTTAATTGGTTAGAGATGCTACTATAGGAAGATTATGTATTGGCACGATGGACCACATGACAGCTGTGTTTTATTCACCTAGTTAGTGTGGTATGGAATTATATGAACCAAACCAGAAGCCTGGATATGCCTAAGCAGTCTGGTTGCTGTGCAAATTCAGGGCTAGAAGTTTCTTTTAGTCACAGGCCTTGGCACTTTGAATACTGAAGGTGACAGTTTCTTTGAAGGTCTAAGTAAAGGTTTTAAAGAGGAATAGTTATTACTTTTATGTCCCAAGTTTCTCTTTGAGTCTTTAGGAGTATTGAACAAGCACAATTTAGAAGGATCATCACAGAGATGGGGTTGGTGTGGACATCCTAATGTTAGAGACAGGAAGATAAGCTAGTTATGGCCACAAGGACCACTTTCTTGCTGGAAAATAAAGGCTGCAGCAATGTATTGGAATGGGATGAAGTGGATCTGAAGGAGTGCTTTCAAGATGTTATCAATCTAGGGGACAGGTGAATTGAAAGTCCATGCCTAAGAATTACAAATATAAGAAGACAGGAAGCTAAGATAATTGGGAAGTTGACAAGAGGAATATCAAAGAACAAGAAAAGACAGACATTGAAGACCAACATGAGCAGTATGCATTTGTAAGTAGCTGATGACAAGCAAGGGAGATCCTGCAGACTGCCAGTGATCTCCTATGCTTCTGTGAGGACACATGGGGAAGCTCTTGGACGCTAACTCACTAGATTCTTGTTAGTCTTTAGAAGCCACTTTCAGCAGACTGTTCACAGGTAAGAGGTCAGATTGTGGGAGAAGAAAATGGATAAAACCAGACAGATTGCTTATGGAAAAGCAGAAATAGAAGAGAATTTTATTTAAAGGAACTCCATACAGCTGAGGGTTAAAGTATATCAAAGGATGTTTTATTGGGCAGGGGTCATTGGGATGGCAGATAGGCATGGACGATAATTCTGTTGTAAAAAAGGAATCATGTCTGACACATTCAGTCATATCTAATGAAATCTGATTTGGATTGATCATGTTTCATAATTTCCAGTACAGGTAGTTAATATAATAGAAAATCCTTTAGTGATGAACATCTTGGCTTTTGGCCTTGAAGTTTGGAAGGGTGGCTCCACTCTTGTGGAATTGAGGAGTCTTTACAAGATATAAGAATACTCAAAAAAAGGAAGAAGGAGAAAAAAGGGGAAGTGACTCAGTCAGTGAAGTGCTTGAACAAATGTGAGGACCCAAGTCGGATTACCAGCACTTTCACAAACACAAGTGTCAAGGTGGAGAGATGACTCAGCAGTTAAGAGCACTCTATGTCCTTGCAAAAGACTGGGGTTCAATTCCCAACAACCACATGGTAGTTCAGGACCACCTGCTACTCCAGTTCTTAGAGACCCTATGCCCTCTTCTGGCTTCCCTGGTCATCTACTCATCCACATCCACATACATACATGCATATACCCATATGCATATACAGGCAAAATAGCCATATGCACAATTTTTTAAAGCTATACATTTTATTATACATAAATTTTATTTAGTGTTTTTTTCATTCTCCCTTTCTCCCTCTCTCCCTCCCTCTCCCCCCTCTCTCTGTTCTTCTTCTATGTTATATCCTGACTACAGTTTCCTCTTCTTCCTCCCCTCTAGTCTCTCCCCCTCACCTCCCCTTCATCATCCCCAGATCAATGTCGCCTACTCACCTCCTCTCAGGTAAGAGCAGGATTTTCAGGGCCATCCACCAATATGGTATAACAAGCTATAATAAGACCAGGCACATACTCTCACACCAAGACTGGACAAGGCAACCCAGTGAGAGGAAAAGGGTCCCAAAGGTGGGCAAAGTCAGAGACAGCCCCCACTCTCACTGTTAGGAATCCCACAAGGGTACTGAGCTACATGACCATAACATATATGCAAAGGACCTAGACCAGACCCATCAAGGTTCCTTGATCTCTGTTTGCCCACTTGAGACCTGGTCAGTTGATTTTGTGGGCTGTGCTCTTGTGGTATCTTTGGTCCCTCTACTTCCTCTCATCCATCCTCTCCCTCCTCTGCTGGACTCCTTCAAGCTCTGCCTAATATTTGGCTGTGGAACTCGGTATCTGCTCCCATCACTTGCTGGATGAAGTCTTTATGATGATGATTATGCTAGGCTCTGGTCCCAGTACACCCTGCAGGCCTGACAAAAGTAGGTCAGAAGGTTTTTGGCTGGGTTGGTGTTCTAATACCTCTGCTTATGGCCTTGCCTGGTTGCAGAGGATGGCCAGTTCAAGCTCTGTGTTGACTGTTACTAGGAGTCATCACCAGTGCCACCCTTTGAAGAGTCCATGGATTTTCCATTGCACTAGATTT
Source organism: Rhabdomys pumilio (assembly GCA_030674055.1). Classification (NCBI taxonomy): domain Eukaryota; kingdom Metazoa; phylum Chordata; class Mammalia; order Rodentia; family Muridae; genus Rhabdomys; species Rhabdomys pumilio. The sequence goes on along the minus strand of JANHMN010000002.1, from coordinate 209,669,619 downwards.
CTAACTCATTCCTGAAATGCTCCCCAGTTCCAGATGTCTCTCTCAGTATCCCCCCATCTCCACCAACAGCTCCCTCCTGTTGCCTTCCAGATGTCTCTCTCAGTATCCCCCCCCATCTCCACCAACAGCTCCCTCCTGCTGCCATTCCTATCCACTCACTCCCAGTCCTCCTGCAAAATATATTCTATGTCCTCTTCCCAGGAAGATCCTGTGTCTCCCCTTCAGCCTCCTTGTTGTCCTCTCTGGGTCTATGGATTGTAGAATGGCGATTCTTTACTTTACAGCCAATATCCGCTTTTAACTGAGTACATACCATGTTTATCTTTCTGAGTCTTGGTTACCTCACTCAGGCTAGAGTCCTGAACCTCAGGTAAGACTGGCACCCCACCCCATTCATACCTTCCCAGAATAACCCCAATTTCCCCTCTTCTCATCATCACCATATCCTGACCTATACCTCTGGCAGAAGCCTCCTACCCTATCAGAGAGTAGGCCAGGATCTTGAATCCCAGAGACCAGACCAGTTCCCTGAAAGCCAGCCAGAACCCTCCTACCCCACTAGAAGTCAGGCCAGCATCCTGAACCCCAGAAGACTCCAAGCCAGACCAGAGGGCTAAACGTATGGCCAGAATTCTAGCCCCCAACATGGGCAGCAACTCCTAGAGGCCATCCAGGCCATCAGAAGTTCAGCCCACAATGCAGTCAGAGACCCTCTACTCAACCATAGGCCACTCTAGCCAGAAAACCAGAGAGGAAATTAAAACCAAGAATGAAAACACCAATCCAACAAAGACAAACCCAGAAATTGGCACCTAGACCAATAATCACTTCACATCAATGTCAGTATAAGAACACAGTCAGTAGTCAGAGCAATATGGCACCACCAAAGTCCAGCTATCCCGCTACAGCAAGCCCTCAATATTCCAGTAAAAACTGAAGCACAAGAAAAATGACCTTAAATGTAACTTTATGGAGATGATAGAAGTCTGTAAAGAAGAAATGAATAAATTCCTTAAAGAAATAAAGCAAAAGACAATAAAAAAATTGGAGGAAATCAATAAATCTCTTAAAGAATGTCAAGAAAGCCAAGAAAACCCAAACAGTTGAAGGAAATGAATAAAACTGCTCAAGGCCTGAAAATTGAAAAAGAAGCAATAAAGAAAACACAATCTGAAGCAATCCTGGAAATGGAAAACATAAGTAAGCAAACTGGAACTACAGATACAAGCATTGCCGACAGAATACTAGAGATGGAATTGAGAATCTCAGGTATTGAAAATACAATAGAAGAACAAGAGACATTGGTTAAAGAAAATATTAATCTAAAAAATTCTTAACACAAAACATGTAGGAAACCTGGGACACCATAAAAAGACCAAATCTAAGAATAATAGGAATAGAAGAAGGAGAAGATTCCCAGCTCAAAGGCCCTGAAAATATTTTAAACAAAATCATAGAAGAATTGTTTCCTAATGTAAAGAAGGACATTGCCTATAGAGGTAGAAACTTGCAGAACACAAAAGGGATTGGACCAGAAATGAAAGTGCCCTCACTACGTCATAATCGAAACACTAAGCACACAGAACAAAAAAGAAGATTAAAAGCTGAAAAGGGGGGTGGGGCAAGTAGCATATAAAAGTAGATCTATTAGAATTAAACCCAACTTTTCAATGGAGACTCTAAAATCCTGAAGGGCCTGGACAGATGGACTGCAGACTCTTAAGAAACCACAGATGCCAGCCCAGAATAGTATACCCAGAAAAACTTTCAATCACCACAGATAGAGAAAAGAAGATATTTCATGATAAAGTCAAATTTAAACAATATCTACCCACAAATCCAGCCTTACAGAAATACTAGAAGAAAAATTCCAACCCAAGAAGGTTAACTACATGCCTGGAAATGCAGGCAATAAATAATCTCACACCAGCTTAAACCAAAGAAAGAAAACACACACAGACACACATACACATGCTCACATACTACCAACAACTATAACAAAATAGCAGAAATTAATGATCATTGGTTATTGATATCTCTCAATATCAATTCATACAATGTTTAAAGGAATTATTTTTAATTATGACAGGAGCCAGGCAGTGATGGCACATGCCTTTAATCTCAGCACTTGGGGAGCAGAGGCAGGTGCAACTGAGTGTTCCAACCAGTCTGGTCTATAAAGCAAGTTCCAGAATGGGCAGGGCTACATGGAGAAGCCCTGTCTTGAACCACCCACCCCCCGAAAATAGAGAGGCATGGTGGTGTACTTGGTGATTCCAGCACCAGGGAGAAGACAGAGGAACCCCTGAAAGTTGCTGGCTGGTCTGGTAGCCCAACTGGTGAATTTCAGGCCAATGAAAGACCCTGTTCTAAAGGAGATGGGTGCTATTTCTGAGGATGATACCCAAGATTATCTGCTGGTGTCAAGTACACACCACACACACACACACACACACACACACACACACACACACACACACTCACACCTCTCAAGCATACATGCACACATGCACTCATGCACACATGAACAAGCACACACATGAAAGAAAAGCACAGGAGCAGCTCATAAGATGTCGTGCCGCGTGGCTTCAGTGACTTTCACTTGCACAATTCATTCTCCCACACCACATGTCCCTGACACCTGGCAGAGTTTTGATTTTGCATCCCAGTGTGGTTTGGAGACTTAGAGGCCAAGGCACATCCTGGAACCACACCCTGTTTCTCAAGTCCTTCCTCATGCTGTCTCTGAAGCATCCAGGAAGCTGTGGCTGAAATCACAGGTCATGCATCAAAGCGCTTTAATTAGCCTGGGACAATTGTCAGGGAGTTGGGGAAGCAGCTGAAACTCTTTGGCTGTTATTATTTCTTAAGGTGTTCTGGGAAACAAAAAACATAACATATTGTAACTCATGGGAGAAAAACATGGCCACAGGGTAACATTTTAAAGGAAGCTTGACATGTTAGAACTCTCATTACCCTCTGATTTCAGAATGCTACGTGTTTATTGAAGTGAACAATGAAGCGATGAAGAAAGCACTTTCATTGTCTTACTCACAATATTCAATACTTAAAAGTACCCATTGTTATGTCTTTCTTCACACATGCACCTAAGTTAACTTTACTTACATGGTATGTTTAATATTCAGAATGTTGGACATAAGCAGGTCTCCATTTGGGGAGAATTTCCCTTAGGGAATACATTGCCAATTGTTACTATTGTCCCATAATAAAAATGGATTTTTCTACTACATGAACTGTGTCTTCTTTACATTATGCCAATTTCATGCATCATGCATTTAGGCCACAATTTAAACTTTTTATTTTTTACTACTGGGCAGCTAAATGAGCCCATATTTTTCTTTTCTTTTTTGCAAAATGTATAATGTTACAGTGAATATCTTTTCCTCAATGCCTTGTTTTGATCCTTAGGATAAGTCTATATTTTGACATTATATATGTCCTGCTTAATAGAGAAATAATTTAATTTTTAAAAAGCATTTATTATTTATTTGTTTATTTATTTACTTATTTATTTGGTGTGTGTGGAGTTTCTGATAATGCACATGTAGAGGTCAGAGGTCAATTCTCTTCTTCCACCATGTGTGTTCCAAGGATCAAATTTAGGTCAAAGCCATGGTAATAGGTGTTTTATCCACTACATCTTGCTTACCCTTAATTTCCTTTCTTCCTTTCTTCTTTCCTCCCTTCTTTTAGTTTTTGAAACGGGTTCTTGATAGGTAGTCTAGACCCCTGGCTCAGCCTTCCAAGGGCATAACATACAGCCACTAAACCTAGCTAAAAGTGCTTTCATTTATTTTCTTGTGTTGTTTTGTAGAGCTGGGAATTAAACCCAGGGCCTTTCACATGCTAGGCCAGCACTATGTCTCTGAGCTGCACTCTTAGCCAGAGACCACATTTTAAAAGTTCTTCTATTTGATTGTCAAGTTTTCTTTGTAGAATTGTTATTTCAATTTGCATTTCTATGAGCTGGGAAGAATGCGTATTTTCTGTACTATTTAATAAGTGCTAGGCAAATTCACTAAAAAGAAAACACTGACCAATTTCAGATAACAACTGTTGAGTATATATTTGGATATATAATATAAATGCAAATTTATAATAGTAAATTATAATAAAATTAATGCTTTCAATATTGTACTTATTGAAACTTTCACTTGATTGCAAATGAGGTTATAAATACGTATGTGTGTTTATTACCCGTTTCTGTCTCTCTTCTTCAGTGGGATGCCCGTTTATATCTTTCCTGTGATCTATTATCAATACATCTTTTTTGCATCTATGGATAAAAATCTATATAGTAGAGATATTGATCTTTTCTTTGACATATATATTATGGCATGTATGTGGATGACAGTGACTGTTTTGAAATTTCACTGATTTACGTATTTGTTTATTTATTAATTTATTTTTGGTGGTGCTTGACACAGAGTCCAGGACCATATACATGGAAAATATTGGCACTGTTAGGTGAATACACCTATCAACAGTAAATTAATATTTTCTCATCCCTCATTAAGGTAACTTCCTTTTGCAGCAGATGAAGACCATTACAGAAAACAAGAACTAATCAAAATGCGGAGTGGTGGAGCCCAGTCTCAACTGATACATCTAACTGCTACATTGCTCAATCAAAAGGCTTCAGGATCGTTATGAAAAGGGGGTAGGATTCTATAAGCCAGAGGAACAGGAAATTTGTTGTATGATTGAGTCTCCTAGAAATGTCAGAAGGTACATGCATGACGTTGCACCAACTTGGCCACTTAAACGTGATATGAACAAAGATGATACCAACAGACATGCTAACATGGAGGTGGGGGACATTTAGGAGGCCTCTGCCCTATAACATAAAACTACAGGCAACTAAGGAAGGCTGAGAGTGGAAGAGACAGTCTTCCCTAGGGAAGAGCACCACAGTTGGTTATCCAATATCAAATGGGCAACCTGACAGCATATACATATAAGTAACACTATACAGACTGAGGAGGTTGTGTGTGTGTGTGTGTGTGTGTGTGTGTGTGTGTGCGCGCGCGTGCCCGTCTATGCATGTGTGTTCATACATATTTATACTTATGCAGCAAGTAAAGAAAAGGAGGGTATGTATTTGAATAAGAGTAGGGGAGGGTCCATGGGAAGGTTTAGAGGGAAGAACAGGAAGGGGAAAATAGTGTAATTATAGTCTCAAAAAACAACAACAAAAAACCCCCAATATTTATGTAGCCAGATAAAATGCTTATTTATTTTTTGATACAGAGCAAACTCTTAGGAGACTGTCTTCACTGCTATAGTTATACAATAGCCTCCTACCCTGAAAATCAGTATTTTCATACTGATTCTGTTACATAAAAATATTACTTTATCATTTTCAAAACATCAAAATAAAAGCAAATCGAAGTTTAATCAGAATGCATGTACATATATTCATGACACAGTATAAGGCATAACATCTGATTTCCACTATTTTCTTGAAAAGTGCTCTCCTGGCATACTGATCTTCTGTGTGTGAAGCGTCTCTGATTTTCTATTCTGTTGCATTCATCTGTTTTTCATAACACCATCTGATATCAGGATGGGTTGACTTTAATTCATAGTAATCTTTAGAGGAGAAAAATGGCAAAATGGCAGCCATGAGCTTAGTGTGGCTAAGCAGTGGCTGGGAACCAAGTCCCAGGAGACTCTAGATCTAATTTGACCATTGTGCCCTGATCAGTTGGGATTCACTGTTTTGAGTCTTTGTAGTTTTAATGCACTTCTTCATCTTAAATCTTCTGCTTGCCAAAACTGGACTCACCTACTTCTTTTACCAATCTCTTATCACTGTCCTCAGCACCAGGTAGATTAAGTTACATCAGTCACCAAAATATCCCAACTCAAATGTTATTATGATGGGCTATAAATAATTCCCCTTTCCTTCCTGAGGCAGAGCAAGTAGGACCTCAGAGGCTTGAGCATTTTTTAAAAATGAGCAGCCTTGCTTGGAATGGGGGAGGGGAGGAGTTGCATTTTCAACTCTAAGTAGTTATTTAGAAGACTCAACTTGGAGCTGTTAGACAAGCTTAAAGAAAGAGACAATTCAGAAAAACTAACTAAATAAATAAAGTCAAATTAAAAACCTTGAAGAATTGGTAGTTGGAATTTTTTTCTCAGAAGGAAAAGCCGATTCCAGGATAAACCTTCATGAAGGTAGGTGCTATACTGAGCCTTTTCCCACACAAGATTCAGCTACTACTGGATGGAGTGATTCATCACCTACTGAGTTATTTCAGGGGAAATGCTATGAATTCCAAAAATAAGTTATGGGCTGCTCTTGCAATAAAAACCATTGACATGAATACTTCTTCTGTGTTCATATTTGGATCAAAAAGCTCTCAGCCATGGAAAGCTAAGCTGGGCAAGAAGGAGAAGACATTCAGCAGCCACAGAACAGTCTGGGGAGCTGGAAGCTCTGGTCTCACCCTACTTTGGAGGTCTTGCTAGACTTGCCTGGATCTGGGCTTCAGTGTGCATGTTTGAAAAAAAAATGAGCTACCTGGATATTGCTAAGGACTCCAGTGTCTCATTTGATTTGCAGAGAGTCAGTATATATCCAATATACTGATGTCATGCAGGAGTGATGCCCACTGCACCTGCTCACCCAAGTCTCCGGAATCTAGTCATGTGAAAAGTAGGTGGCACTGAAGGAAGTTCCTTTGGCTGTAGAAAGGAACAGCGGGAGCTGAGTGAAGGCAGAGATGGTGCTGTGATGTCTGTCCTCCCAGCATCTAGTGCCCTTCCTGGAGTACCACCCATGGAATGTTTACCGAGAGAATGAATAGATGGAGTTGAATAGTTGGGAAACAGCACAGGTGGTCCACACCAGGAGAGGATCCTGAAAGAAAACGTTTACCTTCCACAGACTATCAGAATTTTGTCTTGCTTTCACATCCCACCCTGGATAAAAGAAGACAGGACTCCACCCACAGGCAGACCTCCGGTGGGGCCATGTTTGTCCACACAATACAACACAACACCCCCTCCTTGTTTGTTCTGCCAGCAGGGTATGAGCCTATGATGCAGCACATCAAGGCTAACACATCTCTAGTGGCTACATCCTGGTTAGGATGGGAAGCCTCTTTCTACCCCCACCATGAGAGACCTGCCGCTTTCCATGAACCAGGATGAGGTTCCCAGTGAGGGAGCTGAGGGCATTGTCCCTCCACTCAGCTCAGCAGCAACAAACACTCAGTTTAGACAGGTGGCTTAGCTTTCTCCCTAACTAGAAGTAGTCTTTCTTTTGCTATTTCTTTTGCTGTAAGGACCACCCTCCCCCCAGCTGGGCTTTGGCCAGGAATGGGTGGTTGGGAGCGTAACAAAGAGGTGGGGCAGAGCAAGACACAAGCCCATTCATCAAAGTTGCCTTTTGATGAAATGGGATTATGCTGCCTTCGTTTGTCAAGAAATGGAAGCCAGAAGATTAGAGGCAGGTGCACTGATCAAACATGCTCCAGGGTGGCTCAGACCTCCAGGGTGTGTTCTGGATCCCCCTAGCCAGAGAACTGAACAGGTAAGGAGCCTAAGGAGGTGACCCTGAGCATCTGCTTCCAGCAACACACCCCATTGTGCTCACTGACCGTCCTATATCTCACATGTTAAATTAGAAGATGCCCCCTACCACATCCAGCCCCTCATTAATGGTCTGAGACTAGAAGTCAGCGCGTCATTGCATCTGAGGACCTAGATGTTTGCAAAGAGCAACAGCCTAATGCAGAAGCTTCAGAAGGCAACAAAAGAAGGGGCCACTATTAGAAATCAGTACTTCCTTCAAGCTAGACTGCTGCACAAATAGCAGTTTCCAGGAGGGAAGCAGGGACATTGATTTCCCATCCCATTGTCAATTGTAACAGGCATGGTTTTCCTGATAGAAGTGTTTCAACACAGCAGTGCATCTTACACTTGAAAATACCTATGTAATAAACAGTGTTCTCTCTTCATTATGGTCAGGCACTGTGCACCTCAGAACAGTTGATGATTCCTGTCAGTTCCCTCACCATTCTGTAGCTGGGAGGTGGAAGTAAATTAAGATAAAGATCTCTTGATTGTTATTCCTTAAGAGGCTTCTATTTCCTGGTTGTAATGTCAGTCCCCAGCTTCAGCAGAGTTTTTGAATGAGCCTAGACTGAGACTCGATGGAGGTATAAGATAGCAGCTGACTCCATTAGGAAGTTTGGGTGTTTATGTCTATATAGAAGCATCTCGACTTGTTGTTTTCATACCTGTCACTCCGTAACAAAAACAATGAATACATGGCACTTCCACAGATTAACCCTGCTACAGCAGGTTGCTTAATTGCAGGTTTCTAGCCATGTTATCCTCACTTCTCTTTGGAAAGAGAGAGGGTTCGGATGAGCACCAGAATGTGGGGATAAAAAGATACAGGAAGCTAGCTCATGTAGAAGTCATCTGATAAAACCCAGGCAGAAGCCAAGTCGAGAATTCCTAGCTTGTAAGTGTATTCTCATACAAACATATTCAGAATGCCTGAGAGAAGTCTGTCACAAGGTGGAAAGGTGAGGATTAACATCTAACACAGTGACACATGGACATACACATAACACCCCACTCCAAACACACACACACACACACACACACACACACACACACACACACACACA
>JANHMN010000002.1:209650008-209660940 GCA_030674055.1 Rhabdomys pumilio | reverse complement strand
ACACACACACACACACACACACACACACACACACACACACACACACACAAACACACACACACACTCACATAGTGTTTAATGCCTTTGACTCCTTTCTATTTTGCCTGTATATTCCAGCCCTTCTGCTATGATTTGAAGCTGTACAACTGCCTCATCAGAATCAGAATGAGTCTCTCTGTAAATCACTCGGGTTCAAATACTTAGTTATAGCAATGCAAAATAGACTGAGACAAAGTGTAAAGAGATAGGGGGTGAGTAAGAGAACTGTACTTCAGGTTTTTCTGACAACTGGGTCTGTACTCAGCTTCTTGCAGGGCATTCGGGTTTATATAGGAGAGAGAATGCCCAAGAAGCAAGATTAACTCCTTGGTGGAAGGGATGAATAAGGATAAATATTTTTCTAAAGAAGCCACTGTTGGGGTCTAGAGAGATGGCTCAGCAGTTAAGAACTTTTATATGTTTTGTGGAGGACTCAGGTTTGTTTGCCAGGACCAAATGGAAGCTTACAACCTTTTTAACTACTTCTAGGAGCACTAATATCCCCCTCTAACCTGTGATGTCTCCTGCAGATATATGTTGCTTATAAATTCACACGCAAACACATACATAAAAATAAATAAAGTATGTTTCAGAAAGAAGCTTCTGATGTATGGTTTGCAGCTAGTTGTATTTTACTAAGTGAGTGCAATCCTATATGATTTACTACATCATGAGAAGTTCTGCCAACGGTTAAAACTGTAGGCTAATCTACCTTTTCCTCTCTTTTCCAACTGGTCACTCTTGCTAAAGTGATATTTTTCAAATGTTAGGAAGCAAAGATGTGGAATTTCAAATGAGGATATGAATAGTGTGTGCTTCTTTCTGTTTTTATTTTATTTTTTAAAATTTATTCATTTATTATGTATACAACATTCTGCCTGCATGTATTCCTGAAGGCCAGAAGAGAGAACCAGATCTCATTATAGATGGTTATAAACCGCCATGTGGTGGCTGGGAATTGAACTCAGGACCTCTGGAAGAACAGACAGTGCTCTTAACTCTAAGAGCTCTTAACTCTTAACCTCTGAGCCATCTCTCTAGGCCCTCCTTGCTGTTTTTTACTCTACAGAATTTTGGAGTTTTTGATGGCATCACAGGTCACAGATCATTATGGATATGTAGAAGAGGGTGAGGTGTGTCTAGAAACACATACAGAAATGTTGGCTTATGTTTAGGCTTTAAATATCAACTCTTCTTTTTTTGTTTTGTTTTTGTTTTTTGTTTTTTGTTTGGTTTTTTTTGTTTTGTTTTGTTTTTGTTTTTTGTTTTTCGAGACAGGATTTCTCTGTGTAGCCCTGGCTGTCCTGGAACTCACTTGGTAGACCAGGCTGGCCTTGAACTCAGAAATCCGCCTGTCTCTGCCTCCCAAGTGCTGGGATTAAAGGCGTGCGCCACCACCGCCCGGCTAAATATCAACTCTTATGTTTTCTAAATTCTTAATTTATTTCTCTGCATGTTGAAATTTCTCCTTGGCCTTTGTTGGAATTAGCCCATGGTTTGCTATTCCCACAAGCATCCATCCTCTTTAAGAGTCTTCAGGCTTCTTATTTAGAACATCTGGAATGGTGTTGATTTCTCTCTCTCTCTTTCTCCCTCTCTCTCTCTTTATGAAAAAGCATGCATATACTTAAAATATAAAGTGTAAGAAAATATAATCTAAATTAATTTTGTTTACAAAATGTACAGTGATTTCAGATATTTTTAAAACATAAATGTAACTGTTTCAGTATCATTTGTTAAGAACACTTTTTTTTTGCCCATTGAATGCCTTTGTATTTTAATTAAAAACCAATAGGTCACATGCATACAAGTTTGTTTTCAAATTTTTACTATAAACTATGTGTCATGCTCAATATTGATAGTCACTCTGATCTAGAATCACCCAGGACACAGTTTTCTGGACACACTTGGGAGGGATTACTTAGTTTAGGTCAACCTCTGAGCATGATAATGAGGGATTATCTAGATTCTGTTAACTGTGGTAGGAATATGGACAGAACCATTTAAAGGGGTGGGATGCTGGATTGCAGAAAAGAACCATGAGCATTCACTGCTCTCTGTTTCCTGATGGTGGACACAGTAAGACCTGTGGTCATGTACTATGAGCCAAAGCAAACCTTTCCTTTCTCAAGTTACTTTTGTCAGGTATTTTGCTGTAGCAACAAAACAAATGACTAATGTACTATGTGCCCATGGCTTCTTCTATTGTCACTCTATCCTCATTACTGTGTCTTTGTAGTGACTCTTAAAGTCAGTTACTGTATGTCTTTCAACTTCATTTTTTAAAATTTTTAATATTTTGGAGAATTTCAAATATAAGTACCGCATTTCTAATCTGCCCCCCAACTCCTTCTAGGTTTTCCTACTACCTCTCAAATTCTCTCAAATTCATATCTATATCTATATCTATATCTATATCTATATCTATATCTATATCTATATCTATATCTATATCTAATCTATCTATATATCCCCGTCCTACTAAACCCCTTTAGTATTGCTCATTATGGGGTTCATCTCTGGAGCAAACGTATTCACCCTTTCTCATGAACCAATGAATGATTGCCTGTAGCTCTTCATCTAGGAATGGGGCCTTTTGAAATTTCCCCCATCCGTATTATAATGTCAACTGGTGTTACTATAATGTGGGTCTTATTGAAGCAACTATATTGTTGAGATTTTGTGAGTACAGCTTCCCTGTTATGTCTAGAAGGCACATCTAATAGTGGACTCCTCTGGCTCTTACACACTTTTCTCCCGTCTTTCTCAACGTTCCTTGGTCCCTAGATATAGAAGATGTACTGTGGGAGTACTAATTGGGGCTGGGCACTTCGTGATCACTTATGCTCTGAATGTTGACCAATTGTGGATCTCAGTAGTAGTCTCTGTCTGCTTCAAAAGGAAGCTTCTTTCATGAGGTGTGAGATCTACACTTGTCTGGGTATAAGGATAAGTGTTTAGAATATATAACTAGAATTTACATTGATTTCAGAAAATGGCAGAGGTAGGTTCTTCCCCAGGGCTTGTGACCTCTTCACCATGGATATTTGTCTAGGTTTATAGCAATAGGTATGAATTCCCTCCCATTGATAGTCCAACTAGACAGCTCTTGGTTAGCCCGAAGTTAAAAAATGCCACTAAAGTACCTTTATGGATATCTAGCAAGACCATTGACTATGTGGGACTAATGCTTTTCTCCCCTGGGAGCTTGCATGGCACCTTATGATACTTAGATGCTACTGAAAGCTAGTCTTTGGGGAGGAGGCATCCATGTTAGTTACAGGTGGGTCCTCCAAATCTTATGTCTGAAGTGTGTGGTTTCTTCATCAACAAGGTCTTATCTTCAAGTTTTGAGAGGCAACCAAAGGCAATAGCAATAGCCTATATTATTCTGGGAGTCTCTTGAACACTTCCGGCCAACAACTTGAAGGGAGGTTTGCCATGCCTGGCTCTAGAATTTCTTGTATTTGTTTTCTTTAGATTGATTTCTACTCATACCAGTTCACTAATGCCTATGTGCTGAGAATTAAAGGGAGTGGAAGAATATCTGTTAAACATGAGTGAGGTAAAAAGTTTAAGTGACTCTTTCTGACCCAGGAACACAGCATTCCCACAGAAGCAACTCCCATGAAAATAGTCTCAGTGAATCAGCCTCCAGTTTCCCCTTTCCTTCTCCCAGCCTCAAATTGGGCAGCTCTAGTGTGTGCCAGGTATCAGCTCCAGTACAGCCCTCCCTTAGCCTGTCAAAGCATCCCATTGTTGTCCTAGGGAAGCTCATGATTCAGCAGGTGCTTGACATGTGGTCTCTTAGGAAATACCTTCCAGGCATCTGAACAGTTCACTGCCTGCTGACTGCATTCCCAGCTAACAAATATTTCATACAAATGAGAGGCCATCTTAGTTTGAGAATAGCAGAGCTGGCTTGGGGCCTGGGAATTTATAGTGGAATTCCCAGCCTGGTTTGATCTCCAGATTCAGGAAGTCTTAGGCTTTTTTAGTGAAATACACATGGTTTCCCAGCATTCTCTTCAAACTAGGGTGCTGGGTGGAAATAAGCCAAAAATGTCATCTGTGGTCACAATGAAAAGCTGGCTTTTAGCCACTAATTATTTCCTCCTAATCACTCAAGTGTAGCAAACCAATCATAAAGCAAGAGCTTTTGGAAACCCATGTGTGCATATATCCATCTATTCATTATCCAGTCAGTGTCTAACTATGTTACCAAGTCTCCTGAGCAGGGCCAGTACAAGATACTGGAGACACTAAGGATGTAAGACTTGATCCTTTAGAATGCAGTCCACTGGGAAGAATGGCATCCTTCAGTGTTCTCTAGGAGTACATTTCCCACCGAGATACGGTGAAACACCATGTAGGAAAGCTTGGCTACAAAGAAAGGACCCAATAGGCTCTCACAGAAGGACAGGACCCTTGGAGATGATCTTACATTCTCTTCTACAACATTTTAATAAATTTTATCGCATTTATTTCAAGAATGCACATGATTTTATAAGATATAAAAGTAGTAAGATAGTTATCATAGCAAAGCAAGTTAACACATTTATCCTTCATACAGTGATCCATTTGTGCCCGTGTGACAAAAGCAGATAAAAGCACCAATTTAGGAAAAAAATTCTCATAAATAATGCAAAATGTCTGGCAGTCTTCATGTTGTACATGAAAGCTCTAGACTGGCTTACCCTATATTCATGTATGTATGTATGCATGTATTCTACTTTCCACACATTTTGGCTTGTTCTTTGGTTATATTTCTGGAAGATGGATGGCTGGGTCATATCTCAGTTCTGTTCTGATACACTGTTTGCACAATAGCTGCACCAATATATGTTTCTATCTACCATGTGCAAGCCTTCCTGTTTGTCCATCTCCCCCATCCCTAGTACTTAGTCTCTCCTCTTTCTCTTACAATATCCTAACAGGTATAACACTGGAATTAGGTCTTGAAGGGTGAATAACAACTTTTTGGGCAGAGAACGGGACACAGCACACATCTGGCAAAAAGAATTCAACACCTCTGGCCAACCTGTCACTGACAGCTCTACCCTGGAAACTTCTGCAGTGAAGCCACCTAGACTCAGCTATGATTTTCAGGCTCAACTTCCTTTGGACAAGAAGTCTCTACAGCTGGACTTCAACTACAGACACCTCTGCCTCACCGTTTGTTAAGTCCTCTGTTCCTGAGCTTCCTTGCAATCAATCTTGATTTACAATTAAATTAGTATTTTAAAATCTACCTTGGTGTGTGTGTGTGTTTTGAGAAACAGATGTTGTAGGCTGAGAGCCAACACAGGAGGAAGGAGGGAATTGTTTTCAATCTTTGTATCAGTTACACAAAAGTAATTCTACTCCCATTCTCATGACTCACTTGTGAATTTTTTTTTCCTGTATCAACTATAATTGTGGGAAGTGACACAGTCCTGCTCATTTCTTCTGCCTTTCACCCCATTTCTCCTTTCTCTCTCCTTCCTTTTTCTGTGTCAGCTCCCAGTGGCACTGAGGCTTGTCTCATTTCTGTGTCACCTTGATCTTCTGACTCCATGACTTGCCTGTGAACACTCATGGTTCTTAGAGCTACAAATTCTAGAACTGTGATCTGCTTATGCCCCCCAATCTTCCTTTTAGATGAGCAAATCAGCATCAGTATACAAAAATAATAGCTAGTGACATACAAAGGAGGTTGGTAACAAAATTCAGATATCAGTTTTCTATGTGGATCAGATCACATGTGTGGCTGCTACATCTTGTTCTGGTTTCACAAAGTAAGAGTGGAGAAATATCACCTGGACAATGCGCAGTGTAGACATCCATTGTTACTGGTGTGACCATAAACTTCGCTATCAATTTAGCTTCAACTGGGAGACTGTGGGAGTGCACCATTGACATTATTTCTGAGCATTCAGAAAGGAGTCACTGAGGGTAGGAAGACCCATCAGAACCTTCCCATAGGTTAAGGGCCTGGTCAGACTCAAAAGATAAAATCAGTCAATCCATGTGACATTTCTTTCTTTTGTTCATCATGAAATGAAAACAAGACTTCATCACATGCTCTCTGCCATGAAGCCATGCTCAAGAGTAAGGGGATATAGAAACCTGGACCAAACACTCTGAAACAGTGAGCTAAAATAAAATTATTCCTTCCTTAGATTATTGATGTCTTGTATTCTGTCATGGTGACAAGAAAGATAATTATGGACTGGTGAGATGGTTCCAAGGGTAAGGTGCCTGCTGTCGGCCTGATGACCAGAGTTTGATCACTGGGACCCATGTGGTAAAAGGAGAAAAGCCACTTTCCACAAGCTGTTCTCTGGCCTACACATACAGCATGGTATGCATACATGCTCACACACATAGCTGTTAAAATAATACAGAAATATAAAGTTTTTAAAAAGAAAGGTAGCTAATATATTACCAATTCTTTTATTACATACAATTTACAAATTTCATTAAAAATTTTCCAAGAGACTGAAACAAAAGCATGTCCAGGAAGTTGCTGCTCTGGTTTGGTGACGTTTGTGTCTGCCCCACAGAGGCTCTTGTGCTAGAAGCTTGGCCCACTAGTTTTGAGCTGAGAGGGCCATCCACTCTTGGACTTCCAGCTCCTAAAGCTATTAGTAAAATAAACCTCTTTTCTTTGTAATATACCCACCCTGAGGAATTTGGTTATAACCACAGCAAACAAACTACTACAGTCATTATCAACCACAAGTGACTCTTAAACGTAAGAGCATTTCTGTGGATAATAGAAAAGTTTCGTTAGGTTGGGATTTTATTCTGGCTACAGCCTATATAAGGAGGGGTGTAAAAGTGTATAAGTATTTTTTTTTAGGAGATTGAAAAACTCACTGTTAACTCAGTATTTTTTATGACTAAAAGGTAGGACACATGATATGATGATAACACAGAACACTGGAAATGGAGACTACTTTGAAATGCCCACAGGTATTAATGTGGGGTGTGCAGATGGTGGCCCAGACATCTGGAAAATGGCGGCTGAGAACTTACACAGTAGAGCCCTTGTGTCCGCTTTGGTTCTGTGCTCAAGTTTCTGCTGAGCGAAGCAGCTACAGGAATGACTTCAGGGTAACGTCTCATAAGTTAGTATCGCCTAATTGTGGAAGGCTTTAACATAGAACTAAAACAAGAGAGCATGGGGAAGGTAATTCAAGAACCATTTAACATTCTGGGAAACCAAGCCTCAAAATTCAAACCATTTCTTTCCATTTTTAAATGAAAACGCTTTGACATTTTGCACCTTGTTCTGTATTCTTTCATTTTTTAATGGTTACATAATAATCATACAAATTGATGGGTAGTATGTGATATGTCCATTCATGTACACATCGCATAATGATCAAATCAGGGTAATTAATGGGTGTATTACCTCAAAGATTGCTTGTTTCTGTGAGGTTAAATGCAAACCAGTGCCTGAATTAAAATTGAAAAAAAAAAAGTCTAGATAAATTTTTAATTATTTTTGGTCACACAGAGAAAAATAAATTTCTCAGACTTGACATAACATGATTAAGAAAAAAGACCCTTTAGAAGGGAAATGCAGTGTTTGCTCTAAAATGTCCCCAGGTGAAACCCTCTCGGCAAGTTCTTATTGCTGTGCCGCAAGCCTCCCTGAGAAGTGGAGTTTATAATGGAAATGCCGAAGCACCACCTTAATTATCAGATTGCTACCGGGCACTGGTATAATGAAGGAATTTCCTGATTTTTGCACAGTGAATACTAATTGACACTGGAGAAGGGAGACCAAGTGGCCTCCCTGCAGTAAAATGGCGCCATCTAAAGGAGAGGAGGGCAAGCCACAGTGTGGTACTTGCCGAGGGTATGTCCATAGAGCTTCAAACTTTAAGCAGCTGTATTTTTAGACTCCAAACATAAAATGGAATTCTGTTCCATTGCTAACACACCTGGCTGTCAGGTGAAGTTGGAGTGGTGCTCTATACCCTAGTTTCCTACACTGGACACTTCCGAGTAGAAGTCTCCAGACTTCTGTGGTAGGAGATCCGTTAGGCACATCTGAGAAGAGGGAGGAAAGCAAAGGGAAGGGGAGGAGACTTGACTCGGGAAAGGATGAGCTGCAAAGGAAAGAGAAGTTCAGGGGTTGCAAGTGGGGAAGGTTCTTTTATGTGAATATTTTGCTTTGGGCTGTGCAGTGGAAAATCTAGCCCTCAGTCTCCACAAGCTGTCAAGTTTGTGCACACAAGGAAAGCAAACAGAGGGACAGTAAATCATGCCTTATTTTACAGTTTGTAAGCCACTGATTTTCCCTGCCCCCCCCCCCCCCCCCAGGGTCATGCTGTTTCTTCAAGTGTGGGGCTACCAAGGGAAAAAGACATTTGTCCTCAGACACACATGCTCTTGGGGCTTGTGTGAAGGCGCTTATATCTGGATTCAGATGACACTGAAAGACATGGCCAGACTTTCCCTCTAGGCACCTAGGAGCAGCACACCCTAGCTGCCTCATTCCTCAACTCAAAGCTCTGCTTTGAATCTCAGCTTCACCTTCCACCCTTGCCTTAGGCACATGATTCCTGGAGCATCAAAAATTCATAAGAAGACATTAGGACTGAAAAGTAAAAACACTATTATTTTATTATTATCTTGGACCAACAACTGTCTAAGAAGGTGAGGTATTTCTCATAAGCCATGGAAAGGTTGACTTTGCCTGTCTCATATAGAGGCAGTAAATGAGAAACAAATGCCACCATGGGCTATTAATAGACTGGAAAGTATCCAAGATTGAACTGTCTCCTAGCTCTGGAGATCTGGTTAGTAACATGGACCAGACATCAGGCTAAGGTTAAATGCAGCATTTCTAAAGCAGAAGAGAATTTCTATTGTGGTGAGCCACAGAATATTCCCTTGATGGAAGCCACTTTTACACTACCCAAATAGGGCCACAGAATGTTCTGAGTCATTTTAATAACCCAGTGGAAGCACACTCACCTGGAGGACAGCAGTGATTCGCTAACATTGTCTGTTGCATTGTCATGTTGCCTTCCTAGCAAGCTCTGCCCCAGACAGGCCAGCCTGCACAGACTGGGGTCTTTGCTATAACAGCTAAAATAATGGCAGCAAATGTTAGTCACTGGGGCAGGACTGCATGCCCTTCACACAGGTCAGTCTCCAGGAGAAGATTGGTCTAAGCATGAAAAATAAGAGAGCTGTTCAAGCCAGAAGGAAATGTTTCTTCTGTGAAAAAGTGAGTTAACTTGTTAAACACTTTTGATGAGGCAATGATCTTATCTTAAGAAAGACATAGCCTGGAGCTTTTCCCCTTAAGATATAGTGACTAGAGTCATTGCAGGTCTTAGGCAGCACTGGCAGCCTAGGAATGTTCTATCTCTTACATTGTGCTACTCCTCCTCCTCCTCAGGTATGTAAAATGCTGCTCTCTTTAACATATATTATGGAGATAATTAGTGTAAACAGTCTGAATGAAAAGTGTTCAGTTATTTGGTTCACAGTTCAGTTAGTATTATAGATTGGCCTCCAGAGTTTTAAAAATCTAGGAATAAGTAATACATGATTCATGTCCATCCAACCTCCTGCCAAGACCTCACAGCTCTGATTTGAGAATTCTGATTAACCTCTTAAGTTTCTAGAGTTCTAGAGTTTCTTTAGCACACACCAGCACATTCAAACCTACTTTATTTTCCTGTCGTATCTTCATGTTTCCTGCTTGTCAGGAACCTCTGCTTTGCCAGCTTATCCACCCTACCTCACTCATTCCTCAGAGGTTGCCAAGGCTTGCTGGGTCTCACTGCATTCAGAAGACTCTTATTTCCGCTCAATCTTCTTAAATACATTTAGAATGCTTTGGGTGATGCAGGAGACTGAAATTCCACCATCCCTTGGTAACAGTCACTCTCTTGGTCTCCAAGAACAGGCTACCTCCTACCTACTCCTGCCTCTTGAGGAATACCGTCTGCTAGCTCAGAACCTACAGAAGTGTTCATCTCTGACTCTCCAGAGGAGCACCAGATGCTACAGAATTTATGTTCTGTGTTGGTCCATGTGAGTTAGGTTAAGGGTAGAACTCAAGAGTTCTAGGCACAATCTGGATTCCAGGCTGGAGAAACTCTGTTCTTCTTGCCTGACGCTCTAGGTCTGTCACAGCTCACATGGATCCAATGCACAGGAACAGGGAGTGTTGAGCCTTCTCAATCATCACTGTGCCTCTGCTGGATGGAGAAATCAAGCTGCTTTGGTACCTGGCACTGTTGTTCTTCAGAGTCTCAGTGGCCAAGGGGATGCTGAAAGGCTTTTGAAAACTGCAGATTTCTGTATTCTAGCTGGATCCACTATTCTATTGCCCAGGATCCCAGATGGTCACTAGGGACATATATTCAAATTTTCCCAGGTGGTACTAATGGTTTCTAATAAGGAAGATTTTGATTGTGTCTCACACCCTTCCAGACTGCCATGACTGAGTGGATGAGTGACTTTCTTGGAGATATGTGTATACAGGTTAATTTGGGGGGGGGAGGGGTTGTAATTAAATTCTTTTTATTTGCATCGTATGCCATGTGACTTTGCAGTTCTTCCCTATCTAGAGGTAGAATCTATGTCCTTTCTACTTGAATTGGGGCTCATATTGTTCTTCCCTTTGGTCAACTGCATAAGCCTGAGATGTGAAGGGTCAGAGAAAGACTCCAAGGTCATCACATGTTACTCGCCATCCTAGAACCCATCTTCTGACAGTGGCAGGTTCCTGAGTCAACTTGAAGACAAGAGGCTCTGAATGGCAGAGCCATGTTAGTCCATTGGCTTTGATAGGGAATACTGAGTCTTACCATATATATATATACCTTAGAGTTACTAATACTACATTGAAACACTCTGACCAAAAGCAACTTGGGGGGG
>JANHMN010000002.1:209616814-209649998 GCA_030674055.1 Rhabdomys pumilio | reverse complement strand
AGAGAGAGAGAGAGAGAGAGAGAGAGAGAGAGAGAGAGAGAGAGAACCTTCAGTTACCTGAAGGTTGACTGAGTCAAGTGTTTTGTTTATAAAATCATCCCCCCCCCCGACTTTCCATTGTTTCCTTGCAGATGATGTTAATTTTCAAAGATGTTATCCTCCTTTGTAAGGGTGATTCATGCCCCTTTGTACAAGAATGGGATGCCACATGAAAGTAGAACAAAGAAGAAAATCGGAACTCCTGTTTTATCTGAAGTCACTCCAGAGTCCTGTGTACATAATGCTTCCATTCTACTGGAACAAAATGTGTCATTGCCAATGCCTTTGTTCCTTTTCGCTTAATAGTTTAATATAATCGTCACATGCTATTACAATTCTTTTGTAAGCGTCACTCACAATTCTCTCTCTCTCCGTGTGTGTGTGTGTGTGTGTGTGTGTGTGTGTGTGTGTGTGTGGTGTTTTACTGATGCCAGTTTTCCTCATTCTTCTACAAAGAAGCATTTACAATATTTTAGGATGCTTTAACCTTCCACCCTGCCTCTCTTATCTTTGACCACCCTCGTACCTATATACTGTGAACACACATTCCAGCTGCAGTCTGGCAATTCACTATGACCAGTGTACCACCCCAATTCTTTACTCATTTATTATTTGGCTAGTGTAACATACTATTTTCTAATACTCAGTGTTGAGTATGACTTCCATAGAAATAAATATCATTGGATTAAATTTTGTGTTTGTGGCTACGGGTCAGACCATGTATGCTCTTTGGCTATAGGCTGGAGAGTTCTCTCTGGTGAATTTCAGTGAAAAGAGATCCCTCCCCTTGCCCCCGACCTCTATGGGAAACATGAGGGTCCCAGGGCAGGAAATAGACAGGACCTGGAGGTAGGTCCCTTATAATATCAGTTATAGGTAGTGTGCCCCATAGCTTTTGCTATTCCTAAATCCTGGAAGCACCTACTTGGAAGTAAAGAACTGAGAAGGAGCACTGGGGAGAAAGGAGCATCTAATTACATATGGAGCTGGCAGCATGGCCAAGAAGACTGCAGAGGTCTGTGCTGTGTGCTTCTCTAATGAGAGTCCAGCTTCAACTGTTAAATGGAAGTCCTCTTCAACTGTAAAGTGGCATTAGAAAGGAGAAATTGATGTTAGGTGGCCAGAAAGAGACAGGCACATGGAGAAGCTGCCATGATTCAGTGTTGGCTAAGGAAAATCCAAATCTCTCTGCTCTCTCTCCTTCCTCTGTCTTCTATAGTTATCCATCCTAGCTCACACTCTTATATGTTTCTACCCAGGGAAGGCAATTCATACATATTGTGAGAGTTTTATGAAGTAGACAGATACATGGCTTATACAGTTTGACCCTTTTCTCTAAGTCTCTTCCTATGAGGTGAGCAGGATGCTCTGTGTGTGCCAAGTGCCTCCCTCCCCTCCAGTCTCTGAACCTGGTCTATTGGACAAGTGGAACACAAAAAAACATATATGCTACCTGCTATGTTTAAGCCGAAGAGTTTGCTGCTGTGAACGCCATTGAATTTTACAGTTCTTTTTGTTACCACAGCAAAGCTGACTAATGGTGGATGATGAAGAGTCTGTAGGGGAACAAGGCTTTTCTCTCTTAGAAGTAAAGTCCATAGAGAATGGTTGTAGTCACAGGTCTTTCCTGAATATCTAGGTCAGTAGTGAGGGAACTGCTACTAAGTAGACAATCACCTGGGAATTAACTACCTATTTTTTCCATCCTAGCTTTACCTCTACATCTAAATTCCAACTGATAACACAAGATAACAAGATGAAACTCAGCTTATTAAAAACACAAGAACTGAGACAGGGAGGCAGAGTTAGAGACTCTGTAGAAGTAAATTAATAATATGTGTTACTGATAATCTGCCTCAATCCAGTCTGTTCATTGCGTGAAAAATAAAAAGCAACAGGTCACAGTGGAAGGTTGCAAACAAAATCATCATAACTCAATACACAGTCTCTCCAGTCTCTCTGTGTTCAAAAGATGTGTCTAGGGGAAGACAGATGCCTTACCAACAATGAGTAACACAAGCAACAGGGGGCATAGGTCACATGTTGTTTGTTTGTCACTATGCTTCGGGAGAATGTGCACACTGGCCTGAAACAAAACTCTAAAGGTCAGCTCTGTCTGCTCTTCTGGATTTCAGCTCGCACCTGCCTTTATGACCCTCTGTGGACAAAGGAAGGGGCAAGAGGCCTTTGGAAAAACTAATACTAACAGGCCGTTTCCTACAGCAAAATGAAGCTCAGACTGACTTTTTGTTAAATTCATACCAAAGAAAAGGTATTCTTCATACATCTGCTTCCAAAACATGACCACTTTCTCTCTCCCTTCCAGAGTTCTCCAGGAGTTTAATTTTTAGGAAGTTTGAATATAAGAGAATGCGTTTTCTGCATTCTTTGGGGTGGGAGTTGGGAGTCCAGATTAATTTTCTCTTTGAAAAAAAAATCTGAGCTATGCCCCCAGCAGAACTGGAAAACAAATTGAACAAATCCTGAACAATTAAAACCAGCATGGAAGTCTCGTGCCATGATTCAGGATTCCATTTTCTGTGTCCTTGGGGCACATCCTAATTGTGGCATCAAAGGACTTGGAGCCATGGCAGGGAGGAAGCAGCTTGTCCTCAGAGCTTGTCACTGGCTAGATGAAGATGGCAACCTGGATTCCACTGGATTATTGGGGGGATTCAGCAAGACATCTCAGAAGAGTACGTAGTAGGATGTCTGCCACACAGTTGTCTCCAAGGACACAGTAGTTCCTTGGCACTGCTAGAAGAAGATATTGCACATTAGGTCATCTGCACAATGTGTAACGTTACTGAGAGGAAACATGGGTGTGCTGCAGAGTATTATTCATTGCACACTGGACTAATTTCCATCCCATAACAAAATGCCTTGGGAAACTACCTTATAAAGAGAGAAGGTTTGTTCTGGTTTTTCACAAAGTTCGGAGGTTCCATTTCACAACTCAGATCTCCTCCCTGCTTTGGGTCTGCAGTGTGGTGGCACATGGTGACAAAGTACATGGCAAAGTAAGAAAACTCATCTCACACTTAGGCAGCAGGAGAGAAAAAGGAGGACTTGAGGTCCCACAATGCCCTCTGAGTGCACACTTCCAACAGTGTGCTAGCCTCCCACAAGGCCTGACCTTAGTACCCAAGGCTAGGTACAAGCCTCCCCTCCCCCAGTACCACTCTGTTCAGAACTTTGTTCAGAACCTTTAACCTATGACACTCTGAAGAACATTCATGATTCAAATGATTACATATGAACCTTCTGAATGGCATGAGGAAATTTTCCTAATATTCAGAGCAACACTCAGATATCTGATGCCATCATTTGTGTGCCACTAGGATTGGTGAAAAGTGGTCCCCCAGCAGGGACTCGGAAGCATCACACAGATCAATACAAGGGGCACCTTGACTTCAAATCCACACCTATGTCTGCATTCACACTAACTGCTCTTTAAAATGTTCATTCATGTGGCAAGAATAACAGAAAAGTGGCACAGAAAATATTTTTAAAACCTTCTGAGAATCCATTAAAACATATAAAGCTGGCAACATCATTGACAACATGTGTGGGATGTCTGGGTATTTCAGTGTTATATCTTTGACTCGGGAGCTCAGACTGAACACTGGTTTGGAAAGGCCATGGCTCCTTCTAGGGAAAGGATTATGACCCTCCTTGCTCTGAACATATCAGGTAGTTCTGAGTAACCCAGGCTGAGTAAGAGGTTGTGTTTGCCTGTAGAAGGAGGAGTGGGAAGATGGGAGCTGCTTCTGGAAGTCTTGTGAGTGACTACAGTTCCACCATCACTCGAGAGAGAAAATCGTGGGTGGCCGTAAGAGAAGAAAGGACAAGATCCATGTGGTTCTCTATAGACCCTTTCCTCAGGAGAAACAAAGACCCTTTCCAAGAAAAGATTCATTTTGATATTCTCAGGTCAAGAGTCTAATGTTTGAAAGACACAAACCATGCAGAAGTCCATTTCATTCTCTTTCTTTGCACAAAAGAATTAATGAGTTCACCCCACACACCAAGGGCACAAAGAAATGGAAGCACTGTGCATTTTACACTGCAGTCACACTAGGTGGAGATTGCCAATTAGGCATTCCTAAGCTTATCCAGCATTTGAAAACCAAATCAAATCCCTGCGTTTAAATAGATGGATATTCACATAGTGACACTTTCTTCTGCTGCAAATGAGGAGGCAGGTGGAGCTTCACATCTTCAAGGCTGTCCCTGTTAGATCAGATCTACTGGTCTCTAACTCTTCAGCTCCCATTGCTTGCAATACTTGCTTTTTCCTGCAAGCGTGAGGTGCAGGGTCTCATGAAACACATGGGAAAGAGACTGTGAGGGTGGGAGGGGCTTGGCATAGGGTAGTATGTTTTGAGGCTCCATGGGAAGTTTGCAATACTTGGGAGAGGAGCTAAAGTTGCAGCATATACAAGAAGAATAAGAAGAAGTTGACTGCTCTGTGTCTCACTTCTAAGTCACGCAGAGAGATGTCTTAACATGAGCTTCCTTCAGTTTTTCTGTCTCCAAGAAGAGGGAACACTAGCTAGTCTTTGCTTGTAGTGAGATTTTTCTCTTTTAAGAATTGTGGTCAAATATACACAACACAAAATCTGATTATTTCTCAAGTTTATAGGTCAGCAATATCAAGTACATTCAGACTGTCCTTCAGTCACCATCACCTTTGTCTCCAGAACTTTCCCACCTTCTTAAGCTGAAAGCCCAGACTACTGTATGGCTTCCAGCTCTAGTCCCCAGGCCCTGGCAGCCACCAGTCCACTGTGTGTGTATGTGTGCGTGTATGTGCACACATGAGTGCGTGCGTGAGTGTCTGTGTGTGTCTGTGTGTCTCCATGTGTGTGTGTCTCTCTCTCTCTGTGAATCTCTCTGTATGTCTATTGTGTGTGTGTCTCTCTCTGTGTTTGTGTGTGTGTATTTGTGTGTCTGTGTGTCTATGTGTGTGTGTCTGTGTGCATGTGTATGTTGGGAGGATTTATTAGTAGTGAAATATCACTTTCTATATAGATCTATGTGGATTCCTTCTTGACTTGATTTAATGGGTTATTTTTTTTCTAGAAACTTCCCCATCTTGTATAGATTGTAAATTGTTTTGGTTTAGAATATATATATATTTTTTTTTCCTAATCTTTTTTAATTTCTTTGAAATTAGCGAAATGTAAAAACTTCAGTGTCTTACCTTAGATATCTGCAGCATTGCTTCTTTGTCTCTTGGTTAAATGACTTTCAAGTCTTTCTAGGTTCATTATCACTTTGCATAACTCTTGGTTTTATTGCCTTTTCCTTCTTGTTTTTGCTTTATTGTATTGAATCTGCTTCACTCTTCCTGGCTTTGGGTCTAATTGATTTTTGGGGGGGGGATTCTGTAAAGCTATCTATTGAGTCCCTATTTATTATATCATTTTATAGCAATATGCCTCCAAATAAGAACCACATGTTATACAGCCCATGTATTTGGGATATTTTATTAGTGCCTTCATTTTCCTTCAGATATTCTTATATTTCTATGTATTTTGTTCTTTGAACCATTGACTGTTCTTTAAGTATATTAACTTATGCATTTATGGAATTTCCAGTTTCTTGTAGACAGAATAAAATTTTGTTGAAAATTTGTAGGTGAGTTGGTATCCCCATCGCTCCACTGAGGTTCCTGCCTGACTACAGAAGGTGTCCTCTTCAGTTTCCAATCCCACTGCTGTGAGTCTCAGCTTAGGTCACTCCCATTGAATCTTGGGAGCCTTCCTTATCTCAGGTCTCTGGTATGTCTTCTTTTTTTTGTTTCATCCTTTTGCTTTCAGCCATAGTTTTTGCTAAAATAAATGTCTAATATCTAATATCCGATAGGCAACATGTGACTCGATCTCCTTGTTTACTTTTTAAAAACCAGTCTTTGACTTTTGATTAGGAGTTTAACACATTTATATTTGTCTTGATTCATTTTTTTTGTAATAACAGAAAATATCAAAGACTGGGTAATTTTTAATGAGCAAATATTTACTTCTTACAGTTCAAAAGACTGAAAAGTCCAAGGCTTGGGGGGTGGGTTAGCATATTTTATGAAGTTCTGATTGCTGCATTATTCCATGGCAGAAAATGAAAGGGCAGGAGAGCAGGTACAAATGAGAGAGCAAGACAGGAAAGATGTGTGCCTCAAGCCCTTTTACAGACAGCATCAGTTCACACTTAAGGACCACAAGCAGATCTCCCAAGGCTCCAACTCATAAAGCAGTTGCACTGGGGACTGATTTTTATATCCTATGCTTGGGAAGATACCCTCAAGCTATACATCATGAAGAGTACTTACTGATTACGAAGTTATTTTTGCCATCAGATTATTCTTTGTGTATGTCTTAAAGTACTTTTCACTCACCACTTCCTCAATGACTGCCTTCTGTTTTTTTTAAGTTGGTTTTCTTTTTTTCCCCTTCCCTTCTCCCTCTCACTTTGTCCTACCGCTCACTCCGTGCCCTGCTCGCTCTGCGGCAAAGTGTACTGTAGCTGTCTTCAGATACCCATATGAGGGCATCAGATCTCATTACAGATGGTTGTGAGCCACCATGGGGTTGCTGGGATTTGAACTCATGACCTTCTGAAGAGCAGTACTACTACCTCCATATCTCTCACAGTTTGGAAGGATAGTTTTGTCAGATAAAAACTTATGGCTGGTACTTTCTTTCATGCAATGCTTACTGTATCATTTCACTGCCTTCTTTCTTTTCTGTGGAGAAATACACTGACAGCTCTATTGTGGGTCCCTTGTATGGAAGAGATGCCCTGCACTTGCAGCCTCCATCATTCTCCTTGTCTCTAGCCTTCAACAGTCTTATTGTAAAATGTTCAATGTGGAGAATTTAGAACCAGAACACTCAGAGTCAAGTTCAGGTTCTATTTAGTTCAGTTTCTCTCTCTCTCTCTCTCTCTCTCTCTCTCTCTCTCTCTCTGGCTCTGTTTCTTCAGCTATAAAGTTGAAGTTGGAAGTGTACTAAGCCTTGAATGAGAGTCAAACTGAAGTAGGAAATATGTTTGTCCTTTTAAATATTTATTAACATTAAATCTATAGTGAAAGTGATCAGTATCCCTTTAAGGTTTCCTTTGGTTCCATTATGTAGCATAATGTTCAAAATCCAACGTGGGACATAAAACCATGCCAGGAAGTTTGGTAAGGAAGAGCAGGAAGAGACCCAGACACTCGGTGGGCACACACCTGAGGCTTAGGAGATTCCTAGCTCCCTGACAGACTTCTGACTTGGAACATGTCCCATGCTTCTCACATAAAAGAGATATAACCTGTAGTCACATGGGCCCAAAACAAAGTTCTCCATGCTAATGAGGTATCTAGAGATCCAGAGGGTTTAGCCAATAAGCTTCCATTTCCAGACATTCCTCCCTGCAAAAGGTATTTAATCTCAGGCCCATCCTGAGAAATGAGGTATGGTTTTACACATCCACTTTCCACCATGATAATAAACTGTTTAGAACCATGGACT
The DNA here is from genome assembly GCA_030674055.1 of Rhabdomys pumilio. Classification (NCBI taxonomy): domain Eukaryota; kingdom Metazoa; phylum Chordata; class Mammalia; order Rodentia; family Muridae; genus Rhabdomys; species Rhabdomys pumilio. The sequence continues at coordinate 209,642,445 of JANHMN010000002.1, read as the reverse complement.
GTCTCTTTCCACCAAGATCTGCAGTGGGTAGCCATGAAGAAGGCCTTTGCCTACAGAGCTGCAGCCTAATCTCCTATAGAAGACTGCTCTGTGTACCTAACCACAACAGTCACCAAGCCTGCCACCGTCAAGATAAGGACAATCATTCCCTGCTGGAGCTCTGCTTGTCCTGTGGCCACGGGCTAGATGCTGTCCCCAGCCTGCAGGTCCCTGACTCTGTTCTCTGCTCTTCTGTGACTAGCAGTGGTGCCTTGATGTCCAAGGGTCTGAGAATCCCATAGGCCTGGGTACCCCTGAACTAGCTTCAGCTTTCCCACATCTCACTGCACTTTCTCATTCCCAGAGCTGTGCCTCAGGGCCCAGCACCTGCTCCAGCACCCAGCAGGGTGGGATAAGCACAGTCAAACTTCTGCCTCCCTAAGCAGCCATGCCCAGTGGCAGAGCAGACACTGGCCATCAACCCTGCAATTCAGATTCTAAGGGGATGGATATTCCCTCCATAACGTCTTCATTCCAGTTTATGTCAAGGGAGGGGACAGAAGAGCCAGCAGCCATCTTTCTTTGCAAAGTCACATCATAGAAGTGACACCATAATTTGCATTTCCATCCTCCTGGCTATGACACAGCCCTGTGCTCATCTGTGGTTTGACTATTTTTGATATATGTGAAGAAACATCTATTAACCCTAGACAGAAAGGGTGCCAACAGGCCAAAGATAGGATTCTTCCCAAATCCAGCTTGATAAACCAATGATTTATGGGGTTCTTTACAGAAGCATGGGTGACTTAAAGGCAACCACACTATCAGAAAGTTCAGCCCTCAGCATGGCTTAGTGATGGTCATCTCTGAAGAGTCCCTAGCCTCACCAACTTCTACCTCCTACCTATTATGTCTCTTTTTAAGACCACCTGCAACTAAGGCCAGAGGAAATGTTACTGGTCTCAGGACCCTCTTTCTCTTTCTACAAGGTTCTCTCAGTGTCCAATCATTTGCCAGATTGCTTGCAGATCTTAAGGAAACATGTACTTACTGATTTATTATATAATAAAGTAAGGCTGCAATAAAGAATATAGAAGAATCACCAGATAAAAAGGTAAATGGGTGAGGTGGAAAAGGGTCCCAAGGACAGAAACTTCTGTTCCTGTGGAGCTGGGTGTGTCATGAATACAGTCTTCTAAATCTTTTTATAGAAACTTCAGTACAAAGGCATGATTGGTTATTAACTCTCACTATTCTCTGTCTCCTTATTGGAGTGTGGGGGATGGAACCAAATCTTCTAAGATTATAATTATGACTTGGTCTTGATGGTGAACAGTTTCCACCCAGGAGTCTACCAAGGCTTTCTTTAAAACAAAAGACTCCCAACACCTAGGAAATTTCAAGGGATATTAGAGATCATGTGTTAGAAAGTATTAAGGCTAATAACCTTAGTATCCTAGAGGCTGAGGTTAAAGGATCCTAAGTTTAGGTGGTCCTGTGTCAGATATAGAGAGGGGGGAAGGAAGAGACAGACTAAGACAGACAGACACAGACAGACAGACAGACAGACAGACAGACAGACACACACACACACACACACACACAAAAAGAGGAGGTAAGAACAGAAGAAGGGATGGAGAGAGGGAAGGAAAAAGGAAAGAAAGGAGGGAGGAAAAAAAGGAAGGAGATAAGGCAGACTAGAAATTAGAAACAAAAGATACTCTTAGCATTCCTATTGCTTATGAAATTACAAGGGTCTTCAGCAGGTCTATATCATGATTCCACATTGATTATAAGACATAACATGTTGTTGAACTTTTCTAGAGTTCAGCTACTGAGTAGGGTGAGAAAATGTGTTTAGTATTCCAAGAATTCCCACCACACTGAAGCTACTAGGTTACCAACTGTGATATGTGTATCTTGTTATGAGGCCTTTTTCTTCTATTTCTATCTTCATTATTTCCAAGGCTAGAGACAGCACATCACCAGTTCTGTGGTTACAGGTCTATTGAGAAGAGAGCCCAACTCCAAATTTTGCTAGATACCTGTGCCCCAAACACTGCTAGAAGGTGGTCACAAATGCCACTTATTACAACAACAACAAAATACCATTTAAGCTGCCTTTACAATAAATGACTCTGAGACTCAAGGTGTGTCCCTTAGACTTGTAGGATCATGGGATATTTTAGGAGTTCAGAAATTCCTTATTTAGGACCTACTGAGTCACCATCTCCATTTTCACAGTGTATGCTTGTTTAAATATGATGAACATTGGTTTTTATTGTTGACTGAACTTACTGAGGTACTCTTAGCTGGAGAATAGACTGCACGCTAGGGTTTTGATGAGTTAACTAACTCATCTGAGAGTATGTTTCCAGATATGGGTTGGCTTGTAAACACAAACCAGGCAAAGGGTAAAACTCCTGACTACTACTTACAACTGGGCAGAGGATGGCGAGCATGCATGGGGCTCTGGGTTCCACCTCCAGCACCACAGACAAGAATAAGAACCACAAAATTGCCTGCACTTCCCTGCATGTGCTTCTGATGTATTGGAAAGAAGTAATCAAAAATAACTTCTCTGGATTAATCATTGGTGAGAGAGTCCATGGAGACCTCTCAGTTGGGAAATATTCAGGGCCCTAGGTCAAATTTCAAAACTCTGTTGTGAATTTTTTTTGGACAGTCTGGCTAAGAAATACAGAAGAAAAGAGAAAAGATGAGATGAATGGTAGGCCTAACGATCTGTATCTTGTCACATCAGTTCTGTGATTCCAGGCTAAGATCGACCTTGTATGAACATTCCCTATTGTATGGAGATTTAACATACTAAACTGAGATTATGACAGCTCTCCTATTCATTGACAGTACTGTGTACTGCTAAATGTCATTACCTAAGATGGCTTCATAATTTTTCAATGCAGTTGCCAAATATTTGTCCTTATAGTCACCAAACATGCCAGGAGGAGAACTGTAGGCCAGGATTTCACCTGTGGACTTACTATATGATGACAACTAGAAATTTATGTCGCTTGACAATTTGCATCATTAATTACATGTTTCTGCTCTTTAATACTTCCCGAGCTACAAGCTAAGCCTGATTCTTCAGTATTAACATGCTCAGGATGGTTGAACAACAACAACAAAAAATACTGTGAAATGATTCTATTTTCTCTTCATCACTTTGTTGTTATCTTTTCCATCTGACTTAGAAGCAGAAAGTCACTTCGCAGGTCAAAAGTGTTGCTGAAGAAAACATGTAAAATGTAACCTCAGAGACTGACAAATTGAGCACATATGACATGATCCATCCAGTCCTGATGATAGTCTTGGAGAGATTTGTTTGGCTCTGGAGCACTGCCCCTCTCCTTATCTCTACTTCCTCAGAGAGTAAACTTTTAATAAGAAATGCTTATCATGTTACTATCAAGTTCTATCACAGCAGTCATGGAGGAAGCAAATGTTGAAAACCCCAGCAATAAGGTATCACTCTTTTCCAAGGGTATCCACACACCCTCCCAAGGTGGGCAGAACCCCAGTAAGTGATAAGCTTCAGAACTGTAGAATTCTTTCCAGGAGCCCGGTAAGAGCCCAAAAGAGAAGTTCCGGTTGTCTCTAGCTCATTCACTCCATTTTGCAAGGCTTCTTAAAGTCCTATCACTATTGATCGACCTGTCTGTGTATTTGATATGACCTAGGGAGCGGCAGTCACAAGTTGATACGATTCTGCTGCAAAGGCTTCTAAAAAGAATGAAAAGGCGAAAATGAGGAGCTTGTAAGACAAGTTAGTTGAACTTGTAACCAGTTCTAATTTTTAATAGTGTGTAGGGACATTAGACCTCAAGGAGATCAATCTCATTAAAAAAAAAAAAACACCAAGTTTTATCTTAAATAAATTGTTCTTCATTCAGTAAATGTACTTCTAGTAAATTTCCTCCCATAAACTGATTAATACTTTGTTTTCTAGGTTTGCACGGGAAAGCACTGGGGCTGTGGTTTTCTCACTTTCTGTAGTTCAGGCCCAAGTTAATGTACTTTGCCTTCCATTTCCCGTCATCACTGGACTCCATCTGTCTTTTCTAAGAGTTGACCGTTAAAAGACTAAGATCAGCAAACCCAATCGCTGGTCAGGATTTCAATAAAGATTTCCCTGCTCATAGAAATATTCACGGACGCTTCTGTAACACTGAAAAGAGAGATTTACATTTTTAAATGTCTCATTTTGAATTAGGTTATAGAAGAAATAATACATTGACCAATTTTCAACTTGCCGTTGGTTATTTGATTACTAATTTGATTGTAGAATTGTTCTTATAGGATAGCTGTTGGTAAGGCTAAACTAGCATTCAATGGGGTTTTACCGTTGCAGCTTTCAAATTGATTCATAGTCAAAATATACAGAAAATATGTTGTACAGGTTGTTATCCGGTCTGGAATTAAATGCTTTAAATCCCTTGATTCTGCTGTTTGTTTGTTTGCTGATTGTTTGCTTGTTCTTAAAAACATAATGATGAACATAGAATGAGATGGGTTTTTACTTCACCAATTGAAAAATGCAAAAGTTAATGAAAAACTACTAGTGAAAATGGAATTAGTAGATACCTGCCTTTGTACTTTTCTCACTAGAAGACTTTCATCTATTGAAATACTGTGTCCATGAAGAAACAAATAGTTGCAACATTTTATGGTATAACTAAGTACTAGCTTGGTTCTTTAAGATAGCCATTCCTTCTTACTTTGTGGCAAGCCAAATATTTATGTGAAGGCCACATAAATAAAGTAGATACATTTGTAATTCTTAACACCCAACCTGGTATTTCAACTACAGCTAAAAAAATAGTCTACACAATAAACTATTTTAAAGAATAAAGAACAACTTGGCTAAAGTAAGAACTATAGCTGGACTTGGGAAATATAATTTATTTTCCCCCAAATAAAAAGAGTGTATGCTGATTATCATTAAAAGGGCAGAAAAGTGAATTGTACCAACAAGAGACCAGAGCTTTTACATCTGAAACTTCCAGCACTGGTTTATTTGAAGGAGGAGATTGTGGCAAGTTTTCATATGGCTTCTTACAAAAGGTTCCCATGGTTGTTTTAATTAACTTGCATGGTTAATTCAATCAGGTGAGTTGCTTCCATTAGATTGTATTGCAGGCACGTCTGCAGGAGACTATCTTGATTGATGATTGTTGCGGAAGGATGCAGGTTACCGTAGGAGGCAGTCTGACCAGATTATGCAGTCCTGGATTGCCTAAAAGAAAGTTAGCAGAAGACTCCATTTGCTCCATGTTCCTGCCTCCTGGTTCCCTTCTTGAGTTTTTGCTTTGGCTTCTCTTGATGATAGATAGAAACCTAGGAATGTAAGACAAAAAAACCCTTTTTGTGTGCCATGTCCTTTTGATTGGGATGCTTTATCACAGCAACAGAAAAACTAGAACAATCACACACACGACCAAGACTGTGCACCGATGGGATGGGACTGCTGGCTTCATTCCTTTTGAGTTCTAATGTCACTTGATATTTGAAGATTGAACATCTATCTTTGGAAAGCACTTCTTTTCTGAGGACACAGTATAGAAACTATCTGAAATTATCTGACATAGAGTACTCTTCCTTTCGGTCTACAGCCCAACCATTTTGCCAGCTATGCACAAACTGAGGAAGGTCAATAAATGAGAGAACAACTTCCCCATCTATATGGCAAGCATCCTGGAATGAGTAAGGGTTATTGATGCTCCTGCACTCTATGGTAGAGACCTAAAGTAAGCAAGAACAGTCCTGAATGAACAGTCTTAAGCCTAATGTCAATGTTTCTGCCAGTAGTGACATAGACTCTTATGGAAGTTGAAACATGTATCCTTTTAGACCTTTGGATGGCAACCCCTGCCAAAAAAATCCCCTAGAATTCCTTAAGGGAAATTCTAGGGGTGAAATTCATCCAACAAATCCTCAATAAGCTAGTCATGGACTGAATGAAGCTGCCCAGGCGTACAGCTGCCCCTCTGAACAGGGAAAGAAGGTTTCCTTGTGTGTGTGTCCTTCTTTGGGAAGCCCAGCTCCCAGCAACTGGGCAGCCTGTGGCCAGCTCAAGCCAAGACACTGGGTACAGCCTGGACCCCACCCTTAAATACAGACTTCCCGTTCAGTAGCAGTTTCTGGCACTGGAGTCTTCATTTCTCCAAACTGCCACCACTATTTGGATAAAATAACATTTGAACACATTCGAATCCTCTGTTGGAGGATATTTTCAGACAGAGTAGTGAAAACACTCTCCTCCCTTGTACATTTTCCAGAGTCATTTTTAAGACAGTAAAAAAGAATTAATTTTTCATGAGCCCCCTACTTCCAGAAATTATGTCTTCTATAAATTTTCTTGAACTATATTTTGGGATCTTAATACCTTTTTAAATACCCCCTTTTAAGTGGAACATTGCTTGATGATGATATTCTCAAGCGACTTTAAAACTCTGTATCTGCAGCGGAAAAATCATGGTGCTCATGCCAAACCCCATGCTCTTCTGAATTTTATAAATAAAGTTTTATTGGCACAGACCTGTGAGGCTATGTGGCTGCTTTTCTGCCACAGTGGCAGAGCTAAGTTGTGAGACAGAGACTCTAGGGTTCACATGATTAAAGTAATTACTAAGCGGCTCTTTGCAAAACATGTTTGCTGACCCCTGTCCTACTTCATGAAAGACAGCTCCAGTGCCCATCCATGCCCTCCTAACGCATGCCAAGTTTAACACATGGTTTCTGTGTTTTTAACAATTGCTTTTTAAATTCATTCTCCAGCTTTGGGCCATGAGATTCTAAATACAGAGGCTCCAAAATGATAGCCCTGACATTATGCCCCACCATCCAGGTTCAATTTCTCCATGAATCTGTCCTGAAAGAAGCAATGCATATAACTTCATTATAAGGCCACACTCATTCCCTTGCAGGGAAAACATACCATGAAAATGAGTTTCATGTATAACCATGTATTGAAATGTCTTTGTCCTTTATCTTTCATCTATTTAGTTTCCCACCTATGAGTTAGAGGCCTTGTTGGATACTCCGTGGTCTCAAGATAATTTACCATTTAGTGGCACAGCAAGACTTTGAAGCTGGCATGAGGAATCCCTCTTGATAGGAGATGAATTGAGAATCAGAGAGGTGAAGGGATTTGCTTAAATTTACTAAGTTCTTAAGTGGCTGAGTCAGAACTTAAGACAGGTTACCCTCTATTTCAATTGCCTTTGATTTGTGTTGTATCTCTAGGGAGCAATAATAACTTCTGTTAGCCAGACTAGTGGTAATATTGTAAAAAAATAATCTTGCACCTTTCCCTGTTCTCTCACTTATATCATATTAAAGTCAAGCTGCCTCTTCACAAGAGCTCAGCATCATGACTGGCAACACAAGTTTTACAGTGACATAGAAGAATTTGAATCTAAAGTGTGATGTGTTAGTTATACAGACCTAGGCAGAGACTTAACCTGTCAGAGCCTTCTCTGTTTCTTCTACACAATGGGATGAATAACACATTCATAAAAAACACCCACTAGGTGGTTATAATAGATTATTAAATTATGTAGGATAATCTTTAACTTGGCTGCCTGGAGGCCATTGAGATCAGCTGTTCGAAGCATTGCCAAGATTACACAAGTTTAAGTGATGTGCATATATTTGCACCTTATGGTCAATCTTCTGGATTGTACTTCTTATCAAAGGTCAGTGGTATGTACGTCTCCTGTTGTGGCTTTTGTCTTAGTTAGGTTTCTACTATTGTGATAAAACACCATTACCAAAGGCAACTCTGGGAGGAAAGGATACAAATTCATTTTACAATTTGTAGTACATTGTCCAGAGAAGTCATAGCAGGAACTTAAGGCAGAAGCCTAGAGGCAGGAAATAAAGCAGAAGCCAAGAAGGAATACTGCTTGCTGGCTTGCTCTTCATGGCCTGCAGAGCCGGCTTTCTTATAGAACCCAGGATCACCAGCCCAGAGGTGGCATGGTTCCCAACAAGCTGGGCCCTCCCACATCAACCATCAACCAAGTAAATGAATCCCAGCTTGTTGACAGGCTATTCTAGTAGGGACATTTTCTCAACTTAGGTTCCCTCTTCTCAAATGACTCCAGCGTGTTTTAAGTTGACATAAAACTAACCAACACACAGGTACAGAGTGTTATTTCAAGAGGATTTATTGATGCTGTTGGTTGAGACTCAAGGCCTTTTCTATAGCTCTGTCTCTCACGTGTATAACATGTGAGAGAATATTAAGAAACAACACCAGCATCCAGCCCATCAGCTTGCCAATGAACCACCCGAAAAACAGAGGATAATTATAATTTTAGTCACCATACAAGTGCATTAGAAAAATGTGAACTCTACCTCTCACCCAGCTGACACAGCATCAAGGGGCCCTAGCAGCAGAGGGACAAACCCAGGACCACTCCAGGACAAACAGTTCTGAAAGGCAGAACCAGAGATCTTCAGTAAAAAAATCTACACGGGATTCAGATATGGGCTGTCCCAAACTCTTCTTAGGACCAGAGACTGGATGTTTTCTCAGAGGGAGAGAGTGGCTGGTAAGCATCTAAAGATGCACGTTCTTACTTGAACCAAGGAAGTATCATAGGGAAGCTCTTGCTGGAGGACAGATCATAGTAAGTTTGCAACAGTACTGTCCATGTTGGAAGGCTCAGGGACAATGATAGCAAACCCTATAGTCCAAAAGGGTATCACATCTGACATGCCTCTAGATGAAAGACTTTGGAAAAATTACTCTGTGAATTTCAGTGAAACATAGACTAACCTTTGAAATGTGTTGGCCAGCAAACGCCTGGCAGCACTTGGCAAGGCTGTGATCTCTAATTGGAACATGCACATGGCTCACCTGCACTCTGCTGAAGTAGACTTGGTCGTCTACAGTTTGGTGTTTCTACCAAGCTTCCTCAGATACTCAGTGGTCCTAGCCCAGGACACAGTTCACATTGCCACATCATAGAGGGCCTGGAAAATAGGATAGGTTACCAAGCAATCCCTTCCACTCCACCAAAGGAAGCCAGGTCTCAGGGTCATCTCCTGGCCAACCCAATCCTTTGTCCTGAGCACCACCATACTTCAGCATTCTTCTAAGTAAGGTTTCTATATGATTTCACCTAATGCAAACATATTCCGTAAATGAGAACTGTGCTGGGTTCTAAATTAGAACTGAGATCTTTTTTTTTAAAAGTGAAGCCCTCTAGTAGACTTTTTCTTCCCTTCCCCACAAAATTCCTGGTGTTCTGTCTTCCTTTATTCCTAAAAGAGTATTTCTTGTTTGCATATTTACTTCTGTGAGTAAAGAAAGCATCTTAGGTTATCTGTCCAGAGGGAAATAGGACAAGAAGCAAAGAGGCATTCAAACAGTAAATAAACTATTTAGGATTTGATGTGTATTCATGAGTCACTGGGTAGGAAGAGGAACTGAGCTGCTGGGGTTGGTAAACCACAAGCCTGTGAATCAACAGCACTCCGTTTGCTGTTCTAATAATGGCAAACACCAAGGTGTACCAAAGTGGGTGTGAGGGGTTTCCTTTTGTCACTGCTTATATGATGTTTGGACATAGTGCTAAGTTCAGTCAGAGGATACAGGAAGATTTTCTGCTTCTCTGAGAAGGTGAGGGAGTAGGGTTCCCTCTGCCATTCACGAGAGAGAAGTGGGAAGAGACAGAATCCCACCCCATGTGAGTAGGCACCATCCATTCTGCTGGACAACCATGAACACAAGCCCCTCATCCTGGTGAATATGTCCTGATGTTTCATTTACCCTCCTCACAACAGACCTAGGGACCAGTAGCACTTGCTGTAACTGAGGAGAAAGCGAGTCTTGAAATGAATGAACCATCATAGGATGTAGCTGAGGTTTAGACACATGCCTCCAAGAGGCCAGAAGCTTTGCTGATGTTTATCAAAGAATAGCTTCTGAGATACAAGGGTCTCATTCATTTTCCATATTTCCATCTATCAGATGAGAAAACTAGGCCTGAGGATTCTGTAGTGAACACAACATACCAAAGATCAACACAGTGAGACAAAAACTTTTTCTTGTTTTTGTTTGTGTTTTGTTTGTTGGTTTGTTTAGTTGTAGTGTTTGGAACCAAACTAGGCAACTGCTCTACCTTTGAGCTACATTAAAAGCCCTTGAGAAACTCGAGTTTTATTCATGGATTCATGATTTTTTTTCTTCAGTGGTGAAGCCCCTAAATCCCACATGTATAGGAAGGCCTGTGTGCACCGTCTTCATTCTCTTCAGCATGTGTAAGGACTTGTGCATGCCGATCTCATGAAACCATGTCTGAGGCAGTATATAGCATGCATGTGAATGCAAAAGTGTTATTGCATGTGAGTGTGCATGCGCTTGTGTTTGTGAATGCACAAGAATGTATGTGGATTTAGAATCAAGGAAGAGAAAAAAATAATATCTATTAGACCAGAGGCTTATGTATGTCTTTGACTTAGGACCTTCACCTAAGTTATTGCACTTAATAAGCATGAGTTTAGACTAGACAGTATATGGGAGAGTGTTAATCATCAACTTGACAGAATTCAGAATCACCTATGAGACAGGCCTCTAGCCATGCTGGTCTAAGATCATCTTGATTGAGTTGAGGTAGGAAGATTCATCCACTGTAAGTAGTTACCATTACCTTTCCAGAATCCTGAATTATGTAGGAGGAAAGGAAACTGAGCAAGCACATGCTTTCATTGCTTTGTTTCTGATTGTGGACGTGATGTGACCAGTGCCTTCAGTCTGCTGTCACTTTGCTTTCCCTAGCAATGATGATATGCTGTCATAAAATCAGCTGAGAACTAAAATCATCCCTCTTTCCCTCAAGTTGTTGTTGCCAGGGTATTTTATCATAACAGAAAATAGCTAAGATATTAGTATTTTTAGATGCTAAAACACAGAATATGAAATTTTTAGTTTCATATTTGAGTTAGATACAGATTTGAAATTTATAATAGGTGATTCTCAGGCATATTTGGGATAGAAGAGAAGGATTCTGCAAGCAAAGGTTCACATCAGACCCAGAGATGAGCATCACATTGCAGTACAGAAATGGGCCAGTAGATAAACTGTTGGCTAATCCAATGTGTGGCCACAGTGGGCCAGAAGCACAGACCTCAGTATCAACAGACCAGAGTTTACTCCCAAGCTCAATTCCACACCACCAGGATACTGTGCAGCCAGATTCATTGAATAAGGCTAGACAACAAGGGTACCATTCTTTGAAACACTGCATAATTTCTAAAACAATATGGTACATCTGTTTTGTACTTGCTCAAGGGAGTCAGCACATTTCTTTCCTGAGTTAAATAAAGCACACTGTGACAGTAAATACCATTGAATTTGTTGTATCAGATCCTATGAAATTTACTAAACTGTTGCACAGATTATAAAGATGCACTGATCCTTTGTGATAATGAACAGTGGTGTGTGTGCATGCCTCCGTGTGTGTGTGTGTGTGTGTGTGTGTGTGTGTGTGTGTGTGTGTGATGGATCAATCCTGTTGATTTCCCTCCTTTACCCTATGGAAGTCCTCCCTCATAGAGGAAGCTCTCTCTTTGTATTTGACCAGCTCTCTGGGTGCTCTGCATCCCAAGGCTGCTAACATTTCCAGGTTTATCAGAAGTTTGAGTACTGGCTAGATGTTATTGGCTCACAGCCCATGGTTTGGGATGAGGAACCACAGTGTCTCAGGTGCAGACTTTCCCTCCTCTCGTAAGACAATGCTGTAGAATGGTAACAAGACACTCATCATTATGCATCTAGAAGGCCTCCTATCTCAATTCTGCTCGTCTCCCATGTAGGCTTGTACCTCTTCCTGTAGGAGGAAGCTCCAGATGTCCTCTTTGAAGGTCTACACTGGGCACAGGGTAGCTCACAGACAGCACAAAGTGAGAGACTCTCGTATAGCTAATTATGTTAGTGAACACTGGGACACTTTTCTTGGGTGAGAAATATTTCCAATACGGGTTTCTTCCCATCACCCACAAATTAAAGAGATATCTCAACTTACTTGGCAGCTGCATCTGTTTGTATTATTTTTAATATGGTATGTGTGATAGTGTCTCTTGTGGGTGTGTGCACTGAGTATGGGTGTCCACAGAGGCTGGTGGAATCAGCTCTCCTGGAGCTGGAGTTATAGGTGGAGACATGGGTGCTGAGAACTGAACTCCAAATCTCTGCTGGAGCAGTATGGGCTCTTTTCTGCTGAGTTGTCTGTCTAGCCCTGAGATAGCTCACTTTTTGTTGATCCCATTTGAGATCTGACAGATCACTCCGGGGGAAGGTTGGTGGAGTCCACAAGCTGTTGAGGCGTCTGGAAGAGTTTGTGTTGAGCACGTGAATCACGTCTTCCACCGCCATGGGATGCTGAACATCAGGAAAGGCATCAGCAGACCATAGAACCGAATCTGTAGATATGGTTACTCACAGTTAAGAACAGATATTTAATTCACTCACTGGAGACTTCTGAGGGAGTTTTGAACTGGTATTTACCTTTGCAAATATCAATTTTATGAAATCTAAATAGACTCATCTCTCTCTCTCCCCCTCTCTCTTTCTTTCTTCCTTTCTTTCTCTCTTTCCTTTGTTCATTCGTTCTGAGACAGAGTCTTTCTCTGTATTACTGGATGTCCTGAAAATGACTATGTAGACAAGAATGACCTTGGGCTCACAGAGCTCCTATCAGCCTCTGCCTTCCAAGTGCTGGAATTAAAGCCATGTTCTACCATGTCCAACCCTAGATTAAAACATCGGTAGATTTCCAAAATTACTGTAAAGAAGTGTGAAAGACTGTAACATGTCACACTGTTGAGTTTGGAAGTTGGAAATGAAGATAGTTTGGGTATCCTACATTATATGTAATAAATTATGAATTAATACTGTCATTGTTTTTACCTTTTAACACGATCACTAGAACACTTGATCTGCTTCTGTGGCCTGGGTTGTGTGTCTGTTGGACAATGCCATTCCAGGACACGGTAAGCTAACTTGAGGAATGGCTTTGTGCTCCTCCCACCCCAACCAGGGCACTTTTAATTAAAAGATATATGTAGGCTGATGTAGATGGTTTCTTTCTTGAATCGTGCGACAGTTATTTTGGTTGTCAATTTGACTATATCTGGAATTAAGTAAAACCCCCAAATTGCTGGGAACACCTGTAAGGGGCTGTTGCTCAACTAAATCAAACGAAGTGAGAAGAGCCACTTCTAACCCAGTCTTTGCAGTGGGAAGACACACCTTTAATCCAGATATTTGAAGTGGGAAGAACCACCTCTAATCTAGGCCACACCTTCTGGAAGTCTTTATAATGCTTAAACCCCAGATTCTAGACATCAATAGTTTAACTTCCCTTCTGCTTTTGATGTAAAGCAATGAGCACAACCCAGCTACTCAAATCTTCACTGAGCAGCCCCTAGCCATCAGTCTTCAGGGAGCAGGAAGGAAGAGAGGGAACCCTACAGCTAAAAGCCTTGGGATGCCAGGGATCTGAGCCATAAGCACCAGGGACACCGAGGTCCCAACAACAGCCAGGTCTCTGCCTAGCCTTGACTCACCACTGAGGACATATGTATCAACAGTGACCAAGAACATTGTCTAGGTTGGTTTGTTTCTTTGAGTTTTTAGAAAGTGGATAGACTGTATTTTTAGAGTAGTTTCAGATTTTCAAAAACTTGATCAAGGAATACAAAATGGGCACAGGCACTTTCAGCTTCTATTCAGCATTTTTCTTGCCTTCAGCATCTGTGTTATTGTGGCTTTTGCTGCAAACAGGGCGTGGATGTGCTCATCAGTGAAGGTCTGGCTCACACTGGGGCTTCTTTGTGCTGTGTATTCTATGGGCTGAGATAATCATACAGTGTCATATATCCTGCACAGGTATCCCATAAGTACCTTACCCCACTGCAAAACCCTCATGTCTACCTCAGCATATCTCTTTGTGTGCCCCATCTTCCTTTTCCTAAGTTGACCAGCCTAACATCTCTGTAGCTTTGCCTCTTGCAGAATTCTGCAAAGTTGGAAATCATACATCATGAAGCTTTGTCACTCCAATTTGTCTCTAGCATCTAACTTACACTGCTGACATTCTGCATAAAGAGGAGGGTTGCAGACTCGAGATGACTATCTGGAGCTTCAGGGAAGCACCTGTGGGCATTCTGATGGTCTCTGTACCAAATATGACCAGAGTGCAGACAGGTAAGAAAAGCTATCACCTGGCCAGGGTACCACTTTAACAAAGAAGACCTTGGAGATCCTTTTTGAAACTCTTCTCCTTTCCCACAATCTTCCTCCAATCATACCCAAATAAGCTCATGGCCATCTTTATTTAACCTTTAATCCACCTTAAGAGGGAGTTTCCAGGCCTTGCTAATTGCTTAGAGTTCAGATGGACCAAAATGAAGGGGCCTTGTCTGGGGGTAATTTGTTGGTCTCATCCGCCCCCTGGTGGCCAAATGAGGGTTCTTAATGGAATTGGACAACTAACAACTGTCTCATGCACTTAAAAAACTTTTAAAAACCCAAGAGGGTGGGAGAAAAAAGTTGAGGCCAAAGAATGACACAACTGACTAAAATACAAAACAACAACAAAACCCAACTGACCCCCCAAAACCAGAACATCTTTTTAGTGTACATGTCTGTTTATGTTTAACAGAAATAAGCCAGAGGCCTTGCCACTTAGTTTCTTCAAGATTAGATCTGCTACACACTCTGGGAATTTTCCTTAACTCCTCAGTGCAGCTGTATCTACTATGTTGCTGGTCTTCATTTTTGGTTACTGCTACAAGACAGAGGTCAGCGCCACAGATTGGGTCTGTGTGGAAAGGTTAAACAAAGGATGGGTCATGAGCTCCAACTCCAGAAGTCAGCAAGTACTCCCCAGGATAATTTCAAAGACTGAGATTCAGTTCTACGAGATCCATGCAGACTAATACAGGCATTCTCAGGACACTCTGATACAATGGTTTCTGCAATTTTCCCGGGGCCTCATGAATGATGTCATAAACTATCTTTTATTTTTTAAAAAAAATTCACTTTCTTGTCACATGCTTATCATGTATGAAGTCCCCATGCATCTCATAAATAAACCACCACCCCATGATTCCTCCTCAAATACCTTTATGTACTGTTGAGTGCTCAGAGTAAGGGATGCCCTTTAGAAAGCTTTATGGACACCACAGTAACTACCATCCCTTAGGCTCCTGGACCTAACTTAACTGCACTAACTGACACGATTCACCTTTTGTCAACACTTCTGCATTTCTCCCTCCCTGGTCCTTGGCAACGTATTCTACTCTAATTATTACAGTTTGATGGTTGTAGATTTTACCGGAACTGAGATACCCATTCCTCATCTTTCTGTGCTTAGTTTCTTTCACCTAACATAGTGTCCTTCTAGACTGTCCTCATTGTAACAAATGAAAGTCTTTTCTTCAGTTTTAGATTGATATAATATTCTCTTGTTTTCATATACCATGGAATTTAGTCTCTTTCTATGTCTTGGGCGGTGTGCTAAATGCTGTTGCAATTGGGGGGGGGGATAGATATCTCTTGTAGACCCCAAAAGAACATCTCTTCTCACTGTTGACTCTATTCTGGATATCTGTGTTGACTCACAGCTGACAAGGTCAGAAGTTGTGTCCTGTGCCTGTACTTGAGAGCCATTCCCACGAAGATCCAGCAAATATTCTTCCTGGTATCTTTTTAATGCCCATGGCCAGCTGCTGTCCTTCTTGCTGAAATGGCTGTAATATACTTAGTTAGACTAGATGACAGCTTGTTCCAGGGTGTCTTGGATCTCCACAGAAGACACTACTAACACAGAAAACACTAGCAAGCACCACTCATGTGTTCTTTTAGACTTTTCTTGCAAAATGGTGTCCTTCATTCAACATCTGATAGACGACCTCTCCTCCACCCAAAGAAGCTCAGCTCAGAGGGTCATTGCTCTGTGACTTTGGGAAGAAGCTCAACCTTTCTGAGCATTGGTTTCTTCGCTGTGAGGTAGAGATTAATAAACCCTCACCTCCCATACTCTCTATCAGAATTAAAGAGCAAGGTCAAACTCTCAGAGGCAGCTTCTAATACCCAAAGCAGAAGCAGCCACCTATCACCGCTGGAAGTTCTAATTGTTTCTGAGGCTATATCCAAGACCCAAATCTATTCCCTGGTGAATTTATAGCTAGCCTGGTAACAAATGGGCCTCAGGGAATCTTCCTGGAGGTCCAGAGCACCAACAGCAGAGGTGTGAATAAGAAGGGAAACACAGTAGTCTGAAATGTCCCCAGGGAAGCAAAGCCAGCAGCAGGATGGAAGTCTGAGGATCTGGTCAGCAGAGTCCTTGGCAGAAATCTGAAAAAGGATGCGTAGGAAATTGCCCTGCCCTGAGGATATGACTATCCAGGTGCAGAAGGATGAGGATAAGACACAGCAGGGTTTGCTCCTGACAGCATCAAGTGGTTTCTGGAGGTACCTTCTCCACCCAGGCACTGCAACTTAAAATTCAGCTCCCCATATCCCTACTCCTGAAAACACAGTTTTATGGACAATAAGCCAGGCCACCAGCATTCCTGGCTTGACTTTCAGAGGTCAATATTTAGTGTAACTTCCAGGAACCAACCTCCAAGTTTGAAGTTAAGAAACTCAGATCAAACTGGCAGAGGAGCACATGAGGATATTGCCCACGGCACAACAATATATTGGCTTCATATTACTGTATCAAAATTACTGGGGACAATTAACTTTTTTTTTTTTTCAGAGCCGAGGATGGAACCCAGGGCCTACCACTGAGCTAAATCTCCAACCCCAACAAATAACTTTAAAAGATGAAAAGTTTACTTTTGCTCACAGCACTCTACTCAAAGACAGGGATGGGTAAAGCCTTTGCTTTGGGTCTCTGAGAGACTGTAACATCATGGTGGAGTGCATGATAGAATAAGTTATCTATGTCATTAAACAGGGAAGCTCCTCAGAGAGCAGGTTCCAGTGTTTTGAAGTCTTCCTACTAGGCCCCACCCAAAGGTTTCTTTACTTCCCAAGTAATCTTAGAGACCAAATCATTCATGAATGCCTTTGGTAGATATGAAGCACCCAAATCATAGTAAACATTCTCAGCAAGACCAACAAAATCTTTATAATGAATGTGGAGTCCACCCCAGGAATATGCTTCACCACCCAAACCCATTGGAAACCTCTAAGCACAAGAAAACCCAGAGTCACTAGAGCCTGTTAACATTATCTTATTAGTTTATACGGATGGATGTTTGGCTTGCACGGGTGTATGTGTCTCATGTGTGTCCCTGGTACCCTTGGAAACCACAAGAGGGAGTTGGTCCCCTGAAATTGAAGTTACATTGGTTGTGAGCCACCATGCAAGAGCTAGGAATAGACTTTGTGTTCTTTAGAAAAGCAGCTGTGCTCTTAACCCCTTCAGCCATCCGTCTGGCCTTGTTAAATAAATTAACAAAGCAAAAACACCAAACTATGGTGAAGCACTGGGAAGAAACAAGAAGCAGAAGAGAAAGGAGAGGAAGAAAATGGAGGAAAGAAGGAAGGAAAGAAGAAGGAAAGAGGAAGAAAGGAAGAAAGCAAAGTGGGGATCTTAGGTGACTACTATAACTCCTCCACAGAAGTACTTGGTCCTTGGGGGAGCTTCCAGTTATCACAGAAGGAAAAGGGACCTTTGTAAATAGAGACAGAAAATGTCCCCAAAGCCCCTTTCCAGGAGACCCACTCAGCAAAGCCAGCAGGAGAATTCCAGACCCCCCACGAAGCGCCAGAGCAATTATCTTGGATTAAAGGGGCTCAGGAGCGCTTCCCTCAGTATTGTTTTCCGAACCCAGAGGGCTTCTGAAATTATTATTTGGTAATAATTCCAAAAGCTCTGAAACTGGTAACATTTGTGCAAACTAGGGAGGAGAAACAGGAGACCATGACAAGGGATAATGCACGTGGTTTTGCACAGGATGTAGTTTGAGTTGAGGTTTGTTTTCATTTGAGAGACAGGCATGGAACCTCAAGGAGAGGGCTCCACCTTAGCTCTTGGGTAATTTCAGAGCCAGGTGCATGGAGGAAGGTTTGATGAAATCAGGAACTGGATGAGTGACAGCACAAAGCAGACTGGATACATTTGTTGACATCACTGGGTTATGCTTCATGTATTTCAGAAAGACTTTTCAGTTAAAAGGAAGGCTGACAGGTGCTTAAATGATGCCAATTTAACCCTGTGAGAGATGGACAAGGTACAGCAAGAGTTAGGTCGGGCACTATGATGCTGGTTATTTAAGCATGGCCAATTCTTTTACATGGGATAGTTTCTCATACATATTTTATAAGGCAAAATAAGATGATCAAGTAAACGTTTATGGAAAGATCTGGAAGGGTTGGAAGAGTGGTCCATCATTCCTAAATGTTTTATATTCCACAAAGAGACTGCAAGTAATTTATTTACTAAAAAAGTTACCTGTCACATGTCACTTCCTGTTGAAATCAGGACCACACACAGGGCTTTCTGATTCAGATCAGACACCCATAGCCCAGCCTGTAGGTGATGCAGCACACCATAGGGCTAGTCAGAAGGAGAAACACAGTAATTTCCAGGCACACTGTTGAGTCCTTCAGTTAGCCAGGGATCTGACTCAGAGTTGACAAAATTTTCTTACATGATAGGTTATAACTTTAAAGTTCAAACCCTACATTCTTGGGCTACAAGAATTTTGCGAAGAGGTTTTTTTGTTTGTTTGTTTGTTTGTTTTGTTTTTTTGTTTTGTTTTGTTTTGTTTTTGTTTTTTTGTTTTTTTTGTTTTTTTGTTTTTTTTGTTTTTTGATCTAAGCTATAAAATGGCAGATTTGGTCCAGACATTTATTGTACTTGTCTGGAATTGGCAGTTGAAATGGTTTTTGTTTTATCAAGTGTCTTGGAACACAGACATTACCTCTGGGGCCCTCAAGTGGACAATTGTAGGTATGTCCACTGCATTCTGAAACACTTATGAGGGATTTTAGTCTGAACATAGGAAGCTCACAGAGCTGTGCACCACACAAAGATATGAGAAATTTTAATACTGACATTGTGCTAAAGGAAAGACCTTAAAGAGTTGGTGTTGGTGCTCTTGGGTGAAAATGAGGTTTAAAAATATGTATTTTCAGCCACAATACTTCTAAGGCCAAACACAAGACAGCCTGGCAGTCCAAGCTGGCTGCTTCCTCCTTCTCCTTTTTTTTTTTAAATAAATATTTTAATTATTTTATGTGCATGGCTGTTTTGCCTGCCCATACAGCTATGAACCACCTGCATGCCTGGTGTTCAGAGAGGCCAGAAAAGGATACTGGATACCCTGATAATGGAATTAAGATTGTTACAAGCAAGCCGGGCGGTGGTGGCGCATGCTTTTAATCCCAGCACTTGGGAGGTAAAGGCAGGCAGATTTCTGGGTTTGAGGCCAGCCTGGTCTACAGAGTGAGTGAGTGAGTTACAGGACAGCCAAGGCTATACAGAGAAACCCTGTCTCGAAAAACTAAAAAAAAAAGATTGTTATGAGCAAGGTTGGGAAGACCCTGGGTTCTCTGAAAGAGCAGTAAGTGCTCTTCACCATTGAACCATCTCTCCAGCCTGCTGGCTGTGTTCTAAATGGTAGCTCATCCAATTTGTTCACATTATCTATCATGTCTACTCCTTGGGCAGCATTTACCTGAAATACCTTTACACATGAAGCTAAGTTAAACACACCACTCACTCTATTCTGTATAATCCTTCTTCTGAACAATGGCAGGAGGTGTCAACTTGTGCTTTGGAAACTCTTTGGCTTATAATTTAAGTTTCCTTTAAATCAGGGGTTGAAAAAAGAACCAGAGAGAAAGCCCTTTAGGTGAATAAGAGAAAATTCTAGAACACTAATCTAAACACTTCTCATCTGTTTTGCTCTCTGTCCTGGGTTATGATTGTTGGCACATAATGGAGTGTAAGGTATGTGACTGTGTTGCACTGTAAACTGGGAAGCTCTTTTGTTTTCAAAATAGTCTGAGCTCACACCAGACAACGATGCGGTTTATCCTTTGATATTGCAAAGCTTAGTCTCCTGGATCCCAAATGAGGTCACCCAACTGAATGAAAGAAGCTGGCAGCCATAGAAGGTTTCTGAAAGTTCAATGACCAAAAACTAATTTAAAATAAGACACATAAGGGATCGAAGGCGTGTGTGGCATTACTTGCTAGCGGTGTACGTAGCTTCACCACAGCCTTGAATATGAACACACTCCATTCTGCTCCACATCAGTGGAAGAAGCCTGAGAGACTCAGGAAAGACAAAAACTATTATATGTTATGAACTGAAAAAAGAAGATTTTTAAAATACTTTCCAGCATGCTCAACATTCAAGTACGAAGTTAGCATAGCTTTGAAGTGTTAGAAGATTTCATTTTTAGCACTGCTGTTTAAGTTGCTGGCTTAGGTTTCACATCATCAAGGCATGTTGCCTTGAAATTTCTAATGATTTCTGAAACAACAACACTTAACACATTTCTGCCATTCTCTATAAGGTGCTTATGTAAAGTCGTGCTTTTGACATTAAGATTATAAAATTGCAATCTCTATCAACTGAAGATTATTGAAGATGTTCTGACTCTTGTGGTATTGAACATTCAGCTGAAAGTTACATCTTTGTGTAAAGCTACAAAAGCCTGCCTGTCTTGTTAGTGTGCAGATTTGCATTCATTTAAAGAAATGGTTAACATTGTGCATTGGCATCAACATTTTGTTTTAAAATAAAATATTTTATGATTTACTATCAGCAAATGTTTGATTTGTATATCCATTTTATAAACTTATATGTCCAGGGACCTGTAAAACGTTTCAGTGTTTCAGGTAAAGAGCAGTTTTGAGCAGAAAGTGTTTAAGAGAGCCTTATTTAGCCACACCCCTTCTAGACGCCTTTTAGCTTTTAAACCTCAATCGTATGAAAATACCTTCCTTCATTTACCACTGCACCTAACTGAAGACTTATCTAACTTTAGTGAGGACTGGCTTTATATTGACTTGTAAAAAAATTAAGTGTGTTCATGTTCTCAATGATCCATATTAAGGTATCATTCACATACAGCAAAATGCATCCAATATAAATGAATCATTTGACAAGTGTTGACAAATATTTTACTGGAACTAACATCATGTCTGAGAGGCACAACATTCCCATTACCCTTCACAAAGACTGATGTTCTCACCTCAGTAGATAATCCTACCTAGGAGCTCACAGAATAACCAGCATGTGTGAAATGTGGCCAGTTACCCTGCATTGGTCTGGTTATGATGACTTCGTGGAAATAGAAATTTTCTTATCCCCTAGAAGCTCAGAGTCATGTAGCAGCCAGCTAATAAAATCATTGTCAATTCCACCTACTCAAAAACATGTCAAATTGCTGCAAATGGGTTGGAGCCATCATCATAGACACATCTGACTCTGATTCTCATGTTATTCCCAAACTTCTCAAGTTCCTAGCTGAGTGTAACCTTAAATTTCATTCAGGCCAACTGGGTCCCAACCAGACCTAGGAAATTTAAATTTCTTAAAGCTCGAAGATTTTTAAAAAAAGTATTTTTGAGAGAGCAAGATTGAAGGAGCAGAAGGAGAAGGAGGGAGGGAGACAGAGAGAGAAAAAAAAAGAGAGAGAGAGAGAGAGAGAGAGAGAGAGAGAGAGAGAGAGAGAAGGTAGGGAAAGATTGGTCCACAGTAGACTTGGTTGAGCTGAGTCATTTTATCCACTAAGCTTCTAGATCAGTGGTCCTTACCTTCCTAATGCTGTGATCCTTTAATGCAGTTTCTTGTGTGATGATCCTCAACCATGAAATTATTTTCATTGTTGCTTCCCAACTGTAATTTCTCTACAGTTATGAATCATAATGTAACATTTTGGGATATAGATGTGGGTCTGTTTTCAGACCCACAGCTTGAAAATAGCTGTTCTGAATCCATTTGGGCTTCTGTTAGTCTCCGTGTTCTTGACACGTTCTCCTCCAGAAAAGCAAGGTGGCCACTATTAATTCCACCTCTGACTTCCAATTTCCACACACCTGCTGTGGCCCCTTCTGATGCAGACTTTCACCTGTTTCTACTTTCTGAAGTCTTGTCTACAAGTTACGGCTTCATCTCAGTCATCTTCATCTACTATGTGGAGCTGGAGGTTGCTTTCTCCTGTACTTCCTAAGCTCTTATGTGCAGAGGCTATTAGTTCATTCCCAGTGCAGCTGGGTCCTGTGAGGCTTATGGCATCATCTCACAGGCCCCTGGGTCTACAGTGCAATTCACCCTCAAGTAATCCTCATGGTATACTGTAGCTTCAACTTTCAGGCTTGTTCTCTCATCTTCCATAGGAAGAGATATGTGCTCAGGAAGTGGAAGGGCAAACGGCCATATTTGCCAAGGCAGACGTGGAAGCCAGGTCTCCAGCTCACTAAGCTCCATCTCTACCACACAAGCCTGCTAGATTCAGGGCTAAGTCAGAAAATTTGGTGGAATTGTAGCCAAAGCTTACAGAGAGACACAGAGTATATAGGGCACGTATAAAATTTCCAAGACTTTCATAGAATCTAAAATAACAATGGCAAACTGACAAGTCAATATCACCAACTTTGGAGATGATGCATGGATCATGGTTTTAAAAATCTAAGCACTGATCAGAACAAACACAACAATGCTGCAGCGTACTTTATGGAGACCTTACTCCTGGATCCCACCAGAGCGAACTCTCAGGAATGACCATAGCAGTTTCTGAAGGTCCTTAGGCCAGCATTCCTCAATGTGCAGGTCAGGACTTATAAGGGGTCACATATCAACTATCCTTCATATCAGATACTCACATTAAGATTCATAACAGGAGCAAACTTACAGTTATGAAGTAGCAATCAAATAACTTTGTGGTTGGGGGAGTCACCATTGCATGAGGAACTGCACTGAAGGATCTCGGCATTAGGAATGTTGAGAACCACTCACACTGATAAACCCTCCCTTCCATGCTGCCCACCTCTGAATCATGCCCTAGTGAGCTTACCTTGCTCAGGTTGTCCCTTTGGCATTTCAGCACATTTACTGTGGCTTTGTTGGAGAGATTCTTAGCCAAGGGTAAGCCAGATAAACTTACTAGTTCATATGCAGAGTGAGAAACGTCCATAAGTTCGACTAGATAGTGTCCAGGTTGGGTGTTACGTAGCATCAACCAAGCATGATATGCACTATACAATTAGAGAGGTTCTAGCCCCTCTACACTGTGGTACAGGGAAAGAAACAAAGAGTTTATTCAGCCTTACAAATTAGATATGTACAAATAATGCTCCCCCTCACATGTTCATTCCCATATGTATTCAGTATTAGCTCATTAAATATTTATTGATAATGTAGAAGAATTCTATCAGTAAGACTCTCTTATATTGTTTACAAACATACATTGGTTATTTGTTACCACACTACCAAATGTTACTAAGAGAAGTTTAAGGTGGTACAGGAAAAAGTATCTAGGAGACCTGACCTAGGATGGGGTCATAGAAGACTTTCTGGAAGGGATGTTTACAATAAACTGGAAGATGAAGGTTACATGGATGAGAACAACCGAACGACCTGTGGATATGTGGGATCCAATTCTTAAAGAAACCTAGAGCCTGCTACTTTCATGTACAGAGCTGACTTTCAGGTCCAGCAAGTCCATAGGCTCTGAGTGAAGAAGTCAGGAGAGGTTTGAGAGTCTGCATCCTCGCATTCAATAATGCACAGCACTGCAGGACCCAAACCAGCATGTGAATCTCAAGAAGGGAGGGGTGAAGACTTGTGGCCCCTGAAGGAATTGTAACCTTGTTTACCAAGTCAGCAGGAAGGCCCAGATGACCCTTATAGTGTAGCTAAGTCATGGCTGAACTCAGAGATTCCCACCCCAGAGAAGAATCAGAAAGTGGACTATGCAGGCCAAGAGCTGATGTGGGTGATGGCTTCAATGGCTTCAGTGCTCATTGACACATCTCTGAAGAAAAATATCTCACCAATTTATGGACAAGGAGACATATCTAAACTCTCAGTCCTAAATGGACACTGGATTAGGAACCAATTACCTTTATTCTAAAACTGCAGTGCTCTTTCTACTCTTCCAAAGCTGCCAACCCTAAGAGACAGGGGGCAGAGCAGGGGGAGGCCAAAGCATGAGAAAAGGAGGGAGTTGGAGATGAAATGGGAGAAGGAAAAGACAGGTAGAGGGTGCAAAAAAGAGAGACAAGAAGAAGATAGGGAGAGACCCATTGCTGAGATTTTGGCAACATTTCCCCTTATGTTTTCTACTACACATTAGTATAGGGATGTCCATTGTTCCTACAGTGCTGCATGCAAAGTTATTGATCTATCAAAGTGAGACCTCCTTAGAGTTTAGCGTGGGACAAGAATTTATGTCCAAGCTGGCTGGAACACACCATCTTCTTGCCTCAGCCTCTGGGTGTTTGAGTTAGAAATCTTCACACTACACTTGGTCCCAAAGCACAGCGTGTTTTATACATATATTCGTTTAAGTAGTATCCTGGCTTCCAGACACAAGTCTGAGCCCCACTGCCATCAGTTGGTAGCTGTACGATGCCGAGCAATTTCCCCAACTTGCTTCAGTTTTCTCTCCATGAAAATGGAAGAAATGATTTCCTCGAGTCTCAGGTAGCTGGCCTCCAAAGGACTGTTGGCAATCTATCAAGATAATGTAAATTAGACAATGCTGATACCAAGACACCTAAAACTTTGTGACACTAAGTAGAGTTGTTTTAAAATAAGACTTACTTAGTTTTATTTTACGTGGATGAGTGTTTTCATGAATGAATGTATGTGCACTGTGTGCATTCTTGATACCCACAGAAGCAGAAGGAAGCACTGGACTCCCTAGAACTGGAGTTATATACAGCTATTAGCTGCCATGTGAATTCTGGGAACAGAACCTGAGTCTTCTACAAGAATACAAGCACTCTTAACTGCTAAGCTATCTCTCTAATCCCACTAACTAGAGTCTTAATTATTGCTAAATTAAGTACTATGACTTCTTCTACTGGAGGAGAGAGAAGCTCAGTTTAAATTTGTGTAAGCAGAAAGTGTTATTTGTTAGGTCACGTAAATAGGAAAGCAGGCACAGAAGGATTCAGCAGCTCATGGATGCTATCTCTTCCCATCCTTTGACTTTGATCATCCCTGTCTACTTCACTGGGAAGGGATCTTATGCTGTTAGAGAGATGAATGAAGAGCCTTGATCTCTAAAAGGCAACCCACAAGACCAAATGCCTTTGAGAAAGACTCTTCACATTGAGCTGTTAACTGCTGACACGTGGGAGGTGAGTCAACCACATTCAAACCATGAGCATCTGTTAAAGACCAAGGGGGGGTTCTGTTACTAGAAAAAAGGACAGAGGCTGGGCAATGCTACACTGGGACCCAAGCTACACAAGTACTTAAAAGAGGGAATTACCACAAGCAAATACACTTGCATACTGTGTTATTATAATACAGTAGGTACTGCCCCATTGCTCAACAATCCTCTCCAAATGTTTGTCCTCTCCTATCCTTCCCTCCTCCTCTTCCTCCTCCCTCCTCCTCTTCCTCTTCCCCCTCCT
>JANHMN010000002.1:209578167-209616804 GCA_030674055.1 Rhabdomys pumilio | reverse complement strand
CCTCCTCCCCCTCCTCCTCCCTCCTCTTCCTCCTCCTTCCCCTCCTCTTCTTCCTCCTCTTCCTTTTCCTCCTCTTCCTCCTCCTCCTCTTCTTTCTCCTCCTCCTTCTAATGTGAAGACTGACATAGAGAATGAATTATTTCTAAGTTAAACAAGTTGCCATGTGATTCAATCTACCTTAGATGTTGTGTAAATGGAGTACTAAGGTCTGGTGAAAATAGATCCATTGACCAAGCTATTTGCCCAGGACCCACTGAATTCTTTTACCTTGTTTTGGAGATGCTGGTTTTTAGTGACTCCCTCCTGCATATGGAACTTGGAAGTCTAATGTAACAGTAATGTGACATATATGCCAAAGCAGGTACAGGAAACACAAAGATTCCAAATGTGATCATAAATAATGAGCACTTCTGAGATCTTTTGTTAGCATTTAATGCATTTAAGAGATATTTTCCAAATGTTAAGGGGTCTATGGTTTGGGACATAGCTCAGCTAGTACACTGCTTGCCCAGCAAACGTGAAGCCCTGGGTTCAATCCTCAGTACTACAAAAACTAGATGTGGTGGCAAAAGTCTGCAGTTGAAGTATTTCAAGGGTAGAGGCAGGAAAATCAGAAGTTCAAGGTCATCTTCAAGGACATAAAGAGAGTTGAGGCCAATCTGAGTTACACAACTCTTTTTTAAAAAAAATTTATTTTATTTATTTGCATTCCAAATATTGCCCCTCCCAACAAAACAAAACAAAAAATAACCAAATATTAAGTAGCCTTAACAATTATTTAAAACACAACAACAAATAAATTCTTTCCTAGCAAAGAAAAAGGTGTTCTGTCACAGGACAATCTGAGAACATAGGTGAGTGTCTATTTTATAGTCTGCCTGCCCTGTGTGTCCTTGGGCTTAGGGGACACTTAAGCTTAGGTCAACTTTGAACTGCTGAGCTGAAAATTCTTTTATTATTGTCCAAGAATATGCTATAAAATTAAAGCAAAAATGCCACCGCGCTAAAAGCAGACACTCATTCTTCATTTTGCCAAGTCTGTCCTTACATAGAGAGTTTTGCTTAAGTAGAGTACCCACCAAGCGTTCCACACCGGGTCCACCTTACACACACTCTTCCTCCTATTCCTTCCACAGTTTCAGCTTTAATTGCAGGTCAGCATCCTGGAATCTTAAAGGGTAAAGTTCCTCCCCCACTGTTACTTTCAGCAGTTTGGAGATTATTAGGTTAAATTAAAAAACAAAAGAACTAAGGCACACCATTGATATTTTGTTTTCCCTTGGGGGTTGGGGGGGGAGGGGGTTGAGGGATGCAGTTGACTTGGCTCATTCCTGACAAGTTAATGAAAGTCAGTCTAATTTTTATTTAAGAAAAAGCAATTTTCATAAACGGTGTATCACTAATGGACCATGATCATGCAAAGCCCCACAGCAAATGACTCTTAATCCAGTTCTCTATGCTGCCTTACCTGAGGGAAATAATACCCACCCTCTCCCGGGCTGGCACTCTGTTCACAGGGACTGCTTCAATATATATTAATCCCACCATTTATCTTTGTCAACTGAGAACAAAAATAATTTGTGGAAGAGTAAACAGAAGCACATAGAGGAAAGGAGCCCAGCATTATTAAACAGCAGAAAGCAGGTGCTGGCAAAGCCCAGCTTATTTTTATTGCAGAGCGTGAGTAATTCTCCTTCTGCATCCGTGCATAGTAAATACAGGGAGGAAAAAAACCCCTCATATTTTACAGGAAACTGAAATGGCTGTAGCAGAGGAACTAGGGTAGGTGCTGGCATTGCAGCTTGCTTTTTACAAACCTGCCTGAAAAATAGGAGACCGATGGCCTCTAAAGAGCAGAAGGAAAAACACAAGAGGATGAGCTAGAGAAAACACCTACTTGAGAAACATGAGATAGGGGCTAGGGACAGGGCTCAGAGGGTAGAGTACTTCCTGAGCAAGCATGAGGGTCTGAGTTCAAATTCCTGGAATATATGTAACATCAGGGCTGGGTTGCAGAGACAGGCAGATGCCCTCACACTTCCTGGACAGCCAGCTTAGCCAATATGGCAAGCTCCAGGTTCAATGAGAGTTACTCTCTCAGAAATAAAGTGGAGCATGATTCCTTATGTCAACCTCTGGGCTTCCATATGAATATGCAAAGGCATATACGAACACATGCACACACACAATGTATTTCTACTGTTCACTTTAGGGTTACCATGGCTCTCTCTGCCACCAGCTGTCATTCTCACAACATTTTGATTGTTTGTCTTACTGTCACTGACTTTCATTTGTCAGCCTGCATCTCCTAGCAGGGACAGAGACTGGAGTTAGCACTTCAGAGGAGGAAAATTCCAGCACATGGGAGGTGGATGTAAGGAGGGTTGTGAGTTTGAAGCTGTTCTGAACTACAAGGAGAGATCTTATCTCTAAAAGAAAGGAGAAGAAAAGAAAAGGGGATAAAACAGTAAATTTACTTTGGTTCTTAGCTCCTGAGGTTTTAGTTTGTGGTCACTTGGTTATCTTGTTTTGTGGCCAGTGAAGCAAACATCATGGTGGGAATTGCATTATGAGAATTGCACTATGTTTGCATCAGAGATCCTGATGACTAGAAAGAGGATGGGGGAGTGAGGCAGGAGTGGCAGGTGCCTTGCCTTTAATTCTATGACTCTAGAGAAACAGGGAGGCAAGCAGATCTCTGTGAATTCAAAGCTAGAGTCTAATCTGCATTGCAAGATCCAGGCCAGCCAGTGCTACACAGTTGAAGATCTAACCTTGCAACTTTCTTCTCTGGGTGGCTACTGCCATGTCTTCTCAGTCACTATGGAGTTTCCCTCTGCAACTGTAAAATGAGATTATAATCAATCAATCAATCAATCAATCAATCAGAAGGAAAGAAAGAGGAAAAAGAAAGAGAATTCTTAATGACCAACTTCTTCCCTCCCACCAGGCCCCACCTCCATAACACTCTTCTATCAGTCTCTCAACAGCACCACGGGTGAAGGCCCAAACCTTTAGCACAAGAGCCTTTGGGACACATTTCAATTCAAAGCATGACAATCAGTATCAAGTGTGGTGGCAATAGTGAAAGCACTGCCACCAATCCTATAATAAATAATGATGACTTTTCTTTAGAATCTCCATGTACCAAGCCCTTAGATGCACTGTGACTGTCCTCACATCATCAGTGTAGCTGGGATGAAAGACCTGAGGACCAACATGACAATCAGAAGGTTCAATGACTCCTCTAGAATTCAGAGTTTGAGAGTGAGGACCAGGCCTTCTGAGTAAATGCTCTATTGTGTATCAGGTGCTGGAAAACTTAGATAATGAATAGAATTTGCCCTCTTTGGCTTCCTTGTGATGAGATTCTGGGTATGCAGATTTTTGCCAGGAATATTCCAGAAATCCATGTTTGTTTGTTTGTTTTCCCTCGTTGTGTTATATTAGGAAAGGCATAACGGTGGTGATTCGGTTTTGAGACAGGGTCTTGCTGTGTCATATGAAGGCCATGCTGACCTTGATACTGAGATCTTCTGTGTTCCTTCATACAAGGATTCTGACAAGCTTTGATAGAGTGTTTAAGGTGGCTGCTCAGGATTCTATTACTTCTCCTTTGTAAGGCATATCTGATTTGGGAAGATACATTGAGATGATGTAAATATTTTATTTCCCATTAAAACTTTAGCCACAGCTGTCATCATCTACTGCCAATGTTTGCCTCCAGTGTCATTGAAATGATCACTGTGTGGTAGCTGTGAATGTCAAACTCCATTATTGCAGATGCAGTAGCTTGCCAGCTTTCAATTACAAAGAGTAGTTCTCCATCTGGCTTAGTTTTTAATATATTCAGTCAATTTAGTCACATGAGAAGGGACTATAGATTCAAATTTTATTCTGGGTCATATGTTGTTATCATTATCTGGTAAGTTGGTGCCCCTCAGCCCAGCTCCCGTGTGCCTTTCAAATGTGCCATGGACCGAGTTGTGTCCTCAACATTCTCATTTGCAAATTGAAGCCTGAACTTTGGTCGGTCTGACCTCATCTGGAGATAGGGCCTTGAGAATGTAAACATGGCTACATAAAGTCTAAGGGTTGAGCCTTAATCCACTAGAATTGGTGTTTTCAGTGTGTAGGTGGACATGTGTAATATGTTTCTGGGGGTATGCATGTTTGTGCTGTGTGTGCATGTGTTATGTACTTATATTCGGAAGCCAGAGGACAACCTAGCCTTCTGATTTATGAAAGTTTGTTTTGGTTGCTGAAACCTAATCTGTGGTATTGGCTCTGCCAGCCTGAATAGACATTTGCAATGTATTAACGTCATGTTTTGAGCATTTCCTCACTTTGTGTTTCAAAGTGACGATCCAGGCTTGTTTCCTACTTCTTTGCCCAGTCTCCTTCCTGTTAGCAATCAGAGACATCCATGGACAGCTGTTTGGGACTCCTTCTAGACCATCAGACAATCAGCCAGTTTTACAGCCAGCTCCCGAGGGATTCAGAGACAAGACACATCATCATTAGTTGCCCAGAGGTGACACATTGCTGCCCCTTTGCACATGCACCGAGGCCCTATAAAAGGCTGCAGTTTCCCTCCCCTCCCAACCAAGAGGCAGCCTCTGTACCTCTTCTTCTTCATAAATCTCACACGTGAGATCTGTAGCACTTTGTGATTTTTGTCGGAACCCACTGCCTAGTTCCTTCACACTCCAGACACCCCTGGTGCTCATTGGTAGAGGATGGTGTTTAATAGTTGAGAGCTACAGGCTCAGTACTTTTTCTATGTGCTTCTCAATGGCAGAGCATGGATACGTGATGTCTGTCTTCAAGTGAAGGTCACCTCAAACCTATGGAATCCAGATTTTCAGTTCTTACAGAAAAATATGGGGAGCTAATTTCTGAGACAGCAGAATCCTCTAATGGCTCATTTATTAGAGTGTAAAAGGTCAAAGCTCATGTTTAGTGTGTGGAAAAGCAGCTACCAACATAGGCGAACGCACATCTGAAACACTCATCCACACTCCACTCTGTCTGATACAATTGCACAAATCCAGGTGGAGAGGCAGAATAAAATTTATGTATTGAACTTTGCAGTTAAATATCCCCCTCCTTTACACTTGAAGTTTCAAATGCTGCATACTCACAGGGGGAAGAGGCAAATGCTGACAGATTTAAGCTTCGTTGAAAACACTGGGGGGAAAATAAAAGAATCTTCTGAAAATAGAATCACAAGAAACTCAGAATCGGATCAAGGGATTCTCCATTCTCTGATCCCACACCTTCATCTTGTGAGTATGCAGACATATGCTGAGATTGTAACTGGTTAGCATCCTGTAGGATAAAATCTCTAGTTTCCTTTGATCCAAACACCTGATTGGACCTGATGGACATCTCTCCGAAATGTGCTTGTTGGCATCTTCAAACAATTGCCTTATTCAGCCATCCAGAGCATGGTCCTATCACACAGAGAAGCTGAACAGGTGCCCCTCCCCCCACCCCATCTGAACCAAACAGAGCCACCTTTTCAGGAAATCAGCACCCCAGATAGAGAAACTGGCCAATGACTCTTAACTGCAGCTGCATAAGGAACTCTCTCTATGAGCTTCTCAAACATGCTAATGGTCCCTGCTTCAGAGACTTGGCTTTAGTTGATACGGTGTGGGCTTTAGGTTCTTTCTTCTCTGAGATATGGACAGGTATTCTTTCTTAACTGTCAAACATTTGTTTCCAAATGTTTAGACTCACAACAGTAATATACAGCAGGTATCCATGGACATATATTCTGGATTTAGCAATATGTTATTGTAGGAAGAAGGGAAGGAGGGTGGGGGAAGAAGAAGGGAGTGACAAAAGGATGCCAGGTAAAACTGGTAGATGATATGGAGCCAGGACTAGAAAAAAAAAGAGAAAGAATTAATATCTCTCTACTTTCACTCTTAAGATGGAAATTCTTAACTAACCTTCAGACTACTGTCTAATTTCAAACTCAGAACCACACAGACTCCGAGAGAGAGACTTTAAAAGGAGATTTCAGAAAACTCATTTCCTCTTAATACAGGCACAAACTTTTACACGTATGGGATTGGAGCCACCAGCCAGCCAGCCTCACACAAGGACCAGAGGCAGGAACCCTGAGGCCCATGTGAGTCCTGTCCTGACCTTTCTGTTTTGAACTGCATAAAACATCACTTCAACACTCTGCTCCCACATGATGACATGGTGCATACAGGTTTTAAAAGTTGTTTCACATAGCCCAAGACATGGATTCTATAACCACAATATCATCTTGAAAATTAACCCTGACCCAATGCTGTTACTAGTGAGAGTCCATTTGAAATGTCAGCACTTGTCCAAACAACATCCTTCGTAGTTGCTCCCCTGGCCCAGTACCCAGTTCCAACAGGGCTCACTTCATGTGCCACTGTAAACTTCCTGGGTTTGGGACAGTTCCTCCCCTGTTTTCAGTTGTTTTCTGAATTGTGGAGACTAGTTATTTAGAAGAACATCACTCACTTTGGACTTCTCATGTCTGTAGTTTGAGCAGGACATTATGTCCTTTGAAAGGTCAGTCTTTCTAGAACTCACAGGATACTCACTTCAAATTCAGATGGAATTGACTTTGAACACAGTTAATTTTTTATTCACACTGAATGAAATTACTTTGGAAGGAAGATACGGAAACACCAAGGACTTGTCCTACTGGGAGGGAGGAGATATAGTAGATGGTGGCTCTGCCTGTGTACACTTCAACGTTGTATGAGGAGCTGAGGAAGTAAACTGAATGGAGTATTGTCACAGCTCACGCCTGCTGTCCCAGCAAGCAGGAGGCTGAGGCACAGGGATCATGAATCTCAGGGTAGCCTGGGTTTCACAGTGAAACCTTGTCTCCAAAACCAAACAAAAGCAAGCAAGCAAACAAAACAAAACCAAACAACTTGCCCCAAACAACCCAAAACAAAAAACCCCAAAACTGTGATCCATGTAGATTTAATATACTTCATCAAATATGATAATTCAATAAAGCATTGTGGTTAAAGCTGTAGATAAAATTTCTTCTCAAATAGACTAAAAACTCAACAGAAAATATTAATCCTCCTTAAGAATCTTCCCTGATTCTCCTGCACCTCACCTGGGCAGCACAGTAGAGCTGGCCCTGATGACACAGGTAAGCTGGCCCCGAGGATGTGAGCGTGGGAGAGCTGGCCTTTCTACTTGTCTGCCATGTGGTAACTTGGGCAAGGGAGAGACACCCTCCCACACCCTTTCCCTTACCTTATGGCAGGTGGGGGATCTGGCCCCAGGGTCATGAATGAGAGAACTGGCCACGTTCCTCAACAGATGCAACTCTCAGGAAAGCGGGCCCTTCATCTTGCCTGGACAGCAAGGTAGAGCTGGTCCTGGTTATGGAGGTTGCAGGTGAGCCACTCTGAGGATTGGAGAGGGGGGAGAGCTGGCTGGCTGACCAGCTCAGATACCTCTTGGGTCCAGATCCAGGGTTTTTAATTGGTCCACTCCAGCATCTACCCCATTGATGAACAGATGGAGCACGTGAAGGGACTGGTCCTATAGATCCAAAAGTATAGGATCTCCATAATGTAAGGCAGCAACAGGGTATCTGAGGAGTCCCAGTAAGGTTCCAGTATTGATAGAGTAGCAGAAGCCAGAGGCCTCAAGCCAGACCAACTAGTCATTGCAATGAACATTTCTGAGCAAAGGAGTGTAGACAAGAGGTTATACTGTGGGACACACTGTGACACACTACAGCTTCCACAATGAGATTTTTGAAAAATGCAAGGATAGAGGGAGAGTATAAGGGGAGGGAGAGATGAGAGAGATTGGGGTGCATGATGTGAAATTCACAAAGAAACAACAAAAAGTGAAAGCAAAGCAAAGCAAACTCAAAACAAAACAGAAGCTTACCAGCCTCACCCTTTAATAAAACACTTAACTAATACTAAGGGGAATTTCTTATTGCTTTTGCCAAGTAACCTGCAGTGCCTAAAAGGACCATTGGGTGGCTCACTGGCTCCAGTAGTTTCTCTCAGTGAGGTTCCTGCCATGGACTGTGGTATCATTGGAACGGTAGTTGTATAAGAAATCAACTCACTAAGTTCCCTGGACTCAAAAGAGAACAACTGACTTACAAAATCCTCTCCTTTCATATATTTTGAGCTGGTTTGGGATCCTTTCCCATCATGATTTTTCCTTCTTCCTCACTCTCTCCTGGCTCCAAATTTGAGTAACTCACTTGTTATACTATAAAAGAGAGAACAAAGATCAGAAAGGCAACACAGTAACTACATCAGATTCTCTAAAACTTTTAGAAATATTTTGCTTCTATTTCTCCCTCCTCCTCCTCTTTTTCCTCCTCCTCCTCCTCCTTTTCCTCCTCCTCCTTTTCCTCCTCCTCCTCCTCCTTTTCCTCCTCCTCCTTTTCCTCCTCCTCCTTTTCCTCCTCCTCATTTTCCTCCTCCTCCTCCTCCTTTTCCTCCTCCTCCTCCCCCTTTTCCTCCTCCTCTTCCTCCTCCTCCTCCTCCTCCTCCTCCTTCTCTTCCTCCTTTTCCTCCTTCTCCTCCTTTTCTTCCTCCTCCTTCTCTTCCTCCTTTTCCTCCTTCTCCTCCTTTTCTTCCTCCTCCTCCTCCTCCTCCTCCTCCTCCTCCTCCTCCTCCTCCTCCTCCTCTTCCTCCTCCTCCTATACATATATGAAACAATTAAATTCTCTAGAAACTGAAGTTCCCTAGGTGATAGCATGTGCTACTAGGGTGTGTATGAATGGGTGGGAGGGGAAATAACAGAAGATCTAAGAATGGTTAGATAAAATCCCACTAAGATGTCATGTAATTAAAAGACTTTTGGCCTCAAATAATCAACAGGTAGATTGGACTTTATTTTTAGATTGGACTTTATTTTTATCCTCAATTTGAACTGCAGGGCACTGTTTTGTGTTTTTAATTATGGGATTTTTTTGTTTGTTTGTTTGTTTGCTTGCTTGCTTCTTTTTAGCAAACTTCAACAAAAAAAAAGAAAACAAAAACAAATCATAAGCTCAAGCCTATTTGTGTGAATACACTATGCTGCTTAACAAAATGAGTTTTGAGTGATTTAGTGTTAGCCAAAAGTTCTAAAAAACAAGCAATACAAACAAACAAACAAAACAAAACAAACCAACGACAATAAACTCCATAGAGTTAAAAGCATTAGGCTGCATAAATTCTCAATTTCTATTAATGTACATGAATTATTTCCATAGATAGACAAATAGATCTCTCAGTTCCTGAGATTTGTTTCAACATCCTGGGATGGCATAAGGAAGGGGACAGATATTACAAGAGACCCCAAAGGAAATGCTCCATCAAGACTATGTGATCTGTGGGCTCAACCATGAGGTCACCAGAGTTTAATTCACCGATTTAGTCACTAGAGGGCTCTCTCCTCCCCCTCTCCCGCCTCTTCATGCTCCTCTCTTTTAGAATAAGAGTTTTTGTGAGCCTAGGATGGTTTCAAACTCTAAGGATAGCTATTTTCTTCAATTTTCGCACGATTACATTTTAATCAAATTGTCGGGCACTGCTTCTTTAAGTACAATGAGAATTTTCATAATTTTGATTTTATGAGCAAAACCAAACTTCTCTTACAATTCTCTTACAAATAGTGTACATGTGTGCAGACTGAAGTATGGAGTCATGCCCCATGCAATGATAGATTCTGTTTCTACCAAGAACTGCTTTCCTAGAAATGTCAAGGATAGAACATTTTTTACTCTAGCTAAACGAACTCCATGCTTACTATTTCAAGGCATGGCAGCCTAAAGCGAACAACAACAACAAAAAACCAAAAACCCAAAACCGTAAAAAATGCTTCTGCAAATATTCCCCTCCTTTCACCCTCCTTCTTCCTCCTTTTTGCTGCTTGTTAATTTCTTGGTTTATTCCCATTTTGGTTCTCAAACTTGGGAGCACATAAGAATGCATTATATGCCTGTCTCCCCAAAATTGGGTAGAGCTGATTCAGGGCAGACAGGTTCAAGGAACACACACACACACACACACACACACACACACACACACACGCACACACACACAAGCATGCATACGCGTACTCAGATATCTAGCATCTATGAGGAGGAGTTCAAAACAGCATCACTTTCTCACACTTGTCATACTTGATGTGTGGGACACCCTCAAGCTCACCAGACACCTTCAGGTACCACTCATGTTTGATGCATGTCCTGGTGTCCTAAGGAGTCCTGGGCATTTTTAGCATCGCCTCAGGAGATGCACCCTTGCATCTTCATTCTGCTCAATGCCACTAGCCCCCCACTCTATGTTTTGCTTATAAATGTACAATGATCAGTCACCTGAAGACCCACTTTTATCTGAGATGCATAATCAAAGGAGCAAAACAAGGACTGACAAGATGGCTCAGGGGGCAAAGGAGCTTGCCACAAATTCCAGTGACTTCATTTCAGCCCCTAAGACCAGCATGGTAGGAGAGAGTTGAGTCCTGCAAATTGTTCTCAGATTTCTGCTTGTAAAATCATGTGCATGTGTACACATGAGC
Source organism: Rhabdomys pumilio (assembly GCA_030674055.1). Taxonomy (NCBI): domain Eukaryota; kingdom Metazoa; phylum Chordata; class Mammalia; order Rodentia; family Muridae; genus Rhabdomys; species Rhabdomys pumilio. The sequence continues at coordinate 209,606,244 of JANHMN010000002.1, read as the reverse complement.
AAACACACAAAGTAAAACTTATACCAAACCAAACAAATCTCCACAACCAATCCAATTACAGAACAATTTATTTAAGTCTTCATTTTTTTTCATCAGAAATGCCCCAAGGGTGTTTTATTTACAAATAATTATTTTATTTTACTTTATTTTATTTTATATTAGGATCAGATGTATACCAGGCTGTTCTAGAACTTATTATGACAGTGGCTGCTGAGTAGCATCTTTTCTTGTTAGAATGAAAATAAGATTTGTCTGATGAAGACAAGACTGGATTCTCGTGTCATTCCCTTGCCCCTCCCCCATCTACTTTCTTGATACTCTTTGTTTCTTTCTAACTAGTAACTTTGTTTTCCTGTGAGATTGGTCAGCACCTGAAACATGTTTCCTTTATTGGGAGTACCTTTTGCCTTGGAAGCCCATAGCAGATGAGAAGAGGGGAGCTATGAATAACCATGGACAAATCAAGTATTGAAATATACACCGGGAGTTTCCATAGAGGGAATGTTTGGTACCATATCTTATCCAGCATAAGAAACATTTGGAAGTACTAACATGTTACCTAACTTAGTTCTATCAAACTTTCCTACATTAGGTATTATTGATCTGTTTTTAAACAAGCAAGTGAAGTTTCACACAGACCAATTAAATTCAACTGCCACAAAATAAAAATTCCATGATGACTATGCTTTTAATCTCTACATGCAGAGTATGAGGCAGGAGGATTGGTGCAAGTTTGAATACAGCTTGGAATCCATGACTGAGTTCCAGATCAACCTGTATGTCTGCTTCAAAGATGGTGTCTTCTTCTGCTGGGTCTTCACATAATTTGGATAGAAGTGAGTACTTTCCAGACATTTTAGAGAGCATATTCATGATATCTTTATCCCATTCATGAAGGAAGCGTCCATGACATAATTATCTTCTAAAGACCCCATGACTTTATATTACAATGCTGCTGATTAAGACACAGTGTAGGAATCCGGGGAAACACAATTGTTATTTTTTTCCTCCCTACTACCTCTTTCTTTTAAAATATAACCTGTTGTTTCTAACCAGTAAGCTCCCCATCCCCATCACCTATTAAATTGGCTAGCTTCTCCAATGTGCCTTCCCATGTTTCAAGAGAAAACTTTGCTTGCTTTCTCCTTTCTTGTTGTCTTAACTCCCCTGCCTACTCCCAGTTCTCTCTAGGCATGCTCCTTGAGGTTTGGGAAACATAGGAAGCCACAGTCACCACAATGGCAATGACAGCAATAAGTCAACTCGATTACATTTTAGTTAAAAATTAATGTGAATAAAAATTGACAGACTAGAGGAAGATCCTGGCAGCATACCCAATGGACAAAGGATTAGTATGCAGAATATATAAAACACAACACAGGGGAGAAAACTGCCGAACAGATGACACAACATTTAAGGAAGAACTGTGGAGAAGAAAAAAAAGGGGGGGGGGTGGCCAGCAAACAACAATAACAGCAAAAAGATATTTTATTTAATGGGGAATAGAGAAACTGCAGAGCATAAAATAAAATGAAGTATCATTTTTTTTTACATAGAACTAAAGCAAATAAAAGGCATTAGTAATACAAAGGTTGTGCAGCAATGATAACAACTGTATGGTGTGGGGAAAGGGCCAATCAGTGTAACCTCCTTGGGAAACCATTTGCTACTATCCAAAAACGCAGATAATGCGAATGCCCCATGACCCAGTAATTGCACCCTCCACAGGCAGTTTACAGCAAGATGCTTGCTTTTCAACTTGTATAGAAATAATGTACCAGCTGGGTGCACACGTAAGTACATAAGCAAACCAGAAGGGACTCAACTTGCCACAAGAAGATGTCAAAACACATTATTATGTATGGGGAGGGGGGAGCCTCTATTACTGTCACAGGAGGAAGACTAGGTACCTGAAGATCATGAAGAAGTGTCAGCAGGAAGCACCTAGTATGGCTTCTTCAATGTCAAGTTGAACAGCATCTAACACTAAACCATCAAATTTAAGAGATGATTTTCAAGAATCAAGTCTTCCTTTCAGTAAGACTCTCAAGAAAATCTTGTGGTGAGAGGAAGGAGATGAGGAGATTCAGGTGCCCATGAGAGGCCTCCAGGTTAGTGGTGTGGGAGAGTAGCTCAGTAGCAGAGAACTTGTCCAGATTACACAGGCCCTGGAAGCTTAATATTCAACACCACATAAACAGCTGCCAGTTCATAATACTGTTATTTATCTGGGTGAGGCTCAAGGTATCTCCTGTGTTATAGCTCACTATATAACATATATTTATCTATTTGAATTAATTTTCTCACATTAAAATTTAATTTTATTTGGATTCACTAAACATTTAATATTTAAAACCCGTGGAGAAGATACACCTTAGAAGATGATGATCCTGACTGAATCTGAGTGACAGATTTCATTGCTTACCAAGTGGTAAATATGGAAAGCCCCACCCTCTCCCTGTAACTTTACTGCTCTGCCTGGTACTTCTGTGGGCAACAGTGCCAGTATCCTTTGAACATGGAAAATTCCAGATCGAGTAGTATCTATGGGTGAGAGTTGTTGTTTTGGGAAAAACACAGGGGGAATCTGTGAGTCTATGAATCTAACAGCACTGCAGCAGGCCAGGGACAGAGAAACTCTCAGGTGACGACAGTAGGCATCATTGGTAAGAGGATGGTGACAGGAATCATTTCTACATCAGGGATTCTGCACTAAAGCAGCAGTAAGAAACCTTTCTGGTCTATAGCTCAGGCTAGAGGCAAACTTGGAAATGGAGAATTAACTCTTAGGGGAGCTATGCAAATGTTTGAGCTTCCCAGGAGGCTGGGTCACCCAGCAAAGCAAGAGGTTGGGCGTTGGAAATGGCCACAGAAGGGATGAGACTCAGCCTCATCGTAGTGCCCTGTGTCCGTTCCTTTCTTCTGTCCCTATCCATAATTCCCCAGGGCATTGTTCTAGCCTTATGGCCGTCCCAGGAATACCGGTGAAGCACTGGAGAGTGCTGACTCTAAACCCAGAAACCAAATGCAGTGCAAGCAATAGGATACATGAGACAGAGAAGCAAAGGGAAAATGAGCGGGGAGCCCACAAAACAACGCTGGAAATGCTGCGAAGATATCTGATATTTTGTTTGCTAATTCCCAAAATATTCTTAAAGACATTTTTAAAAATACAACTGCTCAAGGAATGATGCAGCTAAATTGGAATCCGCTAATACATCTTAATTTAAAATAACTAGTAAAGGAATGAGCAACCTAGCTATCCTGGAGCTTCCCAGGAGACTGGGTCACCCAGTGAAGCAATGCTGTTGGTGGTTACCCTCTGGCTATGACGAAGACATCTACTGTCATTTTAAGGGCAACCCATGACAGGCATTTAAGGTTTATTGAGATGGGAAAGAGCCCCACTATTCCTCCGCTGGTCTCCCTTGTGTGTGTAGATTATGGTGAGTCTCAACAGTCCTGGTTTATACTCCGACCATGTTTTTACATAGTTTCCATTCAGTCCAGCGAGACAGGCCCATCTCTTTAAAACAAGCCCCATTACACAGTTCTGTTTTAAAGGGCCATCCCATAAAATAACGTATGACAGGATCTGACACCTGCCTTTAAAAACACTTCCTCCCTGTCATGTCCAGCTTGATTTAACATGGCTACACAGGGCTTCCCTGACAGCTTAAGCACCTAAAGAGGCTAAGGTACAGGTGCAAAACAGATCTTCCCAGGGCTGTGAAGCGGAGTACAGCAAAGCAGCAGTGGACTGTGGCCGTTCTTTATGAAGAAATCACTGGGGAAGAGGAAGGACTGGCCAGTGTGGCCAAATTTTCAAGGCTGAGTGCAAATTCCCCTCATTATACAACAGCAAATAAATATCTGTCTGGCCAAAGCAGGTGACTGTATACACAGGTGTGTCCTTGGCAATGTTTATGTACATGTAGGGGAGGGTATGTGGAAACACAGATGTGCATGCCCTCTGTCCTGTCAGCCATGCTAGGGTGAAAAAAATGAAGGCTTCCAGTATCAGTGTAGTGAGGAAGCAGGGAAAACAGTCTACATCCCTCAGAGGCTTTCAGCCACAGGCCTTTCAGCAAGCTTCTGAGAATCCAAACATCTAGGTAATGAAAGAAAAAGGTTATAGGAAGCTTAGTGTGGACAGTGCCCTCCAACACCAGTTGTCCCTGGGGTGCCAAAAGGTTACACACAAGACTTTGAAGTCAATAACCTCACTGCTCAGCTCACCACCTGTACTTAAATCACATTTCTGAGCCTCAGCATCTTAATCTTTAAAATGGGGGTTATTCAACCGACTTATTATCCACGAAGATTAAACAAGATCTCTGAGAGCCTTTGCAAATGGCTTGTTGCAGAATTGTCCATCGCCTGGTTTTCTTTGGGTTCAGATCTTAGTGCGGCTTGAGGGAGCCTTGTAAGTCTGTTGATTAGCATCAAGAGTGACTAGAACCTCGTGCACGGGGAAGAGCAAGGGTCTGAGACAAAGGAGTTCATACGAATGAAATAGGAACTTTCAGAGGAAACAGGGTCCAGTCTCACAGAGCATCTTTTTTTATGGTGGGATCGTCACTGAAAGACATACTGGATATGTTACCAAGGCTGCCTTTGCCATAGAGACCATAGTTGGCAGACAGTTACCAGGCGACACTTCCCACCTTCGAGTTCGTGCCCATTGGCTTGTTTTACCTTTGTCCAGGATACTCACAGAATGGAGGTGGCCCTGGGATCAGAGACTGAGCCTGTCTTTGTAGTTCTCTCAGTCAAGAACATGAGATCCTGAGGATGTGGCACCATGAGAGCTCTGCATTCTGCCAATGGGATGTGGTCTAGGAAGAAAAGGAATGCCTTGTGAGGATGAGGGGGATCTTCCAGTCCTCAGGAGCAAGTTATCATACACAATGGACGGTCACGGAAACCCTTGAAAGAAGGAAAAGGCTGCCCAGAGGCACAAACCTATTGTTGGAAAGTCCCGGGTGAAAAATGGCAGAACCCTTGGAAGACATGATTCTTCCAGTTTTATTTTGCATTAGAGTCAGTGATGATTCGGGAGCACACACCTTCAACGTCTGTTTCAGGCAAGATTCTGGAACACATTACTCATTCTGGTTCCCCCTTTCAGGGAATCTGTGATCACGAGAAGCCAGCATGAGTTCACTGAGAAATAGCAATTTCACACTAGACCCCATTCCTTTTTTAAAAAGAAATACTAGATTAAACCATGTAGTGGGTATTATGTTGTAGAAAAAGTTTTGGCCAAAGATCAGAGAAGGCCGCTGTCTCCTTGCCAGGACCTAAATTAATCAACAGGTTCTATTTACAAGGCACGGAATTTAAACAAGATCACAACCGTAGTAAGAAATAGACAACAACCAAAGAACTTTTTATTAAAATGTGAATATAAGATTAATGACTCAGTCCTGTGCTAGAGATATTTCCTCAGGAGTGTGAGCAGAACCCTTGCTTTTCCCCATTCTCACCCATTTTTACACCTTCTTACTGACAGAAGGATGTTCCTAAGGCAGTGGCTTTCAAAGTAAGGTTCTCATGTAAGTAGCTTCAGCACCACCTGGGAACTTGCTTGAAATGCAGACTCATAGGCCTTACCCAGACTCCATGAACCTAGGGTTGGGATCACAGAAGTTCTCTTAGCAAGCAAGCCCTTTTGAAACTCATCATATTACTAGGGAACTGCTTTAAAAAAAAAAGACTTATTTATTTATTTGTTCATTTTATGTATATGAGTATACCATTGCTCTCTTCAGACACACCAGAAGAGGGCATCAGACTCCATTGCAGATGGTTGTAAGCCACCATGTGGTTGCTGGGAATTGAACTCAGGACCTCTGGAAGAGCAGTCAGTGCTCTTAACCGCTGAGCCATCTCTGCAACCCGTGGATTCTTCTTAAATGCCCCGCTCCTTATTTTTTTGGTACAATTTTAAGGATACATTCCATGCTACTAATGTAACTCATCCTGTTAACAGGTTATCCTGCTCTTGCTCCTCAACAGTAATTAAAACAAGCCCCTTCAGCCTATCAGTTAAGAAGGTACATCACTGGTCCCAATAGCTAAAAGGCCCTATGCCCTGTAATGCTATGGTTAGATAATTTGACAAGCTGTTTCATGAAATACTTTAGAACATAAAGAGAAATGGAGACACAACCCAGTTCAGTACATACTTCTTTTGAACCTTAATTAGTTGAAAGAGTACGCCCTAAATATTCTCTAAAAAGAGCAAAAATGATGACAGTGGGTGACTCCAATTGTGTGCCTAGTGGCTCCCAACTTTGTTCTGTGACTTAACCATGCTTTACTAATAACTAAGATGTCAACTTTGTGGTGTGCATCTCATGTTATAGAATGAAGCAGTGGATTGTGCAGCATTGTGTGGCAAAAGTAAGGTTCAACAGAAGATTTTCTCAAACAATCATTGCTCTTGGTATACAAATTTCATTGACACTAAACAAAATGTGAAGAAATTGTGAAGAAATTACTGTATTGGCTGGTTTTGTGTGACACAAGCTGGAGTTACCACAGAGAAAGGAACCTCCCTTGAGGAAATACCTCCGTGAGATCCAGCTGTAAGGAATTTTCTCAATTAGTGACCAAGGGTGGGAGGGCCCATTGTGAGTGGTACCATCCCTGGGCTGGTAGTCCTGGGTTCTATAAGAAAGCAAACTGAGCAAGCCAAGGGAAGCAAGCCAGTAAGTAACATCCCTCCATGGTCTCTGCATCAGTTCCTGCTTCCTGACCTGCTTGAGTTCCAGTCCTGACTTTCTTTGCTGATGAGCAGCAATGTGGAAGTGTAAGCTGAATAGATCCTTTTCTCCCCAACTTGCTTCTTGGTCATGATGTTTGTGCAGGAATAGAAACCCTAAGTAAGACAGTGACCTAGAGGCTTGATTCTGAAAACCAAGTTGGTGGTGCCTGGCTAACTTAAGAGATTCAGGGGGACCTTAAGATATGGCAGTGACAAAATAGGTTTCATACTGGTCACATTAACAGAACATTTATGAGGAAGGTTCTAGGCTCATTCTCTTTTATCCTTATCAAATTCTACTTCTCAAGATGGTGTTATGTTCTGAATATCATATTTTAAGTAGTATTGACATCAATGAGACCTTGCAGCCAACAAAGACATGGAAACACTCAAAGTCATGTTTTAGGAAATGTCAACTAAGCCTGTGGGGGTATTATCTTGGTTACTTTTATATTGATGTGGACATCATGACCAAGTAGACTAGTAGAAAAGAGTTTACTAGGGATACAGTTTCAGATGACTACAACCATCATAACAGGTAACATGGCAACAAACCACAGGCATAGTTCTGGATCAGTAGCTGAGAATTTATGTCTGATTCATAAGCACAAGGCAAAGAGTTAATTGAGAACGGCACAGGCGTTTGCAGCTAAAGCCACCCAGCGATACACCTCTTCACACAAGGCCACACATCCATGTACTCCCCAAATAGTTTTAACAAGTGGAGACCAAGCACTCAACTATATGAACCTATAGGTATCACTCTTATTCAAGACACCACAGTTCTCTGTACTGGAGAAGATTCTGGAGATCTCACCAGTCACCTTGACATTCTTGAAATACTGCTTTTGGATCTGATCTGTTTGATGTGGCTACCAGGGATAGAACCTGACCAAGGATGAATAAACTACAAAGACTCAGGTTTCCCTCCACCATAGGAAGCATTTTCCAGGAAGCATAAACATGTCCCCAGGTTGCCATAAACACTGCTGTTGGAGTGCTAAAATACGGACTACCACTTGGGGGATGAAGTTAAGGGGATCCAAGCAGAGTAAAATAAACTATCCTCAAAGTCTATTTTATCTCCCCCATGCTTCTATATGTCAGTAAGTGTCCTGGAAGGAGGATAGAAAGCACATCATAAAAACAGCTAAATCTTGCAGAATGGTTACTGTGTTAGATACTGTCCTAAGTACTTTTTTGTATAAAACCACTCATGTAAGCACCATGATGCCACTAGAAGAGTCTCTCTGTAATTTAACAGATGAAGAAATTAAAGCACAGAGAAGTGAGTAGCTTACCTACTCATAAAAACTCAATCCAGGCAAGGTAGCCTTAGAGCTTTTCTCTGCCTTCCTGCTTCCTTACAAGAGGACAATCAATGGTTTGTCCATAATAGCATGTGTGCATGTCAAGTGGGCCATTCAAATTGTATTATATCATATCATCAGAAAGACATGGAAATACACAAAGCTATACTCACATGTGTACATGCAAATGCAAATGTGAGTAGGAGACACTTTGTCTGTGATTCACAATGCTGCATTGGAAGAAACTAAAAACTCAGGCGTAAGTTTGAAAACGCACACAAAACAGAACACAAGCCATTGTCTCCTTGAGGGTTGGCCATTTGCTTTTCTCCTGGACTACTCTTTCCTTGACTTTTCCCAGAATGGTTTCTCTCAGTGCTTCATGCACACTTGTTGTTGAAGATAGAATCTCTCAGCTTCCTGCTCCTGCCATGCTTGATCCTTGTTGCTAGACCTCCTTACCATTATGGACTCTCCCTCTGGAACCATAAGTCCAAATAAACTCTTTCTTCCTTAAGTGGTGTTTTGTAACAGCAATAAAAAAGTAACTAATAGGTTGGTATCAGACAGTAGACTGTTTCTGTGAAGAATCTGGTCATGTTAATTTTTGGAAGAATTTTGAAGTCATTGAGCTAAACCTAGAAGACAGTGGTGCTGAGACTCACTCAGACTGTAGAGGCCTGACTAATGAGGGTTCAGATGAAAGCAAAGACTTAAGCGCAATTGGGCTAGAGGCCATTCGTGTGATGTAAAGAATCCAGCTGCTTTCTGCCTACCTGTCCTAACAACTTTTTATGAGGCTAAATTTTAACAGACTAAATTCTTTGGTGGAAAAAGTTTCAAGCATAATATTGAATCTGTGGCATTATTTTTTACTGATAATCCTTGTGCAAGTCTACAGTAAAAAGAGAGCAAATGAACCAGAAAAGAAAAAAGAGAAAAGGAGCACTAGGAAGCTTAATGTTGCAGCCACAGCTCTTGTGGGAGGAGAGGCTGTAATTATTAGAAAGACTGCCACCATTAAGGAGAGGCCTGCTTTGTATTGAAAGGAAGACAAAGGTGCCAAAGGGCAAGATCCCACCCAGATAAGCTTCCAGTTTGTGAAAGAGAGCCTAAGGAATTATATGCACCTAGAAAGTAAGTGAATAAAAAAGCTACTGCTAATGCAATTCAAGAGAGCCAGGGTCCATCACAAGCTGCTGAACTTGGCAGAGTTGTGCAAATGGTGTCTGCTTCAGAGAGAGGCACAAAGAATACAAGCTGAAGGGGTTGGAGATTCTTCTCTATGCTTTTAAAGAGCCACTGATCCAGCCTGTGGCAAGAATGTCCTTGCATGAATGTCCTAAAAGAGCAGGAGGCCCTGAGGAGCCATTGAATAACGTTGTAAAACTTAAGCCTGGGTTGCAATGGAGTGCCAGAGTCATAAGACAACTGCCTGTGAGGGCTGCATACAGGGAGTAAAACCATCTGGACAGAAAGATGTATGTGTCAGACAGCAAAGCTGGAGGGGCAGAACCAACTGAGCCCTTGAAATTAAAGTCCTAGAGAGCTGCAGAAGTTGTTCTTTGCCCTGTTGGGTTTTCGCCCAGCATTTCCTCACTATACCCTATTTTCTCCCTTTTGAAATAGTAATGTGTTTCATTGTGCCATTGTATGTTGGAAGGATGAAATGTTTTAAGGGAAGATACAGTTAAAAGATTACTTTGAATCTTAAAAGATCCTTTGGTCTTTTAAACAGTGTTGAGATTGAGAAAAGGCTATGGAGACTCTTGAAGTTGGACTAAGTACCTTTTGCATTATGATAGGGTCGTGTGGCTTGTTGGGGCTAGGGATGGGAACTTGGTTGTTTGAATGAGAATGATCCCCCATAGTTTTAGGCATTTGAATACTTAGTCCTCAGTTACTGGTGCCATTTTGGAAGGCAATCAAAGCAGCCTTTGAGGAAGTAAGGGTAGCTTTGAAAGTTTGTAGCCTTACCCCACTTCCAGTTTACTTTCTCTGCTTCATGTTTGTAGCTAAAAATAATCTCTTCTGCTTTCTGCTCCTGCCACCACACCTGTTGCTTGTTGCCATGCCTCCCCATTAGGATGGACATTTGTCCTTCTTCAACCCTAAGCCGAAAGAACAATTTATTCTACTAGTTGTCTTTGATGATGGTATTTTATCACAGGAATATAAGAGTCATCAGTATAGTTCCTTATTAGGAAGGTGTGGTGGTTTGTGTTATGCTATGCCCATGAGGTCTTTAGCGGCCAAGGAGTGATATAAATGAGAAAGGATCCCCTCTATAGGCTCATGCATTTAAACTGAACACTTGATCCTTGTGGATGGTAGTGACTGGAGAGGTTATGGAACCTTTGTAAGGTTGAACCTTATGGGAAGAAGTACACCACTGTTCCCAGTGGTATATAGGCTTCAAGGTTTTGTAGCTGGGCTCCACTTCCTGTTCTCTCCCCCTCTCTCCCTCTCCTTCCCCCTCCCCCTTCACTCCCTCTTTCCCTCTTCTTCTTCCTGTTATCTTCACCTGTGTGAAGATGAAAAGAATGTGTGATCTCTCTGACTTCATCTTCCTTCCTCCGAGCCTTCTTCTCCACCACAGACTGTATCCTCTCCAGAATTGTAAGCCCCAAATAAACCTGTTCTTCTCTAATCTGTTTTTGTCAGAGTAAGTTTATCACAGAAAGGGAACTAACACAAGACTTCTTCACCTAACTTCCCGTGTTACTCAGGTTCTCTCAGTGATCGAGAGAAAGAGAGAGAGAGAGAGAGAGAGAGAGAGAGAGAGAGAGAGAGAGACTGACTTTCATGCTTAGAGGGCACACCTTTTCCATAATGAATTCTTTAACTGCAAAGTCTTATTGCTCTTCTGAAAACCTTTTCAACCTTCTAATTGGATTGGCTTTGTGGTTTCATGACTTTTATAGCCTATGATTAATTACATATGATCAATTGTCTTCCTCACCTGAGCAGTTCCTATAGAAACTCACGTCTTCTGGGTTTTCATGAAGAGGAAATCCATTGTTGAGTTCTGTGGGATAGACCCATAGCATAAACCTGGGGCTCATGATCACATGGCCTGAGCGGCATCCCATAGTCAGACATACTCCTTGAGCAGCCTCCGTGGGGATGCAAGGGCTTAACACTGTGATGTGTCTCAACCCCTTACTCTGTGCATATATTCCTTTTCACCAAATATACCATCCTCTGAGCCCTTGACTTGGTACTACTATATACCTGTAAAGCAACTAAAGCTGAGATTCCTCGTCTTGTTTTTAATTCCATAGCTTTGTCTCCTGCCATCTGTTTACTATTCCCATGGTGAGTTACTTTTTCCCTGACCTCACTCCCAGCCCTGCAGATCTTCTCTAGCTTTGTCTCTGTTTATCTACCCCACAGACCTGGTTACCATCTCACTGGCCTTACTCCTTACCCCATCCTTGTCCCATATACAGATATCCCTACTGCTATTTTCTCTACCATGATTCTCTTTGGTTACTTACAATGGATGTGTCCCTATGGATGTAGGCATATCTGGCATACAGCTGCTGGGCAGAACCCACCTCATCGGTCCTCTCCAGAGGCTCCAGTTTCTGTATCACTCTCTCCCTATTTGAGGGAGGATGCTGACATGCTAAGCCAATTAGAAAGATGATGAGTTCTGGAGACAGCTTCTGATCTTTCTAGCTGCAGAATGTCTCTGGTTTGACTTTTTCCTTGGAGACTTCGGATGGGGCCAGTATTTGCCCAAACTCAAATAGTAACCAGTAAACAAGTATGAAACATCTCAATTTCAACCTTTATGCACTTCCTACTCAGCGGACATCCAGAAACAAGCTTCCTATTCTTGATGATAGGTTCCTGACAACCTAACAAATAGAAACTCAACTCACGAATACGTCCTGATGTAAAAGTGCTTCAGAGAACTTAAAAGTTGTCTCTTCTGTGAATGGCAATCTAACTTAGGGCTCAGTGCATCTCCAGTTCTAATTCGATGATTGGCTGGTACATGTGCTAATGCCTTTTGTGAGCATCTCACTGAAGCTCATCACCCACTGCTTCACAGGGGACCACTTGTTTTTTATCTAGTTTCAAAGACAACTGGTTTGCTGTTTCCTTCTAGATCCATCTCTGCTATATAAAGTGATAACACTGTGTTTTAAGTTAGGTGATTTTATTTGTTTGTTTGCTTGTTAGTTTTTGTTTTGTTTTATTTTATTTTGAGACATGGTTTCACTCATGTATTCCTGGCTGTCCTAAAATTCACACTGTAGACTACTCTGGTCTTGAACTCATAGAGATCCATCTGCCTCTGCCTCCCATGTGCTGGGATTAAAGGCAGACACCACCACTACCTGGCAGATTATTTATTCTTAATAGGCTAGCTTGGTTTTGTTTTCTCCAGAAATCTGTTTCCAATTGAAGTCTGTTTAATTATCATATCCATCAAGTAGGCAGGCCCTTTCTTTACCTGTATCTCCAGCAAGTGAATAGCATGATAAGGTGACCAAACCCACCCAGCTGGCCATGTGCACAGCCACTGGGCCACTGCCTGAGTGGGCCCAACCACATGAATATTTTCTTAGTCTTGCACTCTTTTGCCTTTTGTTGATTAAATTTGGGAAGAGTCATAATTACTGTGACATAAATGTGTTCAACTGTGGAAATCTGTCTTTAGAAGAATCTGGCATAGCCTCCTGTAGTCAATCAAGAGCTTCAAAGAAAGCGACTGGGGGCATCTAAAGTGACAACAGTTGCCTGACAAATTGCCATTTCGAATCCCTTTGAACTAGAAGAGTGAACTTAATAGCTTTCAGCCACTGATTGTTATTCTTCAAACATGGGCCTTTCCTCTTGTCTTTTGGGTCATCTACTGAGCTCTCCTTCTGCAGAGGCCTGGAGACTGTTCTTGCCCCCAATTTAGGTTAAAATTGAGATGTTTCATACTATTTAGTAGCTACCAGTTGGATTTTGTCATCCACTAGCCAAGTCAATAATGATGCTGAAAGAATGCTAGCAAGATCAGACTCTCAGTGGAGACTGCTGGCAATAAGTCACACTGGAACTGACACACAGCTGTCGAGGAGACAATTTTAAATGAGTGTTGGAAATAGAAATCTGGCTGATGAATTCAATATCTCACTAAAACATAGGGGAACCAAGACAGATGGTCTACACCAGACACTTCAGATATAAGGATAAATTCTCTTTAAAACTGCACATTAAAGGTTATCCCTCGATTCAGTGGGTGTTAGGTACCTGTGACTATTTCAACTCAAAATGATAAAAGTGATATAGGCCAGGTCCTCATCCTCTGGATCACATTTATGTGCTCATCAGGCAGACAGGGTCAGTAGCTCCAAAGCTGGACAGCCCAGACAGGGCATTCCACCATGCTAGAAGTTTCTGATGCAGCATGACCATAGCAAGTGTTGCTCTTCTTATGATTCAAACACAGAAGAAGACGGAATGCAAATAGTAAATCGAGGGCGCATGATAAAATCACTGAGACCAGTTCTCACACTGGCTTCCTTCCACACTGGCCTCCCTCATCAGAGTTTCTTGCACTCCGTTCATTTTCCAGTCCTTTCCACCCACATCCCCACCTTCCATGCAGTGAGGTGCTACCATATGTGAGCACTTAGGTCAGGGCTACACCTCATGCAGTGCTTTCTCTCCTGTGTTAGAATTCATTTCACCCTCTGCCACCCATCTCAGCTCTTTCCCTTGGAGTCATTCTGGCAGTTTGCTTAGTTTCTTGACTGAACATCTCTAAGGAGCCCTCGTAGCTTACTCACTATGTAAATATATGCATATGTCTATATATGTATATCTACAAGCTTGTTATGCAAATATATGCATGATTCTATAAATGCATATCCATATGCACACACATGCTTCTTCACTGTATAGTTGAACTAACTGGGCTTTTAAAAGAAGACCTCCAGCTAGATTTAGATACAAGCTTTGATGCAGGATTAAGATCAACTCTTTTGTCAGGAAAAGCAGTAAACATTGTTTTGAGGTCAATTTAAACTTTTGTTTTGGAGCAACTTTTATATAAGCTGTGTTTTTCAGCCAAAGGCCACCCAGAGTCAGTGCTATTAATGCTTGCCTATGTATTCCTGTTGGTCTCAGTTTGGAACTGCTTTTCTGTCATCAGGTCTTTCTCTGGAGCTTTGGAAAGTACTGGTGTCTGGGGAAGCAGTAGATTAACAGTGGCCGGAGACAACCATTAACCAACAGCTGATGGATTTAGTCTTCTAACTCTCGGAGGCCAAGGCTCTAGGATGCTTCAGTGAGTTATGAGTTTTACACCTCTTTGCAGAGTTAAGCTGAGTGCCCACAGCAATGATGAGTTTGATGCTTTCTAAATTGTTTGGTGATCCTGGTGACTCCTATCCTTTCCCTGATCCTCCTTGGGGTTTCTTGAAATCACCTCTCAAATAAGAGCTGTACACTTAGATTCTCCCCATCATAAGTGGCCTGGAGTTGAGCTGAAAACTATGTTATACATATTCCCCAAAGAAAGATCACAAATAATAGGAAAAGGCAAGAAAAGAAAGAAGAAGAAAACAGAAAGTCCAAGAGGCTATGAGCCTATGTTTCACTTACTCTCTACACAGGGCTCTGGAAACCGTACTGTTGATGTAAGATCTATGGCTCAGGTAACATTATTAAGATGCATCCTCCAGGATCATAATTTATCCTTATGTCAGAGCTATTCCAGCCTCATTCCCTTTACTATATTACTAAATGTCAGCTTATGCAATGTGATTGATTGGTGATCATGTAAAGTAGGAATGCTGAGAGATGGATGAGTCAGATGCTGTGTCCTAGAACACCTTACCTGCAAGGATGTCTAGGTGGCCACAGTAGGCGTGACTTTCCTACTTAACAAAGGCATGACCCATCTTAGCAAAGACTCAGAGGGTAGAATTGAGCTTTTCAGCCTTCACATGTTTTCATTTGTTTTTTGAATATGTTTTGCCTTTAGTTTCTCAGATCTTAGGAATTTAAAAATAACACATGTCAAAAATACTTATCTTTTCTGTGGTTGCTTTGGAGGATCCTGAATTAAAACACATTAAAAGAAGATGTATTCATATGAGCTCATGGGCCAGTTTCAAATAAGGCATAAAAAGAGGTGGTTGTTATTTTTTAGGATTCTACAAAGAAAACAAAGCCAACTGCGGTCATTGCTTCACTGCTGGCCAACCATCTTTAACACATCAAGTAAAAGCAAAAACACTGCCTATGCTGGGCAGGGAATAAAGGCTCACATCAACAGGCATTCAGAGATAGTGTCTGATAAACCATGTAAGTATATGCCATTGGGCAGAGTTCTGCAGGCAGATGCACACAGAGCGGATGTATCAATCTATTTTTCATTGCATGACAGATGCCTGAGAGAAACAATTGAGAAGGAGGAAAGGTTTATTTTGGCTTCTGGTTTCAGAGGGTTCAGGGTATGACTACCTGAGCTCATCACTAAGTCGGAGCATGGTGTACAAGAAGGTACAATAGAGGACATTGTGGAAGAAGGATTCTCACCTCCTGGTAGCCAGGAAGCAGAGAAGAAAATGGGGGAGGGGGCATAGACACGATGTCCTTCAAAGGCATCCACACCAATGACCTACTTCCTTTAACCTGACACAGTCTCTTAACATGCCACCAGAGTATGGATCTATCAAAGGATTAATTCATTTATTTGGTATTAGCCATTGTAGTCCAGTTACCTCATTGCTTAGATCTACCATCGGGGATCAGATGATGAGGCAATTATCAGGAATGAAAAGATAGAGCACCTTTGTGTGTGTGTGTGTGTGTGTGTGTGTGTGTGTGTGTGTGTGTGTGTATGAGCAGATTACGGATCCTACTTCAGGCTGTACTTAACGTGCAGTTATAGATGGGAAAATATGTTTTTATACCACAGTCTCAGGATTCTCTGGCTTTGTGACTCCTTCAGGAAGCTGTTACCTACATGAGGGAAGTAAAAGATGGGTTTCTCATTTCTTGTGCCAGTCTTCTCTCATGAACCTACCTGACTGTGGCTTCACTCCATGCCTTTATTTCTACTGATAGTATCTCAATGCCAGCTGCCACCCTGGGCACATGATTGTCCCTCTTATGTGTTGTAGAATTGAGAAGATGCACAGCATGAGTCCCTCCTAACCCTTTGGCAAACTTGTCTCTTCAGAAACCCCATAACGGGAGAGATCAGTACAGGTAGAATGTAATACGCAGCTGCTGTGTTCAGGAGGTGGCATAGCCTTCTGTTCAGTCTTCAAGAGAAAGGCAGTCTTTTGTTGTAAGGAGATTGTCTCAAGTTGATCCTGGTGGTGATTATTAGGCAAAGTAATGATTGAGGGTTCCCCTCAAGGGGGCACCTGGAAGGTAAGCTCTCTCTCAACTGGGAAGAGGATGCAGAAGGGAAAGCAGGTGGTGCTATGAAATCTAGCCTGGGCTCCATGGCATAGCAAGCTGGATGGAGACCCTGAGCATTTGTTCTGCTGAAAGTGACAGAGCTGTCCTTTAACCCCCATCAGTCTATCCAGCTGTGCCAACGCAGAATGAGAAGCATATCTCAGGAGTGCTCTGGGGGGACCATCCCTGAGTATTCTCCAGATAAGCTGTATTAGGGACATTTCTACTAGCTCCTAAAGCAGCCAGCACAAAGGCTCCCCAAAGATCCAGGTGAGCCACCTACAGTGACTGATCCAGAGTCTTCTGCAGACTCCCTAAGTGTCCTTGGGTTCTGCATCTTCAGACTGTGTGGGTTTTTGTATGCCTATTCAAGTGGCTCTGGGAAGTTCTGCCTTCTGCCCTGGGATATCTGCTCCCTCTCCTAGGAAGTGTTCTTTATTCTCTCAAAGCCTAAATTAGGCCATCTCGAAGGTGGGAACGCCCTGTGCAAAGCCACATGCTTTTGCCCTCTAATCACAGAGCATGGAGGCAGGAGCTTTACTACTGGGATGAAGAATGAAATGACTTGAGTCTTCCATTTGAGATTCTGCACTTTTTCTGTCTATTCCTACCCATATCCATCACCATGGTAACACAGTATGTTTTTCAAGGTAACCCTTTAACGTTTTTTTTATGTGTATGGGTCCTTTGCCTGCATGTATTTCTATGTACCATGTACACACATGGTATTACTGGTAGCAGTAGAGGCCAGAAGAGAAAATCAAATCTTCTAGAACTGGAGAAATCAATTCTTAACTGCTGAACCATCCCTCTAACCTTTAAAAGTAACCCCCCTTTTTTTGAACAACAAAAAGCAACTATTCATATTGCTTTTTATAACACTGTATTATAATTACATATACCTTTTGTCATACTGTTAAGTTTTTACAAGCTTAATTAATAAATGAAACTTCAACATAGGTAAGCAAGAATAATAAAAAATTAGTGCTTGTAGTATTCAGTGCTGGCCAGTTTCAGCCATCCACTGGAGGGTCTTTAAATATTTGCCTTACATATAAGAGGGAAATATTGTATGTGATTAATAGGGAGTTCACACCTCTCCTTTAGATGTAATATTGATTTTCACAATTGATTTCTCCCCCTTCTTTCCAGCAGGCTTCCTGCATTTTTTAAAAGCTGTGGCAGCTCCTGAGTGCTGTCTTTGTTCTCACGAAATTCTTATTAATTATGCAGTTGACCTTCTCTTATGTTAGCTGTAATAATGACAGGCTGTCTGACATTCACATAGCAAAAGGGCATCATGTGTTTTCATTCTTGTTAAGATAGCTCTACTGAGCTCTGTTCATTCAACATGGAAACACTAGCCCTCTCTTCCCTTTTTTATTTAATTTTTTTTCATACAACATATTTTGTTCATATTTCCCTTCCCTAACTGCTCCTAGATCCTCCCACCACTTAACTACCTTCCTCAAAAGCAAAGAAGGTGGAAGAGTAGGGAGGGAGTAGTCACAGATTCAGGATGGAGCTGGGGTGTGGTAGCCAAGGGTCTAATGTACCTTGGAGGACTCTGGAGATTTTAGGAAGTTTGTCTTTGACCAATGAGTTCAAGTCCATTAATATCAATGGGATTAACAATGATTGGAGTTCTTTAGACCTACTCTGTAGTGACTTGGCTAAGTTTCTTTGAGGATACCCTGTAAGGTCAGGTGTCATTTTATGTTCAGGCACACGAGTTCACACATGCACCCACAGGATTACATATATGTAGACATACAACGTATATGCAACTATACTATGTGTATACATTGTACTAGTTAATTGTCAACTAGCCCCATGATATGAATTCATAGACTTTCATAGACCACTTGGATTCATGGCATTGCATGGCTGTTATTTAAAGAAGTAGGAACTCATTTCTTCTCAAATGTTTTGACCTGCTCCAAACAATTGTTCTCCTTCCAGAATATTCATCCAAGTTCAGAATATACTAGACAGGCCCTTCTAACAGTAAAGAATAAGATCCCCAACCAAATATCCTTAAGCATCAGCATAAATGTACTAACTTATAGGAAAGGAGAAATGATTCTAGGTCAGCTGCGGGACTCAGGCTTTCTTTAATGTTCCAAAGAAGTGTCCTCTAGCACCTGGGCACTAAATTCCTTCGTGCTGATTTTATCCTTGGATAGGTTGTCAGTGAGTCAGACACAAGAGATGAGGGAACAGATGTTCAGCTCTATGATTTTCTTGGCATCCTCCACCCAGAGGAAGAAATCAGAGATTGCCAAGGTGCCCGGAAGCTGAGCTGTGCAGCCTGCAGCCTACTTACCTTTTCTTAGAATTCCAGATGGCTATTGTGAAGGTTTGAATGAAAAGTGTACCACGTAGGCTCATGCATTTGAATACTTGTTTTCAGTTGGTGGACCTGTTTGGGGAGGTGATAGAACACAAGGCCTTGCTGGAGGAGGTACATCACGCAGAATGATCTCTAAGGGTTTCTAGCCTTCATCTACTTCCTTCTTTCACTTGGTTTCCTATGTTAGAAGAAATATGATCTTTCCATTTCCTGTTACCACTGCTATGCCTTCACTGCCTACTCTTCTTGTCTATCTCTCTGGAACCATAAGCTAGAAAAAAATTAATAACCACCTTATGTTGATTCTGTCAGGGTATTTTATCATGGCAACACAAAAATAACTAATATAATTCTTCTGATGCTTTTTCACGAACAAACCTCTGTCTAGACCTTCTTCCATTCTCTCTTCTCAGTTCTCTCTGTGTGTGCTTTCCTTATGGCAGATGGCATGAGAGTGATATAGTAATCAGGAATGCAGCCAATGAGGGTCTGACTTGGACAATGTTTTAAAACACTAGGTTATTGGTTTTAATACAGTAACATGCAGGAAAGTACCTGCCTTCTTTTCCAGAAGTGGCTGGCATTCTCAATGCCTGTTTTATTCATTCATGTCTGGCACTCTTTCTTCCATGTGCTGACTGACCCTCCTCATTCCTCTAACTCGCCTTATCTCCAAACCTGCATGCAAGTGCACGGAGCAGAAATATGTGGCTCTAGCAAGAATGAAGTGGGGCTTGAGAAAGCTCCAGTAGGCAATGGACATGTGAGACCTGTGAAGATATGTTGAGAAAGATCTGTTAGAAGCAACTGACAAATGGCCCTGTTCAAGAGCAAGCATGCACTTTTTACAAAGCACATCTTTTTTTGTGCCATTCCAGAGTGAACCCACAGTCAGAGCCAGTAGGCCAAAGGAGGAGGACTGTGGACAGAGAGTTCCTGAAAGGTAAACAGTTAGGGCAGCACATGTTTCTCTGATTGACTTCAGCAATGGGCTGTTTAGAAATGGGACCATATTTATGAATGCACTAGGCAAATTTGATGAGAATCAATTCTCAAATAAACTTCATTATTACAGCAATTGTTTCATAATTTGTTTGCTTTTCAGGGAAACCCACTCCAAGACTGTATTCATCTCCATGCTACCATGAAGGCGCCAAGCAAAATCTGGAAAGGTAAAGAAGAAACAGGAAGTTCTTTTTAGAGTGGTGGCTCCAAGAACATCTCAGAGTTGGTGTCAGGCATGAAGAAAAAAATGGTCACCAGAGGACTAAGGGGATAAGAAAGGCAACACATTTACTAAAATCAGAACGATAGAGAGAAGACTAGCACAGCCCCTGCACAAGGATGACACACAAATTCATAAAGTGGTCCCTATTTTTAACCTGGACCCCTCAGAGCTCCCAGAGACTGAGCCACCAGCCAAAGAGCATACTTGGGCTGGCCTGTGGCCCCCACTACATATATAGCAGAGGACTGCCTTGTCTGCTCTCAGTGGGAAAGGATGCCCTTAATCTTGTAGAAACCACGTAGAAACCTTGATGCCCTAAGGAAGGGGGATGCTAGCAGGATGACGTGGGAGTGGTTGAGTGGGTGAGGGAACACCCTTTCAGAAGCAACAGGGAGGGGGGATGGAATGAAGAACTTATGGAGGGGGGACTAGGAAGGGGGCAACATTTAGAACATAAATTAATAAAATAATTAATTAAAAAAAGAAAGGGCACATAGAGCAGAGGAACAGCCAAGAGTTTTCTCTTTTTCAGATATTACCTTTCATCTATCTATCTATCTATCTATCTATCTATCTATCTATCTATCTATAATCTATGTTTTATCCTATATATCAATATTTACTATATTATATATAATACATAAATATATACTGTATATAACTCCTACATGTCATTTATTATTGTATCTGTCAGACACCATGTCTTCTATAGCACCTACCACGTCTACACCTCTATGTGTCTATCTATATACATGGTATTGAATGATTTGTTTGTGTGTGTGTGTTATGTTTTCATGTGTGTGTATGCAAGTGTACATGCCTCTTGTTCACAAGCAGAGTCCAGAATAGGTTGTTGGCTATCCTTTTCTATAACTCTTGCCTTAATCTTCTGAGACCAAGGTTACTCACTGAACCTAGAGCTAGGCTTGTGACTGGCAAGTACCAGGAATCCTCCTGTTTCTACCCATCTCCTCATAACACCTACTATGTTGTTGGCTTAGATATTCTCTATAGTGTCTTTTTCTACATTGTTTAATGTTTTTCCTTTTGTACCCATGAAACTAGGCTAATGTGCCATAAAAAAGTCTGCTGTATTGTACCTGCAGCCTCAGACATCTTGTATTTATCACTTGTCTTCTTTGCATCAAGAGGCCATGTCAATTGGCCTGTGACATCTGAGTATGTCAAATATTAGATGTAATGTTAAAACATATGCAAAGTCATCTCACTTCTCAGAATGTGCTTCTGTTATCACTGAGTATTCTTTATGAGTTAATGCAATGAAGGTAGAGGGTGTGCATGACAGTGGACACTGCCATGTCTCCAGGGCAGTGGAGAAAACAAGTTTGTGAGGAGAATAGAATGAGCCTTCAGGGATCCAGGGACAGGAAGCTGGATGCTGGGAGGCTGTCACTTTGCTAACACACAGAGAAGAATTTAAAAGGTCATCTAGCTTCTGCTGGTCAACTGGAAAGACAGGGGAAGGCATTACTTGTTTTAAGAACGATACCAACTAAGTACCTTCATCTTGCCAAGCTCTTAGTACTTAGTTCTTAGTAAAGAACTAGTGAAAGTGGCAGGTGGAACAGGCAGGAGAAATAGTTGGGGCAATCTCTGAGTGGGAAAAGAGACTTGGGGACCATCAGATGTGAACTAGCTCGTCCTCGGGAAGATGCATTTAGACTTCAACTCCCTGAAACTATCTCTCTCTTCCTCTCCCCACTCTGATGCTATCTTATGTGCTCTTGCTTAGGCTGCAGTTTACAGACAGAGAAAGAATCCAGTGCATCAGACAACTTTCTTTCTTCAAAAATTCTTCTTTCCTTCCTTCTTTCTTTCTTTCTTTCTTTCTTTCCTTCCTTCCTTTCTTCCTTCTTTTCTTCCTTTCTTTATTTTAACATGTACGATTACTCTGTCTGCATGTATGTCTGTGCATCACATGAATGCCATGCCTGAGGAAGTTGCAAGAGGGCATTAGATTCCTCAGAACTGAAATTACAGATGGTAACCAGGCACTCTGTGGGTTCTGGGAACTGAATCCAGGTCCCTTGGAAGAGCAGCCAGCTTTTATTTTTTTTTTTAAATCTTTTGAGTCATCTCTCTAGCCTCAACTTTCTCTTTTCTCAACATGGATCCCAAGGCGAAGGGCAGTGAACTCTTAATGATTCAGAGAGTGGAGAAAGAATATGCATGGGGCTAAATCTCCAACAGATGTAGTTTTCACATGGAAAGAGGGCCAGGGACTTTCAACCTGGGGGCTAACATGAGCTAGAAGAGACATGGAGTCCTGTTGTAGCCAAATAAAACTATTCTGAATATGATTTTTTCATACAAATAGTTAATAACCTTAGCAGAGATTTAGAAACACCAAAAGAAATAAAATATACATGGGTTATGAAACAGAATGCCATTCCTAGAGATTGAAGAAGTAAACTTGGAAGGAATTCTTTGTTGCTAACAGGCTATTTTAAATTAAATTCACCAGGATATTTGGTAATACCCAGTCAAAATTCTCGATGTTAGAAATGCACTGATTTTGTTAAAATCTCTATAAATGCTTTAGAAGAGTATGTGCTAAGAGCCCAGTTGCAAGCTGGTAAGGTGGTTACATCTGTGCTCCCACTTCTTAGAAGCCTAAGGCAGAAATACTGTGAGTCTGAGGCCAGCCTGGCCTACATAGGTAGAATTTGTCTCAAAATGTATGTAGTAGAGTACTTATCTAGCATGGGTGAGGCCTTGGGATCAATACCCAATACTGCAAAAACAGACAAACCCAGTTAAGTTCTACATCTACCTATATCTATCTCTTAAGTTAGTTGTTGGTTAAGTACAGTTTATCATAATTAGGATGCTTGTTATACCTTATCATGGAGATGCTGAGATGAATGCATTCCAGCTTCCGATTTTCTGTCAGACACAGATAAGGTAGTACCCAGAAAAAACCACTGTAGATTCCTTGGTCAACACTGGATGTCCTAGGAGACAAGCATGAGAATGTCAGTCTGATAGTGTCTTTTGCCTAGACTTTGAGTGACTGGAAGATCTATGGGGTTTCTAATCTAGGAGGACACTTCCAAGTGGGAGCACTCAGCAGCTTCCTTTCCATGCACTCATCTGTGCTCACAAAGCCCCAAAACTCATTAGGTCACAGTGGATTGAGTCCCCCTGCTCCACAGGCAGAACTCACTGAAGGCCCCAGGCTTCCCGTGTCGCCTCCCCCTTCTGATTCCCAGTGATAGTTTCTGCAGTTTGCTCCAAGTCTAGGGCTGGTATTAGAGTTCTTATCCTAAGGGTACGCTTTCGAGGTCAGGGCAAACCAAAGCAGTCTTTACATGTTGATTACATAGTGAGAAGCCAAGATGGAAACACAGTGCAGAATTAAGAAGCCACAAACTGGTTGGGTCAGGTGAGGGAGGAGATAACACTTCTTTTTTTAAAGAATTATTTTTAAGGATTTATTTTTTAAATGTTTTGCCTATATGTTTGTTTGTATACCACATGGGTGCCTGGTACCCACAGAAGCCAGAAGAAACTGTCATCACTTGAAACTGGAGTTACAGATGGTTGTGAACCATCATGTGGGCATTGGGAGTAGGACTTGGGTTTTCTGAAAGAGCAGCCCATGTACTAAGTCACTGAGCCATCTCTTCATCCTCCAAGAGCACTTCTTAGAGGTCCACAGGGGGAAGGGGCAGGGACAGGGGCAGGGACATGGGCAAGAAATTCTTTATAAGTCACCGTGATGAGACAAACAGAGGACAGAGCACATGAAAGGCTTCTAGATATAGGAACACTTGGTTGTACTGGGGGGGGCAGTGGAATTCTCTTGGGGATTTAAAAAAAATCTACAAGGGGAGATATGGAGGCTAAGAAACCCTGTGAATCTGTTCACCTCCAATACACTACAATTCCAGCTCAGCTGCATTTAGGGTAGCACATGGAAGCCACAAATATGGACACTCAGCCTCATTAAGAGTTCTTAGATGAACTCTCTTCAGCAGCACAGAGAGGTTCAAAAAAATGAGAAAGAAACACAGGAAACATCCCTTTCAAAGGACCAGGTTTTAATGTAAGTCACTCTGACTGACCAGACTTGGCCAACCACAGTGCACAGGGAGGGTTATGTGGGTTGATCAGGCACTTACCTTTCAGGAGAAAACTTGCTGAAAGAAATGGAGCAGGATCCTGGAAATGAGACAGTGTGCCCATACCCAACTGGAAAATTTGCTTTCAAAATCAGGTGAGTCACATAGAGTGATGGACAGAAGAAACCCAGATGACAGCTGTCTCCAGAGGCTTTGGGATGCAGGGCATGGAAATGGCTTCATGCTGCTCTCACTGGACTGGCCTGGCCTCATGAAGAAAATATTGCCATGCTTGCCTGAGATCTTACCGCCATGGCTTTTAATAGCCATGAGTCAAGGTGCAGAATTTATTCAATATTGAAAAGGAAACTTCTTGGATTTATTCAGGTGCATGCCAGATGTTGTGTTAGCATTGGCCCCACAAAGAGAGACTCCTAGAAATCAACTGCAGGCCCTGGGATCCCACACTCTTTTCTTCAATTAACCCTTAGAAGCCCATAGAAACCAATCCTAACACCATCCACAGCCCAGAGGGCTGGCAGTTACAATATTTACTCATTGCTACAATACACAGACCTATACCCAAGGCATAGCAAACAACAAGTTAAATATAGCATGATATGTATGTTTCAATGTTGTAAAGAACTCAGTCAGTATAGCAGGATAGACAATTGATGACAGTCTGTATGTTGAAATTCACTTCTCTAAATTCTAAGTACTTTACTGGGGAAAACTATCAAACATGGTCACATATTTTAGAGTTTCCATATTTGCAATGAATGAACTGGAAGCTCAAGGGAGGCAGGGACCACACTTTGGGTTTCCCAATGGTTCATGGTTCTACCCAAATGACCAGGTGAAACACACGACAGACTTCCCATCAATGCTGCCTGTAATGATGCTCCTTAAAAGATCTGAGTTTCATAGTTCTCTCAGGACATCTATGGAATTTGGCTTTCTCATCTCTAATTTGAGAGACCTTCTTGTACTGACCAGTTTTATGTCTACTTAACCCAAGCTATAGTCATTTGAGTAGAGGGGAGCTCAATTGAGAAAATGACCCAACTAGATTGGCCTGTGGGCAAGCCTGTAGGGCATTTTTTAAATTAGTGATTGATATGGGAGAGCCCAGCCCATTGTGAGTGGTGCCAACTCTGGGAAAGTGATCTTGGGATATTTAAGAAAGCAGGCTGTGCAAGCCAGAAGGAGCAAGCCAATAAACATTATTCCTCCATGATCTCTGCTTCAGTTTCTGCCTCCAGGTCCCTGCTTTGAGTTCCTGTCCTGACTTCCTGGACTACAAGCTGTGAGATGAAATAAGAGCTTTCTTCCCCACGTTTCTATTGGTCATGGTTTTTATCACAGCAATAAAAACCCTAGTTAAGATGGTTGTCTAGATGATCTCTCCTATTTTTTTCTGTGAAAGGATGTGTAATTGAAAGCTGCCTATGAAGGCAACAGTTAAACGCCTGACTGAGAGGACATGTGCATTTGCAACCACAGTTGGGTTTGTCTAAGAAGCCTCTACAGTTGTCAGCACAACCTGTTATGCTTCTCCTGTGACTTCCCCAACTACAGCTTGTTCAATAAGTCTACATGCAAGCAAAATTACCACCAGCGAGGATGCATCCATAGACTGGTGCCACTGACAAGGGAACAGCACATCACAGCCTCAGTGAAATCTGTGAAGCTTAAGGCTATAGGTGATATCTGGATAGGGTGCTTCATTTAAGGAAATGCCTAGACTGGGCAAAAGCCCAGAACATCTTCAGTTAATAGAAGTGGCAAGAAAGATGATCATAGGGCCTAGAATACCTGAAATTTTGGAAAAAGAAAATTCTTCCCTGTTGCAACATAAGTTCAGGTAAAATTATCAGACTAGGATGCTCTGGTAAAAGACTCCCAAGGCAAAAACAAATTACGTGACCATGCAAAGGAGACATGGATGATTTCCTCTGTCCAGAGCAGCACTCCTAGTCTTTCAGTGACATACATATTGCACCTGTTTAACTGTGTCTTCTCATCCTCCCACAGGATTTTCCTGCCTCTAACCATGGTGTTCTGTACAGTCCGGAGAACAATCTACAATGGCCTGCTGTTCTCAAGATTTACATCGATAAACATTTTAGGTCATGGTCAAGTTTTAGAGCTCTGGATTAAGCAACTCATTGAAAGTTCAATAAAAAGAAGTAAAGCCAGCGTCCTCTGATTACTGGTCACTGACGTATTCATTCTGTTCATCCTCCCACCAAGTGGTGAGCCATGGGTGAACACTATCTCAGTCTCATCAGACGATATGCTAAAAGTGTATACTTATTTAATGCATTTGAGTATGAAGACAGTCTCATCAGTACATCAGTGGCTGAGCCAGTTCTAGCTTTGCTGGGAGACAAAGCCTATGATCTTTTCATTCTACTCCAGTGACCTCTGGTTCTTTTCAAGTCAGTGGTTGTCCAGGTCCACCCAGCTCTTGTGGATGTGGATGTTGGCATCCTGCGTCTATTTCGGTGATGTTCATTTGTTATAGTAGATGGGTCTATAAAATTCCTTCCTTCTGTGAATGAGTCCTAAGGCTGGCCCAAATAGCTTTCCTCTGGGAGGCACAGTTGTTTTTATAAGTGAGATTAGCCACTGTTCAATATTTTGAAAGAAATCATTCAGTTCACAAATTTGAGAAGATCCCATTTCTGATGGCCTTTGGAAGTTTGGGGTTTATTTTTATTACATACTTTCTCAGCTTCCTTTATTTTTGCTTAAATTTTCTCCACCATTGACGTTTTTTTCTTGCCTACTGTACTCTAAGAATAACTAAGTTTCCTTATCCTTAAACTGAACTTTCTTTCAGGTGCAGGATTCATTTATTGGAGCATTTGATATTCACTCTTACTTTGTCTCTACTCTTCTTTCCCCCAAAGGATGATGTCCCAGACAGGAAGTAGCATCATTTCATGCTGGGACTCTGTTCTATTGCTCACAAATACTGCAGTAACCATTTGCCAATTACATTCCTTCAAAAGATATAGGAGCAGAAGATGGCTTTAAGTCTCTGTGAAGATAGTGCCTTTATCAATAGTTAACATTATCTTTTAGGCGGACTATAAGTAGTAGAAATGCACACACACACGCGCACACACACACACACACACACACACACACACACACACGCAAATGCACACACGAGCGTGCACATACATATATTTATTCTTGATTACCAAGTTACCTATTGTTTATTTTAAAAAGACTTCAGACAGTGAGAAAACATATGCCTGTTATTTACTTAACAACAGTTCAAACACAGAGGCAACCTTACCTTAGATCCTCAGGCAAGTTCTACAAGAGGGTCTACTATGTGTGCTGTTGATATTTCTTATGCTAGTTAGTTACATGCATATTGGGGATAAATTGTTATAAGCTCAAAATTATTAAAAATGTATCCTTATTTAATGAAGTTGAGTATGAAGCTAGAAACACCTATGAGGGATTTTCTTGCTTAAGTCATCATCCTTACGGGATGTGGGAAGCATTATCTTAAAATTGAGCAGCATCTTCTGGTGGTGGTCCAGATACTGAGATGTCTGTGGGGAAAAGTGTTTGCCTTTTGCTTGCTTGCCTTTGTAATAGACTGGTGAATTCATCTACCCTGTTCATGAGTTCACCCATCCTATTACTACTGTGTGCACTGCTGCTGCCATGCTTTGTTGACACCAGCCTGTCAATGTGAATCGAAGACCACTGATTCTCCAGAACCACCTCTAGGCTTGTAGCACCACATTGGGACTGCTGGGACACTAGACCACCATGTATTAAGACCCTGAGTTTGATCATCAGTATGGTGAGAAAAGTTTTTAAAATATATTGTAATAATAATAATAATAATAATAATAATAATAATAATAATAATAATA
>JANHMN010000002.1:209560592-209573775 GCA_030674055.1 Rhabdomys pumilio | reverse complement strand
CTCTCTCTCTCTCTCTCTCTCTCTCTCTCTCTCTCTCTCTCTCTCTCGGCAGTGTCTCAACTAGTTTCAAACTTCCTATATAATCAAAGGTGATCATGAACTTCCAACTTCCTGCATCACTCTCCCCAGTGCTGAGATTATGCATGTACCATCACACTTGGCTTATGAGAATCTGAGGACTGACCCCAGGTCTTTGTCTACGCTAATCAAGAGTCCCACCAACTGAGGGCTGTATTTTTCACTCCTGCCTTCTTGCTCTTAACTGGCTACATGATGGATCCCTGTCATCAAGCTCACAGTACCAAACTGAGTCAATGGTGACCTTCCGACAAGTTTTGAGTCTGTCCCTTGAGGTCTCAGTTTTCTGATAGGCATGTGTTTGGAATCTGTGGGGCATCCTAAAAACTTTTGTGGCTCTGTTATGACCCATATGTCCACCTAGGTGACTACAGTAAAAACTCATCTCCATAAGCTGTGTGGTGGTCACTGTCAGAGACAGTTTTTCCTCTGAGCAAGTGTGGCAGAATTGATATGTTCTGCAAACCATGGTTGTTCATCCCTTGGTATGATCCCATCATTTAGTCAATTCTGTATCTTTAATACACAAGCAATAGGGGCTGATGGGCATATTTTAAATTCTTGGATGCTCCAGAGGTCTTGGGATTTCAAATGAGCTTTTTCATAACTGTGATGTGCAATCAGGCTAAGGCACTGACAAAGACCCTTGCAAAATGTTCCTCTCCGAATGCTACTTAGAAAACATTACAGTCAGCTTTAGTAGTCCAAATGCAATGGCTAAAGACCTGATAAGCAGGTGATTGATGTTGAGGCATGACTTGAAAGCAGCCAGCAATTCCTCCGCTGGCTGTACTTTAAAATTAGAGAGAAGGCTGGCTCAGTGGGTAAGAGCACTTGTCCGAGTGTGAGAACCTGAGTTAAGATCCCAACAACTATGTAAGAAGCCATGCATTTCTGTGGGTCGTGTAATACCAGCACTTCAGGGGAAGCAGATTAAAAGTGGAAGAGTCTCCGGGGCTTTCTGGTCTCCAGCCCAGTCATAAAGCACTGAGTTCCAAGTTCTGTGAGATGCTAGCTCAAGGGAATAGGTAAAGAGTGACAGAAGATGACACTGTTAGACCCAGAATGGTGCTCTAACCTCCAGAACAACAGTCTGGCTTCAGCTCAGGCTGGATTGGAAAAGTCGAAGAATTGCCAGTGGAAAAGCAAAGACTTACACTCAGCGTTCCTCAGAAATGTACATAGCAGGGTTTTGTTTGTCAGGAAGAGCCACTGCTTCCCCTGTCTCACCCTAGGCTGACTAGGAAAGGGAATCTGGTTCCTTAATTGCTCATACCTGTAACGCATCTCAATGCCGACACTAGCTTCCAGCCTCTTCTGGCCCACAACCCTGCCCTCCAACTCTAACAGAATCTACTGTGTCCCATCCCTGAAACACCTGTCTTTAACACTAAAACTTTCTTTTCCCCTTTGTTGTTCTCCCTTTACCCCTCCCTCTCCTGAGAGAGCCAGGACAATTTCGAACTTCCACAAATAAACCTTTCTTTCCATCCATGGAATATTCTAGTTTGTAGGGGTGATTCTGATGCTAAGGACCTGATCTGTCAGTAAAGAAGCCATGGGCCAACTGCTGAGTGGAGGAAGAAAGGACTTTCAGGCCCCTGGAGGCAAAGAGACAGACAGGAGAGGAGAGGACAGGAGAGGGGAGGGGAGGGAAGAGGAGGGAAGGGAAGATGAGGGGAGGGGGGAGGGAAGAGGAGACTGTGTGTGTGTGTGTGTGTGTGTGTGTGTGTGTGTGTGTGTGTGTGTGTGAGAGAGAGAGAGAGAGAGAGAGAGAGAGAGAGAGAGAGAGAGAGAGAGAGAGAGAGAGAGAGTGTTTACCATGCTTCTGAGGGAGAAAAAGTGACCAGCCATATGAGATCTCTGCTGGAGTGGCCACACAGGCTGCTCCTACAGGCTGGCATCTGGGGGTGTTTAGCTGGGATTAGATGTAACTGAGCAACTAAAGTTGAGGGCAGGTGGAGATGTGCAGAGTTAAGAGTATTGATAATGGCATGATTCCCCAGGTGGGAGATAAGTATAGCCCAACAATTGTGCCAGAAAGGCAAGCTAAAATTGAGCAATATGTGTGTCTGCTTTTTATCCATGAATTCAAGGGAATCTGGGTTGGGGCTGGTAATGTGGCCTGTTCCTGGAGCTTAGGCAAAAGCTACATGCAACACTAGTTTGGTGGTTTCTTTGTGCCCTTTCTTACAGACACCTGGTGTCTTCCTGTAGCCTCTACATATACACAATAGTATATACATCTGCACATATGTGTACAAACATGTATAGGTAGGAAGGTTAGGTAGGTAGGTAGATAAATGATAGATACAAAGAATCACATGGATTGTGCACAGACTAACTAATCATCATAAAGGAGTCGGAACATTATGAAAATCTCTAACGGTACTATCAGAACTTGATAGAGAATCACCATACCCAGTGATTGCAATCGCTAGCATCAGTGTCACACCTCAAGCTTGTAGACCAGTGTGAGCTATAAACACAAACCAGAAGAGATGAAGCCTGAGCCAGCCAATGTAGCACTGAAAGCCAGTGTCCTAGGAAAGAAATGTCAGCTCTAGACGGTGACTAAGCGAAGGCAAGGGCGTCTTTGGACTCCTATGAAGTGTGGATGACTATAGTAGTTTCTTGGCCCCTTTGTGCAAACTCTTTAAAACACATGGTCCCAGCATAAGATGCCAGAATGACTCATGAACATGTGGCCTTTAATATCTGAGCACTGTTCCAGTATATGAAATTTCCATGGTGAAGAAGCTGTAGTTCGTGCTGTTGACAACACAGTCTCTGGCTGAGAATGGCAGGTGACATGATTAGCTTTATGGTGTCTAAATGCACTGCTGTTGTTTTCTAAGGCCGACCTTTTTTTTTTTTTTTTTTTTTTTTTTTTGTGGGAAGTTACAATAATAATGAGAAATGTGTGCTGCTCCTGAAAGTAAAGCAGGGCTGGATGGTCTTGATTTGTCTTTTAGAGGGAGGCAAAGATGGCCACCAAGGACTTGACGTAAGATGATAGAACATTAGCCATTTCAGCATCTATGTGGTGAGGAGCACTGGGCACACCCAGTTAACAATGTCCTCCTCTCTTCTTACCCTCTCTCACGCTCAGTATCTGATGCCAGTTTCACTAGGGTCATTTTGATGTCATTATTGCTTTAAGCCATCACAGACATGATGCTATGTCAGACAGATAATGTTGCACTGTTGAATTTCATGCTGAGTCACACAGTTTTCTTGCTCTCAATTCTGGAGAATTTTATGATCTAGCTCTTTCTTCACGACCTCATTTACGCTCTGGCTTCAATTAGTGGGTGAACATTTCTTGAATTTTATTTCAAATGCTAACCTAATGTTTCCATGTTTTAGGCTTCTGAAAGTTACTGCCATTCTTTGCAAGGACAGCTGTAGAGTTCCCTATCAAGAAGCAGTGACCTATATAGTTATAGTAAACATTCCAATGGCATCCCCCTAGCTTGGTTTTGTCTAAATGAGAAATCAAAGAACCTTAGAAAAATTGTGGGTGGCCCAGCTACAGATGATGAATATCATGGTCATGACTGTGTCACTTGGAGTTAACTGTAGGCAAGGTGGAGGGGTTGATGCTGATGGAAATATCAGGGTATCTTAAGACACCTCTTAATCTCACTATGCTTCCTTTGTGTGTGTTACCTATGGAAATGGCAAAAAAAGTGAGTGCATAGAAGCATAAAGAGAAAAGTTATTCTGGCTAGCCACCCTGGTACACTGTATGGAAACAGCTGGGTACGTGGTAACTGGATGTATTAGCACATGTCATTTGGACAGCAGTGAAAATTTTGAAAAGTATTCATCTTTCACACTCAAAGCAAAGCCAGATACAACATTTGGTGAAGAGTGAGAGAGTCTAGTATAGGGCTGCGTGTGCATTCTGTCTCGCCCAGATTCCCAGATGTTTGTTCTACTGCTTCCTAACCAACAGCTCAAGAATGCTTTGGCAAAATTCCAATGTGTAGAATGCAAGTGGATACCACTTCTTTTTAAGTGTCATTTTAATAACATCTTATTATTAATTCTTTGGGAATTTCATACAATATACTTTGATCGCATTCACTCCCTCGAAAAATCTATCCTCCCTTCCCTACCCACCAAACTTATGAGTTCTCTTCTTTAAATGTTTTTTTCAAACCTATCAACTCCAATTTGTGTTGCCTAGCTAGTCTTGGATGTGGGGTGTGCCCTGGAGTACGTGCCACCTATCAGGGATAACATCGTGAAAGTAAACTGACTTGCCCTCCTCAGCTATCAAATGTCACAAGTTCCTCAGGAAGTAGAGGGACTTCATGGTCATCTCCTCATCTCTAAACTGGGATGTTGTCTGGCTCAGTCCTGAATGGGATGAATGTATTGTGCCCTTCTCCATAAGGCTTAAGGATATTGAGGGAATAGGGAGCAGAAACATTAGAACTAGAGATTATAATTGGCTTCAAGGAAACATTATTTTTCAGATAACAACAGGGAAGTTGCACATATGAACTCACAATTGGGACAGCAAGACCTATACAAGCTAGACATTTATTTATTTTAGTTTTGTGTGTATGTGCCTATATGTGTGTACTTCCTGAGGTTAAAACTCATAAAAGTTGCTTCTCTCCTTCCAGCATGTTGCAGCCCAGGATTGAACTCAGATCTTCAGGTTTTGAGATATCCACTGAGCCACTCACTTAAGAAAACATTCCTGTAACTCTCTTTCTAGATGTTTGGCATTGTGGACACAGGAAGGAAGATGAATATATCCTTCAACTTCATATTCAGATGCTCTGATGTCATTTATGCGGCAACAACAATGGACTTGATCCGCTCAGCACCTACCTTCAGCTTCCAGTCTCATTGCAGCTCCAAGGATTTATGTGTTTCCAACTGAGGATCACATAAAAACACAAATTCTCAGGGTGTTTTATGATTTTTTTTCTCAGCTCTGGGTCTCCCTCTGCTTCAGACAAGCTAATGTTTGGTTGGTTGCTCTGGGAGTTGTTAATTAAGGGAGGAAGGAAAGGAATCCAGGCAAGGGAACTGCTCTGGCAAGCATCACTTAGAGCTGACTTTCAGCCAAAGACTGAGACTTTGTACTATTTGAAGATGTTTCTTCCCTTTCACTAAAAGCTACATGTTCCCCAGTCCCTAGAGTCACTAGGCAAAGCTGTGGCTGATACCCTACCCTTGGTGTTAAACATCTCACCCAGTACACACAATTTATTCTTTTTCTTCCTTAAATGGGCGGTACATTTTTATAAAATCTCAAAACCAAGGCATATTTTCTGGACACAAAGTTGGATGAAGACCTGTTGTGAGTCCTTCCTCTCCACTTCCTGACATACGCATAGGAATCCTTCCTTCCTGACCACAATCCTACCCTTCACTAAATACTTAGCTAAAATGTCATCTTTCTTCTGAGTTAGCTTTTCCTTAGTGACTGCAACACACCAGGAGATAGCGATTGGGCTATCCACTGCATAGGGGCCAGAGTCATGACCTGAAGTGCTCACTGTGACCTCTTAGGTCACATTATTTTCACTTTCCTGGCATGTAAACGGAAGTTCAGATGTCATTGGATGGGCCTGTGAGTCAAACCCAGACAGTGCTTAGCTAAAAACCCAGAATATGAAGCATGACTATACTACCTTGGTGGCACCCACCCTCAGGCTCCCTCCAGTATTTAGTAACCCACAGGAAACTTCTCTTGGGTCCTTCAAGTCTCTCATCCCAGGTGTAGGAATGATAGATGAACAGAATCTCTGTGACACAGAGCAACTTGACTGAGACAAGTGTGCTCTGAGAGTGGAGTAAGTGTGCTTACTTACCTCCAAGTAAGGCTTGGAGTCAACACTAAGGGAATAGGAATTTGTTTTGAACCTCCTTGCCTACGAGAGTTTGGATAGGCTCCTCCACAGCTAAATATGGAGCCATAAGTAAAACTGATCATAATTCTTTCATGAAAGTTGTGTATGTTATTGGATGTTTTGTTTTGGGTCCTTTTCTGGGAGCTAGGTGGTTTTCACATATAAATTAGAATGAGCCATAAAATAATTCCTTGTACTTAAAGGCTGGATTTTGCTCTTGGTATGTGTGTTTTATAGATATCCACTGAAACTCTCCTCTCAATCTGATGGCATGTAAGACACTCTATCACACCTGTAAAAAGTACCTGAGATAGCTTTTTGAGGTGACATTCATCTAGAAAGAAGTCTAAGACAATAGCCAAGAGAGGACTTTCATGGCTAGATGGAGGTAAGAAGATAAGAGTTGAAAGACCCAAGAGCAGGTTCCTGTGGGTTACTAAACACTGGAGAGAGGCTGAGAGTGGGTTCTACCAAGATAGTGTAGCCATGCTTTATATTCTGAATTTTTAGCTAAGCACTGTTTGGGATTGACTCACAGATCCATCCAATAACATCTGAACTTCTGTTTACATGCCAGGTGAGTGAAAATAATGTGACCTCAGAGGTCACAGTAAGCACTTTAGGCCATGACTCTGGCCCCTATGCAGTAGATATCCCAATTGCTAACTCCTGGGTGTGCTGCAGTCACTAAGGAAAGGCTAGCTCAGGAGAAAGATGACATTTTAGCTAAGTATTTAGTGAAGAGTAAGATTGTGGTCAGGAAGGAATGGTTCCTATGCATATGTCAGGAAGTAGAGAAGAAAGACTTGCATAACAGGTCTTAATCTGACTGTGTGTCTCAAAGTCTCCTTAGGACAAAGAAAAAGTTTAGAATATGCCATCTAAAAAATATGATGAACCAATATATTGATTATTTCAAGTTAAAGTCAACCTGAGAGACTGAAATTTCAGAAAAGAATTATCCTAGTTTTCTGTTGCTATGATAAAATACCCTGACAGCAGGGGAGAAAAGGCTTACTCAGCATAGAAATCCAGATTACAGCTCACTGCTGGGGGTGGGTGTGGTCAGGCAGGACCTTTGGGCAGTTAGTCACATCCACTCTCAGTCAAGAGGAGAAAACTAAAGGCATCCATACTCCCTTGCTTGTTTGCTTGGTTGTCTCAGCTGGATCTCTTCATTCTTATACAGTTCATGACTCCCTGCCTAGGGAATGGTGCCACCCACACTGGGCCGAGGCTTTCCATATCAATTACCTTAATTGAGACAATCCCCTACAATCTTACTATAAGCCGATCAGAAACAGCCACTTACTAAGACTCTTCCTGGGTAGTTCTAGGTGGTGTCAAGTTGATAATTAAAACCAATCATCACACAGACCTTTGCTCTCACTTTTTTCTATATTCCACAAGCAACAGAGATTCTTTGGGAGAGGGGCATCTTTCCTATACCAAGGTTGGCAAATGGTAGAAATCTCTGACAACTGGACACTGAAGCTGCAGTGAACCTGACTGAGCTGAAACTCAGATGCTAACCTTGAACTTCAATTGACTATGAGTCCAGATAGCCTTTAGCCATGCTATTCCTCCACAGATTCCCCTTTTTATTTTTTATCAGAAATCCAAACAAACACAAGGTTTGTGCATTTTGTTTCTTCAGGCTTCCTAGTAAAAATACTTTTAAGTATTTTACACCCTTACCAGGCTCTTCTCTTGCTAATTGTCTCTTCTTGTAACTGGGTTGCTAGGCTCAACTAAAAAGTTCAAGAAGAACTGAGGAGACAGGGGGCATGTCTTTCCTCTCAGTGGAAGACTTAGGTATGTAAGGATGCATAGGGAGTGGGTAACATTTGCTGCCTGGATACAGCAATGTGAAAAAAGGGGGAAGGCCCAAGCCAATGTCTTCAGACCCAGTATGTACAAGGAACAATAATGGTCCTTGAATGATTCACAAGGTCAGTTGAGAGTCACAGACAAAGAAGCCGATGTGGACAGAGACAGTCAGCTTTGTGAGGGTTACAGTGAATGGTGAAGGTAACATAGGTTAGAAGGGCTGTGCAGACAGAGAAAGGGGAGGTTTGAAGGGTGGAAAGTGAAGCCACCCTTACCAGACACTGGCCCTCCTCCCACTCTTTGCACAAGCCTCTCAGAACTGTAACATTGTGATTTTCCTGAAGTCCTACCTTTCTTCATTGAATAATTTAAAGCGTGTTTCTTGAGAGAAGAGAAGAAAAGCAAACTGGACTGTGGAGTTAAGCTCCTGGAGGTATGCTCCTCTGTGGGACACCTTCCGAGTCCTTCAATCTTTCTTTTTCCTTCCTTCTCCACTGTGGGTGACATCTGCCCAGGAGAGATGAGTCTGAAGGCCAAACCAATCACAACCTATAGGGACATGTCTGGGGCAGGGTCCTAGGAGGAGCTGTGGCCAGGGGAGCAAGCACAGCCTCAGGAACACCTCCCTGACAGGTAGGGAATGTTGGTCTTCCATAGAGAATCGTTCTGTTCGCCACTTGTCCAAATAGTCATAAATCACCAGCAAATTCCCGGTGCTGTTTAGAAGGCTTAGACTTCAAAGTACCAAATTCACAAACAGGAACCTTTCATTAACTCTGGAAAAATCCCACTTTATTTCAATTTGTATATTTGGGTTATTTAGTGGAGGTGAATAGCCCTGGCCAGACCACATACTGTTTTGAACGACATCCAGTGTCTAAAGGCTGAGCTGTGTTATCTGTTGCCATGCTAGAGTACCTTCATAAAAGACAAAGCAACCTGGCTGCCTATGCTGTTTTAAAGCTGCTTTTTATTCACCAGACACTGGCCCTCCTCCCACTCTTTGCGCAAGCCTCTCAGAACTGAAACATTGTGATTTTCCTGAAGTTTAACGTCCTACCTTTCTTCACTGAATAATTTAAAGCATGTTTCTTGAGAGAATGGAAGAAAAGCAACCTGGACTGGAAAAGCTCCTGGAGGTATGCTGCTCTGCCAGGTGAATCACCTTCT
Organism: Rhabdomys pumilio; assembly: GCA_030674055.1. Classification (NCBI taxonomy): domain Eukaryota; kingdom Metazoa; phylum Chordata; class Mammalia; order Rodentia; family Muridae; genus Rhabdomys; species Rhabdomys pumilio. The sequence continues at coordinate 209,564,818 of JANHMN010000002.1, read as the reverse complement.
GAGTCCTTTTTTATTCCTTCTCCACTGTGGAAGGACATTCAGTTTGCCACTTATTTCTTCCAGCAGACCTGTGTGCCTGTAGTCACACTCCTGTGTTGAGCATGACTAGTGATTTGTCCTTTTTAAAGTTCATGTCAAACATTCCTCTTTGTTTCTATTACGAAGCTCTGAGTCACACAATAACAAGGCTAGATCTTTATCAAGAACACTATAAAGCAAATTGGGATTGGTTCTATCTTCAGTGGGGAACAACTGTTTCCTCCGAGTAACAGATGTTTGACTGCCAGGTATTAGGTGAGGAAGGAAAAAATATTCAAGTTTGAACAGCATAGAAGACGATCCAACTTGCAGGTTCTTTGTGGCCAAACACTGACTTTCCAGCCACTGGCAGGGTTTGGGAAACTCATCAGTGAGAAAGTAGCCCAAACATCTCTCAAGCATGGGTGGTCAGCAGCAGAACATGGAGAGAGCAAGAATCAGGAATCTACACATGAGCGTTCTTGCCTGGTGTTCTAGCTAGCTACCCTTCATTGTGGCTGACAGGGTAGCCCTGTCATTGTCCTGCTGAAAGTTGAGCCAGGTGAGACATGGAGGATTCTTTTCATGAGTAACTCCTAAACCACTCACCATAGGTAGTCATCTGTGTGGTTCCAGCAGGCCTGTGTCCTCCTTGCTTTATGGTTTTGATAATGAAATCTTCACAGTTCATCTCTTTAGGCACCTAGAACCATGGGATCAGAGAGATTCAGTAGCAGTCTCGGGATTACATTCCTTTCCAATGCTGAAGGGTTCCTTGGTTGATAGTGAGGACGGAAGTCCAGTCTCACATGCTTGACAAGTGCTGTCATTCTGAGCTGACATCATCAGTCTTTTTCGTACTCTTTCCTAAAGTCTGATTGGCCATGCATAAATAGAGAAGACAAGCAGTACAAATTGCCTTTGTCAACTGGCACCATGGTCAAAACAGATACACCTAATGCCACTTAGAAGCATATGTATTACATCACTACTTTTAGAATTTCCAGGGAAATGAAAAGTGTATTCATCAAATAGTACTTTATTAGATCAATCATGAAGACAAATCGATGTTCATTTGATATTTCGTTGATTTTTTGGTATGAGTTGGTTGTACTTTCCTACTCATGGAATCCATAAACTATTTGACATTCATTAGAAAGCATGCATGTATCTTGTTCATGTTCCTTAAGAAATGAGGCTAATGGCCTGAAGGTAGGGCTTACTCCAACATCCTAGGCTTGTATTGGCATCAGAAATAAAGTTTTATTTATAGACAATGTCTCCCAAATAAACATGAACTTTTCTTAGGAATCACTATTTTTCTATAGTGCAACAGTGACCATTTTCTTTAAAAAATTTTGGCTGATACACAACAATTTACACATTAACGGCTTATTGTGTGATGCTTGCACACATGCAAACTCTAGAGAAGAAAGGTGGACTCTACTTTGGCTTTTGAGTTTTAACCATGTGACCTAAGTTGGACCTAAGTTGATAGCAAGTCCCCTTTGTGTGTGGTTGTACATTTCTGTACGTACCTAATGAACAGCATCATATACCCTTTTGTTAAGAACAGAGCTGACATAATGTTGGGCCACAGGGAAAAGTAAATATTTAAATATTATGAGCATGAAGGTCACTAGAGAACACTGGATTTGGGTTTCTGCTCCCTCCTCTCTTTGTGTGTATGTGTGTGTCTCATTTTTGTGCATGTGAAGACCAAAGGCCAACCTTGAGTGTCTTTTCTCAGATGCTATCCATTTCTTTAAATTTTTTGTTTTTACTTATTTATTTATTTGTTTATTTATTTGGTGCTTCTTGTGGAAATGAAGGTCAGAGGACAATTTGTAGGAGTCAGTTTTCTCCTTCCACGGTGTGAATTCTGAGACTGGGACTCTGTCAGGTTTTGTGGCAAGTGTCTTTACCAGCTGTGCTCTCTCATTGACCTGAAATTTATTTCTCTGAGACAGGATCTTTTACTAGCTGAAAAGATTAAACAAGCTGTCTGGCAAGCACCAGGGATCTGCCTGTCTCTGCCTCCCAGCAAATTCATGCCACCACATTTGGCTTTCCTAAAATGTGAATTCAGGTCCTCATGTTCTCAAGGCAAGTACTTTACTGACTAAGCTATCTCTCCAGGGCCCTGCTTTGATTCTTGCTTTGTGTGGTACTGGAAAGGTCGCCTGCCCTTTGCAAACAGTTGTTTGAAGGATCAAACGAGATCATTGATACCAAGGATAGACTAACAGCACCGTGATAGCTAATATCAAGAAATGTTATCTATTCATTGCTGAGCTATGCCAAAGTCCTCAGTGGCTTATTTGGATGTGTGAATTCCCACATTCAGTAAAAACCATATATTAATGCTAAGGTCATTGGGGAGCTGCCAGGCAGAGATTCTGCAGACAACAGGAAGGCAAAATTGTTTTCTTATTGTTTCCTGGAAGGTTATATACAGTCTGAAAATATAGATAAAAGTGAAATAGATAAATGCTCTTTAGCATGTCTATAAAATGAGAAAATTACTCATAAAAGCTATGCTAACATTACATGGAAAGAGACTGTCTGGAGGATGCTAGAAATGACACTTGATTGATGATGGTCCACAGTTAACACCGTGGACCAGTGCTCTGCATCCAGACCTCTTGTATTGGATGGCCCATATAAATGTTCCCAACTGTTGTAGTTTGAACAAGAAATGCCCCATAGGTTCATTTATGTGAACACTGGATCCCCATTGGATGCTACTGCATGGAGAGATTATGGAAGCTTTAGCAGGAACCTGCTGGAGGAAGCATGCCATGGGATTTGAGGTCCTACAGCTTTATCCCAAAGTCTGTTCACTCTCTGCTTACTTCATGAGAATAAACACATGATTAGTTTCCTGCACCTACTGCTGTGTGATACCTTCCCAACCATGAGGGACTCTACCCCTCTAGAACCAGATGATCAAGTAAATCCTTTATTCCTTACACTGCTTTTGGTCATGATATTTTATCTCAGCATCAACAAAGTCCTTCCAAGGAGTACCTGAGTTGATCTGGCTTCCAAATCTTGCAATTTTTCCCTCTAATTCTTAACATTTAACTATCCAATGATCCACACTGATATTAAGTATATGTTATATATATGCTTTCACAGACTATTTACAATAGTTGTAAAAGTAAGTATTTCTACATTGCAGAATTTGAAACTAAAACTCATGGAAAAGTATTATTTGCTAACATAACCAATGAGTCAACCAGTGTTAGGCAGAATATCATGCAATAGAATTGAATCCATTTATCTAAAAATTTTATTCCTCGTTTTATCTACTTATTTTAGTGAAATAAGTTATATATTTTATATATTTAAATTTGAGTCTTTGTCATGGTTTGTACATGGAGAGTCCCTGCAGAAGGCTCATGTCTTGGAGGTTTGGTTCACAGCTGGTGGTGTTGTGGGAGAGCTGATGTGATTATTCACGGGCTCCTCTATCCAGACTCTGTAGCAGATGGAGCTCTCAGGGTGTGGGGCTGCGTTAGAGAAAGCAGGTTACTGGGGGCTTGGCTTTGAAGAGTGTATCTTGTCCCTGGCCATTTTCTCTTTCTTTTTCTGCTTCCGGGATTTCATGAGGAGAGAAACTTTCCTCTGCAGAGATGCTCCTGCCTTGCCATTGCCTTAAAAGCATGGAGTCAGGCAACACAGACAGGGACATCTGAACCCATGAGTCATGATGAGCCTTTCCTTTGTTTGTTTGGGTCAGGTGTCACAGCATGAAAAGCTAAAAAATTGCAGTTGTAATAAAAACATTTGAGTGCATACAAGTCATAAGCATATGACTAAGCATTACAGAGATAGATAAATAAATAAACAGATAGATAGATAGATAGATAGATAGATAGATAGATAGATGTCTCACTTGCATCCAATGGGCCTAACTCTCCCAAATTCTATACTTTGTCTGACAGATAAGCATGTATCCATGTCTCTCTCTCTTCTCATCAGTGGCATTATTTTCCTTACCACTATGTGGTGGTTTGAAAGAGAACAGCCTCCATAGACACATGCATATATACATATACACATGCACATGCACATGCACATACACATACACATATATACACACATATATACATATATGCATATATATATATATATATATATATATATATATATATATGTGTGTGTGTGTGTGTGTGTGTGTGTGTGTGTGTGTGTGTGTGTGT
>JANHMN010000002.1:209507568-209556094 GCA_030674055.1 Rhabdomys pumilio | reverse complement strand
CTCTCTCTCTCTCTCTCTCTCTCTCTCTCTCTCTCTCTCTCTCTCTCCCTCTCTCTCTCTTTTTCTTGGTTTTTCGAGACAGGGTTTCTCTGTGTAGCCCTGGCTGTCCTGGAACTCACTCTGTAGACCAGGCTGGCCTCGAACTCAGAAATCCGCCTGCCTCTGCCTCCCAAGTGCTGGGATTAAAGGCGTGCGCCACCACTGCCCGGTGTGTGACTTCTCTAAGATAGACCCTGCCTGGTAGGAAAAAGGACCTCTTGGCCTTTTGAACTTGAAAGATTTCTGACTGCCAATATCAGCTTGGCATTGGATTGTCCAAGGCGTTTCTAGGGTGTAGCTGCTGCTGCCTGGCTGGAAATCAGTGAGGGGTCTCAAGCCACAGAGTTAATACAAGCTCTGATCTAACTGGTGGATGAGTTCGTGGGACCCTTTCAAAGTGTATCTGTACTCTATATACAATATTACGCATCTGCGAAAATAATCAGCATTGGCTCCAGCCAAAAACTAAGCGGTTCCATCTGAAGCATAATGCACTGGAGCTATGCCATGCCACTCTCTAATCAAGAGACAATTTAGCACCTTTTCAAAGGCCTCAGGAATTCCCAGCCGCCATTGGATGAACCACAAATAACCAGTTCCCAACCTACAAAGGGTTTTTGGTGCAGTACCTTATTGGGCCAATAGAGGTCAGCAGTAGTCAAGCCGCTGAGAAGGGCTCCTGGTGCCGCGTTTTGAAATCTACAACATTCTGCAGGAAACTATATCTCTCCCTATAGTGGTCTTACCCATAACAGTAGTTATGGCAAACTATGGTTCCCTAGAGGAAATCTGAGCTTCTCTGAGGTAGATTTCAGATTTGCTTCTATGACAACGTATTCAGAAAGCCAATGATCTATTTAAATACCAGAATACCATTACAAGAGAAAGAAACTCCCTCCAAAGTCTCAAAATAGAGTATCTGAAAGGGTGAGACAGAGTAGTCTTGCCTAAAGGCCAAAATTTAATCACTTACATCTTTCAAAACACCTTATGTATGCTATTGACAACTGCTGCCTTTAAATATCTTTTAAAGGAGGATATAGGTATATAAACCTGAGATGCCCATGCTACATTGTTGAACTGGAAAACCAGATCAAAGAAAGGCATACATGTAAAGTATGATCCCATTGTATATATGTATATCTGTCTTTTCTAACGAATTTTTATTGATTGATTTTTGATTTTGTGGTTTTTCTGGATACAGGATCTCAGGAACATGGCCCAGGCTGGCCTGAGCCTCACTATATAGTGGAAGCTGTTTTGAGCCCCAGAAACTTGAATCCTTTCCTGCCCAGTGCTGGGACTGTGAATGTGCATCAACATACCCGGCTCTGATACGAATGTTCAGAGTCCAGACACATTTGGTGTGCTCTGTGCTTCTATTAGGCTTTGCTTTTCTGCATGGTCCTTTTATGGTTAAACATATTTCTCTTTAGATAATAAAATGTCACCTTTCTGATCACTTTCTGGACCCTGCAAGATGGTCTCTACTCCTTCCCTGACTCTCTGGATGATGCTGTGTTTCCCACACACGTCCACTGACTTGTTACCCTATTTGGCTTCTGATTTCTTTTTTCTCTTTAGGGCAGGAGAACAAGGAACCTGAATCTAGGAACTGATTCTGACCTCCTGCTGTGGCCCCAGATCCCAGGGCAGATGCCACCACAAGTAGAGAGATTGGATAAAGGAATGGATTGTATTAAGTGGAAAGTATTGGAGCTATGAAGGCCTGGTAGGAACCAATCCCACCAGGCAGTTGTATGGGCACCTTGCTTTTCCTGCTGTGAAAACACTCTGAGACCTCTGTATTAGGATTTCATGAGGAGAGAAACTTTCCTTTGTAGGGGTGGAAAGTCCATTATTTATTATTATTATTATTATTATTATTATTATTATTATTATTATTATTATTTTGTCCTACAGGACCAAATTTCAGCTATGGTAAAGTTGGGCTCTGCCACACATGTGTGTGCATGGGGCCCAGTGATATACTGAGCAACTGTCGACATGTCAGTGTCTACCATGAAGCCTTTGCCAGCCCCCTTTGGCCACAGAGCATGGGTATTCATTCGTGGAGAGAATGGGGTGGAAGTGATCCACATGGGTGTGGCAGTCTTTGGGTGTGGCAGAAGGAAGAACAGCAGAACCAAGAGGTATTGCATTGCTAGAATTGATTTCTTCTAATTTTTAAAAATTACTTCTGACATACATAGTAGTTGTACACACTTATGGGGGACAATGTGATGTGTTGATACCTGTATACATTATGTTATGATCAAATCAGCACAATTACCACATCTATCACCTTAATCATGTCTGGGACCTAGGGTGGAACTAAATAGCAGAGGTCTTGCCTAGCACCTAGCATGCTTGCGATCCTGGGCTCTATCCCTTGTATCACACACACAACTTATTATGTCTTTATGGAAAGGTAAAGTTGTCTTATACCCACCCACTGTTCAGGTCAGGACCCTTATTTCAGCATCCCTCATCAAATCATTCTCAGAATCTTTAGGGTACCCTGTGATGCCTGCTGGGTGGGAGAGGAGTCGTGCATGTTAGTTCTACACAAAAAACAACGGGTAAAGAGGCAATAAGAAGCCCTGTCAATTATCTACAATCAGCCACTCTACATTCAGGACTTGTTAGACGGGAACAATGCATAAAGGCTTGTTATATATCGTCATTTATTTGTGATATCTGAGAGAAAAACAATCAGATGTTGTGTGGAAGCCTGTCAGCAGGGCACGGATAGTATGAACTAGGCTCTGTATGTATTGAGGTGCCCTAGACAGGGCAAAGATGGTGCCGTCCACACCGAGTGCAGAACTGCCCACGAAACTGTTAACATCCTACAATATGCTAACTCATAGAATCCGTGCAGGACTCTGAAGTTTCGGATGCAGCTAGAGTGATTTGCTGTACATACTTGGATCTCGGTGTTCTAGAAACACTCCTGTGGCTGTGAATTAATTAACATAGAAAGTGGAGGCGGGAAGGTCTGTAGGCTGTACACGTAGAAGAGTGACTAAATGATTTGAGATGCAAATGGCTTTTGTTGGTGGCGATTTACTGGAGGATATTGACAAACAGTTCACTTACAATTGTTCTGCTTATTCGAGTGTTGTAACCGCTTAAGGAGTTTAGAAGGTAGGCATGATAACGGCCTGCATTTGTAATTTCAGTACTTGGAAAGATGAGGCAGGAGGATTGTCTCAAATCCAAGGCCAGCTTCGGCTAATAATGAGTTCCAGGCTAGCCTGAGCTATAGTATAAAATCCACATCTCAACAAGAAGGGAGTGATAAAATTATTTCTTGCTTTTTTGCTTGAGTCTTTGCAGCAGGGCCAGCCAGGACTGAGCCATACTGCTGGAAGGAAATTAATGTATTGTGTGAGGGTCTCCCTCAAGTCTTTTCTCCAGCCATGATCACAAACTGTGGCCTCCTGAGGTCTAGTCTCTTAGACGCTACCTCCTGAGGACAGAGAGCATGGGTATTTTGTTTTAGGATATGACCATTTAATAGGTCACATAAAATCAAGTTAACAGCCTTTTCTCAATGGTCACTTTTCTCATGTAAAACTATAAAAACCACTTAACACTTCTTCCATGGAACCACAGGTTCTGTGTCTAATTTAATGTAGAATTAGAGACCCATCTACTATATACTTGACCTATTTGGTGTTTTCTATTTGACCCATGAGCTTCATAGGAGACAAGAGCTTCCTAGCAATTTACAAACCAGCAGCATGTTGGAAACCAAAGTCAAACAAAACTTCTCTGACTGCTTATACTAGGCCCTGTCTTATGAATATATAAAAGGCGATTGCGGTTAATAGAAAGGACACGAATCAGAACAAAAATGGAAACTGGTACAGGAAGCTGAGAAACCCTAGAGAGAATGCATGAAGAAGTCCCGAGAGAATGTGCACTGTTTGATATGAGTTTGACATGTCAATGGACAGTCTCAGACTCACGAGAAACTGGCAGAGCTCTCCCTACCTGCCACCTGGGTCAAGTTCAGAACAGCAAAGCCTTCCTGTGAATAACTGACTATTATATGCAAAAATTAGCAGCTTCCTCCTCCTGGATGTTTATAGCTGGAGACTGTTTGCATACAGACACCTTCTACCAATACTGGCTAACTGCCCTGCCCACAGCCCTTGAGTTGAACTTAATTATATGCTAAGATTCTAGGTTATTTGCTGATCGTTGGTGCCACTCCATCAGACTTTGCACAACCCACCTGGCCCCAGCTTTTCTGTATGTATGGCCACGTGACTGTCCTTTTCTCATTCCCTCATTGTCCCAGTCAGATTTCCAAAATCCAAGCTATGAGGGAAATAGTACCCTGACACCACCTCTGATCCTCAGTACATATTTATTAGCTATAGAGTCCACTCCTGGCCCCCAAAGCCCTTCCCCTACAGGAGCAAACTTCAGCTGTGGTAAAGTTGGGCTCTGCTACCCATGCGTATGCATGGGGCCCAGTGATCTGCTGAGTGACTGTCAACATGCCAGTGTCTATCATGAAGCCTTTGTCAGCCCCCTCCAGCTACAGTCTCAGTCTCTTCATTGTCTGCTTCATCATTCTGCCTCCTCCTCTGATCTAACTGGGAGGTTCCTGCAGACAGGACTTCTCTTCACACTTGGCTCCTGTTACTTGTTGAACTTGGAGAAGAATTGATGGAGGTATGTGTGTTGATATTTCTGGGGAATTAGCCTATCTGGAAAGACCTCTTCTGGCCTGGCAGAGTACTGGACACAGAGGATCAGTTGATCCACCTGAGGTTGTCCACAGTGCAGGAAACAGACCCTCTCTCCTCAGAAGTAAAAGTGCCAGGAGCTGGGAGATACTAAATAGTCCAAACTATTCATGTTTCTTAGGAGAAAAAAGCCAAATTAGTAAAAAGGATGATTTTTTTAATTAAAGTACCTTTGGTACTCAGATAAGATCAAAGAAGAGCCAGTAGGGAACAGTGTCCCTCAAGGGATGCTAGGCATGTCCAGGTGTGCAAGCACAACTGCCTGCCAAGTTGACAAAGAAAGAATTACAGTAAACTCTGCAGGGCTGGCCAGTGTTACTTCAAACATGGTTGGAACTGATGAAGGTGTGGGGTTAGGAAGCTTGACAATAGCACCGTGGTTAAGAGCACTTGATGCTCTTCCAATTCAGTTCCCAGAACCTTTCCAAGGGCACTCTTATACACAACACACACACACACACACACACACACACACACACACACACACACAAATAAATAAGTATTAAAATAAAGCTTAAGAGGTGGGATTGGAGAGTAATTATAGCAAAAGGTGAGGATGGTCTGTAAATTTCAAGGTGGAAGAGAGAGTGTTCCCAATCCCTGGTACCTCAGAGAGGAAAAAGAAATCTCATGAATGGCAAATCCACAGTGCTGTGCTGTCAAACTCCCTGTGATTGTGTTGAAGGGAGGTTCTTATGTGATGGGGCTGTTGTTTACTTTCTGAACTGAGAAAAGAAACTTTTAAACCATCATACAACCTTCAAACATGGAAATCATTTTTTGAAATATCATTTGTTTCTTTTCTTCCACTCGAAAGAACATTAAATAAACGATATGGCCAAAAAGTACCAAATTACATAAAACAAGCGTATCTTCCGTAGGTCCCACTAAATGATCCTTACATCAAGGCTTGAATTGACCCTTTCTTGAAGACAGAGAGGAAGAAGCTATTTGTGGCTTATTCATGACCTCTCCTGGGTTTTTCCTGTGAAACAAAGTTGGGGTTTTCCAGGGGGGTCTGGCCTTGGGGGGATTGGTGTTTTGTTTTTGGTCATTTGCTCCTTGTCCCCATTAAATATCTGTTTCCAAGAAAGGGAGCCAGGGTTCTACCCAACATTGTCAAGGAAGTGTGGGTGTCTGTCCACACAGTTGACTTCAGCTTGATGCTGATCTGCGAGCTGATCTTCTTCCTCGTTAACCTCATCTCTTAAATAGTCTACTGTTTCCCATAGTACTTTGTGCCTGGAACCAAGTCTTTAATGCACAAGCTTTTGGGGATACTCATGATAAAAGCTGTAACAGAAAGCCAGAGAATGATTGTGGGGGCAACTGAGGAGGTGGGTGCTAAGGTATGGGGTTCAAGGTATCTGAATTCCCAGTGTATCTGTACCTGCAGACTTTATGGGAGCATGAGAACGAACAGTGTATCTCACTGAAGTGCTGCCCGAAGGAGAGGTTCTTCAAAGTATTTTGCTGAGACCCCTCACATTCTTTAACAGACCTTAGGGGCCAAAGCTAGCCCAGTAATAACTGATGCTATATCTCCTGCCAGCCAATCTCAGGCACTCAGACTTAGAAGTGACACAAGAATCCAATTATAGGACTTGATTTTCTTTCCTAAGTTTGTAAATTGAGGCCCCGGCTTACCTTACATCTAGGTGTAACTGGACTTTGTAAGACACTGGCATCTACTCCAGATATCTTAACCAAAGAGAAATTAATCATGTGACTCTCTGTGGTCGCATGGAATTGGAGAACTGAGAAGAGAAGGTGACACATCCAGAGAGCAGGAACATGGAAATGTTATTACTACCATGTATGGTTTTCTTGCTGTAGGCATGGACCACTATCAACAGCTAGGGGTCACCTCACTGAGTTTCTTTATCCTAGGCTACAGACAAACTTTCTCAGCAGTGTGCCAAGGTGCAGCCCTAAAGAATATAACTCAATCACAGGAGAAATTGTCCTTTACAGTCCCACTCATACTCAGGGGTGTGCGAATCAGAAGGTGTACCTTCTGACACAAAACCAGCCAGTACAACTGACCCCTTGTCAACTTGACACACAAACACATCACTATTAAGCCTCAATCCTTACTTTCTCATTCATCCCCAAAATCTATTAAAAGTCCCACGGTCTTTACACATTCTTACAGACTAAAATTGAAATCCCTTTAAATTATCCAATCTGTTTTGAAATTCAAAGTTTCTTCACTGTGGGCTCCACTAAAACACTTTTTTACTTCAAGAGGGAAAAATAACAGGGCACAGTCACAATCAAAAGCAAAATCAAACCCTAACCATCCAATGTCTGGGATTCACTTAACAATATTCTGAGCTTCCCCAAGGGCTTGGGTCACTTCTCCAGCTCTGCCCTTTGTAGCACACACCTTGTCTTCTAGGATCCAGCTGCCTGTACTCCACTGCTGCTGCTGTTCTTGGTGGCCATCTCATGGTATTAGCATCTTCAAAACGGTGCTTTCTTCTGCTGCAACTAGGCTGCACTTTCACAAATAGCCTCTCATAGGCTATTTTCATGGTGCTAAGTCTCAACTTCTCCGCATGACCCCTTCAGTCTTGGGCCTTAAACTGCCACTGAAGCTGCACCTTCACCAATGGCCTCTCCTGGCCTCTCACAGTGCCAACCATAAGCTGCTATCCCTTCATGTTTCAAAACCAGTACCACCTGGATGACTCATATATTACCAAATCTGGCTGCAAACATGAGGTACAACCGTGACTGCCTCTGGAACACAGCTTCTCTGTGCTCTCAGGAAATACTTCCCAGAAGATTTCACTTTAGTGGTGCTAGTCTCTTCTTTATCACTGCTAGTTTCTTAGCTCTAGCTAACCAGCATCAATTGTCCTAGTAATCCAAAGGTTTCACTTTAGTAGTTCTGGTATCTTGTTAATCACAGTTGGTTCTTCAGCCCCAGCTAACCAAAGTCACAGAATCTTCACAATCAAAACAGCAATGGCCCTGATAAGTTTTTCATCCTCCCTCTGAAATGTTACAAGCCAGGCCTCCATCCTTTGCACTGTTCTCAACATTATCTTCCAAGCTCCTACATATCGCACAGAGCTCTTAGCATCGCAATGGCTCTTCTAGCTCAAAGTTTCAAAGTTTTTCCACAGTCCTACCAAAAACATGGTCAGGTTGTCACAGGACTACTCCACTCCCAGTACCAGTCTGTCTTAGTCAGGGTTTCTATTCCTCTACAAAACATAATGACCAAGAAACAAGTTGGGGAGGAAAGGGTTTATTCATCTTACACTTCCACATTGCTGTTCATCACCAAAGGAAATCAGGACAGGAACTCATACAGGGCAGGAACGTGGAGGCAGAAGTTGATGCAGAGGCCATGGAGGGGTGCTGCTTACTGAATTGCTTCCCCTGGCTTCCTTTCCTCCTCAGCTTGCTTTCTTATAGAACCTAGGACTACCAGACTAGGGATGGCACCACCCACAATGAGCTGGGCCCTCCCTCATTGATCACTAATTGAGAAAATGCCTTACAACTGGATCTCATGCAGGCATTTCCTCAGGGGAGGCTCCTTTCTCTGTGATAACACTAGCTTGTGTCACATTGACACACAAAACCAAGCACAACACCAGTGCACGAAACCATCAAATTTTACCTCCAACTACTTGAGTCTGCTCTTCCCCTCCTCTTCCTCTCTCTCCCTTCCCCTCCCTCTGCCTCTTGCTTTCTTCCCTCCTTCTCTCCCTCCCTGTAATGCAGACCCTTAGCACATAACCCTTACATTCACTCACTGTGTCTACACAACTCCTTTCCCCGCACAAGCTGAATCTCTTCTGTTGTCATGGAAACCTCTGTTCAAACACTCCTATTCCTGAACTCTAACTCACCTCTGAGGTCCTGACAATCTGTGCTAACCAATAGCTCCAGAATTTTCTTCTATTGCACTTATTCCCTTCTTCAGTATAGGTCAGGTTCTGTTTCTAAGTTCATCTTTCCTCATTCCTCTTTATTCTGATGCCACCTCCAAGCCCCTCATACCTGCACACCAAAAAAAAAAAAAAAAAAAAAGTTGTTGGAACACTCAGGTTTCAGACTGGCAGTGCCAACCTAATAAAATTGATAAAATTATTGTAAAATAATTTCATATGAAAAACTGTAAAAGTTGAAACATTTCTGGCCCAAGATTTTTTGATGAAAGATACTCAACCTACATCAAACTGCCTCTTAAAAAAAAACATTTATTTTTATGTGTGTGAGTGTTTTGAATTCATGTATATATGTGCACTTCATGCATACAGTGCCCACTGAAGCCAGAAGAAAGCATCAGATCCCATGGAACTGGAGTTACAGGTGATTGTGAGTTGCCATATGGATTCTGGAAGTTGAACCTGGATCTTCTTTAAGAGCTATGAGTACTCTTCGTCACAGAGGTATGTAGCCAGCCCACAGTTTGACTCTCTTGGACCTATTAAGCCTTGCTCCAGGAGAGACTATGCAGCACTCCTGAGACTTAGCTTTGACACGATAATGCTGTATAATGTCAATGATCAAGATAACAGACATTAAGGAGTCATATGAGAAGGAAGAATGAGAAATAGGAGTCATACAGTAGTGAGGGTATGGGTCTCTGGGGTTTTCCATCATTTGAATAGAACTCTACCTCTGCTTTTAGCACAGGAAATGGAAGTTTAGGGAAGTACTTGTCTAAGGTCAAATATCCAGGCACCATAATAGTTGGCGTTTGTTACTAAGCTTTTCACCAAAGTCCCATGCTGAAGATTCTCTTATTCTCTGTTGGGTGCAGAGGGATAGATGGTTAGATGTTCACATTTTATTCCTTACAATGAAGAGAGCAGAAAGCATTTTCTTTGTTGGCAGAGAACATTATGCCGGTGCTTCAATACCATCAAGAAACTCTCACAATTCCAAAGGATAAAGAAACCACTCACTACACAGGGTTCATCCCTCAGTCTAGAAGAATAAGAGAAGGGAAAAGGGGAAAACCCACATTGTAGAAGTTGGGCTGACCATCAACTGCCACAAGGGCTGTTACACTTGGACAAGGTGACAGAGCAAATATGAACTGACTTCTCTCCCACAGCCATAATCTGGTGTTTGTAGCCTTAAATGTAACACATGAAAAATCCCTTCATGTTCCAAGTTTCCTGGTTATATGATACTAGAAGTTTTAAAAAATTTTTATGTCCTGTAACTTCATTTTCAGACTCATAAACCATATAGCACCAAACTAAAGCCATTTCAGATATAATGAGATGTTTCAAAATCTTAAAAATGATTATGTTTTTCTTCAGTATCATTTTACAACAGCAATCCCATTTCACATTTGAGAATATTTTAGGGTGGTTTTAGTTGAGCGATTTCTTCAGCTAGTGTGCTAGGTTTTGTCATTATGACAAATACCTGATATAAATAACTTAAGGGAGGAAAGATTTATTTAGAGTTTCAGAAGTTTCTATCCACAGTGTTTGACTCTGTTGATTCTGGGCTCATGGTAACACACAGCCTCGTGGTGGTCAGAGAATATGGCAGAGGGCAGACAGGAAGCATGATGCGGGGATGAGGATGGAGATAGGGGATCAGGCATAGTTTTAAAAGCCCTGCCCATAGTGACCTACATCCTTCATCTAAAGTTTCCTCAAGTTCCTCAAATAGTACTGCCACACGGAGACCAGGTGTCCAATACCTAAGATATAGTGTCTTAGTGCACACAACCCGGACTTCATACTTTTCATCTCTGGCATTTGACAGGTCTGTTTTGAGTTTTTCAGTGTCATATGTTATGGCATGAATTCAATTCACTAACAGTGTGGGCTGAGCTGTACTTTAACAGGCAGGGCATGCCTCATTTGAGTTCCTCAATTACATAGAACAACACTTAGAAATGAGGAAAAAGAGTTTGGAGGTTCAAGTCCCATGGAAAAAGGTTTGTGTTCTTCACAGGGATATCTGCCAAGCTTTAGATGCACCTCCTGCCATTTTGTGCTGCCTTCAGCTCACACCCTCCATTTCACTCCCTGCCATTCAAGTCCCCCATCCTACCTGGCACCCTCCATTTGATCACAATCTAATTCATACAGACCTGAGTCCCACAGAGGACCAGACTACTGACTAAAGAGCAGAGGAAGACAAGTTTGTAATGTTATTGCCATTAGCTGTTGAGTTCACAACAATTAAGTCTAATATTCTGTAGTTTCTTTCAGCCTGACCCATTGAACCTGGGGCTGTCAGCATGGATGCTATTCTGCTAAGAACAAAAATAAGAATAAAGAA
Source organism: Rhabdomys pumilio (assembly GCA_030674055.1). NCBI lineage: Eukaryota > Metazoa > Chordata > Mammalia > Rodentia > Muridae > Rhabdomys > Rhabdomys pumilio. Next base: position 209,545,016 of record JANHMN010000002.1, on the reverse strand, counting down.
TTTGGTTCAACCCCCAAATAGAAACTGAGGCAGAGAAATGTGTGTCATTTTTCCCCCAGCCTGGAGCAAGACCTTATCTCTGGGGTTTCTACAAGTAAAGCAAACCCTGACCTCCACCAATGCCAGCAGCCACAGCCTGCTCATGGGTACACAGAATCACAGAGACTCTCTGCTCATGATGGATGAGCTGCTGACAGTCCTGCCAATGTCTGAATTAAAGTTTATGTACTGACTCACAGGGTGAAGAGAGAATTTTAGAGTCAGGATGTGGGATCTCTTTTTTCTTTCCACTTTAGAGGTAATTAGAGTCAAGTCCTGTTCCCAGGGTGCAAGGCTGGTGGTGTTGGCCACCTTGAGCAGGGCTATTTATCATGGCACCCAGTGAGCATCTTCTGGGAACCCACTTGGTTTTTATAACATAAGATGTTCAATAAATTTCCAAACACAACACAAATCATGCCTGGTCCTCAGGCTTAGTTCTGATCAGCCCAGCTTCCCATCCCCTCCTTGTCTGACTCATCCTGGATCTTGACCTTTGTCACATCCTGGTGTTTCCCTGACTGTTGATATCTTGTTAGCTTTGGTACCAATTCTGTTCTTAGCCTGCCTGGGTACTAGATTGCCTTAGTTTCTTGTCCATAGGAAGGATGAAATATAGGCATGTTGAAGTCTGCCCCAGTAACCCTACTGAAATAGGTCTTAGGCAGTCTAGGCAGAAACACACTCTTAGACTCGTCCTCTCTTGGTGGAAATGGGCCACAGGTGATGACTGCTGGATAAATACATACATCCTCTCTTTGGTTGGCATATCTTTTTCCCAATCAAACTAATGGGGTCTTGTTTCATCTTAGTTACTTTTGGTATCTTTCCAGGTCTCCCAGAGCAAGTAAATTTTGGAGTATTTTCCTTTATGTCCCTTCTCATGACATTGTAATTGGAGTTATACACTGGCCAATGTTTCTTGTTTGTTTGTTTGTTTGTTTGTTTAATATTCATCTCTGCTATGGGGTCCATGTGTCAGGACAATATACTTCACATTTGCTTCTGAAGGCCTGCATGGCCAGCTGAGTGCCCAGAATACAATGAGTATTACTTAATTAATGGTCTAAAAGGGCAACAGGTAGGTGTGATCTCCTTCTGGGTGTCATAGAATGGAAATTCTTTTCAGAATTCACCATAGAGCATCTTTCTGAATAACAAATGGGTGTGTCACCTGGGTGTGGGGTAGGGAGAGACTGAGAAAAAAAAAGAGGGCAGAGGATGTAGGAAGTGGAAAACAATCTTCCTGAAATGACACTAGACATCACAAGACCTGAGTTTGAATACTGGCAGCCATGGAGTATTTGCCACATTTCAAGTATCAAGTGACTCTGACTGCTCTGGAACTCAGGGCTTGTCTTCTCCAGCTTTGTACACGCTGGCCACTGTACTCTCTTCTGATGGACACTAGAGTGGATGCATTCCACATGGCCTTGAAGATGGATAGGGAAAGGGAGTGGACAGCACAGATGCTCTGCATGTGTCTTGGGAGGAATCCCTGAGTCATCTGTGCTTATCGGACTGTATCATTCTGCTGTTATATAGAAACCCTTCAACAGATTTCTAGCACTTTAAAACATTGGTGTGTCTGTGTGTGTGTGTGTGTGTGTGTGTGTGTGTGTGTGTGTGTGTGGCGGGGTGAGTGCCATGGGTAACAACTCTTTTAAAGCCCAATGCAGTTCATCATGCCACAAGACAGGCACAGCGGGATGGTATAAATCAACACCCCTGGCCATGTTTCTGATTAACAACTTCATCTCTTCTACCCCAGTTCAAAGGAGAGGCAGTAAGGGGGCGTGTCCTCTCACCTGCCATTCTACTCCTCTAAGAACTCTCCTAGAGGAGACTCTTGCAGTGTTGTGTGCAATCTGTTGGCTTTTCTTTGTTCCCTTCCTTCTCTCAGGCTTTTATCTCAGCACCCATCTTTCGGCAGCCTGAAGAAAGAGATGCTCCCCGGCTGCTGTGGAACACAGTCTGCAAGATGCAAATATTCTCCCTTCAAAGCTGGTTATTGTTTTATTGGAAGCAAAAAGTCAGATCTTCTAGAAGGAAAACCAGACCCACTTACAGATCACCCTAACAGACGCCAACATTTAGATTTTCTAACTGCAAAGGCTGATTTCTGCCGTCGTTGTTGTCACTATGCTTTCAAAGAAGGAAGAAGAGAAACCTAATCCCAGACCTATGTGTTTTGAGAGATAGATCACAGCATTGGAGACCATTTCTGAGGCAAGCTCTGACACCTGTGGGAATGGGCAAGCAGGAAGACTCTGTGTGTGTGTGTGTTTGTGTGTGTGTGTGTGAGAGAGAGAGAGACAGAGAGAGACAGAGACAGAGACAGAGACAGAGAGAGAACGAATGTACATATCTCACACAAAACTATACCTTGTCCTGTGTTCCTCAAGACACATGACTAGAAGCTGGTATTTAAGTTGTTAAGATAGACATGATCCCCAAATTTCTTGGTCCTGGAAAGAGATTCGATAGACAACCAGGAAAGTGAAGAAGGTCTGCCACAAAGCACTGGGGAACCATGGGAGCTCAGTCTCTATGTGGAACTGTGGGAGGAGCAGAGGCCCCACAAGGAAAAAAAACATTCATGACTTCCTGTCTGTCATTGCTTCTGACTGGCCTTATGAGCCAGAAGGAAGCTGTCAACAGGAGACCCCAGAGGAGGCTTGTGGTTCTCCACTCATAGCCATCAGAAGTAAGTGCGCAGAAGAAACTGTATCTGCTACTGGGTTCTTGTGAATATTTTGTGTGCTGTGTGGTTCAAATGTTTCCTAGGCATACGGAAAGGGTAACCGCAAGGACAAAGTATCCTCTGTTGGTGGACCAAAGAGACAGTGAGTATAGACCAGCACTCCCAGCCATTCTTTGCATTGTCTTCATCGATAGCCTTTTATTATTTTATGGTTTTACTCATCAGATGTGTCATTCTAGCTTTAGAGCTAAAAGAAAACAACACTGTGTTTAACATTGAGTCCAGGAAGTAATTTACTCTGCCGAATGGGATCAAATTACTTGTTTTTCATCTTGAAACCAAGACCTCAGAAAGAAGTCCTCACAAAGAGACATCAGCCTTGCTGATGGGAAGGTACAAGGAAACCTACCTAGGAACATAGGTTTCCCCAGAAGCTACCCTCACAGGGTGGCAGTACCTTGAAGTCCCTAGGACCATGTGACTCTGAAGCAGCTGTGCTGCCACCTACACTGCACAAGCAGTCACAGAGATTCTCCATCTCCTACAGGGCGTTGATCTGATCTGTAGTTTCCATGTTAGAATCTTCCTGGGTCTTACGTGATAAAGGTAGCTTTCACGAATCCACACAACAACTTCTAGAAAAAAAGTGTTTTAATTCTGAAATTTCCTAGCATGAGTGGAGGATTTGATAACTTTTCTTCTCAGATTAATATACAGTAAACGCAGTGTGTGTGTGTGTGTGTGTGTGTGTGTGTGTGTGTAACACATATGGGGAATCCCTGTATACTGCAGGGTAACGATAAGTTGTATAACAACTTCTTAGCACACTTCTCTCAGTAAACATTTATTTTTCCCTTTATTGCCTTTATCTATTTTAGGAAACACTTAACTGATATTATCATTTAGGGTCCTAATGAAATTAGTATTTAATTAGAAATAGATTCCCAACAATAATTTATGAAAGATAGACAAAAACTTTTGGGAGCTGACCATTTCCAGGGATCTGACACCCTCTTCTGGTCTCTCCAGATACCAGGCAAGCATATAGTGCACAGACATACAAACAGACAAAACACCCATACACATAAAGTAAAAAAAAAAAAAAAAATAGTAAGTTTAATTTTTTTTAAAGTTATGGAAGTTGGAATGAAATAAGGAACTCGTGGGACAGATGAGTTCTCCACCTTGTTCAACAGCCGTGACTCTGCCTGTGCTGGGGGTGGTCTGCATGGGGAGTGTGGGGTAAGAAGTGTCACTTTCTAGGGCGGTGGCAGCTTAATAGTTCAGAGTCAGACTGCGTATAGACCCCTGGGCACGCTGGGCACGCAGGCTGGGTTCTCAAGGAAGTCAGTGAAAGTTTGAGGACACAATGTGCTGCAGAATCAGGCACAGATGTTGACAATGGCTGGTTTACCAGAGCCTCTCATGTAAAACCAGGTTTTTTATGTCATTTGAAAAGCGTGACACTAACAAAAAGTGTCATTCATCTTCCAGTTATGGTTGGCTGTAAAACAGAATGAAGGCTTCTTTTTCTTTGAGAACCCAAATGTTTATCTTTCAATTCTTTAGTGTCTTTTCTATTCGTGTTTTTTAAATTCAAATGCCCACCTATACTTCACCTCAGCTTTACAATTAAAATTCAAATTTAAAAGAGGCAGAAAATTTGAGGTATGAAATATAACTTGACTCGGATCAAAACTGGTCTGCTCAGAACCATTTAGGAATTGAGCAACTTTTCCTTGGCCTGTGATATTTAGAAAAAAAAAGTCCACCTGGCCAAAATCTGTTTGTGTTTGCTAGCTCTGTTTGTTTAAAGAAGTCTCTAGAGTAAACCAGGAACACTTGACATCAGATATAATGAACAACTCAGACGGTTTGGTTTCCTTTGGAATTTTGTAACCCAGGCTGAGCTGCCTCTGGTAGCAGTCCTCCTGCCTCAGCTTTCTCCAACTTGGATTACAACTGCCATCCCAAGCTTTAATTTGGTTTTGCCAAACAAAACAAATAAAAACATGGCCCCCAATTCTAATTGCGTTTTCTTTAAGCAGGTAAGATAGTCAGGTAGGGTAAAGTTCTTGGGCGCCATTCATGCACAAGCATAAGGGTGGAAACAAAGAACAGAATCTGCAAAGTTGTCCTCTGACCTCCATACAAATGCACACAGTAGGACATATGTGCCCCACCCCCACACTCCATCTCTCCCCTGCCTCTTTCTTTCTCTCTGTTCTGTCTGCCCCCTCTCTATCTCTTTGTCTCTCTCTACCTCTCTTATACACACACACACACACACACACACACACACACACACACGAAAAGAAGGAAAAAAAGCAACATTTTTCTTTTGTTGATGAAGGCCCCTGCCTAGGTAGAATTGACTGTTTCTCATGTGTAGGACAAGGGAATGAAAAGACTGGGTCAGTTTAAAATGTCTTTTCAATTTTGATAGTACAAGCTTGTCTAGCGCTCTTGGCTTCCTGGCTTCTGGTGCTGATTGCAGAAGCCACTGGTTGAGACTGATCCACACAGAGCTCTGCAAGACACATCTGCCAGGTCTGATCACATCTGCCCAGTGTTGATCTGCTGAAGAGACATGGCTCCCCAGCTCCAGAGAGACTGAGGCTCTGAGAAGGTAAACTATGCCCTCTAAATAGTACAAAGGGCAGATGAAAACCAAGTCCAGGCCCTGTCTTCCTAGCTACTCTGCTTACTGCTACCCTTTGCCTTTCAAAAACAAATATCTTAAAGGAAATTCCAAGGCCAGGGTACCCAGAATCATTTATTTTTCTAATGTGTCTCACACAACTAATATAGTTGAGGTTTAGAATAGACTCTCTGGGAACAGACCCCATGTGGGCGGGAGTTTTTCAGACAAGCTCACAGATCCAGCATATAAATTTCAGGAACACAGCAGGGGACAGCTCTCTGACCCCACTGGCTACTCAGAAACTCAGAAGCCTGAAGAGAAGGGCAAGGGGTGGGAGAGTGGGGTGGGGGGAATTCCTGGCACCTGGGACCTGTTCAGTTTGGGAATGGGATAAAAAGAATAAAAAAATATCTGGGAAGGGTTCAAAAGCAGAAGGCCAGAGCAGAACATCAAGCACACAGTAGCCAGGGACAAAGAGGTAAGGGGACAGCAGTGGCTTATTTGCCTTTTCTCACCTTGAATGGCTGCCACCACAGTAGAGAGATAAGAGGGAGGGGACAGAGAGCATCTTAGATGAGCATTTTTTGGAGTGAAGCAAGCCAGGACCATCTTTTTTTCCTCTTCTATTTTAATATCTGACATACATTTTATTCGAATATCAAATATATATTCAGTTTAGGAAAAATGTAAACTATTTTTCTTGTTGACATTTACAAAATACCATCAATTATTAAAATCATCAAACAGAAAAATGTTACCAAATTTGATGCAGTGATTTCTTATTTCTCCAAATGATTATTTTCTAGTTAATGAGTTTTGAGACTTGCTGAGACATGTTTATGAGACAAACACATGCTTCCAGGGACCCTCATCACCAGCTCAGTTCTTGTCTCGGTTAGTTGGTGGCTTCATAGTTAATTTCTGTCACTTCCTGTGATGTGAACATTCTCATCATGGCTTACTTCAAGCTTTCCATGATTTACCAACTGACTTCTCCATTCTGGATATTTAATTGAGTTAGACAGAATTCCATTGATTCTTTCCTGTGGTGGAGAAATGTGTTCCTTTTTACTGTTATGTCCTCACAGTGCTTGGTTACAGTGGTATTAATTTTATTTACTTATTTTTTATTTACTGTTGTACGTTTAGAAAACACCCCTTTACAGGATCAGGAGCACAGCTTAGTGTAGCACATTTGTCCAGTGTAAGCAAGGCTCTAGATTCAATCCTGAGCACAGCCAGAAAACAGAAACAAAACCTGAAAGCTACAGTGTACTTTTATCCTTAATTTTAGCCAATCAGCCATTCGCCGTTTCATCAGTATCTTATTGCACACCTGCCCTCTCCATCTTCCTACTTTACTTCCCTCTAGCAACTCTTTTATTTTGGATATGAAAGTACTAATATGAATCCTGTTAATCTTCGATTATCTGCTGATAGTTTGAGCTACCACTTAAAACACAGTAATCATGATTTTCGTTCTGTAACCACAAAATTTAGTAACATTCCCAGTGAAAACATGTCCGGCCTTGTTAAGTACAGAGGTTGGTATTTCTGCATTATGAAATTACACCTGCGTGAAGAATGCCAATCTAAGAAGGATTATCAGCACGCGGAAGTGATGGAGTTGAGCCATCTCCAGAAGAACCACTATTCTAGTTTCTGCTTACCTCATTGTAGACCACTTCTGTTCTTCAGGACCTCCATGGACACAGAGTTGTCTACACTTGCTTTGGTCTGGCATATCATTCAACCCTACTCTCACGAGATTCACGCACACTGCTTCCTGTCATTATAGTCTCGTTGGCAGCCAACAACTCTATTTTAGAAAGGTGTATCATTATCCTCCATATTGAAATGCTACTTCCTGTGCACAAGATGGAGCAGTATTTGGAAATAGGTTTATAAAAAGAGGTTAATAAAATAAAATGAAGAAATTTAAATGCACCCTAACTAGAATATAAGAAAAGGTATATTAAAGAACACACACATACACACAGAGAGAGACAGAGACAGCAAGGCAGAGACTGAGACAGAAAGACAGAGAGACACATGGGGGGGAATCATGTGATTACAAGGAAGAGACAACCATCTCCATCAATAGAAGAAGGATCTTAGAAGAAAGTGACTTTTTTGATACCTTGATCTCAGATTTCCAAGTCTCATTCTAACTATGAGAAAATAAACGTGTACAGATTAAGACACCCACTCTGTGGGACTTTTTTTTTTTTTTTTGCAGATTCCCTAGCAAACAATCAAATAAGTGAAGACCTGGTACCACCACAAGCATTCTGGCATATTCCTTTAGTGAACATTTGTACAATTTCTACCTGAAATGCATCAGAACTGGACTCCTTTAGAAAGGTGTATGTATTGTCCCAGAAACACAGACATCATCCAAGCAAGTACTAAAGCTGTTATGCTGAGATATATATATATCTTACTTAGCCTTTGCTTCCTCTTCCCTTCAGTCTAGTTTCTGTCTGCTCTTTGGTCCCTCTTTCCCTTGTCTCTTGCCCCCCCGCCCCCGTTTCTTGTTTCTTATATATCATCCTATAACCAGATCTATCCTGTTTTCAAGTCTAGAATCCTCCACCACCTGCCCCATGTATCTTTGATTCATTAACCACCCTCTTCCTTAAACCCTGTGTTCCCTGTTCAACACTTAACTATCTTGACTTAGCTAAGTCTTGGTAAATATCAATCAGTGACATAAATTATGCATTGCAAATGAGATAGGCTTCTAAGTGCTGATGGTCTTGTGCAGGTAATAAGATCTGTAAAGGTTTCGAAAATGTGATGAGGACTGCCTCCATCTTCATGATTCTTAGTCATGCACAATAGGTGACTGACCGTGGTGTGAACGACATCACCTCTGGACATGTGAGAAGAACACGCAGATTCTGCACTTCTCTTGGCTCCAAATTTTCTCTTCCCACCAACCAACACATTTATTTTCATAATTTGTTTCAAATAGACATTTATTCAGATGCCCAAGAGACTTAAGACAGAGTGACATGTTATTAACACCACCCAAAGAAAAATAACAAAGTTGCGGCAGCGGTTGCTCGGATTTCTCACCGGTGCAGATACTCACCATCACAGAATGTGGGAGCCAATCCCTGGGATGAAGTAAACTGCACCGACTCAGAGCAGTTTGTAACCCAAGCTACCTATAAAAATCCTTAAGATTTTCTGATAAAAAAAATCATGTCCTAGTGGTTCCACATGCCTGGATGGAGAGGATACATAAAATTTCTAATAATTTTAAAAACATTTTAGGTGACAATGTCCTTGGATGTTGAAAAACCTCATTTAAACTTTTGGGAGCTAGCCCGCTCTGTTGTTTTATTTGAAAATCACTGTGGTTGGAGGCCCACTCTCTGCTTCCCACCAAGACTGATACGTTGAAATCTAAACCCCCAAGGTTAAGAGCAGAAATAAGGTTTCAGGGCAAACAGGTACATCACGAGCGCAGAGCCCTTATAACTGAGATAAGGCACTGAGAAAACTAATTTCTTGCTTCCATTGTGTGAAACCACAGCACAAAGGCGCCATTATCAAGCAGGGTGGGAGCATCAACAGTCAGCTTCCCTGCCTGTGATCTTGGATTTCTACCCTTTAGACTTGTGAAAAATACTTTTCTGTTGTTTATAAACTCTCCGATATACAGTATTTTGTTTTAGCAGCCCAGAATGGAGTAAGAAACTTTTCTCTTTTCAATAGCAACTCTTCACTTGAATAACATATACATTTTTTTTTTAAAAAAAAGAGAGAAAATATATAGATATATTAAGGGTAAGAGAAACTGAACACATGGGAGACAGGTGTGGAAGGAGACAAGCAGAGTCCTGTCCGGAGTTACTGCTATGGAGGTGGGAGGAGCTCATACTAGTTGGTGCCTACAGGTTTCTCTCTCCCCATGGGCTCAGAAGTCCTGTTCAGTAATTAGTTGTGCCTGGCTAGGATGGACATACAGATGTCCCATTCACTGAACCGCTGGTTCAACTCTGCCGTGTCTTTAAAGACCTTTTATTTGTGGTCTTAAATTTTTCCACTTTGAATTTTGGTCAACAGATTCTCCAACTTTGACTCTCCTCAAATGAGGAGAGTGAGGAAGGAGAAACATACCTACCTGAGCTTTGCAAATATTCAGAAGGAACCCACACACGGGCTTAGTATAGTCTAAGGCACAGAGCTAAACCCTTTGTCAATACAAGGCTCCGCTCCAACTCCGCGCTGCTTGGCTCACAATCAAAATGGCTTCATCGTGCTAGAAATCTCCAAGGCTTACAGAGTCAAACTTGGACATTTACTGTACACATTCGCAGGACTTATTCCACAGGCTCATAATAAATCTTTATAACCACATATGGCGGGATTATAAATATCAGCTGGGAAGAGCAATAAAAGCAAAGCATAGAGAAAGGTGTTGGCCTTGGTGGAAGCGATTTCAACTTTATTAATTTACTTCTTTGATCAAACTGTGCTATTTCAGATGGTAGGGTGAGGTTAATTCATGAGACATAAGATGGAAAGACTCATAAAACACTAAAGTCACTACAAGAAAAATAACTCAGTGGTTAGTCACTGCGCTCATGCAGAGGCACCACTCCACTCATGCGGAGGTACCCCGCTTCACATGAACAATGGCGTGAAGAACGACAGTAAAGCCATAGGCAATGGCTTCTTCGGACCAGACAGGTGGAGGTGGTAGTGCTGGGATTTCTTTCTATCCACTGTAGCTTTAATCCTTTCCCTTAAAACAAATGAGATTCTAAATTGTGTCTTCATTTACTTAGAAATGAAAGAAATATAATAACGAAAGCAGAAGCATGAGTGTGCCTCTGAGTTTCTTCAGACACCTCAAGCATTACCACCAGGAGCAGGTCACCTGTCGATTTTTCTGATCCATGTTTTTCCAGATGATGCTATCTGTCTGTAAGTAGGGCACAGGAAACCTACCTGTTCAGATGTCTGCATGGAGGATTTGCCTCTTCCATCCCAGCTTCTTCTCTACATTGCTTACTGACAGCTGACAGTAGGAATGGAGACCTCTCAGCCTCCCAGACATCCATGTGCAATGCTTATACACACATGCACGCAAATATGCGCGAGCATGCATGCCTGCACGAGCACACACACACACACACACACACACACACACACACACACCCCAAACCAAAGGGGCACATTTTATTTTAAAATTCTTGTTTGTAAATGCTGTCAGTGCAAAATTATATGTTCAACTTGCCTTTTCTTTCAGGAGTAAAGAGATGGATATATTTTGTAAACAACAGTCACTCTACCTTTCAACAGCATTTTACAACATTTTTAATTGTCAAGAGCATTTCTGAGAGAACAGAAGAAAAAAGCCTCAAGCACCAAGGAGTCTAGATTTCAGCTGAAACACTCATGATTCAAAATCTCCAATCCACTTTCATTTTCTAGCATTCTCCTACCAGAGGTCTGCCACCCAGGAGAGCATGACTCAGGTGAGACTGTGTTTTCAAGCTTCTAAGATGTTGCCGACCTTTCAGCCTTAGCTCTCCGCTCTCCAATCAGGGAGGCTGCTTCCCTAGGGCGAATTTGCAGCAGAGTGGAAAGTGGGACTCAGGGTCTGGCAGAAGCAGAACTAAAATATGACATTAGGAACCAAATCTGTTATGTTGCTTGGTTTCAAAATTACACTAACCCCAGAGCCAATGTATGTTGAAGACTTGTCAAATAGATAAACAAGATAAAAATTTGAAAGTATTTTCTTCACAGTGTATGGAAGTTTTCAAAAACTTATATTGCTTAGAACCATAAAATTTCTTAAGTATAATACATGTGTATACATCGTGTACATATATGTATGTATATATATGTACATATATGTGTGTGTCTTTAGATATAGCTCATTTTGGTGCCTGTGTAAGTATAAAAATTTAGAAGTTTATTTTTCAAAATACATATTATTAGAGAGATTTTAAAGACATTAATTATTTCTTCTTCTGTTACACAAAGGAAAAGTATATTCTTTCAATTTAGAGAGTATCTAACAGTATTTTTAAAGAAAAAAATTGCCTGGGTAGCTGCAAGCTTATGTAATATATATTATGAAGTATTTACCTGTCTCTCTGTCTCTCTGACTCCCTCTATCTATCTATCTATCTATCTATCTATCTATCTATCTATCTATCATATGTAGTTTTAGGAGAAACTTTCAATTCAACACAGAAGAGGCAAGGCTCAGCACTGCCATGGAAGTAGCCCAGAAATGGCTTTGACCACGGTCTACCTTCTGAAAAGTATTACTGAAAATTAAACCACCTATCCAAACAGTATTCTGTGTGGTGTGTCGTATTGTGGTGGTTCTGTTGTGACTGACACAAATGCAGCCAAAGCCTTGGCACTGGGCATGCAGCTCAGTGGTACAGCGTTTCCCCATTGCATTCAAAGCCCTAGATCCAGGGCCCAGAACAGCAAGAAAGGAAGAGAAAAGCGGACAAGAAAGAAAGTACAGGGGAAAAAACCCAATAACACAAACATGCATTTAAAGACATTATGCCCCAAACAGAGTTTTACATCATTTTTAGATTAAATTATCATTATCAGATATTCACTAAGGCAAAATTATTATGAGCCTTCCTGCCCCCGCCTTTGGAGTACTGAAATTATGAATGAGCATTATGGTTCATAGGTTGATTCCGAAATCCATTTGATCAGCCAACTTTCCCATATAAAATTTGCAAAAAATGCAGAAAATATAAAATGTAAGTGGTGTTGCCTGACAGAGAGCTGACACGAGAGACAATACAAATACTTCTTAAACTGCTTCTGCAACCATTTAACTCTGCTGTATGGAGAAAATATATCATGCACTGAGGTGCTATTAGTTTTATTCTCCTTAAAAAAAAATTTCGTTTGCCATTGTTCTAGATTCTAATAGTGGTATGTAGTGACTTGCTATAAGCATCAAAAACTATGACAGAAAATGTTTTATCAGTTTGGTGAGCTTACATCATTTTATACTAAGATTCTACTTATTCTGTTTCTTCTAGGTTTCATATACCTGAGCCGTAGACGGCCATCATGTTTCATCTGAACTATTAATACTTAAGAAGTCTAAGACCTAGTATGACATTTCATACTGAAACAAATTGGAATGATCTGGAAATCTTAACATGCCATTTATTTAAACCTGCTTCACATCCTTAGAATTTAAAAGGCATGCTAGTATGACATACAAGTTCATTGACAGAAATCATGAGTTACCGTAAGTCGACTCAGGTACCATGAGCAGAATTTCTTCCCTCGTGTTTCCAGACACAACACAGTCAACCATCAGGAACAGCTCGACCCAGATACCCTTTGCTATATATGGTAGATTGGTTCTAAAATCCCACTCCTCCCTTAAGATACCAAAGCTCTGAAGTTGCACATACTCTGGTATGAAGTGACATAGTCTTAAACACATACATTCTCCTACACACTTTAAATCATTTCTCGATTATTTATAATCTGCTATACAGCGGTAATATACATACCTTTAATATGACATTGTTTTGACAACAATGAGAATAATCATTTCTTTATCTGTTTAATAAATATATTCCCCCCAGGTTTAAAAAAATGTGAAAATTGCATGTATCGTGGACCACAGAGAATCATTTAATCTTTAAGTGCTATAATACTTTTTATAGTTTTGTTTTGTTTATAATTATGTATACGTGTCTCTGTGTGGATTCATACATCTAAGTACAGGTAGCCTTGGAGGCCAGAAGCATCCCCCTGAATTTGGAGTTACAGGCAGTTGTGGAGCCACCATGGGTTTTCTTCTGAGTGACATAACTACAGTTTTAACTCATGGATTTTCTTAGACGTTAAACACTTTCTTCCTTACCATTTCAACACAATTCAGTTCCACCACCTTCTTTCCTGCAGGATTTAATGATGCAAACTCTATAGTCAAGTCTGCAAGGGCATCAGGTGGTAGGGTGATGCTTAGGAGGACAGCAGATCATGTTCAGATACCTAGAGCCAAACAGAGATTGAGTTGTTGCCCTCAGTACCCATGTTTCTACAATACTTTGAGACTAAAGAGTATTCTATCCAGACTTAGAATTTTCCTGGATGGTTTTAGAAAGGGTCTAAGACCTGGAATAATACAACACTTGGTGACTTTCTCATTTGAGGGGATAAGACACAATTAAACAGAAACTACCTAGGACATTAGTGTAGGTGGGACTCTTGCCTGGCATGTGCCAGGTTCAACCCCCATTCCCACCCCCAGTAGCACAAATGAACAAATGAATGGTAAATAAATAATACAAAAATAAAAGAAACAGGAGGCTTTGCTAACAAAATTCTCCTCCACGCATCTTAGAACCAATACCTGTCTGCTTTTGGGAAATCTCTGTTGGCATCAAGTCAGCTCAGAGAGAACATTCTAGAATTTGAAATACAGGCATTTCTTTCAAAGTCATGCTGAAGGGGAACCTTTGCTTTCCTTTGAGCCTCACCTCTCTCCTTCACATTAAGAACTTTGGAAAACATTTTTTCTAAATCAACATCTTAGTTTAATGCCACTGCTCAGACAAGAATGTATTGTCAAACAAAATACCCTTGGTACTATGGCAAAGTCCTGGAGCTCCTAGAGGAAGACAGGGGATCAAGAAGGAGCCCAACACCAGTCTGGGTGTTTCTTATGACCTCCAATCAGCTCTATGCATATAGTTTTTTTCCCTCCAAGAAAATACAATCTGAATGTATGGTGCTAGGTAAAGAAATACTTGCCCGCTGACTGATTTAGAGTGAAAGTTAAAACATGTTTTCAAGCCTAGCTCTAAATTAATCATAGGTTGGGAAGAGGGAGAGAATTCTGAATTCAGAAATTGCAACAGCCGGTTTTACAGTTAGTTAGAGACCAGGCTTTTGCCCTAGTGTCAATTCAATTTTTTTCTGTGGATCATGGAATGTTTATATTAAGTTTGAGCCCCCTCTGAATAACTCTTGTGCTCTCTGCTCAGAAGCTAGCCCAGTTGGAGGGAGACCCCTGAAGGTATACAACACGTGATAAAACTAAGCAGTCTCTTCCAGCCCTGAGTTCGCTGGACCGGGTTCAGTCTTATACACACTTTCCATGGAGGGAGTGGAAGTCAAAGACACTGTGTGTAAGAAAGACAGAAAAAAGGGAAAGCAAGAGGTAAGTTTGTTCTAAGACAGATGAGGAGCCGGTCACGAAGGGACCCACAGGGAAAACAGCAACATCCATCTGCAGGTTCAGAATTGAGTCCTCAGAACCTATACAGAACAGGTAGGTCCCAAAAAGACACTTAATAAAATAGGCACTGAACTGAAACACCTTGATAATGGCAATTGAATATTTTTAATTCAAATTTACATTTGAACAGATACTTGAAAACATAAAACCTGTAGTTATGGGGTCCCATCTGAGTCACATGTATGTATTGTGTATCTTGGTAAAATCAGTGAAAGCATATCTATCTCCTCAATTATTTAATTCTTTGTGGTGAAAACACTCAGAATAATTTTTTTCTAGCTTTTGAGAATATATAGAATATTACTAATATCTATTAGTAATAGCATATTACTAATAGCCACTCTACTGTGCAGTGGCTGGGTTTACACTCATGTAGGCTTATGAATTCATGTGCCCATTCACTTAAGAATAAAAATGTATCCTGGAGACACTTCTTAAAAAACATACAGCTTATAACAGAATATGAAAATAAGACACACAGTCCTTGTTTGCAAAGGGACCTTCTAGAAGATGAGAGTGGATGGAAGAGGAAGAGAATGACCAACTACTGTGGCCATCCAGAGCACTTAGAATAGCCCGAGTGCTTCCTGCTAAAGGCAGCGAGAGGTGAGCCCTGGGGACTTCCACAGGAAGATTAACAGGGAGTATTGTACACTTGCTGGGACAAGGACAGCAGCTACATACAGTCAAACACAAGCTTCCAATATAGGTATCAACTTCAACTGAGAGGTTAACAGAACCCTGCAAGTCAAACTGGGCCCCTGCCCACTGGTGCTCTCTGTGGAACTTCAAATGACCATGTTAGTGATGGCCAGATCATGGGTATCGCCTGAACATCAGGATATTTGAAAGCAGTCCCTAACCCTAATATACAGGAAGACTTGAGACCCCCACCTTAGGGAAAAGATACTTTTTTTTTAGCAGTGTCCCAAATCCATGATTATTCCCCTCCATCCACTGGTGTTTATCTTGCATTTTTATGGGAGAGAGAAAAAAATTGATAGACGTTTACTTTCTATGCTTTTTTATAGGTGTACTGAAAGGATTTACCAAGGTTTAAAGTACTTTCAATGTTTTCTACATTGAAAACGATATTCTGCTCAAATAATTTACTGCATTCTCTTTTATCTTCCCAGACTGGAACCCTGGCCTCTCCTTTCCAGCGGCATAGCTTGTAAACGGCATTTCTAACCATTCTCCAGATCGCTTATAAAAAAGAATATGCAGATGTGTGCAAGTGGGTGTCAAAATATAAATCTTTAGCTTTGAGCTGGCACCCAGCTCACAGTAGAAAACAAAACATTTGCTTTGTCAGCTAATGAGCTGCCCCCAAATGAGAAGTCCCTTTCTCTTGGTGCTCACCAAGTGCAGAGTGAGCATACACAGATGTTGGGAACTTCGGCCAGACTTGTGATTTAGCTGAACCAGGCCTGGCTGCCAGCCACAGTGGTATATCAGTGAGGTCTAGAAAGACGGGCTGCCAATCCCACCACTGTGTAGGCAGAAAAGAACTGATTTGTTCAGTGGAAGGTTACATTTGGAAACATTTTTGCCCTGCATCGATTGACATGGCTCAGTCCACCAGGACAGGGAGGAAGCCTACCTTACAGTTCACAGGTGCTGTCTGCCCCAGGAGGGCTCCACCAGGAAGATATGACGTGTGTGCTCTGCAAGCTGGAAGCTCCTGTGTCTGGTGCTGAAAGATCCTGTCCTGAGACCTGTCAACTCCACATCTACTTGCCTTACAGGATTCGGGGCACAGGTCCATGACCACCTACTGACTTTGAGGTTTTTCAGCCCCACAGCTGGATAAAAAAAGGCACGTAAGGCATGAGTTAGCAGGGTGTGAAAAGAAATGTCCATAAAAAGAAAAGAGCTCAGGGTGTAAGGGTAGAAGAAAAAAAAAAGTGGGGGAAGGATTTTTAATATGCTGAGAGACAAGTGCTAGGGAACTGAGAGGAGACAATCTTCGTTGCAATTTGCTGTTCATAGAACTCCACAAACCCTTTTTGTTCCCACAGTGCTCAGCTGAGATCGAGAAGCTAAAACAGCAAGTGCAGAAAGATGATGTTTTTAAATGCAAACATCAACACTAGGAATTTCAAAAAAGCATTCCAGTGTGTCTATGCCCACATCCCTTCTTACTGCCCAACCCCAGTACCAGGAACAAACTTCACCTATCACTAGCACCTGAAGAGGGAATTGCCAAATGGTGTGGCCGTCCTGCAGGAAGCCACTCCTTCTCTTAGCTTTGCCTTTCTCCCTTTCCTTAGCGAATCTGTAAAGAAGCAAACGGCATAACAGCTTTCCTTTGGTGAACACTGGATTGATACAGAGATTTTAATTTCAATAGGAATGTTGAAACAAATGTACATCTCAATGTTGTGTATCGGTCTGTGAATACTTTATATCTAATTTTTATTGTTTACTCTGTTGACAAATCAGCTAGTGCCTCAAGAAAATGACTGTCACATTAAAAAGTTATCATAATATACTTCAAAATACCTAGAATGTGTATTTCTGAGAGAAAAATCAGTCCATGTTTAGAATTTCTGTTAGATATGACAGTTTTTATGAACACTGGATTGTGGAGAATGGGTGCAAATTTTTATAAGCCTTTTGCTGCTTTTTTCCCTACTTGTTTGCTTTTTATAAAAATTATAAACTTTGGACAATAAACATCAATGCTGCATCAAGGTCACAACATCCAGACCCAAGCAGACACTCATTCACTCCTCAGGGAAGATTCAGAACCAGAAAGAGAAGCTGGTAGCCCTGGCCAGGCTGGGGCTGTCTCTGCTGTCCACTGTCGGGAGCTTACTTACCTCTCATGGCAAGGGCACCAGGAAATGAAAAGGGTCTCCTCCTCCCAATTCACACCGCACCTACCTACACCTGGGAATTTAAATGAGACACTTATAAAGGGAAGTAAAACAGCTTCTGTATAATTTAAACCAGAGATGTAAGTCTGTGAAAAGCTGTCCACACGTGCAGCAAAATCAAACAGAAAATGTGCTCGCAGGCAGCCGGGGAAGCTGAACGATTTTAAACTTCTGTATTTACATTAGCATGCTGTTTATTTTTGTTTTTATTAGAAAACTGAAGTGACAAGCTAGAATCTGGAAAGTATGAAAAGTAGTTAAAACAAAGAAATAGCGGGCATGGCTGACAATATTCCCCTCAAATAACTATCGTGGGCATTTGATACACATAACTCTATGTAGAGAGACGTACACAGACTCAGGCAACACAGGGCATTTTGAATGTCATTTTGGTTTCATTTTCCTGTTCTAATTATAAATGTGATTTATCTTGATTGCGGAGGAGCTCAAACACCGTAGGAATCAAACACATGAAAGTACGTCCCGTGAACCCACTCTCCACAGAAGCTTTGGTTCACAATCTGACAGTTATTACCCGCTGCCCCAGACTTGTGCATACTCTGGATCTTTGGTCTCAGAAGCTCCCAAGGGTAGGGAGTGCTCTTCGGAAATACTGGGTTAACGGTGGCCCCATGAATCAAGGAGCCAAGAGGCTTGTAAAAACCCTTTCCCTGTTGAGTTGGTTTTTATTGTTACACCACCCTACTTTATTTTCTGTTTATTTATCTCACCTCAATGATGATTTTCCTTGAAATAATTCTTAAAGGACAGGTAGGGAATTGAAGTATTCTAACACAGAATACAAGCACTTTCTTTGCTGATCACACACATTTTATTTCCATGTTAACTATTTAGGTTAGACATTCAGCTTTAGTTAGGTGCAGAGCTTTCAGATCAGCTGACTGAGCTTCCTATGACTTTTGTTCTCGAAACTCCTTCACGTTGAGAAAGCCTTCCATCAACACGTGAGCAGTTATGATTTCAGTGATATGTCTATATTTTAATTTTTTAAAAAATTAGTTCTAACTCTTTCCACTTAACAACATAACCCAGATCCAGATAAAATTTAACATAATAAATTTTACACAGGAAGAAATGCTTTGCTTTGTTGGTCTATTTGGATTTTTTGTTTGTTTATTGTTTCTTTTGTTTTTTGTTTTCATTTCTTTTTGTTTTTCTTTTTTTCTTTTTTTGTTTTTTTTTCTGTTTTTATTTGTTTTGTTTTGTTTTTCGTTTTCAAAAGTCAGTAAGTAAATTTTAAACAGTATTATGTGTTTTTCTAACAGTGGGTCTTTCAAGGCACACAATGCAGGTCCCCAATCCTGGCCATTACACGTTTTTGGCACAGTGTGTAAACTGATGAGGTCTGGAGTTATGGCAGTGCATTTGAGTTGGCTGACTATGTGATGAGGTGATAAACTCTCTGGCTCCTGCCCAAGGCTGGCAGATATATGGAGGCCCCATGCAAGATTGTCAAGGGAAAACTAGGATTTTTGTCACCAAAAACACTGGTTGCTGTAGATCAGTTACAAAGAGAGTCTCCATTTCCCATCTCTGCTACTATTCTATTTCAGATCTGCTAAGAGCCATATACATACATGCTCAGTGTGGTTTTTGTTGTTGTTGTTGTTTTGTTTTGTCTTGTTTTTAATTCATTTTATTTTTATTTTTTATCCCTATTATTTTACTAGGAACTTTCCAGAAAATTCCCTTTGATACTTATAAACAAAGTTTTGTCAGGATGCTGACCACGGGGTGTTAGACTATTACATTTGTTTGGGAAACGTTAGTGTTTTAATGCTTGCTTTGGCTTATCTGTCCTTGAAAGTACTTTTTTTTTGTCATATGAGGGGCTTGAGTGGTTGGGTAGTTTTTAATCTTCTTTTTCTTTATTCGGGGATTTCTCATATTTTTGAATAAATTATGACTTGAGCTTGAAAAGCTACTTAATTTTAACATTAATTCTGAAGTTTTAGCTGATTTCTCAGATGACCTGAGTAAAAACTAACTTCTACCCCTGTGGAAGTCAATGACTGAAGCCCTTTATGGATTGACTGCATGATAAAGAAATACACTGGAAGAAGAAATTTGGAAGCCACCCTAGACAGTGGGTGTTGCTATAACCCTTTCTTCACATTCTCTTCTGCCACATGCTGACTAATCTCCATCTTCTGCCAGGTGCCTCAGTTTCTCTCTCAGTCACTGAGCATGTATTCCTGCAATTCAGCACTGCACCAGCAGTCACCTCCCTCCCTTCCTGCTATATCTATGTGACATCTTCCAATGGATCACAACTTTCTTCTCTGTCTATCATTTGGACCAGGTTTTCACTGCTTGGCTGTAACTGCTTGCATTTTTTTCTATCTCCTAGAAGACTAAGTAGTTGCCTGTCTACACATTGGAGCTAGAAACTCCCTCTGAAGAATTCAGGTCAAAATTGAGGGCTTAAAGAAACAATTGAGATTCTGTTGTAATTTAGAGAACCGAGAATTTTGTCAGTCTTCAAAGGTACTCAGTGCAGGAAATTCTTGGGGTGAAATATTTAAACACAGTGATTTTAAGGAATCTGATGTATAAGCTATGATGAATTGGTTGGCAAAAAATTTGCATTCATAGTATGGCCACAGCTGAATATTCTAGAGTCTAGAATGCAGACAATGCCAATGACAGACTACTCTGTTATTAGAGATTCCTCCTCTTCATTCCTTCTAATTCTCTCTGGAAACAAGATGAGCAAAAACATATTTGAGCTTTGTGGTCTTGGTCTGAGGACATACACAGACATCCTCATGGTTTTCTACTAATACCCTCATTTCATGGAAGAAGAGAATTACACAGCAGTCTGCAGAGAGACTAACCCCACTTAGATCTCTCCCCTCAGTTCTTGACAGTGTGTTCATCAAAAATATAAGACAGAAATGACAGCTAATTGGGTGAAGCTGAGAGACAGATCTAACTATACCCTTAGGACCAAACTTTGTTTGAGACTAGAAGTACATTCCTGAATGAAAAGATGTATTGTTCTCATTACTGGGGATAATGGTGTCATGAGTAAATATGCAAGTATCTGAGTCTTTTTTTCAGTTTGCTTAGGGTATGCCAAAAAGGGGACTTGCTGGGTCAAGTGGCAACTCTGTGTCCAATTTTTTAAAGAATGATGATTCCTTGCTTTACATAAGACATACCATCTTAAATTTCTTACCAGGGGACAATAATATTTCCAGGTGACTTATTTTAAAATTAGGCACAGTTGACAAATGTTGAGGCTGAGCAGTGAGAAAGACCTGCAGGCTACCAGTACCAGATAAGGGAACCTGGTCCTTGTTTCAGAGACACGCAACACAGTCAGGAAACAGGGTCTGCGGATCTGCCTGGCTTCCACTTGTGCTAACTGCATAATCCCAGGAAAAGATTTTTTTTCTGTGCTTCAATATCCACCTTTGTAAAATAAAAACACTCATAGGTCTCACAGGTTGTGTTGTAAGAGTAAGAACGAGTTAATGTGTGCAAAACCTGAGAATAGTGCATCAGAACTGTGGAAGTGCAGCTTAAACTTTCTGGCTCACTGGATGCTGAGGGGCTGGAATGATGATGAGTCAGAGCAGCAAAATTAGAGGGGAAAAGAGAAGCCTAGATGATCCTTAAGCAAACTAGGCTAGCAGGTGTATACCACAAACAAAGTCGTCCTCCTGGCTAGCCATACTTTTCCACAAAAAGGAGAAATGAATGAACAATGTAGGAAAGAGACAAACACATGGAATAGCTTTTCTTAGATACTTGCACATCTGTGTTTGCTGTGTCACTGCTCATAGCACCCACTTCACAGACTCAGCCTAAGTGTCCATCGACAGAATGGGAAAAGGACATGTGACATATAAACACACTGAAGTTTTGTTTAGCCATCCAGGATAAAATTATGTCACCTACAGGAAAACAGATGGAACTTGAATTGATGTATGGATATGTACATGTATACACACACACACACACACACACACACACACCCCTTAACATGACAATTCTACACATATATAATGAATATATATATATATATATATATATATATATATATATATCCACCACATATATAAATGACCACACACATATGTATATGTGTATATATGTGTATATGTGTATATGTGTATATGTGTATATGTGTATATGTGTATATGTGTATATGTGTATATGTGTATATGTGTATATATGTGTATATATATGTATACACACACACACACACACACACACATATATATATATATATATATATATATATATATATATATATGACCTAGAAATAGAGGGACTGTTAAGTAAAGGAGGAGGACTGCTTGAGGCAGCATGACAGAGTGAAAGTGGTCAAAGTACATGATATATTTGTAAGAAGACGGCACAGTGAAGTCATCCCCTGTGCAATGAATTTCTGCAGTATTTTAAACCTGTTCTTCTTTACTTTCCCTGCTAATTGTGAAAGTCCAAAAGAAATATTTGGAAATGGAATGAATTTCATTAAATATGACACTATATGGTTCATATAAAATGTTGTACATAAAATTAAACTCTACTGGATAAAAATATATCTTTTATTCAATAACTATTTCAACTCTGAAGTGGCTTTTAAAAATATATATTCGTTTCCCCCACAATCACATTTTGAGGTGGCAATTACATCCATCACAATTAAACCATGACTATAAGTTTAGCTAACTTGGTAGCAATTAAACAAAAACAAATAAATTGTAAAAATCAGCCAAGGCTCCAAATAGTTCTATCTCCAGAGATGTGTCTATATGGTCACAAGCTCATTATGGGTCTGTAATCACTGAGAAAACACAAATCAATGCCACCATGAGAGTTCTCATTAAAATAGACCCTATGTTTTTAAAAGGGGTTGGGGTAGAGAGACGGCTCTGTGTCTGCTCTTCCAGGGTATCTGGGTTCAATTCCCAGTATGCACATGGGTACTGGAAACTGTCCAAAATCTAGTTCTAGGAGATCAGCTACCTCTCTCTGGCCTCTGTGGGAACTAGACATACATGAAGCACACAGACATGTATACAGGCCAAACATCCACACATGTAAAATAAATAAAAAATTTAAACACAGAAGAAACAGAAAGTGTTGAGAAATGAACTGGAGAAAGTAGAACCTCCTTGTATTATTGGTGGAAATGTAAACCTGTGAGGCTTTTGTGTCTCCTATAGTGATTCCTCAAAAAGTCAGAGAATCATCATAGAAGCTAGTGATTTGACTTTTGGTGTATCCTAAGACAATCCAAGGCAAGGACTGACTGAACCATGTGTCTATTACAGCCATGTTCACAACAGCCTTATTCATTATGGCTCCAAAGGTGGAAGCAATCCAAGTTTCTATTGACAGATGAATGATTAAGTGAAATAAAAAACAATGGGATATTGTTCGGCCTGAAGAAGGAAGGGAACTCTGTCACATGGAACATCGTGGCTGAACACTGAAAACATATGCCAAGTGAAATAAGCCAGTCACAAAAGAATACGGAATGATTCCACTCCTGTGCAGTACCTCACCCAGCCAAACGCAGAGAAACAGAAAGCAAGATGGTGCTTGCCAGCGAGCGTGGATGGAGGACTGGAGAGCTATTGTCACTCAGCCTGGCCTTCAATTTAGGAAGATAAAAACGTTCTGAGCGTGGGTGGTGGCAGTACAAACCTTTGACTGTGCTTAAGACTACTGAACTGCACATTCAAACACGGGGAAAACCCTTAAATCTGTGTTACGTATATTTTACCATACTAAGAAAATAAGTTCTGTATTCTGACACATCCCAGCTGCCACCTGGCTGGCTGACTTTCTGGTAAATGTCCCTCTGTCTTCCTGTGAGACTTGATATGACACATTTCCTGCTGGAGAGAAAAATATTAGGAGCTGGAGGGTGATGCTGAGAAATACTTTAACAGCAGAGAGCTCTGTGAGAGTTGAAATCATCCAGTTTGCTCTTGATATGTCACGGTTTTGTGGATTAATAATAGATCTGCCTTTCGAACCGTCTGCTTTGTAAGCCCTAGGTGATATGTGTAGCATTTATAACCCCCGCACACCGCTTGCTCACTTTATTCTGCCTTTGGTGTTTTATTTTATTTTTATTTTGGAGGGTGGGAATGTGGGACCAAAAATACACCAAAATACAAACAAAGAATAACTAGAAATTACAGAGACTCTCAGTGCATTTTTAAAAGAGAATAAATAAATATATTGAAGATGAATGGAACTGCCCAGCTTACTCACCCTGACTCAAAGCACACCCATTTAGGAACACCTCCCCCACCATTTAATCCATTTCAAAGTTGTCAAAAATATGTTTATGGTTCTCTTTGTATGAAAAGCAGCATTTTCACAGGCAAATTTTTCTTCTTAAATACGTTAAAATGGGGCATTTAAGTTGAACTTGAAACCCAGACTTGACTTAAATTTTACCCCAATGAGCAATTGCAGGTCTATTTCCTTCTCTGGCATAGTGAAGGAATCTTGGAAGGTCAGAGCTTGCAAGGCTCTTTAGGGAAATGCCCTGTCCCTGCCTCTACCCCAAGAAAAGACCAGAGGAGATTTTCCCCTCATACCGCCTTTTAAACACCATTTCTTTCCCAGGGTCATAGTGGGGGTTTCAGAAGCTCCACTTTCATGCTTTGAAATAAACTTCCCATGGAATATGAAAGTCCAGCTCTGTCCTGTGGAGGCTGGTTTAGGCTGAGCAGGTGTTGAGAGGTACAGTGGCAAAGGAGGGGGTCACTAAAGCAGGGTGGCACCCGCTCACATTAAGTAAACACAGACAGAGTACCAGCTGTCAGCCTTTCCGAGTTTCTGCCATGGGCTGAGGCAGGTTTTTGGAGAAGGGTGGGGATTAGGAAAATTTGAATTCAGTAATACAAAACAGTTATTTAGAAACTGGACAGCTGCATTCAACCCAAAACGGGGGTGGGGTGGTGGGAGGGGAAGGCAGTCTCTCCTGAAATCTGTTCACTGGTTAAAATCACTGGTTTTCCTCTCTTCCTTACCCTATTGTCTAACTTCCAGCTTCACTAAGACAAGCTTATGGAAATGACCTTTTCAGAACTAACGATGTCAGCATTATCTGGCTCATGTTCAGGGTCAGGCACTGTGTTATGCCTGTTTTGTATCTTCGTCAGTCCCCATAACTACTCTATAATGAAGCTATGACTCTGAAGCCAGTGTAGCAACAGGGAAGTTAAGTGCTGGAAAATGTTCAAGAATTTCCCAGAGCCTCACGTCTCTTAGGTGGTGGACAAGGATTTAGATTCAAGCTTGTCAGATCCCCAAAGAATTTCTCTGATCATGCTCTATCACCAATATTAATATTCATGCATAGTAATAAATGCACAGCTGTTATTAGGGCTTGTGAAGGCCCTTATATTTGTAACTTTCACACTCTGGCTTTAAAGAGACAAGATGGGGCTTAAATGAAAATCAGTATAAACATTATCTTACTGGAAGTGTTTCATAGAACACTTAAGTCTACAGTCAATTAATCTGGGGCTTTACAGTGGTCAATAGCATATTAAATGTCCTAAGAAACCTTGTGGCTGAGAGGGTGCTCCATGTATGAATAACTCAGCCTTTGCTATGATAATGCTGCTGTACTATCCCTGCCCCCCACCAAGATCTTAGTGTCTGAGGACTATGACTGTCATGTATTTGTCACAAGCAAGCTGCACTGGTTCACCCAGAAACCACAGGGATGCTTACACCTCATGGGTGTGTTTGTCTTTTCTGGGACCCACGTGGAAGGGGTCCTGCTTCCCTTGAGAAGGCTCTTACGATGCTGGAGGAAAGATTCAGCACACTCAGCAAGTCACATCTTACAATTGGATCTAAGGATGTGTATGTGTCCACTCGTTCCTGTGGGCACAGCAAAACACACAACCAAATTTCACACTAGCGTTGGGAAAGGGCTTCTCTTACCCAGGAAGATAAAAGAGTGAATATTTACATTCAACAGCAATAGTGCAAGGTTGAATACTTCACCAGCTTACCCAGCTCTACAACACCCTTCTACATTGAAAGGATTAATTTGCTTTCTCCAAACCTCTTACTGCTCAGTATGCCACTGTTCCCTGAGCATAATTAAAGATGGTTTTGCCGAGATGATGTAATATAATCTCCTACTTGTAAAGTAGTGACTATGGTTTAATTAAGAGAACAGTATAACAACATCTGATGTGATTTTTTTTCAGGAAATATAATAAAAAGTCAATGATATAAGCTCAGAGAAGCTTCTTGAAAAAAAAATGCTGAATTACTGACCAACATCTATATCTTCTTGTATCTATTTTTTTTATATCTATTCTCAAAATAACTGTTGGACCAGCTGTTGACTGAAATCTGAATCTCATCGAGATTGTTTGGTGATGTTTTCCATGTTAGAGCAGGAGAACCGAGTTCAAAGCCCTGGTTCCATCTCTCTGCCACTTTGATAAACCTTGACTCACAGTCATGTGCACATAGTTTCACCATAATGAAATCAGCTGCTATCCTAGATTTGATTTTAAAATTACTTCAAATCTATACTAAGCAGAGATAGGACCCAGTACATAAAAGACAGAGATTACTAAATTATTACAAATGTAAAGACTGCTACTTTGACCACATTTATTAAACTGTACTGTTAAGTCAATCTTACTTGAAAAGCTTCAGATTTTACAATATTTGGAGAGATGTAATGAGGTATCTTAGCAATGGTACCAACTCAAAGCACAAAATCCATTTGTGTAACATATGCATCTTATTTGAGTAGCCTGAAGATGATTTTGCACACAGTACTGCTGGTGCATTTATGTTTGAATTAAACCTGTCACATGAGGTCAGGGGTGAAAATTTTCATCTGCATACCATCAGTGCTCAAAAAGTTTTAGATTTGGAAATTCTGGATTTGGTATTTTCAGCTTGTACTGGGAACAAAGCAATCCTGTTGAATTTGTTCCCAGGATCAGATTTGAGATAGGATCAGTATCAAAGCAATGATACTAGGCTTTTATTCCACAAAGATTCATAGTCACCCAAGAAAAACTGGTAACTGTTACTATTTTCTCATTCATAGGTGGACATCTTTCCACCTAAGAGCAAAATATGTGCCTATTTCTAAATATTAACTCTGTGGGTATCATCCTTATTGAGGTTTTGTAGCAAGAGGATCTGAGGAAATGGTAATTATTTACAAAGATAAGTAAGAAACAAAATCATGCTGCAAAAGGCAACCCTAAAGACTTTAAAGACAGGATAAGAACTTCCCATTTGTGGACTGTTGGGGTCACGTGCCCCTCTGGCTTTGGCACTGTGTATGTCATAGCTCTGCTGGGCAAGACTTTAGTCATTTTCTGTTTTGTAACCTAAGGAAATAAATAAAACTGGAGATTGCGGGGGCGGGGAGGGGTTAAGAGAAACAAAGTTTGAAAAGAAGAACAGCAAGGACAGAACAGAGAGCTGCTAGAAGAAAAATCATCTTGAAGCTACTTATAAATAAGGCAGAAACAGGAAGTTTAATGAAGCATGAAACCATCTATCATCCACGTTAAGCTCCAAGCATGGCACACAGGAGAAAGCAGACACACTCAGCTGACTCCACAACTGCACTCCTTACTGCTTGGGTGTCTGTGGATTGATTTATTTAGATTTGGAGGTTATCTCGAAAATGCAATTATCTGCAAGTATGACTGCATTATTGAGGTGCTGAGTTATATTGTTAGCAGCAGGATGAAAGTGATAGAAAGATGTTTTATGTAACACCATGGGAAATATTTAAAAGTTAGAATTGGTAATTATTTAAAAATCAGGATGTCACTTGAAAAATTCAGACTTGAGGCTTTCTTGAGACATTCAGCAACTCCCCACATGGACCCCTCTATGTGTCGAGGACCTACTTATATCTGGATATTGGAGCTTTGCCTCAAGTATCACAGAAATCTTTTGTTAGGTGCACATATATTTATGATTATTATCACATTATAATAGGTCGTCTTTTACAATGTATGTTTTCCTTCTTTGTTTCTTGTTGTCATGTTTGCTGTTCTAAATTATTTATTTTCTTTTCCTATTCTTGGGTCCATAGACTCCATTTATCCTGTTAAGAGAACCCTCTAGTGAGAATTTCAATGTAGTAACTGTGTGTAACAACCCTAATATTTGTTTAGCATTTAAAAATATTTTATTTCTCTGTTGAGATTCTCACTTTGCTCATATATTTTTCTTTGACCTGAGGGCCTATCTTTAACTATTTTTAATTCTCTACTAGATAAATAGTCACATTTTAAAGAGACCATTTCTGGAATCTCTCTTATTTCCTTTGGAGAATCTTTGCCTGAATCCTCATTTTTCTTTACTTCCTGTTTGCATCTGTCCATTAGATGAGCAGGCATTTCTCCCAGGCTTCATGGGCTGGTGTCCTGTGAAAAGCATTCACCCACCAGGCCAGCTTCAGAAAATGTGAGAGCCTCAGTCAGCTCTTTTCCTCCCAGGGAGAAGCAGACACCAATGAGGCAAACCTTTTTATTCTGTTCTGCTAAAGCCATTCCTCTTAGAGCAATTCTTCACCCCAAATCTGTCTTGTCTGATATCATTACTGCCACTGTGGGTCCCTTTTGCCTTCTGTTTGTGCTGTACATACTTCCCACAAGTTTACTGCTAATGTCACAGCACTGGCTTTCATATGCTTGCCATACTAAGACGAGACACAAAAAGAATCCACAAAAGCATTAAGTCATCCGACCATTGAAAAGGAGATGATGTTCTTAGTGATTTAGATACCTACAGAGAGCAAGAACTACAAATCAAAAAAATCAAGGGACAGAGAGGGAGTGAAAGAAAAATTAAAGTTGATAATAGTCTAGCTACTAAACTGCACGTCGAAGGTACAGACCAATTCCTCTCATGAGTGATCTGTATCATGGCACAATTCTTAAACTATTTGATCATCAAAATACACAAATACAGAAACTAAATCGAAACACTGACAACTTAAGGAGTAAATTGCCTTGGAATCAGATATGCAGGGTGAGCATACCTTGATGAAGGTATTGTGAGTTTTGATGAAGTCACACTCTTGGCTGATGCCAAGTGGCCTTCTGAGGTGTTCATTACATGGACTAAGCCCATAAAGATGGCCACAAGAGGAAGGAACCAATGTAATACAGCTCCTTTACCATACATGGGTGAAGGCATACTAAATTTAAAAATACACTTAGAAGATTTTTTTCTTATCAAGTTACCCAATTACAAAAGAAATAACATACCTATTACTATTATTTTTGTAGAAAATTAGTCACTCTTACTAAAAATGGTGCAACTGATAAGTGCCATTAATGAATGCAGTTTAGTGGGGTTGATGTAGCCCTAAGCTATCCAGAGCCATTGTGTAGTTAATAACATTACCTGATCCTGAATGACTGAATGGTTGCATAGGTGTCCCTAGAGCATGCTTGTCTGGCATTCATGAAGTTCATTCCCCCGGACCTCAAACAGTTATGCATAAAGGCATTCCCCATTTCTTGAAACTAGTGAAAAATCATAACCTGCTTAAACTCATAACAATAGAGATCAACTTTTCTGTAGACACAGGTTGAAATATCACACGACCACTGTAAATCATGCTTACAAAGATACTAGAGGTACATTTTATAGAACAGAATTTATTTCATAAAACTAAGAAAAATAAAAGAAATACCGTTATAATCCCAACACCCAGAGATAAAAACAAAACTAGGGTGTTTTTTTTAATTTCTAGTATTTTTATATTATTCTGCATATTATTTTACCTCATGAAAAACTGACTTTATAACTCCATACACTTCCACACATTTTTACTTGCTTTTATGTTGTGAATTCTTTCTTCTTTGCATTAATCAACAGCTACTGGCTGTGTGTGGTGGCTTCACATGATGTGAGACTGCTTCTCTCTCCTCTATATTTCTACCTCTGGTCAGCAGAAGTGTTCAGCTTATATTTGCAGTGAGCCATATTATTCCAAATGCTATTAATCTCCCTGATAGCTATTACATGGCCTGGCCTGAGAATGAAACATGACAGTTTTGCGTATGACTAACTGTAAAGCATGTTTCTCACTGCCACCTAAGCACAAGGTGACCAAGAAGAATGAGTTTTCCCCCATTCTCAGAAGGTAGGGAGCCATCAACACTTAGCAAGGAACATAGGTAGCTTCAGCACTAGCTCTACAAAGCAAACAACATGTCACTAAATAAAAAATATCCCAGTCTGAAAATGGACCTTAATGTATTCAGTTATCTTTAGGTTTTGGACATTCTGATTCCCTACTGTTTTGAGAATTATAAAACGTATCTATTCATTGTCTTTGATTTTTGCTTTTGGATATGGTTGTGAAAAAACCTACAATTGGAAATGTATCTTTTATTCCTCTGATGTACTTGTCATCTCCTAGGCTTATTGCCTCAGTCTACGAACATGGGCCTAACCCTGGAAGTTTCTAGCCTCCATACAATCTTATCTAGACCTAAGATGTTTTAAGCCTCTGAGACTTGTTGCTGAATATGTTCACCCATTCCTAGCTCTTTTTGAACTCTAGCTGTCTGGTTCAACTCAGCTGTTCAGGCTTAAACTCTTCCCCAAACTGACTGATTCAATCTGGCTTTTCTCTCAGCATCCTCATATTAACTTTAGCAATTTGATCTAATCTTTTGGCTCCTTCTCATTCTCTAGCTTGTTCTGTCTCCACTTGTGTCTATCTTATTCTCTCTCTGCAACCTGTCTCTGTACCACTGCCCCAGTAAAACTGACCTCTCTCCTCTGCACTGCTTTCTCTTAAGTTACCTCTCTTTCCTCTCTGTTCTTGTGAGAGCTGGGTATATCCTATTCTGTCAAATCTTTTTCTGATTTATCACTTTTTCTGCCACTCAATTGGACATCACTTTCAAACAGGAGTGCTTCCTTCTACAAACTAACTTTACCTTCGTTGTTTGGGATTAAAAATGTGTACTAAGAGCATGCTTGTATTCCAGCCAGAGAGATTCCCGGTGTGTGCTAAGGCTGAGTCACACCACAACTAGAAACACGTCTGTTCAGCAAATAACACAATCTCAGGGCTTACAGTGTGATCAAATATCCTGCAACATATAATATTAAAGCATCTAGATATTATTATAGTATTAAAATAGTTCATCATATTTTTACAAGTAAATGTTGCCACAGGGAATAATGAGTGCACATCCCAATCACAACCCAGGCATGGCTTTAGTTTTATAAGTTTAAGCTAATTTGATATCATCTATAACATCCTATTGTTGTTACTGAAGTAGTTAATAAATTACAATGCTTATTATATGGTTAGAAGAGACTATGTAAATACAAGACAAACAAAATAACCCTATGGGTAAAAAGAATGATCTAAACATTATAAAACAGATTTAATATACTGTAGCAACTGGCCACTTAGTTATGAACAGCATGCCAGGGCATTTGGGTGAATTTACAATGATGAAAATTGAGGTCAACCTAAACATCTATAGATATGACATTGACAAAATAAATTAAGATGTGTTCATGGTCTGGAATATCACTTAATAACTATTCATAATGAGTTTATTTCTCAAAGACATGGAGGGCCAGTGAGATGGGTCAGTGATCAAGAATGATCGCTTTCATGTCTCATGACCTATTTTTGAACCTGGAAACCCACATGGTCGAAGAAGAAAACCAACTCCTGAAAATTGTCCTCTGACCTCCACACCTAAACCATAGTATCCTCCCACTCGACACAAACAAATAAACAAACAAATAAATGTAGTTTACAAAACGCCAAAGAGAATTGTCTCCGTAACAAGTGAAATTGTACAGTTCTTCACTGAGGCTCAGAGTCTGCCCTTGCTAATCTCTGAGCTGTTCCAGTTTTAGCGTACATGTTGCTGAAACTCATCCACTAGGTATCTAGTCCTTCCCAGTCTAGCACAGTTGAGTGTGATACTGGATCTGGCTGGAGTCCTGCCTCGAGTTCAGATCACTGTTTGCAGTGGGTCTTTTAGTTTCCTTGGCCCCAATGTTCTCATGCCCAAGATAAATGTGCCAAGAGTGCCAACCATGTAATCAATCAACTTAGGGAAAAAAAATGCTTCAAAAAAAAATCTCAGGACTACCACTCTTTAAACTTAAACCCACCCAACACACACATAACCACAAACTAGGAAAGAATGGTTTATCTACAAGCAATGTAGTTTTGATGAGTAGAAAGAAAAAAGGATTTAGGACTATTCATCAACTGTCAACACTGGGTAGCTTCAGAACCAAAAAGGTAGCAGAACAGAAAGCCAGGGAGGCTGATTTTGACTCTGTGTGAACTGTCAGAAATGACAGTGAGAAATTTTTTGAATATTTGTGCAAATAGAAAGGACACAAAACATGTTTTATGAAACTGATCCCTTAAAACAGTTACTGTCCCTATGAAGCAACTTTATTACTAGATATAGTTAGAAATTTGCCTTTAGTTTCTTCATAATATAATTCAGAGTAATTTCATCATTATATAGACTTGAGGATGATTTTTTTTTCGTATTTTGTGATGGTGAGGATTGAACACAGGGCCTTGCCAATGCTGGACCAACTTTCTATCATCAAGTTTCATTCCAGGCCCTTATTTTTAATTAATTCTTATTGATCAGCTGTTATTCCCTAGACATTCAAGTAGCTAATGGAATTTAACAAGTATTAATAGAGTCAAGACATCCTCCTGGTAAAAGGGTAAACATCACACCAAACTCAAATCATTTGGCAATGCCATGAGTGAAAAGATATATACCAAGGGGATCTGGAGGATGCAAGGGGTTCGCTTCATCAAGGGTTGAGGAAAGCAGGAGTCTGGAGCTCTTGATCTCTGCCAACCTCTAGCACAGAACAAGGCTAACTATATTAGAGTTTGAGGAGGTCACAGAGCTCTGGGCAGGAATGGAAGTGAGGCAGACAGAGCCATGGAAGGCACAAAATGGTTGAGAGCCAAACAGGGGATGCCTAAGCCACATGACCTAGAGGCTGCTTTTTGCATTTTCAATGTTCGTGGCATTGAAATATGACCCCACATGTACAATGGATCTGAGTAGATTACTGTAATCTACCATAGCCAGGTCAAAAACTGCAAAGCCCTTGCTACTTATGTCTATGTCAAATATCATTGTGCCTTTGCTCTGTTTCCTTTTGCTACAGCTAACCAGTAGATACTAGGTTAGTATTTAGAAAGACAAGAGTCTTATTTAATTGACAGTCATGGAAGTCTGAGGGTACTGGTTTCTGGCAGAGTCTTCTTTACTGGTCAGGATCATGGTATCCCATGCTGGAACAGAATAAGCACTCCATCTGGAAACAATCCATTAATCCACATGCTGCTCTGCCATCAGTGATGTGAAGATTAACCATAAACAACCAACCAACCAAACAAACAAATAATCGAACGCATAAGCCAAGAGAAGTCTCTGTGGTTAGGTACCACTAGGTCTCATCTCACTGGCTTCCACATAACTTTGCTGGTGCCTTGAGATGAGATTACGTCCATGTGACCAGCAGACACGTGGCATCTCCAGCCTGAAGTGCTGTATAGGAAAATGCATTCTGTAATTTTTCTTTCATTAAAATGGCTTCCTGTTTAAGGATACTACACCTACAAGAAAAACATGCATTTTGTGTGGTTTATTTTTTTCTAGATGCTAACTACAACTAATTATCAGTGTCTAAATTTTCCCCTACCAAGATAAATGCACAAAATTTGGAGTGCCAAATGAAATCAAATAGTATTGTTCACACAGTTCTGAGTGAAGAGGGAAACAGCCTGCTGAATAGATCAATCTATACCGTTGCGAACTGCTGGGCCTTCAGAAGAAGCCATTTGACTGGTAAAGGTGGAACATCAAGCTCTAATAGAATGGTTCTGATTTTCAGAACATTGTTTTCTGACTTTTAGTGTAAAATACTGATCTTATCAAGAGTAACCAAGCTCTTAATTACTTTGTATTTTGCTTTATTTAGGGAACAGAAATCCATATTTCCTAATTTTCAAAATGGAAGAACGCAACTTTTGTTACCAGCACTGAGATTAACGACAAGTTTGACTTTAAGATTTAAATTACATAAACGAAGTTGATTATCAGTATAGACACCTGCATTATCAATAGTGGTGTCTCTAACATGTCTTACTAATCCAAGTACTAATTCAAAAGAAATTAACTTTATTAGTTTGTCTGGCTCTCAAAGCTTAAAAGTTTTTGTTTTGTTTTGTTTTGCTTTTCCATAAAGCAGATGGAACTGTTGCTGATGACACTGGCAAGGTCATTTAATAGTCAAAGGTGTATTAAATACTTTAGCATGAGCTAAGTAATTTTACCTGATAATCCATTTATCTTCCTCCCCCCCAAAGCAAAATGATTTGAAAAGTAGAAACTTGCTTATTTGAGCCAAACACATTTCAAAAAAAAAAAAAAAAAGTCATCTCCAGTCAAGGAATTTCCTTTGAAATTCCCCAACTGCTGATTTTCAATCAATCATTCTACTAAAATAAATTTGTCAATTGAAATGAAAACAGCTCTGATGCCCTGAGGTGAAATCATGTTTGTTTCATCATGAACATGTATACACCTTTTATAAAGCTGTTTTGGTTTCTTTTCTTTCTTTTTTTTAATATTTTCTTTTAATTTCTTTTCTCTCTCCCTTCTTTTTCTCTTCTCTCTTTTTTCTCTCTCTTTTCTCTCTCTTTCTCTCTTTCTTTCTTTCTTTCTTTCTTTTTTCCTTTCTTTCTCTTTTTTTCTAAAAAGGAAAGTAGAACCCCACAGGTTGAGAGTGTCTCTCAAAACACCAAAGGCTTACAAATGTCATCTCATTTGTACTGACTTACTCTGGACAGAAAGGACCAGGCTAGCCTGGCCAGGCCCTCTGGCATCCTAGCATAGACCTCACCCAACGACTCATCGCATATGGACGCCATTTGTAAGCAGCTCAGGACGCGCGGTCACCCTAACCTTTGGTGTCTGCCTATCCATCTGTTTTCACATTAGCTGCAAATTATAGAATCCTCCAGACCCAAATGACCATAAATCAAGACTACGAGCGTGTACACTTTCCCCATCTGTCATAAAACAATGAATTAAATTCATGCCTGTCAAAATAGGCTGCAGGGAAATGGCCTTCTTCTGCAGGCACAGGAGTGCAGAGCTCACCTCATCGTGGTAATTTATGGCCTCTATGGGGCCTCGAGGTGATTAGGCCTTGGCCCACCAACACGCAGAAAAACAGTAGGAACTCCAGTCACTCCAAATGGAAATCTTGGGTCAAATTTATCAAACGAATCAGAGAGAAATCTATTTCTGTTTGGAAAAGAAGGAGATATATTGCGTGTTTAGTGTTCGTGCACAACTTTGGAACTTTTGGCTATTCGGTATTTGTGAGTTCTGGAATTCCTGGCTTAAATAGTATCACCAGAGGACATGTAATGTATTAGACATGAGCCATTTTTAGCCAAATAAAATATACAAGTTCAGGCAAAGAGGTTTTTCAATGTTAACATCAACATATTTGTACAAATGATGTAACTCAAAATTTTCTAGGTCGACCTAAAAAAAGCACAGATTTAGGTCTGTAGAAATATACTGGTAGGAAAATGGAATATATTAGCCATAGGTCCTCAAATAGCTAACAAAAGGATGGGCAATCATTGGTACCCAAATATACCAAAGATGGGCAGTGGAAGAGACAAGGTACACCAACTTCAATCTGGGCCAATGGGTTTATACCAAATTTATGACTTTGTCAATTTTTCTTTAAAAAATGTCCTTCCATTAAAAGACTTGAAGTCAAATATAGCTTGGCATCTGAGAGCAAAGAGAAAATGAGAGATATTCATGCAAAGCAGAAAGAAAAACTGTTTTATTCTATAAAAACAATTTGTCAGAGTCAGATATAAGTAGATGGATGAAAGAGAGAGTTAGAGAGACAGACAGACAGAGAGAGACGGAGAGACGGAGAGACAGAGAAACAGAGAGAGACAGAACTCATCTGGAGATTTTGGCCTATATCCCTAATTGTAAGCCACAGTGAGCTTAAACTGCTGTTTATCACAGAGACCTGAAGTCATTCATTCAATCAGAAAGTCATATTTCACTGAACACCCCTGCTGTATTAGAAAGGGTGGGTGAGTAAAAGCCAGCAGAATGAGAAGATGATTTGGCAAGGCTACATGTCATAGATCTGGTTAATATCCAGTCGTGAATTATGACATCTTTAAGAGAAATTCCCTGGGTGTTCAATATCACTTCCAGGGGACTAGAACCCGCATCCAACAACAGCTGTCTGGTATCTGTAAAACATTACTCCTGCGGGGAGTAATGAAGTTCAGTCTCGATCTCTGGTACTCAGGCTGTGTCCCACAGTGGCTTCCCAGCAGTGGTGAGATTGTGCCAAGATCTGGAGGTGGGGGGCTCCTCAACACCCAGCACTCAGCAGCCCTTCACGGTTGAAATGCCTTTGCTTTCCTTTACTGTCTCTGCGTACAGGGGAGATGTGGAGGAATATTGTGTTTCCTGCTGAGGCATGGCTCAGCAGAGGAGGCAGTGTTTGGGAAGCACTTTATGAGTGCTGGCACACACTTACTGTACAAAGATAAGCAAAGTTAAAAATACCTACCTGATATAGGCAGTATCAAAAGTAAATAACAGCCATGCTGGAGACAGTAAAGTTCCCCAAAATAAATGCTGCCATTTTTTTTAGTCATTTTTCTCTTCCTTTCTGTTCTTTTTTACATTCTTTTCTTTCTTTCTTTACCGATTTATTCATTCTTTCCTTTCTGTTTTTCTTTTTTCTCTTAAATTTTCCTTCCTCTTTTCCCTCAAGAAGCCAGCCATTCATACATCAGAACAGAATCCAACTGTACAAACTGAACAGTCCCTGCCCATTTGGAGAGTCTGAATGCAGAGGAAAGACAGCTAAGGTTGAAGAATCTGGACAGACAGCTGTGGATGGAGGGTCTGGATGCAGAGGATGGACAGGTATGACACAGCCCAACCCCTTCCACATCCTATCATTCATAATTGTGTTTGCAATCGCAGCAGAGAAAGACGTCTCTAGCTGCTGGGATAGCCCAGAGCAGAACAGAAGACCCAGATCATACGCTGGCTCTGCACTGCTAAGCCCGAGTTTCACTCCAAACCAAACCTAACAACCAAGGTTGTTTTCTTCTAAGGCACATCATAGAAGCTATCATTCTAACCACCGGTTTATTACTTCATACCCAATAAAGTGACTCACTGTTTGCTTTACTGCAGCCTTATATTATTTTTTTAATGGGAAAGCTATAGTAGCTCGTATTCCGTGACACTGACCACCAATAACTGCGGGCTTGTTTTATTTGAGCGAGAATGTATTAAATAAGAACATATGTAGGAAAGAGAGGAGAATGTGCCACTGAAGCGGCCGCCCTCCTCCTGTTTACTCCCCAAACCAAAGGTTACAGAAGCCGCATGCAGTTGATTAAACCTGGCCCCTGGCCAGCTGAATCCATCGCTGCAGCACTCATCAAAATCAAGGGGAGAAATTAAAAATAATTAAAACTTCTAAAGGTAAAGTCGCAGATGGAAATTGTTTCAAGAGGGGTTGCCGGGAAGAAAATTACTCGATGAAGAAAAATCATTTCATTCTGTGAAACTTTGGAATATGATTTTTTCCAGCTTGAACAATTCGTTCGTACCCGTACCATACACAGACCTGACCAATAACAAGATCCGTCATCAGAAAAATACACCAAAAGGGGCAATGCGCCTATAGATAAGGAATCTGTATTTCATTCATAATTTATCTGCTTTCGTTTTCAATTTCTCTCTCTCTCTCTCTCTCTCTCTCTCTCTCTCTCTCTCTCTCTCTCTCTCTCTC
>JANHMN010000002.1:209460873-209507558 GCA_030674055.1 Rhabdomys pumilio | reverse complement strand
CTCTCTCTCTCTCTCTCTCTCTCTCTCTCTCTCTCTCTCTCTCTCTCCTCTCTCTCTCTCTCTCTCTCTCTCTCTCTCTCTCTCTCTCTCTCTCCTTTTTGCTGTCCTCTGCATTAAGAGAAGGTTCTGGAAGGTTTGATTGGGGTGGAGAACACTGTATTTTCCTGCACACTTCTGGGAAGGTCAGTAAACACCTGTGAATAGAGGGGGCTTCCCAGGCCCCTCTCAGCTTCTGCACTTCTGCCTCACCTTTGCCGGAGGCTCCACCTGAAGAGGGCGCTGTGGAGGCATATTTCTAACATTTCCTAATGGTCTTGATGGCACAATCTCTAACAGGCGGCTGTTCAAGACCTTCCTTGCTGGGGAAAAACTACTCTGCTCCTGAGCTACACTGCAGACAGCTCACAGACTGACAAGTTGTGTCTGCAATTACAAGCTGACAAGGCCATGGCATCTTAGTGAGTCGATATTAGAGATGATTTGTCTTCTTTTCGTATTCATAATGTTTTAAATATGAGGTTTGGCTATTAAGTTGCGGCAAGTTAGAGAAAACACTACCCAGCAGCGAAGAGGCTGGAAATCTACAGGAGTCCTGTGTAAACACAGACTAGTGTGGTCAAAAAGATCTCTGAGCCCTTGTATTCTCCTCAGGAAGAACCTGAGATGGGGGCAATGCCATGTTAGACACCCATGAATGGAAACAGAAGGGTAGTACCCTCTCAAAGTAAAATGACATATCAATAAAATAATCCAAACACAACCCCAAGTATAGTATGTGCCACTGATCTGTGAGGAACTCAACTGCTATCTA
This sequence comes from Rhabdomys pumilio, assembly GCA_030674055.1. Lineage (NCBI taxonomy): Eukaryota > Metazoa > Chordata > Mammalia > Rodentia > Muridae > Rhabdomys > Rhabdomys pumilio. Next base: position 209,506,747 of record JANHMN010000002.1, on the reverse strand, counting down.
GAAAAAATTTCTTGCTTTTATATATAATTTTAGGTTACAATTATGTGACTTTAGATCTCTTTCTTTTTTCCCTATTTTAATGAATATTTTATTTATTTACATTTCAGATGTCATCCCCTTTCCCCATTTCCCCTTTATAGAACCCCCATCCCATCCTCCCTCCTCCTTTTTGCTTTTATACCATTTTAATTATATGCAAGTATTAAGGTCAGTTCTAGGTTGAGGGACTAGCAATACAATAGAAACAAATAGTCAAGGAACAAACAAGACAATAAACACAAATAGTCAAAGAACAAGCACGGCAATAAAATTCCGAGTACACTCCCGTGATCACTGTTTCGTGATATATTGAGAACTGCTCTGACAGAAAAAGGGGGAGACTTGATGTTACAAATCCCCCAACACTAGTTCTTTAAGGGCTAAGCCGGATCAGATGTTTGTTTCTGGAATTAACTGAGTTGTAATAATAAAAACGTGCAGCATTTAATCGATGGCCTATTATAGGTGAACTTGAAACACCGGGCATTTCTACAGCCACATGAAAAGAAAAAATAAACAAGAACCTTCCCCAGCCCTTCACAAAGAACTTCTTCTATTTGATCTTCATAGCAACTGCGAGACAGGAATTCTTGTGAAGCTGGCTGTACACATGATGGAATGGGCTTACCAAAGTGATTTGTCCAAGCTCCCTGGGTTTGCCCTGAGCCACATGCGATACTATATAAAGAGCAGCAAAGTGAACCACTGAAAACCAACAGCTTTCCTGTCTCAGGGACAGAGTTGGCAATCGGTTCTATGGCTGACTTACTTCTTTACTCCGTGCCTGTTTCTCTATTGCTTTTTTTTTTTTTTTTAGAATTTCACTACAAAAACCACTCCAGCCTTTAACAGCCCATGGCTATTGTTGTTTTGTGTGTGTGTGTGTGTGTGTGTGTGTGTGTGTGTGTGTAGTATATGAGTGTTTTTTTGCCTGCTTGTATGTCTGTGCACTGTGTGAGTTAAATGCCTATGGAGGGTAGAAATGGAATTAAATCCTTTGGGGCTGGAGTTATAGACTGTTGTTTTTTGGTCATGTGATTGCTAAGAATAAAACTCTGGGGCTCCAGAAAAGCCACCAATGCTCTTAACCACTGAGCCATTTCCCTAGCCCAAGTTTATGGCTTTTGACTGAACCCACTGGAATGGCAAGGCCATACTCACAGGTCATGGAACAGGTGTGATTCTGTGTCCTCAGCTTTGGATTGGATGTGATTACAAAGCAGTTTGCTTGGAGTTGTCAAAATAGCTGTCCAGGGGAAGCAGGGCTCATTGATACCTGACGTGAACCTCCATTGTAGCTCAGATTTTAAAAAAAATGTTCTGGATCAGGACATAGAAGGAAGATTTTAAGCAGGACGCTTTTTGCATAAGAAGTTCTGATGGAGACCTAAAGAGACTTGATATTGGGTAGAATCAATGGCACATGAGTTTAACCCCAGAGGTGGGCAGGCCACTGTGAGTTTGAGACCAGCCAGGTCTACATAGTAAGTGACAGGACATTCAGAGGTATATAATAAGACCCTGTCTGAGAAAGTGGGAGGGAGAAGGAAGGGAGGCAGGGAGGGAAAAAAAGGAGAGAGGAAGGGAGAGAGAAAGAGAGAGAGAGAAAGAGAGAAAGAAATGGACAAGGTATGTGCGACCTCCAATCTCCAACAACTTAATATAACCTCTTACCTCTTTAAAGAAATACATTTTTTATTCAGCTTTATATTTGAAATTTTCTATTTTTAAAATTTTAAATTAATTCTATTTATGTGTATGTGTGTGAGTTTGTGCATGTGTGTGAAAGTATCCTCAGAGGACTGAAGAGAGAATTGATCCTCTGGAGTTACAGGAATTTGTGAGCCACCTGATAAGGGTGTTGGGAAGTAACTCCTGTTCCCTGTAAGGGCAGCACATGCTCCTAACTGCAGAGCCATGTCCCAGACCCTCTGATCTTTGTCTTAAAGTCTCCCCTTCATCTCAAATTGTATAAGATTTTGATTCATGAAGAATTTCATGAAATCACAACGAATATAAATTCTACCAAAAGTTAGATTTTCAAGCTTCTCATTAAAGAGGTCTGGTGGTTTTTCGTGTAAAACACTTACACATGACAACCTCTAGATAAATTATTATTTATTTTTTATTCAAACTAAAAAAGAGCAGATTTCAAAAAACTCACTAAATGTTATATACCAGTCCCTAAACATACTGGTGGCATTGTACACATGCAGCTGTTTGCAAGGTGCCCTTTCATAAAAAGGTAGCTATGTGGAGATTAGGTAACATTTCAGTCTGCCCTGTGTGATCTGCTAGATAGTTCGGATGCCCTAATGTTTCAATACATATGTCCTTGTGGCTTTGCCCGGAGGAATTGGATCTATACAAATGATGAGATACCTGGAGGTTGCTGGTCCAGACTGAAGCATTGTGGGTGACAGAAAACAAGTCCCTGCACAGAAATAAAGTGTGAACATGTTAATGGATGGCAATCCGTTTTCCTAAGTGTTAGTTGGGTTTCCTTTCCTGGGATGTTGCTCTCTTAGTAAGCCACGAAGTTAACCTTTATGTGTCAATTTATGAAGCTCGGAACACTGACATAATGATGTCAGAAGATTTTAAAGAGCAAGGCTTTGTCAGCATCAATAGCACTTATGGAATTCCTCATCAGTGCACCAACAACCTACTGATGCTAAATCATAAAGCTAACCATCCTCTTCACAGACTGAGGGAGCAGGCTGGTCTCTGCTGACCGGGAACTGTTAACTCTCCCACTTGTTTTCATTAAGATTCTCACTTCCTTGTTTAGTTTCCATAACACTAGCTCTTTGGACAAGGGCTGTTCAGTTGTTAGCCATTGACCTCTACTTTGTGGTTATCCACTGTTTCCTTATGAGTACATGTGCTTTATGCATTGGAGCAGGATATTATGAGATCTTCATGGACAGGGGGAATTCTATGCATTGAAAGCAAGCTTTTTCTACATAGTAAGTACCAGGCTAGACTGTCGGGGTACATTGCAGAGACTGGGGGGGCCGATTATGAATCAAACATCAGAGAATCACATGGGGTTCATTTTTCCTGCTACTGATGAAAATAGCTACACTGATCACGGTAGGGCTGGATAATGTTCACCTGACAATGTTATATTAAGGGCCATGAATTGGAAACTTGTTTCTTCATTTTAATGCCATAGCACAACTATCTTAGAAAACATTCTTATCTGATTTTAGTTGTTATAGCAAAATATTTAGGCCTGGGCACTTTAGAAAGAAAATATGTTGGTTGCCTCGTTATCTTGGGGTGGAGAATAAAACAATTCTGTATAATTCTGTATGATTCTCTTAGTGTTTGAATAACACAGTTCTGTCTGATGAAGTTCTCTCTGCCTGTGACACATCATAAAGCACAAAGGGAGCCAGCCACAAGCAGAAGAGGCTCTGCATAATGAGTAGCCTGACTTTCTGATAACCTGATCTTTGAAAATATCTCCAGTTCCAAGGCAGCTCCATTAGTCCCTTCCTAAGGTAGTGCTCTTGAACGGAGTGCTCTCCGGGGCTCTGCCTCTTAAAGATCCATCTCACTAAAGCCACACTCCCAGCACACAAATGGGGTAATACACACTTCAATTACATCCAAACCATAGAAATCTTGATTTCTAACCTGGAGGAAGGTTGATAAAAGTGAGTTAAAATGCTTTCATTTGGAAGGACAAGTAGAAGGTCTATGGGCATTAAAAACAATGAACAAACAAAACCATTTTCAATCACTTTCTATTTAGCCAGAGATAACTTCAACATAAAAGTCTACAAACAAATATACCAGTAATAGGATCCTATATGTAACCACTGTCCCTGTTTCTTCTTAATTTTTTTTTCTTATAGAGTTTGTTAAGCAGCTTTCAATCAGAGCCATAGTTTTTGACCCAGTTTTCAATGGGATGTCCATCAGTCTAGAGTGATTTTCATGATGTACAAAAAGTGGGATGAAGAACTGTAAATGCCTGTGCAGTCTATTTCTGAACCTTTGGCTTTAAATCAACTTTCAGCTTTTGCAGAGATTGAATAAAATATGTCTTGAAGCTGAGGGCCAAAACACACAACAGGGATGGCTTGTGCAACATGAAGATGACTCTCAACTCTCCAGTCCATGCTCACCGCCATGTGTGGATCCTCTTTGGGCTTAGAGGAGGGAGCTGCTTTCTAGATTTTGAAAGGACATCTACAGTTAGGTTCAGACTAAATCCCCAAGTTTAGTTTCGGGATGTTTGAAAACAGCAGCAATCCCAAAGGAACTGGCTTCGCCGATTGCGTTAACATGTTAAGAATGTTAAAGTCTCGTTCAAATGCTTGTTGTTTTTAACATTCTGCCCAGTTGAATTGGCTGAAGGGACATTTTCTGAGAACCCCAAAGAATATGGGTTTCTGGTGTGTTTTTGTTTTTGTTTAAATCACAGTTCATAACTTTGGGTTTTTGGATGTCACAAAGTTTGGGTAAATTAGGAAGCCAGACAATAAATGCAGTTGCTGAGTGGAAAGTTTAGATAATCCTGTGGTGACTGCATTTTTAAAAAATGAAATGTACTGTGATTGGTGTGATGCTTTGACTATTGAGTATAATGAACTGTGTCTGCCTGGGGAACTGGTTTAGTTGGTGCAAAAGTGAAGACCTATGCATGATTCCCAACTTATACAAAATGAAGCCTCTTTAGTGGCACTCACTTATAACCCCAGTGTTAGAGAGGCAGAAACAGGAGGAGCCCTTTATACTTGCTGGCCAGCCTAGCCATCTCAATGAGTTATAGGTCACTGAACTTAAAAAAAAAAGTGAATGGGAAGTGACTGAAGAATGATGAATGCCAAGACTATTATGCAGCCTCAACACTCATGGTTCATGGGCAAACATGGATACACACACACACACACACCAGAAAAATTCGGAGTGTGAAGACCCAGCCATCTGACCTTAGGCATAGCCAAGAGAATAGTTTTAGGTGATTAAAAGGAGGGTCAGTTTGGAGTTGACCAGATTCTGGTGTTCTAATTAGCTCTATCATTTATCACTTTTCTGACTTTGTGCAAAGGGCCTCATCACTACATAAGGTTAGAGATAAGTTGTCTACAGCAACAAGATGGGCCTACAAATCTAGTCTGCACTCTCATTTACTATTGGCATGCTTGGAAAGGCTGTCCTGCCAGAAAGAAGTGGTTCTAAAAAAAAAGGGTGTGTTTGTGACCCATCAACCCTAAATGCACATCTTGCAAAGGGGATGCAGATACCTTGGCAGCATCCTGGCATCCCCTTGTATTCCCAAATGCCAAAGCCTCAGCCTAGGTTCTGTGATGGCATTTGAAAGTCTTCCACCCAGGTTTCTCTATCAGTTTGTCCCTCTTTACTCTGTGCATCTCAATTTTTCAAGTGGCTTTTGTTTTCTACTTTAAGGGTATATCAAGACACCTGCAGAAGCTCCATCTTGCTTTTTTTTTTTTTTTTGTCTAGTCTTCAGCAGGCATTGGCAGGAACCTGGTGATGTCTTGTATTTATGTCCCTCTCATGGACTTTCCTCATCTTCTAGAAGGACCATGGAGGGAGATGAGATTAGTGGTTGAAGAATGGTAGGCCAATCACCAGGAAAGGTGATCTAAACAAAGAGAAGAGCGGTGTCCTGTTGGTTGAGATCATCAGGCCAGACTCCATCCCTAAGCCTGCATGACCAGTGAACTTGCAGGTCCTCAACTGTAATAGTGGCAGTTCTTGGTAGGGAGGAAGCTGAGCATCCTTCAAGAGACCATAGGAACTGAACTAGGAGATCTTCGATGGGATGGGAGTGTGTAAGGGTACGTTGCCACTTGACATATTCTGGACTTCTTATCTAGGCTTGCAAAGGGGAGCTCAAGCTGTATTTAATTTGATGGTTCTTACAAATAAAGAAGTATGGCACTTTTATACCTGAATGTCATGGAAAAATTTATGCCTGTCATAATAAATTTAAAAAGCTTCAATAAAATAAAATTATTTTTAAGCTATAATTAATAGCCATAATTCAAAAAAGGCAGTCCCTGAAAACCCTAGCCAAAAGTCAGGCTGACCCATTAAAATCAGGACCACAGCACTATCTTGCCAGATTGGCACTTACATACATCAGCCTAGTACACACAGCTGGGTTATTGCCCTGTTGAGAGACCTGAGGTAAAGCCGGCCCTTCACCCCACTCTTCAATGTGTACTGAGCCTCCAAGGAAGGGGTTTTCTTGTTGACAACCCCATGAAAGTGAGAGAGCAGCTACGACTTTCTCGAGAGTTCTGCTAGTTTCTCCTCTACCACAAGTCCATTTCTCCACTGACCATCTCTACCCTCACCTTTGCTACTGACCTCCAGACTCATAGCTCTATATGTAAAACCCTGCAGTAGAGAAAGGAGACACAAGCATGCTTCATCTTTCAGAAAAGGAACCTTATGAATGGAGAAGGCTCATGACATCTCCCCATGGTGTCTAACTGGAAGGCCTGGTGCTTGTAGATGAGTTGTTTCAGAGAGATAAACCCAGGGCTGTCTCCAGGGCTCCAGTGTGGTTCAGGTAGCTGATGACATAGTTATGAAAAAATCTCATTTCTTAGAGATTTATAGGTTCTTGAATTGTGGATAAGAAGTCATGGGCCTCTATCTAATCTTCCTGCTTGAAACCCCAGTCTGATGCTCAAATGTTATCTTAGAACTTATATATATATATATATATATATATATATATATATATATATATATATATATATATAATGAATTATTATATAATTATATAATAATGAATCTCCTGAGTCTGATCCTTGAAGACCTCACCCATCACCTTATTCTTACACACCATCTAGTTGGTCAAGGTCCACACCCTTCTTCCTCCCCTCTTTTATGCTGACTTCAGTGACCATGTTAGTTTCACTTCTAAACCATGTCTTACTCTTGTTCTACACTGGCATCCCATGGTCCATATATCACTATTCTGCTTGCCTGGGTACCAGGAAATTCCTAAGAGCAAACCCACCTATTATTGTTTCAATACCTTCCTTAAATCCAAATGAGTCCTGTTACTGTCCAGTTTCCAGCAGTTCTTCAATCACATGCAAAGTTCCAGGCATGGGTTCTTAAATCCACAACTCACAACCCAAACACCAGCTTTCTCATAACCTTGTTTCTGCATACCACACCTGGTCATACTGACCTTCTTTCTCCTCTACCTGCCATTACCTATTACACTTTGAAATGGTACTTACTGCTTCCTTGGGGAAGCTATACTGTATCCTTTACCTCCAGTGATATCTCGTGACTTCTAAAGTGGACTCCACCCATCTTCCACTTCTTTCTTTTACATGAGGAAGATATGGCCTTAGTGTGATCACTGCTGGCTTCTACCTACGTCTTTTATTGGTCTCAAATCACTGTAGTCTTAGTTCTGCCCTCACCTAGGTTCTGGCTTATTACAAATGTGCAATGACAACTCACTAAAAGAATGAACAAATGGTGTGGAAATTAGAGTTAGTTCACTTTGTATATATTACATAGGGTCTAATATACAGCAAGCAGTCATTAATTGGAAATGGCTAGAATTGTATATGCAACTGTGGTTTTTATTATCATTTTCAGGAGGTAAGGTCTGTGGCATACAGTGGGCTCTAGTATGCTGTGGTGGAGTGAGGGCTCCGATCTCTGATCACCCCCTTTAATATTCCAAACAGGGCTGCCCAAAAGGTACTGGTTTCACCATCTGCCCTTCTTCCAGTACACAGCTTCCATCAACGGTTATGATCTATGGGTCTCGGTCCTTTTTTAAGGACTCCAGGGACTTTTAAGTGGGTAATTAAGCCTTGAGATATTGGTCTTAGGAATATCATTCAGGCCCCAAAATATTATATTCATTGATATTTACCATACGGACCTAAAGAAAGGAATTCATGGCTTAATGATTAAACTTCACATATGTTACAGATTAGAGTCGATATATCCTGTGACATATTTAGATAACACATTTCCCAATTCTTCTGCTACTTCAGTCCACGTTTCTTTTATGAAACCAGATTAGTTATCTCTTGACTACTATATGTTCCTCATTCATCATTTTTTAAATGTTCCTTACAATGGAAAAGGGCAAACACATCTTTTACATTTGAAATGAAAACTCTCTTTTTTATGATAGGTAGAAGAAAGTGATTCCAAAGTTTAAAAGTTTTACCTAAAAGATTGAAATGCATCAACTGCGCCGATGTTAGCCAAGAAAACTCTTTGAATTGCCTTAAACAATGGAAGGATTATTGCGAGAGAACATTGTTCCAGGTAATAACTTAAGTAACAACAAAAGTATTTTCTTCTGATACAACAGAGATGGTTGTTTTAAAAATAAAAAGAACAAGAGAGACATATTTGCTGTGTCATTTACTGGAATGTTTGACAGAAGAGAAAGTCCTGAGATGATGTGGGCTTAGTTCTTGGAAGCCATTTTCCCTGATGGCTGCCCTTTTTTTTTTCTTTTCTTTTCTTTTTTGGTTGTTTCGGGATAAGGTAAATTATGAGTGTTCACCTTTGTGAAAAGTTGGCTCTAACTATCTGGCTCTGTTTCAATAATCTTCAAATTTCTTCCTAGATTGAAAAAGGGAAGAAAAATAGTTGCAAATGGATTGATGGACACACTGGTGATTTAGGGGAATGTAACTATGTTTACTTCACAAATGTCTAAGTAGCATATTATTAACCACTACAATTCACCTAAAGCAACAGTAAATACTTCATGTGAGCCTAATGATCAGCGTATAGATTCTCAGTGTACCCTTTGACCTTATTAAACAAATCTCCAAGGCTCAGAATTTATAATAATAATTAGGACTTGACTGGGTTAGATTCTTCTCCATTCTTAGTTTTTAAAAATGGTTTCAATAAACAAACGGGTAGCAAGAGAAAATGCTCACATAAGTTATGAATCTTTCTGGTATCTGTAGTCATTCTACTCACTATCGCCATTGTGTCCAAGGAAGAGCGTCATTCTGCTTCCAGAGAAAAGGAGCCATGAGATACTCACTAGGTCGTTGAAGACCACATAGAATTTTTATTCAAGGATTTTTATTTTCTGGAATTTCTAATCTTTGAGAAATTTGCTAGGGACTAACCCTTTCCACTATATGCAAACTATATTGTAATATAAACTCAAAACTGCCAAGTAGATAATGGTCTATATACGGTCAGATGTCTCAGCAACCAGTGTGTTCATGTGCTTTCTTCATTGTTAAGCTTTTATAACTATAACACCTTGTGTACCTTGCTGTCTTTTTTTTTTTTTTTTGACCCATTTTTTTGCTGTTAGTGGAGCTTTCTGGGTCCTCATAGTATAACAAATACATGTATCAACTGCTTCATAAACATCAGAATTTAGGTACTTTCAGGGTCCAAAACATCAGCAGTTTGCCCATTCCTTTAATGATCTATCCAACAAAATGCATTGCCTGTGAGTTCCCAGAATTGCTTGCTGAGACATGATATTTAAGACAGATTTTCAGACACTAAGTCAGTGTTGGTTAGAAATAAGTGTATTTTGTGCACTGACTACAGATAACAATAATGTTCTGTATAACTCAGGAAAACAAATGTAAGAAAGGATATTGGAAGATTTTTCTTCCTAAATCCTAAGTGTTTGAGGAAACAGAGGTTTATCCTGATTTAAACACTTAAGTGTACACAAATATGAAAGACTGTATACCATTAATATGTATATCTTTTTATCTTTGTGCATATATGTATGTATATCTGTATGTGTGTCGTGTGTGTGTGTGTGTGTGTGTGTGTGTGTGTGTATCAGCAAGAAGACAACCTTGGGTATGGGTCTTTGCCTTCACTTCCACCTTCTACGAAAAGATGGGGTCTCTTGGAGGAAGAGGAGGAGCAGACAAAAAGACTGCTAGAAAATAACACAAGAGTCACAGCTGTGGAATGAATGAGGGAAGGAAGAAGGGCCACATGGGAAAAAGCCTCAGACTTCAGTAGCATAGGAATTGTGCAGCCTCTGTGCAAACAGAGGGGAAGGTTGAAAAGTGCCACAGCTGCAAGCTGTGTAGTGGTTATTCCCAACAGCTACTTAGCATGTTCCATGGTTTAAGTGGTTTGTCTGCACACCTGCCCCTGATAGTTAATTTTGTATGGCAATTTGACGGGGCTAAGGGATTTCCAGATAGCCCATGAAGCATCACTTCTCACTTTGTCTGGGCAGGTATTCCCAAGAGTTGAGTTGATAGACCAAGTAAAGTTGCACCTTCACCAATGTGACAGGCCTCAGTTTGCAGAGGACATCGGGAGAATGAAAGGCTGACACAGGGTGAACAGTGGTCTTAATCTGGAACATCGTCTCCTGTCCTCAGAGATCAGAATGCCTTGCTGTGGAACTACTGGTTCAAAGTTTACAAAAGTTTTCCAGTGGTTCCCCAGCTTGTCACAGACATATGAAACTTCTCAATAGTTATGTGAGCTGATCTCCATAATAAAACTTCTCTTATAGGTTATCCCACTCCCGTTTCTCTTGAGAAGCTTAGCTGCTATAGCACCCTATGGTATTTAAAAAAGAATGTGTAAATTGCTTATTTTCGAAAGACCACTGTAAATATTCAAACCACTAGAATTGAATTCCAGATTTAGTTCTACCCCTTGTTATAAGGTCCTTGAAAATCTGTTGGGTAGATAAGGACAATTTCCTCCACTGATAGGTTTTGTTACCCTATGGCTACAGTTGTTACATGTTTAAATGATCACTTAGCAGCCAGTACTAGCAGATGGCTCATAGCTACTAGTTTCATAGCACCGTGCCAGTTCCACTGGTATTCTAACTACTGGTACCACTCTTAAACCATAGAAACATGATATGATGGAGGAAACCAAAAAGAGTCTCCTGAGGGTCTACTTGGTTCAGCATTTCAATTTGGAATCCTATGACTGAGTGGTCTAGATCTAACATATAGCAAAATTAGACATCATAGAAAGTGCGTGTATAAAGGGAATTTCAGGACCCACCAGCAGTTAAATAATGACACAGAGACTTATTAATGTCTGCAGGAGCCTAGGCCTTTAGTTTGGGCTACCTCCCAACTAACTCGTTTAACAATCGTATTATCCTAGCCCACAACCCACTATACCAAGTGGCTAGTTGTTTACCTCACTCTCTGTCCAAGTACAACTGACCACCTCCATGTCCCACTGACAAATTCTCCCTGAGTGATCCTTCCTAGGGAGACGCTCTCTCAACCCTGAAATTCTGCCTTCCCTTTCCTGCCTAGCTATTGACTGTGATGTCTTTATTAAGTCAATCAATGAGTGAGAAAAAAAAGAATGTTTCTAAAATATTGAGGCAGGTGATGAGCCATAGGAATATAATACTAAAGTCTGGCCAGTGCTCAGCTCTCGGCTGGTACAGAAATCAGTATTTGAATATATAGAGAGAACCTTCACACAATGTACAAAAAGGTTACCCTAACATACCTTAGAAAGTCTTTTGATTGATTTTCCTCTTCCTATAGACTCCCTTTGATAATCAGGATCACATATCATATTTACATTACAGTTCATAACAGTAGCAAAATTGAAGTCATGAAGTAGCAGCAAAATACGTTTATGGATGAAATCACCACAACACGAGGAACTGCATTAAAGGGTTGCAGCTTTAGGAAGGTTAAGAACCACTGCAATAGACTGTATGAGTCCAGTTCACTGCAGTGAAGGTGCTCTCCAGAGGAAGAAGTGATGCTTCAAACTTCTACAAGTCTCCATCCACATCAGCAACATCTTTTCTTCTATTGGTTCAATTCAGTGGGATGAATACAAGCTCAAGAAGAAGAAGAAACATTTAACTATCTGTAAGTCTCAGTCAACATCAGAGGTCAGCTCTACAGTGTTCAGTGGATGCCCTTATAGTCTATGTCAGTTCATAGTTCAAGAAAAGTCAGAAGATAATTATAGGAACCTATGGCATGTTCAAGCAGAAATGTTACATTACAACAATAAGTGCACATCTTGCAAGATCTTTCTCAAATAGTAATTAACATAAAAATAGTAAAGTTCGTCTCAAGTGTTTACCAAAGTCTTCAAAGCATTTCAGACAAGGTGACACAATAGCAAATGAAATAAAATGGAATTGATGTAATCCTACTTGTTACTTTTCAAAAGAACAGAACTTGATGAGAGCCATCATGAGGGGGCAGACCAAAAAACAGTGTAGCCAGCTATACTGTTGAATTACAACTGATACTAGGAATTAAATCAAACAATAGCTCCTCACTCTCATGGCTGGGGAATGTGCCCATTGTCGCTGAAAAATCTTTGAGACAGGCATAAATCAAAGTTGCCCATTTCTTCTAATAGAACAATGTCATGAGGGTCCATCAACTTCTTAATGGTTTTTTTTTTGTTATCTTTCTATGCCAGGACACCGAAATGAGAGTTCAATACTGCGTATGTTGTCTAAAATATCACTTTCAACTTCGTATGTAGCTTTGGTGCCTTTGGCATTTGGTACAGAGCCTGCAAGGAAAACATTTTTTTTTTAATTTTTTTTGGTAGTTTCTGATTGCTTTGAATGGAAGCAGCAGAGCATCACCACCACTGGATTCTACTGGACAAGTCCAGGTTTAAGGGGAAATGCTAACAGATTCTATTTGTCAATGGACTGTAGACCAAAGCTGCTGTGGTACCTCTAAGTCCACACAATATAATCAAAGCACATTGCAAAGAATAGTGGATAGGGCTGGAGGAATGGATCAGTGACTCTCTTTCTAGAATACACAGGTTCAAAACCTAACACTCAAATGGAAGCTCACAACTGTTTGTGACTCCAGTCCAAGGGATATGATGCCCATTTCTGGCCTCTGTGGACACTGCGTGGTACACAGACATACATTCATCCAGGCAAAAACTAACATGCATAAAAATAAATGAAATACTTTTCTTAAAGAAAAAAACCAGTAGTGCCTAGAAGGATGAGTTGTCTGTGAGAAAATCTGATGCCTGATTTACATTAGTGAGGCATAAATTGCATATGACAATCTGCCTTACTAGATACAATTACTTTTTTTAACTCTTTGAAGTCCAGGTGATTGATTGATTGCACATTAGGTCATAAATTTGTATGGATGGGCTCCAGTAGCACAGGCTCCTTTCCATTATTCCTCACAAAGTGTGCCTTTCTGTGTGGCACAGGCAGGCACCTCAGCTGAATCCAAGTGCCCTTCTCTTTGACTTTCGTTTTCTTTTGAGCCTTCTTCATCTGCTTCAGGAAGCTGTCTCTGCTCTTCGAGTGCTCAGTCTTCACATTAATTCTCATGGCCAGAGTCTTGCTCTTTACTTGCTTGTTTATAATAATGCCTACCGAATGCTGGGTGACATTGTAGACTCTTCTGGTTTTGCCGTGGTAACACTTATGGAACACTCTTTTTTGAACAGTGCCCATTCCTTTGATGTCTACAATATCACTTTTCTTTTAGATTCACATGCATGTGGCCAAAGGAACAGCTCCATGTTTCCTAAAAGGCCTAGAGAACATACACCAAGTACCCTTCCTCTTTCCCCTTGTGTTGGTCATTTTGGTGAGATGGTTGCTACGGCCAAAAAACTACAATGACATTTTAAAACATATCTTCTAGGGCTTTTTTTGGCATATTTTAAAAGCAATAAATAGCATTTGCCTGCAGCATGGATGGGACAGGCATAGGATGAATCATCCTGTCCTGGGAATTGGAGGGCCAAGATTCATTTGCCTAATAATCCCACCGGTATTCTCTCCTCCCAAACACTATCCTAGAATCCAGCAATCAACAAGGATTATCCCTGGTCATGGCACTCATATTGTGAGGGTTGCTTTCACTGCTGATTAAAAGGAGTAAAATATTGTTCCTGCCCCCCATAAACAGCTTGTTAAAAGTACAGGGAAGTAGGTGAGAGAAGAACTTTATTAGCTGTCCATGTGCTGTGTATAAATACCAGGCAGTAATACCTTTAAGGAGAAATTCTTTGCATGGGTCTCAGTCCATCAGAGCACTGAGGTTGAGCCTTCAACTCTTTTACCACCTCCAAAAAGACATCCCATTATGAATCTATTGGGGATTAATGAAGTCATTGGGCCATCATAGACACAGCCCCAAGATGTACTCTAGCTGTTTATTAATTCAAATCAATCCTAGGATCAGAATTAGCCATATCCGATTATAGTAGCATTTGTTCCCTGCAGCTTATTATTTCTAAGGGAAAGTGGCAGCAATATCAGGAAGTTTTTCATAGGTGTGACCCAAGTTCCACTCATATTCCAAGACATCCATGGACTATGCTCAGAGTCATAGCTTTAATGAAAACCACCATGACTGATGCTTGTGAATGGTCTCTGGCCAGAGATGACCTGTTCTCTGGGTAAAGTCTGAAGCATCCAAGCCTGATGCTCTTGGGAGCAGACCCTGAAACATCAGTAGGCAAGATACCATATAGAATAGATTCCAATTTCTTTATTATTTATGTGGGGCACCACTGGAATGTCTGTCACGCAGCTTCCCAAAGATGCCCTGAAAAACTGAGCCCTAGAATTCTCTGTTGATTCCTTCTCTGACCTTGCCACACCTCCTCTTCTTCACAGGATATTCAGAGACCACCTCTTGATACATGTTGGATCTTAAATGTCTTGCAAAGATTGTGTGTTAAAGGCTCAATATCTAGTTTGGAACTCTTGAGAAGTGGTGAAGCTTTTAGGTGATTGATCGTAGTGGGGAGATCTTGGCTTACTAGGGATTTGTCCTTAAGGGCCCCTCTAGCTCTCTTTTTGTTTTCTGGTTGCCATGAGATCATCAATTACAGTATAACATGCTCCCATCATGATACAATGTTTCATCACAGGAAAGCAATGGGTCTAGCTGGCCAGGGGGCTAGCATGTTCAAACCTGAGCTTGATGAAACCTTTTCTTTTTATTTGTCTCAAGTATGTTCTAAGCTTAATGGAATGCAGACCAACACATGTATCAATAGACCAAGTGCATCTGTTATACTTGAAATTCTAGATAGAATACAATCTTTTCTCTACCTCGTCTTTTTTTCACCATCAGAAACTGTCTCACTTTCTAACCAGTCTTAGCAAATTTGTATTCCATTCAGCAAGATGAACAGTTCATTCTATTCACCTATTTTCAGAAGATTGGAAAGTCAGAAGATAATTTCACAGAAGTCTATTGTCTGATATATGGAGGCCAAGCCTGTCAGCAAAGCAATCAGCAGCCCCTTTTGTCATCAACCCTGATCCGGAGGTGGAAGATGGCTGTTCTGTACAATCTGTTTCCAGCCTGTGACAAACGGTACCGCCATTATCTTGGCTAAAATGTTTCACATCCTTCACTACTTATTTCTTGACTCAGAAGCTTTAATTAACCAGTTTGAGTTCATTTTGAATCAGCTCTGTCTAGAAATAATGAACCTGTACAGTTGAAAATGTCACACATAAGTATGCCTCGGACCTCTTGCATTTCCCCTACAGAGCTCCTGTCCCAAATAATTTTGGAAATGGCTTTCATATTTCTTCCATTTATAGCAAAGCATGACCAAAAACAAACTAGTAAATCTAAGTAAGACACTTTTTTCTCCTTAAGTCTCAGTCATGCAGTGCAGTCACATAAGCAAGCACTAAGATTTATAGTCAATTTAGCCTTTGTGCCCAGTTTCTGGTTGTGTTTATGCTAGCTTGGTCTCCATCAAAATGATGTCCTAATTAAATCTCAAAAATGGGTAGTTGCCTCTGCTCTACCAATGAGATCATTCTACCACTGCTATGCATCTACTGTACTTGAAATTTTCTAATTCTCTCTGTCTTTCTCCCCCCTGCCCCTTGCTCCCTTCTCTCTCTCTCTCTCTCCCTCTCTCTCTCTCTCTCTCTCTCTCTCTCTCTCTCTCTCTCTCTCTCACACACACACACACACACACACACACACACTTTTCTTTCTATGGTAAGTTTGTTCTTTAATTTTCAATAATAACTTCTGGAACTCTATTTTGAAAATCCACTTCCCCATCATATCCTACAAAAGTCCCAAATCAATCTCTAGTTTGAAGTGTATCCTTGCCGACAAGCCAGTGTTCTAGCATCCCCATTTAAAAATGTAGGAAAAAAATAATGTCAACTAATCTAATAATCAATGGCCTGCCCCTGTCTTTTTTCTCTCATGGTTTGGAGAATGACAATCTGCTGCTGCTCCAAGTGAGCCTGTATCCTGTGCCTCTCAGAGCTCCCTATGTCCAAATAAGGAACAGAGGCAGTTAAAATGTGGAAAATTAAGAAAATGCAGAACACATCATTAACTCATACGCTCAGGAAGCTGTGGCAATCGTGACTGCTCCTCACATAAGGCCCACTATAGAAGAAATATATATTCTAATTATTTCCAGTTTAGATATTCCCAGTGTGCAATACACAGCCTCAACGGCTCCCTGTAGAAGAAAGTAAAACTGGGCAGAGAGAAGGCAAGAAGAAAGTTAGAGGTAATGCAGAACATTCACAAACCATCCTCACATTGCCCTGAGCAAAACTCTTCCTTTTATTTTACAGAAAAAGCAATTGATTTCCCTTATGCACAGCCTCTGTGTTCAGATCCTGTTTACTCATGAGTTTTGACAGGTTTACCCCAAGCAGCTTTGCAAGCCAGCTGCTCCCCTCACAATCTCCATGCTTATCATTCTTTTAAGCTGAAGGGAAAATGCACAACGTCCAGGGCTCTCTGGGTTGGAAGGCAGGCGGCAGGAACTGTTGACATAGTTTATTTTTTGCATTAGATTTTCAATTATAGAGAATGCCATGGCTAAGAACTTTGATTCAGTGCTCCCCTTGCTTGACATCTATCAAGCAACAGAAAGGGCACCTAGTCACTTCTACTCAGCTCAGGGTAGAAAACTCTGCAAAGTGGCTGATAAGGTCTCTGTGTTCCTAACTCAATGAAAACCAAAGAGGAGTTTTAAGTGCACAAGCGTCTGTGGTTTGGCAGTTAAACCATGGGGAAGGCTTCATGGAGTGGAGAATCTAGAATTCACCACTTAGTATACAATAATGCCTACAGATACTTTCAAGGGCATAGTCCACACCCCTCTTGCCTCCTGATGTGAAAAAATAAAACAAATTAAAAAAAAATCCTACCTCATTTTCTTCCAATGATTTTGTTACCTGTTGTTGGTCTTTTTATGCTTAATAACTTTATCCTCCCAAGTTTTTATCACAATGGTTGTTTATACTGAAAAGCTTTGACACTGTTTTAGGCGGAAGAGTAGCTAAGATTTCTGTGTTGAAGAAATAGATACATATATATGTATATTTTCTGATGTTTTCTTCATACAGTCATTTTACTAAGTTGAAGAAGGGATGCACCTTCGATTTATTGTGACTTGCAATTTAAACCTTTTATCTCCATGGGAGACCAGTATTTTTCAGGAAAAGAAATCCATCTTGAAAATAATAATTATAGCATTATTGTTATAACACGACTTTTCACAAAAGCCCTTTGGATTCTAGAAGCCTTGATTGGACCTGAAGCAAAACCATGGTTATGATATGGCTGTATACAGGTGTGATACCTGAATGTACACCAAGGAGAAAATATCCTAGAAAATTGAACTGTCTTGGGACAGAAAGAAAAGCCACAAAGCATGCAACCTGCCCCCTCCCCTTAGAGGAATAGTTATGAAGATGGGCCTAGGTTTAAGCTAATCCTTCACCCCATTCACTGTGTTTGCCAGCTACACGAATTCTTACTGGTCCCCTTATTCCAAATATCCAATATATTTACTGGCAGTTCTTCCTGACTTGGGTGTTTATTCTCCAAGACCTGAATCATAGAGTACTGTCACCACATCTTCTTCCAAAAGAGACATCTATGCCATAGCTGCTACAAGAGCTCCCCTTGGCTCTATCTTCCCTCCCTCTAGCACCCTCCTCCCCAGCAGCCACATTCCAGAAGGAACATGTCTGTCTGTCTCTGTGTTCTCCTTAGAGTTACGACTCAGCAAGGTGCCACCACCAGAAATGTCTGTTACATGAGTACATATAAAATCATAGCAAAAATATGTATTAATATATGCCTACAGATCCATGCTATTTTTAAAGTGAATTTTCAGAAAGGTTGTTGCCAGCTACTCCTAATTCACTGTGAATCATAGTTTACATTTTACATTTTTCTTAATGGAAGGACCACTGTTTGCAGATTTTTAAAAAATTGCTTTAGAAGTATCAATTATTGTAAAGGTTAGTTCACGGTTTCTCTGTTGGAAAAAAAAAGCCCAATTAAATGTGCGCGTGTGAGATCGTTAGCACATTTTATATGACCTATTTCAAAGCAAGATGGGCTGGATTTCCTAGGATAACTTACAACAGCAACAAAAACATATAGAAGCAGGTAGCCAAGACTGATTAAGAAAAGGAGGAGAGAGAGAAGGGGAAAGCGAGGAGTGAGAAGAGAGGAGAGAGAAATTATAGGAAGAGCTAGAAGATAAAAATAGAAAGACTAAGAGGGGAATTGATGCAGTGGAGAAAGAGGAGAGATACAGGTCATCCATGAGATAATGAAGTCCGTAAGAGTGACATGCTCAAAGTTCACCCTGCCAACATAACAGCATTAAAATTCAAACCTGAGCTGTTCAGCATCCAAAACCATGTCTTCTCAACACCACCACTAATCTAATTTATGATAAAAACTTGAGTTCTAGTGCATACCAGGACTCTGTACATTCATTGCTCCACAGTCATATATTACATTTTTAAATGAATATTTAGGTCTTTTTATATTACATAACCATTAGTAAATACTTGAGACTATAGCATTTTTACGATATTATATACTATCACACATTTTATAGTTTTATATAATATTTTATTCGGTGTATTTATTTTTGCAGTATGTTCAATACACTTTTTAAAAATCCATTCTAAAGTTACAAATAGCTCAAAGGCCATTGTTATAATAGAGTACTCTGATTTTGATTATGCAGTCTTGTGGTGGAATTTTATACTCGTATATTCTTGTTTCAGCTTAAATAACTCCCATTATATTTTTGTAGAGCTGGCCTAGTGGTAATTGATCCCTTTAAATCTCACCTGTCTGTTGAAGACTTTAACTTATTTAGGAAGGACAGTGTGGTCAGGTGGAGTTTTCTTCCTCTGGGCGTTGTGATTGTGTCACCCACTCTTTGATGATCTGCAGAGCTTCGGCCACAAACTGCTGACAGCCTCCGCTAACTTTCCAAGCATTCTTTTCCTCTCTTGCTGCTTTCAAAGTTCTCCTTGTCTTTGAGTTTTGATATTTTTTATTATTATAATAAAAAGTTTTGGTAACGTCTCCTCTCTCTCTCTCTCTCTCTCTCTCTCTGTGTGTGTGTGTGTGTGTGTGTGTGTATGTGTGTCTGCCTCTGTCTCTCTCTCTCAGCGATTTTTCTTGGAAGGTTTTGAATTCATCTCCTTGAACCTTTCTTTCTTTCCCTAGCTTTGAGACATTTCCAGCCACTACTCATTTGGATATGCTTCCTGTCCAGCTCTCCTTTCCCCTCCTAATGTGTTGCTCTTGACTGTACCCTGTAACCTCCTCCTTTCCTCCTCCTTCTTCTTTCTTCTCCGAGTGGATGAGTCATCCACCTTGAAGTTCATGTCCGTTATTGAAGCTTTCTAGTACATTTTAACTTCTTTCATTGCATTTCCTCTGTTCTAAAATTGTTTTTCATCATTTAGGTTATCCGTTCCTTGTTTGCCTAATGTTAAGCTGTTTGCTTATGTTCCTTTAAGGCTCATTGGGTTTCTCTGAAATCCAATTATATTATATATATATTTCTCTTTCCCATCAGGAAATTCATGTATCTCCAATTCCTTTGGTTCAGTCACTAGATGTTAACTATAGTCCTTTGCTTAGTACTGTAGGACAAAATTAGAGTTCTCCTTGCCTATTTCAGGACTGGCTTTAGTGAGGGAAAGTGTTTGTCTATTTGGTTTCAGGGAGGCACATAAGACATACTGTAGTATCAGGTGTAGGGGCTTGGGTACCATGTGCAGGAGACTATAATAGCTTTAGCTTAGCATCAGAGGATCATTGTCTTTATAAGTCAACTCTAATTTTACTCAGTATTATTTTTTAATTTTCTTCTATTTGATTCAGTTTCTTTCCTACCTCTTTGGTTGTAAACACTAGATAATTTACAATTGTGTTCTTTTTGTAAGTATAGCATAGATGTGTTTATATTGTTACTTTTCATGCAGTTTACTTTAATTTTAGATATTTTATGTGATATTTGCGACCTTGATTTTCTTTTAAATCTCTTTCTAGATGTACTTTATAGTTTCTTAATACTGCGTTTGCTATGGTTTTTTTTTCCCCTCATTCTAATTTCCCGTATCTTATAGTCAGTGTCCTCTTCATAAAACTCCAGGCTAACCATGAGTAGTGACTCCAGTCTAATATCATGATAAAAAAGTAGACAAAGATGAATTGAAGCCTATTTTATGGCTGCTGGCCACGATATGTCAGAATTGTCAAAATCATCAAAAACAATGAAAGCCTGCAGAGATTAAAGATACATGGCAACTAAACATGACGTATCACCTTGGACAGAATCTTGGAGCAGCGAGAGGGGAAAACAGGGGGAAAAAAGGTGGATTCAGTGCAGGGTTCAGAGAGTGGTAACATATCAGTGTTCTTCCCTTAGCCAGGAGGAAGGCGCCATGATCACAGAAGACATGATCATTTCCTAGGAACTCTCCAGAGTCTACCAAGGACTTCTAGAAACACAAAACTATTCTTCAGGAAGATTATTTGAGTTTTAAGAATGCTAAACCAAACAAAAACAAAATTCTTTTCCATTCCCTGTCTCCCCACTCAGCACACACTGCTTATGTCCCCATCAGCAGGCACCACTGGTCAGTCTGTTCTCCTCAGTCCTTATACGTCACTCACTGTTTGCCTATTTCTCTTACTCCACCCTGGAAACTTTCTGTAGGTCCTTCAGAAGTCAACCAGGATCACTTGGGATGCTGTTCCCACATACTACTTCCAAGGCCCATGCATCATTCACTCTTACCCACTTCATAGTTCAATGTAAATATTTTCATTAGAGTGACGTACTTATGAACATTTTTCTTAAAAGTATAATGTCTCCAAGATTCCTCTTTATTCTCTATTCCCTTCCTTTTTTTATATAACACATATAAGTTCATATAACACACATTCACATAATGTTGTTTGTTTGTTTCCATTCATTAAAACCTAATCACTTTAGAGTGGAGATGTTTTCATGGTTTAATCACTAATGTGTCCCTCAGAACTAAAAACATAATTACATAATAATAATTCAATGAATGTTTATTGAATTAAACTAATGCTATGGGGATGGGTGCTATTTTATCAGGATCGCAACAAAAATGGTACCAGTCTGGCTTTGGTGTATAGCAATGAAGATGAACTAAACTAGGCAGTTTCTGGATGTATTCAGAAATGGGATGTGTTCATGAAATTGGCATTAGTGATGAATTAGGTATAAGACTTTTTTGAGAAAAGGTGACTGCAAGGGTAACTCTTGCATTTTTGATGAAGTTGAGACCATTTAAAGAACCCCCCCCCAAAAAAAAAAGACTTCATGGAGGTGTTTGGGTACAGAAAACCCAGGGATATGTTTGCAATTTTGGATCTGAGACATCCAAATCTTGATATTCAGAATGAGTTTAGATTGAGAGGAGACTGGAGCTAGAAACGGTGGCTTGAGCAACATCAGTGAACAGATGACCTTAAAGATAAACTAAACAACTACCAAGAGATAGACACAAAAGAGTGGAGAACCAATTACATCTCACGAACTTAAGCATGAAATGAAGGGAGTTACAGACTGCAAGGAACATTAAAAGATTAGGCCATGCACATGGGAGTGGAACTCTGATCAGAAACAACACCAAAGGCTTTGTGTGGATATTTTAAGCAGAAAGCAGTTAGCAGCCTATAATGTAGCTAAGAAGTCACTAAGATGAGGGGCTAAAGCCTATCACTGGCTTTGGTAAGAGACGCTCAGCTATGTTTTGCTTCTGCATTTCCTCTGAAGTATTGGGAAAGAGAAGACTATAGACAGGTATCTGGGAGAAAATAAGAAATCTTGAATTAAAGAAGTTATGATAGCCTGGAAGGAAGAGAAATGCAGAATCTGGGATCTCTGTGATTTCATGATTAAGGTGCTAGCAAAGGTACATTTATCACCAGGCAATGATCTAGAACAGAATAGTGCCTATGGATGCAAATATATGACCACTGGAAGATTCGATAATGAAATAGTAAGAAATAAAACCAATGGATTCCATCTAAATTCATTCAAGAAACATAAAAGGTTACAAATTAAATAACAGTGATCAAGCTCTTAATTTATACACAAAGACAGAATGAGGTAGATGCGTCTATTAATGCAAAAGTGTTTCAATTTTGATCTAGAAACTCTTCAGCTTTCCTGTCTATAAAGCCCTGCTATATGCAATATAACACAAAGGTTATGGAAAAAGGTTTAATTGCACAAATGTCAACTGACAGAAACTTGACATATCGATGGTGTATTTTCAATAATTTTGCTTCTGATTAGAAAAAGATTAGACAAAAGATAACCAAAGTGAAAGTTCAGACTTTGTCAGACTTCACTGTACAGCCACACTCACCTCTGTTGTCTAGTAGCACCCAAGCTGACTAGAACAGCTAAGACACTGGGAGCAGAAAGGCACACCCAGATTCCATGTTTGTCAAGGGAAGCTGTTGAACTACTTAGACAGGAAACCCTGGTTAGTTCTAGAAAAGATGGTGCAAAGCAGCCAGAGTAGGGAGATGCTCAGGAGATAAAATATATTGGAACTGGGGTGTCCATGCCATATCTAGTACATATAAATTATTCATTAAAGTATGGAATTACTTCTGGAGATCGGAACCATAAAAACAAAAGGAAAAGTACATCATTGGTGCTAATAAAGGGAACTTAAGTGATGGGTGACAGCATCTGTTTTCCCCCAAGCTCCACAAGGCTAAGCTCCATGTCTGTCCTTACTTCACACTGCACATGTAGCATGTGGAAGGCAGTGTTCAGCAAAAATGGGTTGAAAGAAGGAAAGAAAATGGTGATAAAGAGAGGAGGTTGAGAAGAATGGAAGGACCAAATAAATGAAGAAAAGGAAGGAAGGAACACAGAGGCAATGGAGTGAGAACAAGGGAGTTGGGCAGCCTGTGGAATACAGTCTGAGGAACATGGCTTGTTATTTCTATGTTCCCTTATTCTATAGACATTTATATTGAGACTATCACATGATGAACACCCAAGCATCTGCAGGTGGAGCAGGGCACCAGGGTTCTGAGTATTGGAATATTATTGAAGCAACATGGGTGAGGGTACAAGTTAGTTTTCAACCTAAACAACTGTGAACTGCCCCTGATAACACTCAGAGCTGTGGGATGATGATAGGACAGGTCTGATGCCCTGTCTCAACTGTCTCCTTCTCTTCTGCTTATGTCCCCCACACGCCCATTTCTGTAAAACATCACAGCATGTCTTCTTTTCATTCTACCTCTGTCTCCTTTCTTAACCTATGTATTCATAGCCAACTAACTCAGTGGCCTTCCCCTTTGTTGGTCTTCACCTGTGTTTTCTTTCCTTTGTCCCTGCTCTTCTCAAATATGAGATTCAGAAGAAAGACTCTGCTCCACATGCAGTCAGTCGGCCGCTGCAAGGAGTAATCATCTTTTTGATCCTGACCAAAACGTCATCATTCATCCAGGTTACAAAGTTAACTGTGTTTAGGGCAGTGTATCCACTGGTTTTATGGCCAGTGTGCCCCCCTCTGCTGTTCACTGGAAGCTGGGCAATTGTCACAGGCATTGTGTTCAGAGGAACCTGTCTGTCTCCTTTACAGTCCATTTTGTCTTTGGACTTGATGAAATCTGTTCCAACTTCCTTATTATATTTGTCAAAGAACAGAATGATATGAGAACAGCTGAAATATTTATTTTGCTTTTTTAAAAAAATTCTATGGTGAATTTTTTTTGTTTTCTAATCTATTTGTGGAATCTCCAGGCTTTTAAGGGTGAATTTGAAAATGACTTCATCCTCAATTTCAACAAGACCAACCCTAATTTTGTTTCTTTCAAATTTCAGCATTCTGCAAGAAATGGAGCACACTAAGGAGTACAAATGGCACTGTTCTAACACATCCAAGCTCCCGGGAAAATTTGCAGAGCGCCCTCTCCCATTTAGGACTGCTGGGATGCTCTCATCCATCCTTCGTCTTTTCACACAGTAAATGTTTTTTCGTCTCTATCAAAAGAGACTCTTATTCATTCTCATCACTCTGTGCCCTCCAATGTTGTAGACACTACAATTTCACCCCCCCCAGGAGCAGCTTCCCCTCAACTTAGGAGCAGAACAGCCCACACTAACTTGGTTGTGGGCTGCCTGTGCTCACTTAGCTTTTCATCTGTTGCTCTCTCTGACCTTGAAGTTGTGCCCATGTCAGCACTTTGCATCCCCACTGAGGTCCCCAGTGCACTTCCCATAGTTGACTCTCTGGCATGTCTTAAACTCTAGCCATCAGCCCGGTTCTCTTATTGATAGGTTCTCCACTGATTCCCCTTATCTCTCACAGCATGAACCCGCATGCATTCGGCAATGATCCATGTCTCAATGTCATTAGACTTACTCTGTTCTATGAGTTTAGGATTATCCAACAAACTTGTAGTTTTGCCAAACATCTCTAATATATTAGGTTGGGCCACTTAAAAGTGATATGTACTTTGGTTTTGTGAGATGTTACATAAATGGTGCCTTGCTTCTTTCTCTATTCCTTCTCACCAGACCCAGTGAAGCTGAATTTTTCAATAAGTATTTTAATTAAGAAAATGACAGATAATGATTTCATGTGACACAACCTAACAGCACCCACAAAATGTTCAGAAACAGGTTACTTTTCTCCATGGATTTTCCCATGGGCCACAATGGACTATATACTATGGACTTAGAACTAAACTCTTCTAACCCAAGGTTGCCCTTAAGAAGGTCCCCCTCTGTTAACAAATGATTTCTTCTGAGGGTCTCATAATTTTCAGGGCTAACAAATCAAATATCTACGTTTGACTGTTCAAATGTTTAGAATTAGATTAACAAACTTAACCCACTCACTTTTACTTCCTTATAAAAACTACTAGCTTTAATTAAATCATTTTCTAATTAAAAGTATCTCATGTATTTGTGTGTGTGTGTGTTTATGGGCATACATGTATCATAGTATGTGTATGGAAGTTAGAGAACAGCTAATGGGAGTCCAGTTCCCTTCAACAATTGTGTGGGTCTCAGGACTCTAACTGATATTATTAGGCTTGGCTACAGGCTCCTTTATCCCCTGATCTATGCCACTGGACACTATTTTAATGTCAAAGTTTCAAACAGTGTTCCTAGACTGGACCAAGCTGTGGATTAGATGCTGAAGGCATCTACACATCATTGGAATCTAAAGATGCATATAGACTATGTACTTTAGTCACACATCCTTCCTGAAACTCCATTCCACCAATCACCTGAGCCTATTCTCTGACTCACATTACTAGAAATGAGCTTTATCAATCACAATAAAATAACAGTTGTTACCCTGAAGATTTAATTCACTTGTATTAGTTCTTCCTTTGGCCAGTGGTTATGGGGTGGTGGTGCTAATTTTGGGCTGTTTTCCATTGCATTTGTGAGCAGCTATATACATTATATGTGTATGTGTACATGTACGTGTACGTGTACGTGTACGTGTATGTGTATGTGTATGTGTATGTGTATGTATATATGACTATATATAGCTCTTTGTGAAGTACATGGCTTTATCTGATAATCTATCTTGCTGGCACCCAACTATGTCCTTCATAGTCAATACCAAAAGGAGAACAACTCGGTCTAAAGTTGACCACCATCATTCTAGACTCCAAGAAATACTACATTTACAGAAACAGATAGACAAACAAAATAATCAGGCTAGACCTGGCCCATTTTTCTTCTGGGAGTTTCCGGGCCAAACCTCTGATTAGTAATGAGAAGATCAAACAGTTGTTTGAAGGAGCAGCAGAGTCAGCCGATCAGCGCGATGGGACGGTGGTAGAGAACATCCCAGAGTTCTCCATGGAGGGAGGGGAATGCCAGATTTTCTCTCAAATTAGAAAGCGAGACCAACTGCTCTTATTATTTCCAGACAAACAATGAGGCAAATGCTGGAACAAGTTAAAGTTTATAAGGAGCCACATTACAGAGATGAAAGGAAGAAAAGCAGTGGGGTCTTGGTTGGGTAGTACTAGCAGGGCTCAGTTCCAAGTGAACCCCCATTTCTACTCACCCCATGAAAACACTTCATTTTTGAGACAAGAGGGAGAGAGAGAATCTCATGACCAGTGACTTTTCCCAAGGTGCTCCAAAGGGTGTAGGTTCCGAAGACTGTGCTAGAAGCTGCCTTTCCACATCTGATTTCCATGTCATGTTTCCCCTAATGCTCTTCCCTAGAGACTTGACCCCAGCCTTCACCGTTTTACTAGCTCTGTGTCTGGGAAGCTTAGCACTCACTGTATGTTACATGGTGTTTGGAAAACATCAAGCATCTCAGTAAGGGAACATCACTCCCTGTTTCAGTAGGTGGCACTGTTGCAGTGAGGCTGTCTTTACAGTGAAGTCGGAAAGGAAGAGTAATCAGCAACTGTTAGCACACGCTGCTGACTGAATTCAAGAATACAGTGTTTAAAACAGAAAAACAACAACAACAGCAACAGCACAGCAACAGCGCAGCAACAGCAGCAGCAGCAACAACAACAACAACAACAACCAAAATAGTTAACCAAGTGGAAAATGACTTTCACACTGACTGGGACAAATTGCCCTACTTGGTTAATGCTCTGGACACACTCTCCCTCATGTCCTGCCTTTTGCCAGAATTGCTTGCCCTGCAGATAACACCAAGGGGAGCATCAGACAAACTCAAAGGAAACACCTTATTATTAATGGCTGGCATTGCTTAAAAACATCCATTTGAGAAGATGAGTCATGGTTAGGGACTAATCAGAGTAAACGACAGACATTAAACAGACATGACGATGCAATGCTTGTGCCTTCTCTTTGATTGGATGCTGGACTGGAGAAACAATTCTGCAATATAGAACCTTACTGGGGCCCATCATAATGTCAGTATAAAAGCTAGAGGTTAGACAATGTCTAATCTCCTGACTCTTGTAGCATAACTGAATACAGAACTCCTTGCTACCTGTCACTTGCAGGTGTCAATCTGAAGAGACAGGAACTGAATCTTTAAAACTCCACTTATTCAAAGATCTGGCAATCTGATAAGACAGTGGATTGACATCTGGCTTCATTACATCTCCAGCCAGCAGATCATGTAGGTAGAAGGGGTAAACAAAGACAATCATTTGAGAGCAAGGCTCCTCTGGTGAACCATCTTTCTGGAACCTGTGATGTGTGTCTTATCCTTATTACCCTTTCACTCTTCCCTTAAACCTTGGGTGTCTGACCTCAGAAATTTATTGAACCATTGAGTCGAGTTGATGTCTGCCCATATCAACCTCGTATCCTCCATGGGCATCTGGTCTAGGAGGGGGCATTTAACCCAGAATGGGTAAACCATTAAGAATGTGCACATGCTAAGTTAGAAATATGAAGTTCTGATTCCTCATTATAACATGGCATTCACTTGTGTCTTTATAATAAAGGATATGAAAGTGGTTCCATCAACAATGGTCCTGTAATTACAAGAGAATAGTACAGTTTTTATGAAATGCATCCTAAGGGATCCAGAGAAAACATGGGTGATAAAGACATGCCATCAAATTATTCTCAAATATTCAGTAAAAATGTTTTTGTACATACCACATGTTGTCTTTATATTGAAATCATGTAAGAATAAGAGTTACCAAAGTGATTACATTTTCCCTGTCTCTATTCACTTCTCTCAGCTGCTAAAACATGCCTAGCCTTCGCCAACTCCACTGAGCACAGCTTCCTCATCAATCTTTTCACAGTTCATGAACTATGACTTCTTGCTTCCCTCTGCCGTTCTCCCCGTCCAAGTCAGCACTGTCTGCAGCATCAGTTCTACAGCAGGGTAGCTTGGTGTGATGATGTCATATACTCTGCCATGTTTGTATGTTTTTGATTCATCTCCAACAGCCATCATACATGTGCTTACTTAACTAGGAGAGCATGTTTAGCAGGCAAGAGCCAAGGACCTACCAACATAAAAGTCAGTACTGTTTCGTCTCACTTTGGGGGAAATGAAATGAAAAGCAACAGAAGTATAATAACTCACCTTTGTTTGCCTGGACACTTAGTTAGAAAACCAAGTAGATGACTGTAATACCTGCTCCCAGCGCAATGCTCCACCCTTTTGCTTTGCTTTGTACACAGGGGAAATACATGAGATATGAGGTCAGGTGCCTCATATGAAGTCACAGAACAGAGCGCAAATGTTTCATGATCAAAAAAAAAAAACCCAAAATATAAAAGATTATACACACAAAAATAAGTGTAAGCAATAGTGACCTAAAATTTTAAAATGTTTAACCCAAACAATTCATGATTGTTGTGGATTAATGGTATTACATTAATACACTTGTCCAGATGCTAAGGTTTCTCAGTTAGAAATACCCAAGACCCAGGTAGTTTCTCAGTTAGAAATACCCAAGACTCACTCATTGAGTGTGCACAGCTCTTCAGTCCAGGTGTGCTGGACAAGCCTATTGGGTACTGCCTGCAATGACAAAGTTTGGGTCACACTACGAATAAATGCAAAGTGGTCAATGATTGCAGACTTTACCTACCTGACTCCCTTGGCTGCTCTGTAGTGGAGAGAGGAAGGGGGTCTTCTGAAGCAAGCAGCTTTGCATAGAGAGCGGCAGTCACCACTACCTACACTAACCCACACATCCCTCACCTGAGCTGTATTCACCTGTTTCTGGCTTGAGCTGTTTAGAAGTCCGGAGCTTTTCTGACCAGAGGAAGGCATCTCCGGCTAATCTTTGAACAAATGTTTTCTTGTTTCTTTTGAGTTTTGCAGTGAGCTATCAGCCTTGTACCTCTACAGCAAATTGAAGTCAGCCCAAAGTGGGAGGCAAAGGCCTTCATGCTGTTATGAGCAGGAGGCTTCCTGTTTTATGGTGAGTGTACCCTGGCCACATTCCCCAGGACCAGCTTCCCATGGGGTAAATGACAAAGCATCTCTGTTACTTTGGAGGTAGACTGGGCAAGGATGACAGAGAAAGGACACGCTTATGCTCTCCATTCACAGACTAGGGAAGGACAGTACTCACATGGCATTCTTGCCCATTGTCTGCTACTTCCTAAGTTATAATTATAATAAACAGGCATTGTCAAAATGATCCCACTACAACTCTTAGTTTTGTTGCCTGTTTGATTCCTCTGCTATTGATAAAATGATTAAGCACAGTCGGACAGGGTCACTTATAGAGGAAAAAATATCTTTAAAATCCTGGAAGTTACATTTAGTGTGAGCCATCTTGCTGCATCATAACCTGAAAGAAGGTATCCTAAGACAAGGAGAGTAAGCATAGTAGACAGAATTTCTTTACTAGCAAAGCCACACGGATGCAATCCGTTCATCTAGAAGCCCGTGGGCTAATCTGCTCATGAGGGCAGAGCTTTCCTAACCAATCACCTCTCAAACATCCCGTATTTCAACCCTACTTCACTGGGGGACACAGTTTTCAACACTAGAACTCTGGAGATGCGCCCCAAACACAGCAATGGATGACTTACTTGCATCAGACAGGTTGTTGAGCTGAAGGACTTCACCAAGAATGACTCAGCTCTATGCCTGAAAAGTCCTCACACATTTTTATCATGAACTATTTTTCACCCTGACTGCTCATATGTGTTCACACATCACACACACACACACACACACACACACACACACACACACACACACACATCTGTTCTACTCATTTGCTTCAAGCTTGGCTTCTCATTTGCTCCAATATAAACAATATAACACTACTTTCCATCTTGTAGAGTGTATATCTTAGAATTCTTAGCAACCTCTCTTTAGGTGATCTGGTAAACAGTTTTGTTGCTATCCTAGACTACATTTTTGCTGAAAGAAGCACAAATTCAGTCTGGAGATCAAACTTCAGGGATTAAATACACATTATATGTGTGGAACAAAATTCAGTTTTTCCACCAAGAGAACAGGGGCACTCAACATGACAGCTTTTAGGACCTCAAGAAGGTTAGGGGAGGCAGTCCTCACAAAGACTGAAGACTGGGTTATCATGATCAGTTCAGTGTCAGGCATCCCTGTGAAATGTGAAACAGCAAGGCCATGTGATGCCAGCACAAAGGACAAGTGATCTGGAAAGGGTGTCTAGGGACACTGGAAAAGTTCAGACAATATGGCCTCTTTGCTTAGGTACAGTAACAGCTGCTTAAGTAAGAATCCTTAAATCATAGGAATAGTGATGTGGACGATTCTTTTTTTTGTATAAGTCATTCCTCTGTAAATGTAAAAGTGACCTTTGTGTACCACTTCAACCATGGTCCAAGCTTTATTTCTGCCTTTTGAAATAATTTTATGTTTGATGAGCAAAGGTAATTCTACACATTCACGGCGTCCTATGATATACTTCAATGCATTTATACAGTGTGCATTGGTAAAATATGACTGACTTCCCCTTATCTAACCCCCTTGTAACCCTTTTCTAATCTCTGGTTACCACTGTTCTGCATTCAATTTAGTTTTTTTTAAATGCATATATGTATGTGTACCATATGTATGCCTGGTACAGAAAGAGGCCAGAAGATGGCATATGTGCACTGGAACTGGAATTACAGATGGTTGGTGCTGCAAACTGAGCCCAGGTTCTTTGCAAGTATGGTAAGCATTCTTAACTACTGAGTCAACTCTCCAGCTCGGTATTACAAATTTTACTGGCAGCTTCCAGTAATTTGTTGCTGTTGTTCATGTCTGTTCTCGTGTCCTGCCTTAGGCCAGTATGATGGTCCCATCTGCACTTATGTCTAAGTATCCTTGGCCTTTATCTTGTCATGTCTGCTTGGATTCTTTAGAATCCTAGGTCTTTTCTCTAACCTATTAAAGGCCTTAAGTCATTTGCAGTCATTGTTAATTCTTCTAATTAATGCCAAGCCAATGGGCTTGAGAGAACATAGTGTCAGTAGCCGACATTTGAAGATGGCGCCGACTGCCTGCCTGCCTCTTCAGATTTTTCTGGTAAACAGGTATTCTGCACATGCGTCTGCATGATTCTGGCGTGTGCCCCTCCCGAGTGGGCATATGCTAACGAGGTATTGTAGCCTTAGCCAATCCTTGCATTGGCAACCCCTGCTCCTCTATATAAGCAGCGCCCTTCGGCTGCATGGGGTCCCCCGTAGTATTTTTATTAGTTCCTGCAATAAAGGCTTTTGAGAAGAATCCAACCGTGTTGTGTCTGCTTGCTGGCCGAGTTGGGCGTGACATTCTGATAGCATCTTGCAAGCTCCCACTTGGAAATCAAGGCCTAGATAAGGTTACTGTATGTTCTTCGATCTTTCTTTACCTTTCCTTCCAGCTGCCAGAAAGTTCATGTGAGCAAAGCAAGCAATGCCACCCCCACTTTCTGAGTAACGCTGAACTAATCTCAAATGTGTGCTATTAGATAAACACCCTGACTTCTTTTTTTTGTCAGTTTTCTTCATTTTCATCCTTAATTGCCACCATAGCAAGACTGGTGTCAGACTGGTGATGCTGATTTTGCCTTTGATCTTGAATCCTGTTGCAGGGTAATTACTGAGCCACTCTAACCCACTATCCTGCACACAAATCACCTCACCCTCCAAGACCTCCATTCTATATTATCCTCCACTCTAATCTTCATTCTAATGCACATCCCTGCCCCTAGCCCAATCAACAAATGCAGGTCACTCATCCCATGCCCTATGAGCTTACTACCCTGAGATTTCCCCATGACTTTTCTAAGATCAACAGAGACTGATAAAGCAGCCTCCAATACTATCCTAGTCTCTTGTCTAGCTCTACACCAGTGTATCCATACATGCTCTGTCAAAAATGAGACGCCAACACTATCCCTTTTGTTCAGAGGGAAAACCTGGTTGCTTTGGATTTCCCAAGCCTTGAGAATTAGTTGAAATTCCTATCTCTTCTTTGTTCCCCAGTGGTCCAACGGCCAGAGCTGGGTTCTTTCATATCCCTTCTTTCCCTCTTTTGCATATTCCCTCTTCTACCTTTCCACTTTCTCTTTGTATTCTTTCCTTTAATCCTCTGTGGAGAACAGATAAAGTTCTGAGTGAATGTGTGCTGCTGATATGTCAAGGACCTCAAACTCTTACCCATGATTTGTTTCAGGTAAATGGCAAAGCTGTTCTCTGGTCCAAGTACCAGAGAAATGTTGACAGTGTGTGCTGAAAACATCCGTCATAGCTTTCTTCTCCTGGATGTTTCGAGCCTGAGACCACACCCCTACAGGATCCTCTTATGGAGGCTAACAGACCCCTCCTCTTCATGCACACAAAATAAGTTGGTTGCGTTTCTTCACTGTGTAGTAGGTGCCCTCTCTCAGAGTAGTACATCCCTCCTCTTCCCAGCTTTTCTGTATGTGTGTCTGCCATTTGTTTTCAGAGTCTATTGTGTCTTCATGCCCACATAGCCCTGGCAGATTTCCAGGACCAAACATTCAGGGTTCAGCAATCCTCTTCTTTTTCTCTCCCTAATGTGTTCTCCCTTCCTCCTCTCCTTTCCATTGTTCATCTTTTCCCTTTTCTGAAATTTCACCTATATCTTTGAATTCTCTTTTCTCTTTATCTCTTTCTGTCTCTCTTTCACTCTCCTCTCTGCCACTCCCACCCATATCTACATTATTGCATTTGATGTTGACATATAGTGGGTGAACATCACCTTCTTCCTTCTTCAAGGCTGACATTATTCTGAACCCATGATAACAGAGCTTTAATCTTCTAGACTAAATTGAAATGCTACTCTTCCACTTTCCTCTTGGGTTCTTTGCATTCCTCCACAGAGAATATCTCCTTTTGAGGTCTCGCAGAAGATACATGTATCTTACCTTCCTTCTCTTAACCTGTAGCCCAGCACCCAGCACAGATTTGGGTCTCCTACATTATTTAATGAAAAATAAACAAATGAGTGAATGACATGGGATAATTCTAGGCATGGAAGCCTGCAGTGTGCCAGTGCTCAGCACAGAGGAATGCCCCCTTTCTTCCTTCTGCATGGTTCTGCTATGACTTGGGGAAGGCAGCCAAGGTCATGGCTGACCCAAGCCTCTGCATCGTCTCAGCAGCAGTGAGAACAGAGAGGAATGCTGACTTTGCTTTGACTATGGGAGACTTTACAAGTTCCAGAAAATTGATTTTTCCAGGCCTCCGTGGCTTGGCATGAAAGCCAGACGGGTCTTTATTGAATCTGGCCCTAGGTGGTTAGATTTTTGACCTTGACCATGTGGCCAATGGATCCAACCATGAATGCCTTTTGTTTTCTTCGTTGAACTGCGGGGCCTCACTTTCCCAGATGGGTCAGTAGACTTGGCCACCACTGCTGTCCCTTGGGCTCTGTTTGCCCTTTTCCTGTGCTTCTATAATTGTGAATGAGCTGGGGAGCATTTCCTATGAGCAGTGCAATGACCGAGGCACAGGAGGCAATGTGTGCCCACTAGAGTTTGGTTGTTGTTTATGTTTGCCAATGGTCCCTGTAACTAGGAGGCTGTATTGCCTTACAGTTTTGCAAAGGGTAATAAAAAGAAAATTAGAAAGAACATATGAGTCGAACATCAGATCTAAACTCCTGATATTTTGTGATTTTACACAAATACAATACAGATTTCCTTCAAAAGAATCAGCTCAACTGTAGTAAATACTATACAAAGAGCTCAGAAGGTTCTATTTTGAAAACCAGGCACAAATATCATTTTTTTTTGTCTTTGAACATGATCTAATTCACTGTAAGTACCAACTCAATTAAGCAGAGAGTCAAGGTTTTAAAAGGCAATAATTAAGAAGCTAAGAGTGCACCAGGAGATGAAAATGGATACATCCTATGGAAGCCTGGATCCTACCACATCTTTCTGGAGTTCTCTTTACAATAAATGCCATCAATTCAGAGCCTGCTAATTCAGACAGCACTTCTGTACGTACTGGGGGAGGAGAGAGCAGAGGAAAGGAGGGGAGGGGAAGGGAGAAGAAGAAAAGAGAGGGAAGGAGGGACAGAAGGCATAAAGAGACAAAAGGAGGAAGGAGGAGAAGAAAAAAGGGGAGAGGATGAAAAAGAAAAGGAAGTGAGATGAGGGAAGAGGAGGGGGAAGGAAAGGAGATCAGGAAAGTGAGGAGGGGAGAGGAAAAAAACAGGAGACAGGAGAAAAGGAGAGGAGGAGAGGGGAAGTAAAAGGGAAAGGGAAGGGGAGGGAGGAAAGGAAGGGAGTAGCAGAAAGAAAGGATATGGTGGAGATCTGAGAAGAGGTAGAGGCGAGGGAAGAGACACATTCACCAAGAAAACATACAAGATTGAACTTTTTGGAAAGAGAAATACACTCTGAATACTCACCTTAAAATGAAAGCTAAAAATAAAATTCTCATAAAAAACCTACTTTTGTCTGCATTCAATAAAATAATATTATATAATATCATTTAACAGATGCCCACTTTGAAAGGGAATGGCTGTGTATTATCTAGAATACATTCATGTGGGCACACTGGCAACCTTTGGAAATTATTTCACAGTAGCATTTACACGGGAGATTATGCTAGGAAATACCCTCCAGATACACACACCTAGGAATAGGCATGTTCCTAATGCAGACTTTGTTTGACAGAATCCCAAGGCTTTCCCTACACTCTTTTCCACATCCACACACCTGTGACATGTCTTAGTAACTCCTTTTCTTGCTGTCCAGTCATAGGTTAATAGCACCATTGTCAAGATGAGTCATAAAAATGAAAAACTATATATTGCATTGCTTTGCCAATGATACCTGCCAAGCCTTTAGTATGGAATCCATCCATTGTGCGAATAAGCTCTGGAAATATGTCTGCTGTTATTTGTAGATTTGTTTTTATAGAAAAATCTCATTTGTTATCATATCAAACACTCTTTATGATGATTTATTGCATCACTGGGATTTTTCTCTCCATAGTCCCATCCTCGATGGCAGTATCTAAAGCTGCAATGATACACCGTGGTCCAGGCTTGTAGTTGCTTCTGCTGGGTCAGTCTTGCACCTTCATTCAAGCACAGCATGTGAGCTGGAAGAATAGAAAAGGCTTGCCCTCCCAGGACCCTAATCTTAGCTTGTAATGTCCCTAAGTAAGTGTGCTGCCTGCTGGAGGAACCGACTGGAGAACCCTGAGCTTCCTCAAGGAAACGGTCTGCTTGAGAAACACCCCTCACATGGTTTTTGGCTTCTTCGGACTTAACGTGCTTAGCATCTGGAGCAGCTCAATATTCCCTCAGCAATGTTTTGGATACTTTAATGGATAGGAAGTGCCTTCTCGTTTTCTCTCCTTTGGGGAGCCAATGCTTACGTACAGAGTTTCCTCTCCATTTGGACTGAGAGGTCTGGAGTGCAAACCAGTTTTTTTTTCTTCTTTTATTCCTTCTCTAAAACATGCCACTTGCCTGAGGTCCAGGAACGTGCCTCTGGTGAAGATGGAGAATGACCTAAGTTCTGATAGGAGCAGAGCATCCTTGGATAGGGGCAGTCACCTTCTACCTATGAAACCCCTTTACAGGTGATAGGGAAGATTCATTCATGCAATTCGACTTCCTGCTTTGTTGTAATTATTTTTAAATTTATAAATCTTCCCTCCTGGTTTTGAAGGGGTGTTCTTAAAAGTATTTTTCTTGGCTACCAGCTAAGGTTTGTTGAAAGCTAAAGCCAGAGTTAGAGGAAAATTTAGAGGCTAGGGAAGCGAGGGCCTCCTGGGGCCAGTAACACTCATTTCCCGTTCTTGCATAGGCTGTGAAGGCATTTCACAGTCTTCATCTTCAGCCAGCAGGCAGGATCCTCAGTGTTGGCAGACAGGCTGAAAGATCTCCCAGTGAATTCAACTGCTATCAAATGCCAAGGAGAATTTCTCACTCTTTTACATGGAAATAACTGGAGGATAAAATAGAAAGGTGACCGGAAAGAAATATAAAAATCAAGTCTGTCACAGAGAAGGAATATCCTGGAGAAGCCAGGACACTCATATACAAGCCAGCTCCTACAGGTGGAAGGGTGAGGAAAAGCTTTAACACCAAGAGCAGACCCTGTTCTGGGATGAATAGCTTCAACCTTTTTTTTTTTTCTTTTTCTTTTTTTTTCTGCAATACTGGAGATGAAATTCAGGGCCTTGAACATATTCGGTAAGTACTGTGTTACCGAGCAACACACCCCAATCCACACTTTGGTACACACTGCTTTGCAAATGCCCCACCCTCAGTAGATACAGCTTAGAACCTCATGATAACTTACTGGGAACAGTGACCATAGCTTTCCATTCCCTCGTTTCTTTGTCCTCAACATCAGTATTAGACACAAGGTCCTGGGTACTTCCAGACAGTGCCACAGAGGCCACTTCCCTGGTGCAACCCTCTCTGTCAGCTGGTGTGTCTAAAGTAAGGGGAATTCTTACTCTCTAAAGCATTCAAAACACCAAGGGGCTGGAGAGAGATGGCTCAGTGGATAAAGTGCCTGTTGAACAAGCATTAGCTTGCCATTTGAGTTGAAATAAAGAAATAGTGTAGAACAAAGAAACCCCATCTAGGGACTGAAAAGACAATATAGGAAATTTTCCAGAAAGTTGGCTCAGATGCAAAGATACACCGAACTCAACTCTTTCTTGTACCAAACTCATAGGCAAATGGAGGTGTTTAATTTTAAAGTATTTTTTATTGCTTTTATTTTTTACAGTCTAAATGTTGCCCCCTCCTAGTGCCCCTTCCACAGTTCCTCATTCCATTCCTCCCTGTCCACTGTCTTTAAGAGGGTGCCCCTCCATCCCTGCCAGGCCTCCCCACTCCTTAGAGCCTCAAGTTTCTTGAGGGTTAGGTTCAGTCTTTTCCCAGTTAGTGTATGCTGCCTGGTTGGTGGCTCAGTGGCTGAGAGATCTCAGGAGTTAGGGTTAGTTAAGACTGTTGGTCTTCCTATGGGGTCATCCTCCTCCTCAGCTTCTTCCAGCCTTTCCCTAATTCAACCACAAGGCTCCCTGACTTTAGTCTGATTGGGTATATCTGCTTCTGTCTCAGTCAGCTGCTTGTTGGGCCTCTCAGAGGACAGCCATGCTAGGCTCCTATCTGTAAGCACACGACAGCAAAACAGTATCAGGCCTAGGAGTCCCCCTTTGAGATGAATCCCAAGTTGGGCCAGTCACTACACAGCCCTTCCCTCAGTCTCCATTTTTATCCCTGTAGTACTTTTAGACAGGAGCAATTCTGGGTCATGGTTTTTGACTGTGAGATGGCAACCTCATCTTTCCTGTTGATGTCCTGTATTTCTACCGGAGGTGGACTCTACAAGTTAGTTCTTAGTGCTGCTTCAGGATTGCAACAAAGACTCACTTCAACTTCTAAAATAAAGTAACAACAAATTGGTTGTCGAGGGGGTAAAAAAGGTCCCAAAGAGAGCTTTTAATTACTGCAAAGCTTTCCGTTTTGAGGATAAACTACATTCTTAGTTGTGACACTGCTGACTGGGTTATTGGGTGGTGCCTGACACATAAAAAGAGTCGTTATAAAACTGCTATGGCTGAGAAGTGAGTTAGTCAACTTTCTGTCATTATGATACAACCTAATACACACGACTTTTAAGAAGGAAGTACCAGGCTTGGAGTTAGCTCAGTCAGTAAAATTATTGCCTTGCAAGAATAATAAAGATCTAGTTTGATCCCCCAGAATCCTTCCCCCCAAAACCCGATATAATGACACCCTCTTTATAATTCCAAATCTGGGGAGATAGAGACAAGCAGATCCCTGCAGCTCTCTGGACAGCCAGCCTAGTTAAGTTCTAGGCCAATGAGAAATGAAAGACAACAGCACCTGAAGACTAACATCTGAGGCTGTCCTCTGCCCCATGCACCTGCACAGACACTCACAGGCATGCACACACACAGAAGGAAACATTTATATTAGCTCCAAGGTTTCAGAGATTTTGGCCAATAGTTGGTGGCTTCATTGCTTTGGGGCCTGAGGTGGGGTTTTCTATCAATATTGTTCACCTCTTGCGGGACAGAGGGGAAGGGAGAGAGACCTCTTCAATGACCTAAGTTCCTTTTACTATGCTCTACCTCCTAAATATTCTACTACCTGCCAATAGTGACACAGGCTGTGAAACCAGCCTTCAGCACTTGGGTCTTTGAGAGACACTCAAGGTCTCAAACTCTAATAGGCAAGAGCCTAGAGACTAGAATGAGTGAAAAACTCATAGGTGCGCATGCCAGCATATACCAACTCAAGTCAGTTTTATGCACATTCA
This sequence comes from Rhabdomys pumilio, assembly GCA_030674055.1. Classification (NCBI taxonomy): domain Eukaryota; kingdom Metazoa; phylum Chordata; class Mammalia; order Rodentia; family Muridae; genus Rhabdomys; species Rhabdomys pumilio. Next base: position 209,468,180 of record JANHMN010000002.1, on the reverse strand, counting down.
CTAACACAGAGGCAAAAATGTTAAAATAGAAAACGAGCCACAAAGAATTGGCAATATTTCTATATGTTGCTATACAATGTTTTCTGGGTTGTGTTGATGACTAACCTTGGTTATCAACTTTACACACCTTGGAAGAGAGAACCTCAGCTCTAGCACTGCTACCATTAGATTGGCTCAGGGGCATGTTTGTAGGGAATCTTTTTGATTGCTAGTTGATGAGAGAGAAGTTGCCCACTGCAAGTGGTGGTATTCCTAGGCAGGTGGGCCTGAGTTACATAAGAAAGGTAGCTGAGTTTATCCGATGATATTTAGAAAAGCTGTGGTGCGGGCCGGCTATGAATCTGTGGGGCGGCCCTGCTTAGCTCTGGCTGCCATGTTCCACACTAGAAGCGGCCAGAAGCCAAGAAGCGGCCAGAGGCCATGTGCACCACAACTAGATCCACGAGATGCCAGTGTGGTGGCTGGCTCTGCCAATCCACCACGCTGTCCACAATGCTCAGCTGAACCCAGATCATTCCTGCTATGCCCGCAGTGCTCGGTAGAATGATGACTCTTAATGCTTAAAGATTATCTAAAGGATTTACATATTTAGAAATGCACAATTAACAAGATGACCACACAATTAGAGTTGTTACCCAATATCTAACCTTTTGATTGAAGTTGACACCCAGGATAGCTTTCGACCCATCCATGGTTCTCCATGGTTGCTTCCTCTCTTCCCTTCCTCCTCTCCCTCCTCTCCTTTTCTCCGCGCAACTCCTCACTCTGCCTTTCATACTGTCCGATCACCGAGGTCCACTTCATATGCAATGTAGCAGTGGCAGGAAATTATCCCGCTATAGCTGAGCAAACCAGGAAAGCAAGCCAGTTAAGTACATTCCTCCACAGCCTCCTCTTCAGTTTCTCCTTCTAGGGTCCTTTCCATGCTTTCTTCAATGATGTACTATAAAGTATAAGACAAAATAAACTCTTTCCTCCCCAAGTTCCTTTTGGTCATGGTGTTTATCACAGCAACAGAACTCAAACTAGGACAGTTGTAGTGTTAACCAAGGAAAAAGAAAAAATTCAAAACATGTTGAATTATAGTGATGCTCAGAAAAGAAAGAAATGTGATACAGACCAACACTCCTCCTACCTCTTACTAGCTCACTCTGGTAGAGAAGAGCAATAGACTATCTTCCCAAAATGAGAGGCAACATCAGCATCCTGGAAGCTCTGTCCCCTTGTCGACAGTGTTCCATTATTTGGAATAAGAGTTGGAGAAACTCAAGTCTTGAGGTAGTGACAAAAGCAATAGCAATCTTAGTGCTAAACATTTGAGAGAAGGCTAATGAATAACTGTGAGATTAGTTACAACAAACAAAATGTCTGACGGCCAGAAGGTCACTGTGGAGACTCAGGAGAGAGATGGATGTGCTGAAGAGCCTGGTTTGATTTCTTTCTGAAGATCGCAAAGGCTGTGCACATGGGTGAGGTTGCAGGAGGAACACCTGCTTGAGAGCTGCTGGTGCCCCAAAAGTGGGATTGCCTCGAAAGTGTCCCAGACTGCTCACAGATCCACCTGCAAGAGAAGTTCTTACAGATTTAAATTTACAAACTGCTCAGTCATTGCTGAATTCTAAGCCAGGCTGAGCTAGTGGTGGCTGCAAGAAATACAAAATTAAAATTAAAACAGAAGTCAAAACCCCGGGCAGTGAGTCAAAGCTAACACTCTGTGGAGGAAGTCAGAGTCACACAGTCAGTCTGGTCACACTGCAGAACAGATGAACTAACAGAATCCAGAGACAACTAAAGGCTTCTGAGAAGGGAGAAATAACCAGAGCCTGGAATTGCTGCAACATATAATAGAAAATGTCCAGTTTCCAAAAACAAAACACGAGACATGTAAAGAAACAAGAAAAGATGGCAACAGAGACTGCCTTTGACAGGAGCCAGATGTTGGATGCAGGATCCAAAAATGCCAAAGGAGTTACCATGAATAAGTTTGCAGAAGTTTAGAAAACCAAGGGACAGTAAATGGCACTGATTTCTCAATGCACAATATCAATAAAGAGACGGTAGTACATTTATAGAAACAAATGGAAATTCTGGCTTTGAAAAGCAGAGTGTCTAATATGAAAAGGAAATCACTAGGAGGGCCTCAAACATATCATGGTAAAAACAAGAAATTAATCCAAGACACAAATATAGATTAATGAGATCATACAACCAGAGTAACAGAAAGTTACTCCTGAAGCACCCTCCGCAAGTGACCAGCACTAGGGTATGTAGAGTTCACTGAAATAACCTCAACCAGTCCCTCAAAGGTGAACAAGCAGTGATAAAAGCCCAGGGATAACCATTTATATTGGTTACAATACATAATTGAAACTGTCCAGTTTCAAGATAAAGGCACAGAAAGGCAAAGAAACCACATGCTTCCAAGCAGGAGATAAGGTTCTTATGTGCGTACCCGAAAGTCAGGGTTAAGAGCAAAGGTTTCATGATATCCATAACTATGCTCAAAGAAGGACAACAAAACAGAATGCAAGAAGTAGAGTGTGCTATAGCATTTGGGTCAAACAAAACCCCAATAGAGAGGGGAAATGGCCAAAGAGGGGCAGTGGAAAACCCAGAGTTTAAAAAAAGTACAGTAATTAGAACTTTGGAACTCTCTGAGGAGATTCAGGGCAAATTTGAACGGAGTGTAGACATAATGAGTATATATTATGCAGGTATATTTTCTGTGTGTGTTTTGAAATGACAAATTGTTTCAGATTGCAAATACCCCTTAACAAAATATGTAAGTGTTGGGAATTACGTGGAATTTGAAACTACTTCTGGAAGCATACACCCAAAAGAAATACATGAGAACACTAAGGAACATAAGAAAATAGATGGTTGGCCCCAATGGGAGATGGGCCTTTGTTACTTTAGAAGTTGTAGTCTTCTTCCTGTATCAGCCAGATGATTGTTCAGACTACAGATGTAAGCCACCATCCTTTGGTATTCTCTGTTCATAGCTGGTTGGCTATTTGGATAAAGAAGTCATAGATATGAAGAGATAAATATACTAAAAGTCATTAAAGGAACTAAAAAATATGACAGAAAGATGCAAAAGAAAGCTGGAAGGAGAAACACAAGATGGCATGAAACACAGGAAGTAAAAGCCAAGATGGGACAGCAAGATGGAGTGGCTTGTAGGCCTGACAACCTGAGCTCCATCCCTCCCTAAAGGTAGCAGGTCCTCTACCCTCAACATATGTTCCTGCAAGTGTGCTTCACACACACACACACACACTCACACATACACACACACACACACACACACACACACACACACACACACACAAACTGCCAAGCACAGAGAGTTTTCAATTAGCAAATGCAGTCAGAAAATAACTAAGCAAATTAACAACTAGTGTTTTTTACAATTCAGGGTGGCCCCAAATTCTTAGATAACAAACTTTCGTTGTCCAGTGGCACAGCACATCTATGGGAGGTATTCTCATAAATATTTCAATTTATGCTTCTTAGAAACACAAATTCTCACACCATTTCCAATGCTCTAATTTTTGTTAAGGAGTATGTACAATACTAAACAATTTATATGACTTTTAAATACATGTGTGTATTTATTAGATATACTTACAATGTATATACGCACAACATACGTACATTTGTGTATGGATTTACATGTATGATCTTTTAATTTAGAAATTAGACATCGAAGACAATACTAAAAGTTGCAGATAAAAATCATAATGATAAAAAAGGTACAGAATCTGCTTTTGGAGGGTCTGTGTTTTACTTATGATGAGTGCTATCTTCTATAGTAATCTCTACATACATCTTTAGTTTGAACATTTATGCTTCTAATTTTCTCTTATATTAGGCTCCAGATAATAGTACTATAACCGAAACTTTACAAACATTTGGAGGATAACCTTTTAAACATCACTCTCTGTGCTAAATAAATGCAAAGTTTAACATGAACCCCATCATACCAATTAGTAACTCTTCCAGTTTATTAAACACTTGCATGACTTTGTCCTAGTTATAGTATCTTGTGTATAACATTCTATTGTCTTTATATATATTTTTTTTAGATAAATAACCAAACATAATTCATCCCAGAACAAAAAAGATCATGGATACTCAACAAACAAACTGCATCCCAGAACAGGCCTACATCATTAGCTACATCTAAAGTGGCCTTTCTTGGTAAATTTTCAATGTTTTAAAAGAGATGTCCCACACACTTAAACAAAATCTCAACACATGAGTTGCATGTGCCTGAATTTATAGATGTTGTTTTATTTACAGATTGATTTTGGAATTATTATTACAATACACATGTTTTATGATGACATTTGAGCGTGTAATCACACTGTACCACAAGAATACGCTGAAGCTAGGAGGAGCTCTCCCATTGGCGGCCTTCGCTGTTCAAAGAGAAATTTCATGCCTTGAGTAAACATTTATTTACAAAAGGAAACCAACAGCAACAAAACTTCCTTCTGACTATTCCTTTTAAAAGTCAAGTTTACTTTAAGTGAAAACACAATAAGTCTTTGGTAATAAGGAACAGAAGTGAAGTTGCTGAATAAAAACTGCTTAATACCAGATAACAAAACAGAGTCGTTCAAAGGGAAGCTCATCTTGAACTATTTATAGCATAACCGTCTTCCTTTGTATGGAGGCTTTTATGTGCGATTTGGTTCTCCGAGTGATTCCTACCAACATATGTGTAAACCTTTTGTGCTATTTTGAAGGAAACTATTCAACAAATGCATATATATTTATGTTTATATATACACATACTACAACAGGGTCCAAATTCATCCACTAACCTTGAAATCTCATCTACACAAGTATATCTGTGTCAAAGTAGCTACAAGGAGCTTTAGCTGATATTTTGCAACCATTTCTTTCACAAGAAAGCATTAATGCATGTCATGTAACTCCTTACCGAACAACATTAATGAGTATATGCCAGAAGTTTTAAGCTGAAGTATACATGAAAACAAGCCCCATTAAGTAGATTTCTTACAACAACAAAAAACCTGTGGATTTTCAAATCATGTTAAAAATCTGACACTAGTCACTCTTGACTTAAGCACATAGAAGTGGTACATAGAGTGAGGGCAAGATGGAGAAGTAGTGGGCTGGAGTGTAACTCAGTTGTAAAGGACTGAGCGAGCAGGCACAGGGATAATCATTAGGAGAGGGAAATGAATGGAGGAAGGGGGAATGGAAGGAAAGAAGGAAGGAAAGACAAAAGGAATAAGTAGTTACGTTCCCTTATAACCACATTGCTTCCTCTATGACAACTCTTATCCCCATATCCCCTGATCCTGTGCCATTCCCTGAGAAGGCCTCTGGTTGAATGAAATTCTGGAAAGCCATCAAAAGAATTCTTCAATTTACTAAACTGAATTTCAGCTTTTTGTTTCTCTTGCACTACTTTAAAAAAAAAAAAAGATGCTGAAGATTAATGTAGTTCAAGTTCAGCCTTGCCTGAGGCCACAAGTAATACCCTGTGAGCAGCGATGTCCTACGTGGCCCTTCCTAACTAGAGCCCAAGAACTCATTCACCACAGGCATACCTGGGGGGAGATGCTAAGGAGGAATGGATCATGGAGCTGTGAAGAGATAGGGGCTTCCATTTTCCTAAGGAAAATTGTTTAGGAATATTCTATTTCTTCCAGATTCAGGGCTTTCTCTGAATCATAAGAAATTTCTTTCCTGAAGGATCCTGTTTTTTCAAAACAATTTAAGAACAATTGCTTCCCATGAATGCCTTGAAATGTCCAATCCCCTTCTAAAATGGCTCTGTCACACTCTGAACTGCTCATAGAGTCTGGATCCTCTTAGCAGGACATTGTATTGCTTTTCTTTCTCCCTTTGTTTTTAGGATACAGTATAATCAGAAAATCAAATTGACCCTCCAAACCCCTTGCTTCTGCTCCTGGGCTTCATGGAGAAGTAACTACTTCTGTGAAATAGCTCTGAAAGACCATCTTGTAAGACTGTGTGGGCAGCTCTAACTAAGTAGAGCTGTTCAAAAAGTCTCTTGAAATGGGGTGCTAATTGAAAAGAGTAATTTGTCAGCAAGTATCATTATCTTTTGATTAATTACACACTGTTGCACTGGTAGAAAAATAGTCCTGCTACATACAGGGCTAGCATCTGTAATCCTAGTGCTGAGCCAAGAGCACTGGTGCGGGCATCCTGAGATATGTCCTAAGTTCCAGGCCAGTCTGAGATATAATGTGAGACTCAGACGCAGAAGATAAAGGGGAAGAAGAAGACAGAAGGGGTGATGAGGAAAAAAGAGGAACAAAAGGCAGAAAGAAAGAGGAGGGGAAAGATGAAGGTGAGAATAGGATGAGTGGAGAGAGAAGAGGTCATAAATACATTGCTGGACATCTCTAATCTAGTGTTTAGTCCTGTGACTTATAATAATTGAGTAGTGCCTAACACATTTCTAATCTAAATTAAATGCATATATATTTATATTATATATAATGTTATTGCATGTTAAAGGCATATATATCAAATGCATAGATATTTCCCAATTTAAAATAAATACACACACAGCATAATTTTAGTTTAACTTATATTTAGTTTTTATGTGCACCACATGTTTGCAGGTGCCAAAGGGGACACTGGATCCCTTGGAATTGGGGTCTCTCCCAGAACTTAAGAAAACAGATTAAGTTTACAGTGCTGTTGGATTCTTGTGACATGAATCTGACTCTCAGCCCCTTAGCTCACTTGCTCACATCTGATGAATCAATCCTCAGATAATGCACACTGAAAGTCTTAGTCATAGAAACTGCGTAAACAACAAATGGCTCTGTCAGTGGTTAACTTCACTGGGAACATTTTAGCAGGTCATATGCAGGAGCACATGAATAAGAGCGTGCTCTGAGCTATACTCTCCTCTCTGACATAATGTTGGACAGGACACTTTTTAAAAAAATAAATTTCATAAAGCATAATATATGTAATTAAATGGATAGTTGGAGACATTATGGGAGACTGGCCTCATCGATTATAAACAAAAATGAAGCAATTATAACTAAAATGGAAAAGAATGATCACTCTTTAAAAATAAAAGAAAAACAACTTAGGAGACAGGTGGGTCTTTGGGGCTCGCTAACTAGCCAAGGCAGTCAACTTGGTGATTTCCAGGCCAGGGTAAAACCTTGCCTTAAAAAACAAGGTGGGCAGCCGCTAACAAACAACCCACTTGAAAGTGTCCTCCTCTGGCTTCACACACACACACACACACACACACACACACACACACACACACACAC
>JANHMN010000002.1:209366054-209460863 GCA_030674055.1 Rhabdomys pumilio | reverse complement strand
CACACACACACACACACACACACACACACACACACACACACACACACGTATATGCATGCACATACACACTAAAGATGCTCTTATACAACAGCTAAACCCATTTAAAGATTATCAGTGTCGAAACTCAATAGGGAAACACAAATAAAATTACAGTGAAATGCCATTGCACAAGACACCTATAATAAGGGCAAACATAGAGACGACTGTCTCTATCAGGTGCTAGCAAGGCTGTGAAGCAAGAGCTGTTGTGTATAGCCAGCAATGATATGAATGGCATGTCAGTTGCAAAACAGCCTAACAGTCTCCTAGAAAAAAAATTAAACATGTGTTTTCCGTTAGATGCAGTAAAAATGAATCCATATATTCGCACAAAACTCTGTGATTGAATTTTCCCATCCACTTTATTTACAGCCTCTAGAAAACTAGAAACAAACAAGTGGCCATTAACAGTAGAATATACCATTCAGAAAATTACTTGGCAATATAAAACAAAACAAAACAAAAACCCAAAATAGTGATATGAACAATGGCACAGGTGAATGGCAGAATGATTACGGTCAGTTAAAAAATGAGTTCACCTGGAATGGATTTATATAGAAAATTCTAAAACATGTAAATTAATCCACGAATCTATAGTGTCAGGAATAGTATATGTGGTCTCATCATGTTGGGTAAGAGGGAAGTTACAGAAACAAACTAAAGAAAGGATGGCAGAGGGGTGTGGAGAAATGTGGGAACACTACATAGATGTGTTCGTTGGTTTCTGAGCAGAGTTTCAGGTGTCAAACCACATCAGTCGCACAACTTAGAGGGTGTCAGTGAAATCCTTAAAACCCTCTCAGAAAGTAAAGTGTCTGATCTTGCTTTTCAAATTTAGTCAGTTCCCACCTGATGCTTGGGCAATCCCTCTGCTCTATTCATAGCTGGAGTGAAACAGATGTGACCCCTTTCATCTGAATTTCTCATTTGTATAATTTAATGATTGCACTAAGCAGTTCATGTGGTCACCACAAATACCCAAGACTGGGTGATGTGTTTTATTTCTGGGGTAGTGGAGAGTAGGGCTAGTTTCTGGTGGGAATTGGTATTGGGCTGCAATGGCAGCTTCTCACCATGTCACATGGCCTCTCTCCTCTGCACTCAGAGTGCGTGGTATTTGCTGTATTTCAAGCTTGGTTAGAATGCCAGTTGTATTAGAGCCCCACCCATGTGACATCATTTAATTTTAAGCCCTTACAAATACTATTTTGAAATTAAGTCATAATAAGGGTTAGGGCTTCAACATATGAGTTTGAGAGGGGCCAAATTCAGCAACACAGTGATATTTGTTTTGATTTATAAGCTTTGATCCCAATATAACATCTAACAATAATTAAACATATGCAGGCCTCCTCTGAGGTGATCAGAACCAGGTCTAGCTGTTGTCAAGGCCAATATTCTTTGTGACTTAGACTGTATGATTCAAAGCACTGCTAAGCAGCATTTTCCTAGGTTCCAGTCAGGATTACTAAGTAAGACCAAGAGTAGCATTTAATAATAGGTATCAGAGCTGAGAGGATGGTTCTATATGAGAGTACTTGATGCAATAGTATGAGGACCAGAGTTCTAATCCCTAGAATTCACATAAAAGCCAGACATGGACATACGGCATTTAGAAAGAGGTGGCAGGTGTGTTCCAGGTCACTGACTAACTATCCTAGCTGAGACAACAAACTTTAGGTCCAGTTAGAGTTCCTTGAAAGAATAAGGTGATACAAGAAGAAATTTGATGCCCTCCTCTGGCCTCTGGACACCCCCTCACAGGCTTGTACATACCTCACAGGCTTGTACCTCAGACATGCACATGTACATACATAAAACATACATACAGACATACATGCACTTGTGCATACACACACACACACACACACACACACACACACACACACACACAGCATCACAGAAAATCTTGACTACACTAAAATTTCAGCATTTTTTACTGTGACTTCCTTCCCTTACTTTGAATAAATGTGAATACATAGACCATATGGATTGAAACATTACATCACATGAGTAAGAAGGAGATACATAAATAAAGAACAAACAAGGTAGATGTGTTTTAGCAAGCTATTAAAAACAAACACAAACAAACAAACAAACAAACAAAGCAGGCAGTACAGCAGATTGAAGGCCATCAGACCATAAGTCAGCTTGTGAATTCCTGGTCTCAGCAGTAAATTGATGTTTCATATCAGAACCAGAAATGCTGATCTTGGGCTTTATGTTTTCTACAAATAAGAGCAAGAACTCAATCTTCTGAAGTTTGGAATCAGAAAAGAGAATCAGGGAGCAATGAATGATGTGAAATCTAAGTACTCGGATTCTTCTCTCAGCTATGGAGCCAAGGTTTTGAGGTGCCTAAACTCCATGTTTCTAGGCTCTCAGAGACCTGACTATGCAAAGGGTAAGGAAGAAGACTTAGCATGGCTAAACTTTATGTGGTGATACTCTGCTCTTACAGGTGAGTCAGTGCTACCCCAGATCTGCAGCTGTTCCTGGGCCTACTGGCTGAGGCCATGCCCATCACACCGCAACAGGGGGCATTTCCATGGGTCAGTCAAATACAAGGAATAAGGTGATCTGCCCAAAACTGACCAGACCCCAGCCTCTTGGAGACAGAGGGGAAAGGAGACTCTTTGGTGAACTTCTATGACACCAGGATCAAGATATGACACTCTGAGTTCCTCTGACTTGCTTCCTCTGTGCCCATCTGATTTTTCCCAGTGTATGCCCATCTCTGGAAGTCAAATTCTGAGAACCAAGTGAGGAAGGGAAAGGAGCTTGTGCTCTTAGAATCAGGCAAGCCAGGAATCAAAGGAATACAGTTGCTATTTTTAAGCCAGGGGATCACAGTAAACATAGAAGAAACCATTCTCGTAGACCTCAGTCTCTTTATTTCCAAAGCTGCTAATTGAAAATCTAAATAAGTACCTCCCAGAATTGTTCTGAGAAGTTAATGGAGTGATGAGCATGAAGGCAAACTCAGTTTACAGGAATCTCATAATTGTATTTCAAAATAGGCAGCACCATAAAGATAAATGAATATGACACATATTGCTTTAGATATGCTGTAAATCTTACGGTTTTGGAAATACTGTAGCAATTAGCCCACCCATACTGGGACAAGTGTCCTTCACTGATAGCTTCTTATATCTCTGGAATCTTTTGTTATCATTTAGAAACTGATGTAGATATATCATTCAAAAACTAAGGTGCACACGTTGGGTGCCCAAGTTCCCTTCTGATATCTTGTCTCTACTCCAGAATCTTATGAAGACCTCATATTAAACGTGGCCATCTTCTATACTGAGCCTTCTCTAGACTGACCACACCTCATACGCTCTTCTGTTTTTATGACCAGCTTGTAGAATCAGAGCTAAGAATTTTGTAGGCTGAATATCTATAAATTTGAAAGTTGGTTGGATGTATTTCTCAGGGTCAGATTGGTTTAGTTTCTACGATTCCCACCCATGGACATTATGTTTCTAAAGATGAACTCATGTTAATTTGTATGGTGGCCTCTGAAAATTACTCACAACAACAAAGCCACAATAGAAAAACGCTGCCAATATTCACCAAATTAGAGCAGCAATAAGGTGAATGTGGTATCACTGTGTAGACACAGGATTCTCCAACAAAAACATTTTTGTGCTTACATCAAAGTTAATTCAGGATGTTTGATCAATAGATGGGTATGATGTACAGTCCTCACTAATTCTTTAATTGTAGGCAATAAATATTAATAAAGAGTTCTAATTCATTGTTCTTCACCATTGTGTTGCATAATTTGCAAGCAGTTTGCTTGTCTATGTCATAAAAGTTAAGCAACAAGCTACTCCTTCAAGGTCAGTTAGCACAAATGTGAAAGATCTGACTCAGACCATCAATAAAATGTGGCAAAATGAGATCCAGGTGGACAATCTGTCCTGTTCAAAAGTCTGAAATGAAATATGATAGCCAAATGATACAGAAAATTTCATCAGCTAAAATCCAGCTAGATTCCTTAGAAAAAAGCTGCCTGCCCTGGGTACCATCTGCTGCAGACGCCAGGGATGCCTTTGCTATTAAGCTGTATAAAGTGTCCTGTAAGTAAAAACACCACAATTCTTTCCAAGCTATTGTCAGAACCAAGGCATCTGCATATTCCTGGAGAGTGTGTGCTGTCCAGAAGGGTGTGCATGACAGACTTTGATGAAACTGAAGCCAACATCAAGAATAACTCAATAGGAAGGTTCTGTTCTTGGCTCACCTCGCTTGTACACAGAGCTCTCATACATGGGAGCTGGTGATTTTATGTGCATATTCAAAGCTGAGTAGTTACTTGAGTTCCTAAAAGTGAAAAATAAGAGTTTCCTCATCTGTAAAATGAGCAAGCGGCATTAAATGATCTCCAGGGTCCCTTCCAGATTGAAAATCCTAATGTCCTGTAATTCTATTATCCCAGCCTTTGATATGAAATACTCGATGAGAAATAAGTTCAAATCAGGCCTGACAGCCCAAATCAAATGTGCGGAATCAGCACTCCCCCTCCTAATGCACTTACTGAGTTAATGGGTCAGCAGTAAGACATGCCTTGCCCTGACAAATTCCATTGTGTATCTGGTATCAATACCCAGGCAGAGAGGGGAGCCCATCCTCAGTGAGAAGCCTGCCGAGTGCGGGAGGGGAGGAGGGGCTTTCCATTTGCCTAGGCTCTTAAAGAAAAGTACATGTCAGGAGATTTTCCAGGAGATTAGCTGGATTTTTCCACATTTGAACTTTGGGAACTTGGAAGTCAGCCCAAGAGCTCATAACTTGCCGGCAAAGGGCTAGGATGGGATCTGGGGAGGGTGATGGCGGAGTTGCGTTTACCTTTCTACTCTATTTGCAGCACTTCCTCCATAATTAATCCCTCTTCTTTTAGCAAATTACTAGCACAAAAATCAGCAAACACAGGAGACCTCCCAACCACCCATGATTGCCTCTGCTTGCTGTAGTCACTAAAGTGAGATAATTCCACTCCCTGGCTGGACCCACAAGCCTTCATGCTTAACACAGAGATGTCTAACTTTGCATGGATATCAGCTCTGGGAGTCAGAGTGGACCAGGATGATAGCTTCATCTTTGTCTCTGTATGTGACTGAGAGAGTCCCCCAGTCTTTGTGCCCTTCCTATCCAACTCAGAAGTAGGTAAGAGAATGCCAATACCACATGGGAAGCATTAGTAATGCATATTCAGAAGCTACCTCTAAGCAACGATACACAGGTGCTTTGAGTGCATATTGAATTTTGGAAAATAACACTTAAAGCTTTCCTTTCCTCTCCTTTCTGGTAGAAAAAAAGAAATGGGCAAGTTTAGATAGTCAGGACTTTGTGGAGGCTGATTGGGCTAAAAGTAAACTCCCCCAAAGAAAACTTGAACCTTTCTTTGTATTCTTTCTGTTAATATCCAGGCAGGGAGGGAAGCCTGTCCTCACTGAGAAGCCTGCCACATATGGGAGGGGAGGGGGGTTAATTTAAGCTACCTTCTGCTGTTTCTTCTTAGTCATGGACTTATTCATAGACATATTAATTGCTGTTGGAAGATACTAAGACAGTGGAGTTTTGGTCTCTGGGGGAACAGTGCTTTCCTCCTGGACCTTATGCACCAAGTATCATGTGCTCATTAGAACAAATGTGGGTGTTGTGGTTTGATAGGAATGGCCCCCATAGACTCATATGTTTGAATGCTCATCCCTAGGGAGTGTCTTTAGTAAGAGCTATGGCCTTGTTGGAGTAGCTATGGCCTTGTTGGAGAAAGTGTGTCACTGTGGGGTCAAGCTTTGAGGTCATATATACTCAAGCTATGCCCAGTGTGATACACAGCCTCTCCTTGCTGCCTGTAGATCAAGATGTAGAATTCTAAGCTCTTTTCTTCAATACCATGTCTGTCTTGTTGCTGCCATGAAACCATGATGATAGTGGACTAAACCTCTGAAACTGTAAACCAGTCCCAATTAATGTTTTCCTTTATACAAGTTGCCTTGGTCATGATGTCTCTTCACAGTAAAGACCTAACTAAGACAATGGATGACTGGAAAGACTCAGGAAGCCAGAGCTTCAGGCTTGCTCCATCATCTCCATCAGGAGACCTACTTGAGCCCTGACTTTGCACACTGTGCTGGCTAGTTTTATTTCAACTTGACACAGCTAGAATCATTTTGAAAGAAAGGACTTCAATTGAGAAAATGTCCCCATAAGATTTGCCTATGCAAAAGCCTGTGGAAGAAGTTTCTTGAGTGATGATTGATGTAGGAGAGTCCACTTCATTATAGGCTGTGGTCCTTGGTGCTTTAAGAAAACAGACTGAAGAAGCCAGGAGGAACAAGGCAGTAAGAAGGCCTCTTCTGTGGTTTCTGCTTCAGTTCTTGCCTCCAGGTTTCTGTCCTTAAGTTCTGCTTCAGTTCCTCCCTTGACTTTCCTGAATGACAAAATAAAAGCTGTAAGATGAAATGAACTGTAGCCTCCCCAAGGTAGTTTTGGTCATGGTGTTCTATTACAGCAATAGAAACCTGGAGACACATAGATACAAGCATCTAGCTGGTAATGACATAGTCAGGCTCAACACTGAAGGAAGTCCTGTGGAAATGCCTGACTTTATCTTTTTTCATAAAGGAGCTGCTTCATCATCCTCATCTAGGATGAGAACTTAACATGGGACCACTCAGTTTTCTGTTTCTTAGATAGAGAAGCCCTTGCTTCCACACTGTTTCTTCTGTATGGCTACCATATTCTAACTCTTACTCTGTAGACTTCTCTGAATCTATCAGGATTTTGTCACTTGTACAGAAACTCAGATCCTTCCTGATCCAAAGAAGCTGGAGAATTTCAAAACTTCTAGCCTAACTCACATGCAGTGAAGGTCAGGGAGAATTGGTGTGTATGTGTGAGTGCCTCTGTGTGTGTGTGTGTGTGTGTGTGTGTGTGTGTGTTTATGTGTGTGTTAGAGACAGACAGACAGACTGATAGATAGATTAAACTGCCATGTGCTTTAGAGAAGAGCTCTCATGTACTCTGAAATGCTCCACAGTTCAGAAAACGTCTGGAAAGTTGTCAGTGCACGTTGTGCCTGAATTTTGATTAGTTGTTACTCAAATTTCCTTTCCTCTGAAATTATTTTAAGGAATTTTTTGGGGGTTGCCCTTTTTGATCACAGATTCAAAGGTTAAGTAAACGTCCACCCTAAAGCCCACACTCAGCTTAATTCCAGAATACTCTTCATAAAATATTAGTCTAAGTAACATACTAAACCCTCTTGTAACTTGATACGTCCCTAGTTATATATCAAATTTGGTCCAAATCTGATTGTTCCTTTGAGAGCTCTGGGGCTGAGAGCAAAATGTTCAAGAGATTTAAAACAGAAAACTCCCATTTCTGGTTATCGATATCCAAACCATGACACAGTGATGCCTGACAGATTCTGAAACCTGAAAAAGCATGCCATAAATGTGCCTGGGCTTATAAGCAATTAAGAGGTGGATGAAGCTTCCCTGAGAGCTGCCTTTCATCTTTATGGATCTCTGTAGATAGGTGTCAGTCAGCCTTCTAGCAATATGGCATGAGTGGCCAGTTGTCTGCCCTCCCAGAGCCCTGTGGTGTCCAGTGTTCAGCAAAGTAATGGCTCTGGTGTGATTGATCCAGGCCAGGGAGCAAAGTGCCATAAGCTTTATCTTCCCAAGACCAGTTTAATTATTCTCTAATGCAATTTTCTAGGTAGCTGTTTTGTTTCATAACTGAGAGATTAGAGAATTTAACAAAATGGTTGTCTGCTTCCCAGTGTCTGTTCCTATGATAGGAGAGATCCAGAGGCCCTGAAATTTAATTGAACAGTTCACCAATTATTATTTAATAAGAGGAGCCAGATATTTCTAAAAAAAAAAAAAAAGAAGAAGAAGAAGAAGAAGAAGAACAAGAAGAAGAGAAAAAAAGAAAGAAAAGAAAAGAAAACTGGTTCTTTCACCTATAGAATATCCCAATTTCCTCTTCCACATTTTCTTTAAATACCATAAACGTTTGCCATATTTATTGGATAGATTTAGAAAAGTAATTCATAGCTAGAATAAGGAAGTTAACATCAAAGCAAAACCAAAAACAGAAGAGGTTGATGATGGAGGTAAATGACTATTGTTACGAAGTAAAGGATCATCAAAGAACAGGACACAGAGAGAAGCAAAAGATGGGGGCTAGAGTTAAGGAAGAATAAGGGCTGCACTTAATGATTACCTGGACAGAAACTCCCAGTTTACAGGTTGGGAAAAGGAGACCCATAGAGGTGAGCTGCTTAAAAGCCAGGACTTGGCTGGTACAGTTGTTCTGTAATTTTGTAACCATAACCACAACAGCGTTCAAAGTCAGATCCATACAGCAGCAACAGATTATACGATAGCATAACCAAGGAGTTCAAGAGAAATGTCTAGTCCCTAGCCCAATCAAATCTGCTGGCTCAGAGTCACTAGCCATCACACCCTGCAAGCTGTGCTTTTAGGACTCTCCAGAGTTTCAGAGGCAAGGAGAGTTTTAGCCCCTCTGTGTACACACCACATGCCATCTGCAAGCTACTCAAAGAGAACAGACAAGTCTTGCCACGCTGAGGCTGTGTTGGCCAAAGAGTTGGGTATAAAAATTATTATATCATTGGGGGCGGGGGTGGGATATGAGCCAATAAATGATAATGGTGTAAAATAAGAGGAAAAGAAAACAGAACTCAGATTCCTGATGGGGTAGCTGCTGAAACAGTGGCTGTGTTCTTGCTTAGATTTTGGCCATGAAATCAAGACCTTTTTTTCCAGGAAAAGAAATAAAAGAAGACAGAAGGTAATGGATACTCTTTCCAAGTTACTTTGTATCTTAAATAGATGGCCCCTTGTGGAATTTCACCCAGTAGAAGACTCTAGTAGATTGGGTCTGTATAGGACATTTCTCAACATTTCTCCTTCCATGCATGGGCCTCAGTATCTTCTTCTATAACTTGGTGGGGAGTGTGGTTTTCTTTTTGTGGTAGAGTGTCATTTGCTAGGCTTATGTCTTCCCAGCTTATTTGTAGATGTGAGATGTTCATCTCTGAGCTATTGGCTGTGGAAACACATAGAAAAATAGCCTTCACTGGCCCAGCACGGTCATTCTCCACAACTTGTCTACTTTCTGTGGATAAACAGTAGAGACATTATAATCAACAATCTCTATATCTCAAGGCTAACAATATTAGGAATCCTCACCAGTGACATCTGATTGAAATAAGTGAATTAATGTATCCAAAGGTTAGAGAGGAACTCCATGTGCCTTCTCATGGAGTTTGTTTCTGAAGCCTTACAGTCAATGGAAGACCCTGATCATGTATATATAATGAACTAACCTTTGTTAGTGACCATTCCACCATCTAAGGGCAGGGAGTGGGGGACCCAGTTAGTCCTTAATTGTGACAGAATACAATGGTACCATAAACTCCAAAACCAGACATGGCTCATAATGACTCAGAGTGGAAAGGTGAAGTACAGAGACATACACTAGGCAACTGTGTCTACATGCCATCCTACTGTTGGGAGCTATGACACAACCATCAAATCCCAGTGCCATTCTTATTTCACCAAGGAGAAAGCTGACAGGAGACAGCTTTGCTGATAACATCAAATTTAAGACAGCTACGACCTAACACCAGCATCCCACACCCTAGTTCTACTTTCTCCCACCAACATGATTAGACTACTGAGAAGAGGATATTCTGAATGTATATAAGCACCCCGGTGGCCATAGGAAGAAACAGAATGGATAAGAGGCATCATCATGCATATAATGAGAGTCTAGATACAGATGTGCCACATAGCCTATTTTTTTTATCTCTGAGAATAGCATAATTAAAGTTCAAGCATGATTTAGTTTAAAGTGGAGGGACTAAAATATGGAACTCTTTGGATCTACTGCTGTGTCTTATTTCATTTCAAATTCTTGACCATATTTTATGATTTTAGGTCTGATTTATGATGACGTAGGAAATTGCATAGACTATCATTGCTAAGATATGTGACCATCTGAAAATGAAGGTGAGGAAAGAGTCCTGAATCCATTACAGGCATTCGTTTAAAATTTGAGGGGGTGGACAGAAGAAAAATCATGGAGGGGACAAGCAACAAAGTGAAGCTCAGCAACTCAGAACCTGACTGGAAAAGGGGGAGCAGAGAAGCCGCAAGCTGTGCACAGTTGGAGAATTCGGGGAGCGCTCATTTCAGTGGCCAGTTTTTGAACATGTCAGTTTAATTATGATGTATCACAGTTGACAGCGATGCATGTGGAACCAATTACAATGCATGTTAAAATCAATTATTGCATATTTCAGTTTTCCTAAACACTGCAGCAAATGCTCTGTGCATTGCTACAGATTTCAACTCCACTAATCATTTTTACTATCATGGTTCAGCAGGAAAGAAAGCTCTCCTTTCCTTTCCTCTCCTCTCCTCTCCTCTCCTCTCCTCTCCTCTCCTCTCCTCTCCTCTCTCTTCCTTTCCCTCTGTGTGTGTCCCTTCCCATATATGTATATGTATATGTATATGTATATGTATATGTATATGTATATGTATATGTATATGTATATGTATATGTATATGTATATGTGTACACATTAAACACACCAACTTCAAATGCAAAATACCAAACAGCAAGAGGTAGAAAAGCATCAAATTGTCTCTCAATAAAAAGCCTAACCTTCTATCATGCCTTTGTGAAGCAAAATAACAAAATCTGAAATTCCTTAGTAGTCCCAAACCAAGTTTTGGTCAATTTAATCCACTTTAGCCTCTTTACCAGCAATGAGGTTGGATCCTACCTGCAAGGTCCTGACTATTTTGGTTTAATGTGTTTGCCTTGACTATTTACTCTGAATTTATGCCCTTTCTCCCCTCTTTCAGTTTTTCAGCTTAAAATTTTCCCTAAGAATTCCACAGCTTATTCATTTTCTGTTTGCTTTTGTGTGTACCAACAGATCTCTGGTTTGTTGAAAATGAAAAGGAAGAGCTACAGAGTGGGGTGGGGTGAAAAGTGGTGAGGGGCAAGAAGATGAGGGATCACAAGTGAGAATGGGATTTGCTTCCCTTGAGATCTGTGCACTTCCTAGTTAAATCAGCTCCCAGATCTCTGTGCTTAGCTCCCAATTAGGCTTTCTATGGAGCAGGGTTCTCTTCTGCACACTTGGCTTTCTATGTAGACTAACTGCAGAAAAACCACTGTCTCTGGACCATGTTGAGAACTAGGAGACTCCCACTGGCCCCTTAAGGTGGGAATTTATCTACGCAAATCCTTTTGCTCTGGGATGAATACCCAAAGCTCTGAGGTACCTGGAAATTCCAGTAAAAGCCACATGCCTTAAGAAACTTGGCAACCAAGGAATAAGTGGGTGTATACATCCTAGGAAAGAAATCAGTGGTGTCTGAGTCAAGACCAGCCAAGTGGTCCAGAAGGGACAGAGGTAAACAGCTCATGTGGTTTAGTCAAGAGAGCAGCGGGTGGGTTGTCTGGAACCCCAACTTCTGTATTCAGCTCCTTGCCCAGCTGGGGTGAAGTGCTCAATGCCTCCTTGTCTGCCAGGCTGCCATGACACAGAGTTAAGCGTGTCCAGATAGAAACCCATCCTCTGAATTGCTGCTAATCCTGGAAGGTAGAAGGTTCTGTTTGAAAGTTCTGAGGATCAGGAGAAAGAACCAGTCCCACTTGCTTTTTCTGTAGCTGTACAATGACCCCCGACTCCTACCAGCTTTCTTTCATTTTTTTTTAAATGCATTTATTCACTTACTCATGAAGCATCTGCTTTGGCTTAGTTCTGGGAAGCCCATGCTTTCTATTAGGGACCAAATAGATTTCTAGTGAAGCAAATCCATCAACAATCACAGGAAAGGAGGAGAAGGAAAATAATCCTATGCCCCTACTTTGTGTCCTGAGTGACCCAGTGTTGTGATGTATGAACACCTGCTACCTGTCACTTGTCACCTGCCTCAGAGATAGTGTAGTGAAAAAAGGAATGGAGAATCCATTATTCCTTTCTGAGAATTTGACCAGCACTGAGTCTTCTTTGCAATCCCAATACTATAGGAGCTGCATTGTGTGTGCATCTAAGTGGTGACCAGGTTATGTGAATAGGAAAGACTGTCGGTAGCTACTGGGAGTTGGAAGACAAAATTTTGAGGGAAGATTTTTATATTGGTCAGGGTTCTAGAAAAGTCAAGCATTCACCTATATGATTCCAATATTGACAAGGGAACAACAACAGATAGCCTCAAAGACGGGATCCAGTACAGGCTAGGAAAGCAGAAGAGTTATTGGAGCCATGCTCCTGTTTAAGAGAGAAGAAGGCAGCCATTGATAGAACTGTGACAAGTCAGGGGCAGGGGAAGAAGGGACCTGCCATACTCGGAAGCAATGCCATGAAATTAATAATCTTCAAGGCATATGGGGTGGGGATATTCCATCTCTTTGTTCAAAAACTCACAAGAGAATTTAACCTTAGTAGGATCAATAGTAAGTGAAAGCTAGTGGCTTCTACCAGTCACATCTCACCGGGATGGAGACAACATGTTCATTTGTGTGCAGATGGCATTCTGTCTCATGTCTGAATGCCTGGGCTCTTGACCTAGTGTGACCCTAAGCACATCGCAAGTCATGTCCTAGTCACATCTATAAAACTGTGACAAAATTGGCACTGACTAAACCTGGCATCAGGGCTCACGCCTTTAAAACAAAATTCAGAGGTTGAAACAGGAAGATCATGTGTTTCAATCCTATCTGAGCCTGGGCTGCACAGGCAGATGCAGTCTCCAAATTAAAAAATAAAGAAGCTCACTGCCTTCATTAGATTAATTTGAAGGGAAAAGTGAACCAGTGAGATGATGTTGGATTGTATCTCCACTATTAGTGTCCATCTTCATAATAGTTACGAGGCATGCTACTGTAACAACTACCACTGCCTTTAAACATAAGACAAGCATCCTGAAGAGCAGCCATGGAAAGCATTCAGCTTTAGAAAGGACTCAAGCAACACTACTAACCCTGAGCTACTGGCTCATCAAAATGGTCCCAGCTTTGGGAAAGGGGAGATAGTGCTGTGGATAAAGTGATTGACAAGTAAGTCTGAGAACCTGAGTTCAGATCCTTCACACCCATGTAAATGTCAGGTGGCCTTGGCAGCCTAAGTGTAATTCCAGCACTCTGGAATGCAGACACAGGAGATCCCAGAGCGAGCTAGTCATATTAGGTTTACATTCATTCACACTCTGAATTCAACAGAGAGATCCTATCTCATTGAATAAGGCGGAGAGCTGCCAAAAACAAGCAAACAAAAGAATGAAAACAGAACAAAACAAACAAACAAAAAAACGACTCTTGATGTGAAAGCTATGAGCTTTCATGAAAAATCATAGCATTCACATGTATGCATACACATTTGCACACACCTGCAAACAAGGATACATGCATCATAAACACAAAATCAGTACCCCCATCTGGTATCCTAGAGCAAAACAGACCTGAGCGGTTTTCATGGACATTCCTATACAAGAGTTCTTATTGGTCTGATGGAGAATGTGCACACACTGGAAGTATTTCCAGCTTCGCTGGTGACATGCCATAGCACTTCAATTTTATGCCAGCATAAGGAGTCTCAGACCCAGGAGTAGCTGATGGTGAGATCAGCTTCTGAATTGCCTGCTCTAACTCGCACTGCCATGAGTCAGGAGCAGTTTCTGTCATAGTGTCATTGACACACATCCACACCAACAAATTACTATTACTGTCCGGTCTGACTCACTAGGCATAAACAGCAAGCACCGCTGCCAACGCGTGCTCTGTGCCACATGTTCCCGTGAAGGAAAAGCACAATGTGTCACTGTGTTTTCACGATCCTCTGCAAGAGGTTGAATTTCTTTTTATTTCTTCCTCTTTTCCGTTCTCCTTGTGATTTACACAGCACCACAGCATCATAGCAACACAAAAGACTGGTAGCCTTTGAAAATGTATCCTGTGAAAGGACCAGAGGGCAGAATGCTAGAGAAAGCATCAATGTCAGATACGACATTCTGAATTTTGTCAAATTAAGTACCGATCACATATTAATTTTTAGTACTTTCTTAGTCTGAGGTGAGACAGCACTGTCCTCTGTGAAGCTCTACCACTCCCTCCCTCTCCCACCAGGTTTAACGCCAAGGTCATTTTGAGGTATCTGGACATAGACTATATACCAAGTTTTCAGACTACCCTTTGAGCTCCAAGGTCAACATTTCTGAAGAATTTTTATTTAATGGCTTTGCTGCCTAACTTTATCTAAGGAGAGGAAAGTGTGGTCCTGTCACACTGACTAAGCCACCCAAGCCAACCATGGATCATTGCTTCTTTCTACACTTTTGGGTAGTAGATTTTCTCCATATAATCCATAAAACCCAACAGAGCAAAGAAGAACTACAAGGTACCAAGGCTTGCCAGAGAAGTCTTCATGGCACCAACCACACAAAAGGATAAAGACCATGATGTAGCCAGCATGCTCCAGAACTGCATGGGAGCCTGCTTGAGAACTTCTTACTATTTAGATTCTCAGTCTCACCTCGGTCCTGATGAAATCAGAACTGGGGGTCAGCCACTTGGGCATTATCCAGCCCACTTAGCAATGCTGATCCCCACTACCTGTGGGGATCACTGTTCTAGGGCATGTATGTTGAATCCTGTCAAAAGAGACAAGTGTAAAGTTGCAATCAAATCAAAATCTGTAGGGCGGAACCCTAAAGAACTCAGGTCACTGATGCTGCTCAAATTAATAGAGACAGAACTGAGAGTCAAAGTGGTGGCAGAAGGGTAATCTAAGACAGTGAGGTGTAGCCTGTCATTCATCATGTGGACAAAAAAAAAGAAAGACATTAACTGCTCAGAGCCTGACAAATTGAAGAGGTATGTCCTGCCCCATGACTCGACACAGCCATTTAGTGATCACAAAGTGATTTCTTTGGGGAGCCAGAATGAATAAAGAGGTAAAAACAGTCATCTTGAAGAGAGAAAAGAGACCTTGTGATGGGTGGCATGAAGGGAGATTGAGCATAGTGTGGGGCTCCTGAACAGCAAATTTGGGAACCCCAGTCTCTGAAATAGTGGTGTGGCCTCTCCCAGCCATGTGACAAGCAGAGAAGTCTGATGACAGATATGACTGGATAATTATTGGAGTTTTATCCTGGAATAGGAACTAGCTATCAAGCCACCATCTTATTAAGAAAAGAGTACCTGCCAAAACCAAAGTATTAAGATGTTCACCTTTTTGTCTGGTGAGGGTCTATTATGCAGGCCTTCCTGTTTTGACACCATGTAAGCAAAGCTAAGAATATCCACAGTTTGGGGACTGTGCATAAAAGGATTAGAGAGCCTAGTGTTCCATCACAATTCTGAAGATGAGCTTGTTAAAGAATAAAAGGGTTTGAGCTTACTGATAAAATGTACAATAAGATGAGCATAGAAACATGGCTCAGCGTCCCAGTACTCTGGAGGTCGAAGCAGAAGTACCCGGGCTACTGTGTAAATTCAAGGCTCTCTTGGATAACTTAGTGAAACTTTGTCTCATTATTTTTTCTTAAAGAGAAGGTGAGTGGTTCTCAACCTTCCTAATGCTGTGATCCTTTAAAATAGCTCCTCATGTTGTGGTGACCCCCAACCATAAAATTATCCTTGCTGCTGCTTCATAACTGTAACGGTACTGCTGTTATGTGTTGTAATGTAAATATATGATATATCCAATGGTCTTAGGTGACTCTGTGAAAGGGTCTTTCAGTGCCGCCCAAAGGGGTTCCAACCCATAGACTGAGAACCACTGTTCTAAGAATACAGTTCAGCGACAGTGCCTGCCTAGCATGTATAAGGCACTAAGTTCAACCTTCAGTGTCACTAAATAAGCAAGCAAACAAACAAATAAATAAATGTATAAATAGACTGAAGACACTATGACTTTAAAAAAAGATGTCAGAGTGGTCCAGCACCCTCCTTCCATTTATTCCCACATGAATTTTCTGTTCAGACAGACAAGCCACCCTCACTGTCATGTTCCCTAAAGTCTGGCGCTTCTCTGGCCTCTAATCCAAGTTGTATGATGGGCCCAGGCAAGGCGTCTCTTCTCAGTTCCTGCCCTGGCCCCTTGCTTTCTTCTCTCTTTGTAACTCTTGTCTCCTTGGTGTGTACTCTCTCTGTTTTGGGGGTGTCTATTGTTACCCTGTGCTCTCCAGTTGGACCTGTAAAGGACAATAAACCCCTCACAGTCTAGAGAGGCCACCAAACCTCTCACAGTCCAGAGAGGCCACACTGGTATTCATACTTCATGTTCTGAACTTTATCAACCTAAATTTCTGAAATTAAGGAAATGTCTTCTTATGATTTTGTGAGAAAAATCTTGTTCCTATGTATCTGCCGGGTGAAGACCTCACATCAGGGTTTCAGGACAACTGGGGAAGCACAGGGATACCTAAGACCCAGCAATGTGGGCCACTAACATAGTCTGAAAAATGAGGCAGGAGCTTCCTGCAGGCTGTGTGGGGAGGAGAATGAGGAACAGAAGGGTTTCAGTGTGGGGCCCATTGTGCCTGTCTGTCTACTCATCTATTTATCCACATATTACAAAATTATGTTGCTACAGTACATTATGAAATTGTACTGAGATAATGCAGATGGTTCTGAACTTGTATGGCTCGATTTTACAACAGTGCAAGAAAAAAAAAGCCATATACATTCAGCAGAAATCCTACTTCAATATTGAATTTTGTTTTCCTTTTTTTTTCCTTAATCATCAACATGTGGTTCTTACTCTCTGTTACTGGGCAGTGGTGACAAGTCACTTCTGTACATCAGCTGTGCAGGGACAGTGTGCAGACACTCCATAGGTGACACGCTGCTCAACTTGGATGTTTGGTTCAGTATATTAAATGCATTTGAGGCCTAAGCTACTTTCAACACATAATGAACATGTGAGAACATAGCTTGTTTGTAGGAACATCTCTGTACTATTAACTAGGACACTGGTTCAACCATGATAACCAACACGTACAAATTGTGGCTTATACAATTGCACGCAGGATGAAAGACTATCTCTAATTGCTTCAGAGCTGGGCACAGGTAACTCTGGGTGGTATCTGGAAGCCAAGCATCATCCTCAAGTGGGAGCTGTGTCAGCTCTCTCTACCATCTGTAGAGTACAAGAAACAGTGAAAGATGTGGGGATAAAGATGAGGGGAAGAGGCCACGCAAGTAGCTAGACTCCCTGTTGCACTGGCTCTCCTATTTTGTCCCTAGAAGTCCTGAAGATCGAAAGACCCTTCACGGTACTCACAGAATTCCCCCTCCTCTAATGGCTGCTCGTTATATATTAGCCTCTGTTTTGAAGAATTGTTTGAGGGTTTTGTTTTCCATTTCCTGTTCTCTGTCATGCTGAACTGTCACTGAACTGTCACCGTCACCTTGATTGTTCCCTATATGTCACTTTACAGCTGCATGTAAACATATTGAACGTATTAGAAACCCTGCTCTTCAACATCTTTATTTGGTGGTTTTTATTAAAAATCTGATACAAAGTCCTAGTAGAATAATTTAAATATTCTAATAAGCCAAGAGAAAGATAAGAAAGCGTGAAGGAAGGGCAAGAATTTGGGGACTACACCCTATAGCAGTAGTGACACAGGTGCTTAAGGATCTAACTTTATTGACATACACTTTTAAACAAAATAGAAATCACATGAAAAAAAAATAGCCTTGGAAGTTAGCCACCTTCTCCATACACAAGGAAAAAAATATAGATTTTGTTCAATTGAAATATAATACTTGCATAGTAACTTTGCTAATATCTATTTAAACATACCATTTCGGTTTTTTTTTTTTAAATGAGTCCATAGTTGGAGATCAGAGTTTTGCTATAGAAAACAATGTCTTGTTTCCATCCCTGACCACTTATGTGCAGAAAAAGTGTTGAGATGGAAACGAAACGAACTGCTAAAGAGTTGCAGAGTTTAGGTTGTCGGTCTTTGTGCTTTCCTTTGGGGCACGGTCATTTTGATTGCCTGGTCAGCCAGTGAGATGAAGTAGGTCTAGCAGACTGGACTCCATCGTTGATCAACTTGGTTGTGTTTGTAAACTTGGTTTTATGGGGTCTAGGAAAACAGAGGGTTCACTCCTTTCAAGAGGAAGGATTTTAGAATGTATTCTATTTCCGGCATTTATCCTATGTGAAGATGATCAAAAATATGCGAATTGAAGAAAAAAAAAGAAAAAGAAAAAGAGATTGCACTGATGTCCTAAACAGCACTGTCTGCCCCACTGAGGGCGATGTTTTCTCTGCGCCTATAATCAAGCTTCAAAGACTCTAACAGACAATGGCTAAGTCATCCCAGATGGTGGCCCAGACGCAAGGGAAAGGAAGAGCCACACATGACCCAGCTACAACGTGCAGGATGAGTTTCCTGTGTCCACTAGGAGGGTGAGACAGGCTGGCCAGACAGGAGCTGCAAACACACAGAATATGCTGGAAGCCTCACAGTGAGCCAATTGAGAGGGCTCATTCAGATGCCAGCTGTACAACGGGCACTGCCAAGGCTTTGCTCCTTTGCGGCTGCAACTCGTACACTTAGCCTGCCGCGCCCAGTGCTACGGAGGCACAATGTGAAATGCATTAAGTCAACGGGGCCCTGCTTTCCAAGAATTTATGTTTTCTTTTTAATATTCTTTTCTTCGCGGCCACACTGGGGCCCCAAAAGGTTCGCGCCAGACTCTCTTTTGCCTGCTGTAGCCCCAGGCTGCATCTTAACCAGGTAACCCTCAATCAGGGGAAGCTTCATCATCCCAGTCAAGCCAGAGAGCCACGAGGGATGTGTTTTGCTTAAAAGCAAATGCAGAGATGTAAGATGTAAGCAGAAAGTGATTTTTTTTCTTCCCCCCAAAATTTGACCGCTGTAGAAGAATTTCTCAGAGAATTGGGTCTAATGTGAGCTTTCTAAAGCAAGAGACGATTTACACAACGCCTATTCATACTCTTTTTTTTTTCTGAGAATTCGTCTATTGTGTAGAATTAAATACAACCATATTGTTAGAGTCAACATAATTATATCAGTTATTTCATATAATAAAAACCACCAGTTTCATTGTGTCTTCTGGTTGACAAAGCACTTTCCTAACTGATTCTGCAAGTGTCCACTGAAGTAGTTAAGTGTTCCTTATCCAACACACACAAAGTAGAAGAGCTGAAGCTTATTCAGGATGCGCCGCTGGCAGGTGACAGAAGTGAGGCCCTTTTCTCTGACTTTTCTCTCATTCCAGCTCTTGTACCTTGTAACCAGAGTGACCATGTGTCCTAGCAATTTGCTCAGGAATGTCCCTAAGGAAGTCTTTCCCTCGGAATAAACTTGTTAATGGTATCTTCTTGTATTCCCCTAACTGATGCTGCCTGGGTGCTAACTGATATTTTCATGCTAAACAACATCCAAACTGTTTGATTCCCTGAGTCTCACAGACTCTTAAGATTCATCCTGATGCCCCATGAGGGTTGGGAAGAATAAAGGATGGAAGATAGCAAACAGACAAGCAGAACACTTAATTGATCTTCTGTCCTGGATTGGACTGGTATCTGCCTTGAGATCTCTGTTGTGTTGTGTTTTGTTGTTGTTGTTGTTGTTGGTTTGGTTTTTATTTTTTGTTATTGTTTTGAAACAAAATAGAAAATGAAAGCCATTTTTCTAAAAGGGTGGAAAACCTTTTATCTATAAGTATAGCAGAAGCGACTCTGGGGGTGGGACACATCAACTATTTAATCTACCATTTAGAGTGGAGAATAATGGACTCTAATGCCAATATTGAGAAAGTTTATGCACCTCAATAAAAGCTAGCAAAACTCAGCTGTCCCACCATTCTCGTTCATATAGTTGAAATGAAGTGAAAATCTCACTCAAACTGCTACCAAGAAAAATGTAGTGAGGAAGATGAGGTAAAGGATTAACAGGAAAGACTGTGCTTATGGACCAGAAGTTCCTTCGCTGCCTTGCCTGTCCACATTTGCCTGACTGCCATTGGGAATGTTGGGTGGTTCTCCTCCATCTGCATCTCCCCACAATGCAAGGAATGGATTGGCCAATAATTGTACCAAGAGATCTATTGGTGTTCCTGATTTTTATATACTGTTCCTCTCCATTCCAAACACTCCTCAGCTGTATAGCAATCTGCACCTGGAGGCATGTTGTCTGGAAACTGGTGCAGGAAGGTGGAGGAGGATGGACTGCCCAGAGGAAGTCTGTGATGTTGGGCAGAAGGCAGAGATGGAATATTTTAGCCAATTTAGTACCATTCTTCTTCCATGCTACTTGAAGGGTCAGAGCAATTTCCAGAATCTGAAGTCTCCATCTCCTTTTGCTGCTCCTCAGGCTAGAACTTCCCCTACGTTCATCTCTAGGGTGACAATCTGTGTCTTTTATTTTGGCTTTGTCAGTTTTGCTAGAAGTCCATCAACTTACTAGGATTTTTTAGAAAAAAGAACCAAATTTTGTTTTAATTAATTTTCTCCTTTGAATTTTCTTCCCAATTTCATTAAATTCTGGTCTTGAATTCTTTTTTCTGCCTATCAGCTTCAGAGATGTTGTTTTTATTTCTTTGAGAATGCATAAACTTTTTTCTGGAAAATGATTTGCCTGTTCCTCCAGAATTTGACATGCTTTATTTTTGCTTTCATTCAGCCAAGGTGTATTTTTATATTTCTCCTGAAACCTTGTCTTTCACGTATTGGTTATGTGTGGTTTAATTTCCAAAGGGCAGATGACTTTCTTCTGCGTTCATGATATTGGTTTCTAGATGACTTCCATTTGTTGTCACAGAACATTTGCTACTTTGAACAGTTAAATCTGTTTGAATTTATTGAAATGTGTTTTCTGACCCATGATGTGATCTGGCTTGGTGACTAACCACTGCACATTTGAGCAGAGTACATATTTGCTCTATGCTAGTGGCACTGTCTATGCATGTCAGCCTGACTGAGTTGTTTAATAGTGTTTTCCAGTCTCCATTCTTCTTAGCATACATTAATTGTGCAAAATGTTGGGTTTCATCTAGGTATTCTCTTCTGTGTATATAATCTGCTATCACTGTATTTAACCCAATTCCCCTCTTTAATTTTTATGCATGTCCTCTTCTTTAGTAGTCTTCTAATACCCCCTTCTTTTATGTAATACATATGTGTGTGCATGTGTGTGTTTGTGTGCATGTGTGTTTGTATACATATAATCTAGATATCTGGATTCCACGTGAGAGAGAAAATAGGATTAATGATGATTATCAACTTTCCAAGTGTAAGTACAAGTCTTTCTAAATCTGACTTATTTCACATCACAAGGAGATTTCTATTTCTGTCTGTTTTCCTGCATCAATATGATTTTTGTGCTCAATGGATGAATAAAACATTATTGGGAATATATTCACTGCATTTTCATTATGCATTTACCCATTGGTGTGGTTATTTCATGACTTAGCTAATATGATATGTATTGCTGTTTTTCCTTCTTTGTCATGTAAATTATTGGGGGGATGAAATTTCTAACGAGGATTTGTCTAGGTTTTCAATTCTCTTAGTTATATTACTTTTATTTTGCACATTCTGAAGCTTTGAACATACAAGTATTTTTATGATTTCTTGTGGAGTGGCTGCTTTATGTTTATATAATGTTTCTGTAATTGGCAATTGAGTGTGAAATACACATTTTCAGGTATCTTTTTATTAACATTTGATGGAATGTCTACTTTCATGTACACTTGGCTTCTTACTGTTCTTTCATTGCTGGAGGATAGTTTCAGAGGGTATAAAATGTTTTCCTAGCATTTTTCTTTCTGCGTTTAAAAACTTGATTCATTGCTCCTGGATCACACAGTTTCTCATGTAAGACAGACCCTAGTATATCACTGCGGTTTATTAGCTGTGGGTATGCCTGAGCCGAGTCTTTATTCTTTTATTTCTTTTCTCAAATGTGAAAGATTTTCATTCATTATTTTTAAGTGTTTTCTCTTCACCATACACACTCTCTCTCCTCTTTTTCTGGACTCTGATGACATGGTTTTATTATCCCATAGTAAATTCGACTATGTTCTTCATCTTCCACTTTATCTCTTTGATATTTAGGTTAAACAAATATCTTGGGGGTTGTCTCTAATTTTACTGGTCCTTCTCTTTCATATCTTAACTACTATTAAATTCCTCAAGTGAGTTTCTGGTCCAGTAACTTCTCTTTGTTTAGGTTTTCTACTTTCTCATTCACTTAAAGAGTGTTTCTAGTTGATTTTTATGACAGCTACTTTGCAACATTTGTGAGAGAACTCTAGCATAGCAATAATGAACACTCTACTGGGGAAACAGAAAAAATTAAATAAGGTATATGGATTGGATATAATATTGTATCTGTTAACTTTGCTGATTTCATAACTGTATTGTGTTTATATGAAGGAATATTATTGAAGGGCTTGAGCTAGATAAAATTGAAGTCAACTTACACTTTCCAATAAAATTACCTCGTTCTTGGTTTCTCTTTCTCGAAGATGATATAATAATATGACCTAGCCCATAGAGTTGATTTCTAAGAGAACATGGGGCTGTATGAAAATTTCCGGCAGTTAGTCCCCTGTAAACACTGAATCTAAGGAGACAATCATGACAGCACCAACCTTACCTGCCATACAAATCATGGTTGCATTTGGCACCACACAAATCTCATTAAACACACAGAGAAATAGGAAGTAAATAAGATTCATGGAAAAAACGTACATGGCCCAGAGAAAACTTTCAAGTGAAAATACTCTGGGGTGAGGACAGAAGCACTCACTTCTCGAGTTCTCTTACAGTGTTCTGGTTCTGAAACAGCATCTTATAGCAGAGATACAACCCAGGCTAGAGAGGCTGCTTCAGTATTCCAGTGGCCACATTAGAAAGTAAAAGAAAACAGGTGAAATTAATCCATTGTAAATGATATATAGCCCAGCATAATTCTATCCCTTATCATTTCCATATGTGATCAAGTTTCAGAACTATCAATGACACATGTTAAAATCTCACATGCTTTTTTTTTTTTCACACCAAGTCTTGAAAACCTACCGACTTCCACGGTTACAGCATTTCTCAATTAAGATGACAAGGTTTTATCAGAAATCCCATCTTTACATGGATTTTATAAAACTGACATTTGTCCAGGTCCCACATTTCACCTGTTCAAAATGTCCTCGTAAGTATTCTTTGACGGAATTCACTTCTTAGATTTAAATTTAAAAATTTAATAACTTCATACAGATTAAGTGCCTCGGTTGTAAGTTTCTTTCCCAGTTGCTTGGCCTCACATAACCAAGAAGGAGTCTGTTGAATAAAGTGATACTATTGTTAAGACAGAGACTTCCAGGGGCTTCAAGACCTTTTGTGTGAATTCCATTCACCTTCCCTTAATGTGAGTCTGTGAGAGTCCAAGTGTGAAAAATAGAAAGTGCATTATCATGTTCATTTCCCAATGATGGCTCTTGAACCATGTTAGAAGCATTTCTTGCCTAAAACAAAGTCTCCCACCATTCATTTACATGGTCCATTATGCCAATGACTCTATAACTGATTACTCCTTACTGTAATGCTTTCTGTCACGGACCCTGTACATAACAGGGTACAGATAGGACATTTGCAGTGTCTTTCTAAAGCACAAGGTACCAACCTACACAGGGGAGGACCAGGCTTGAGATAGGGACATGGCGGTGAGCGTCAGCAGCATCTGCAGCAGCATCCTTTTAGGACTGAGGTTCTCAACCTGTGGGTCATGACCGCTTTGCAAACCTCTACCTCAAAAGAATTTACATTATGATTCATAACAGAAACAGCTTTTCAGTTATGAAGTAGCCACAAAAATAATTTTCTGTTTGGGAGTTACCGCATCATAAAGAGCTGCTGCATTAAAGGGTGGAAGCATTAGGATTGGTGAGAACCACTGGCTTAGAAGGTTATCCTCCCGACTAGTAACATGAATGAGGAAAATGCCTCTGAGAAAAACAAAACAAAACAAAACGCCAAGTCTTCATTCACATGTTAGGAGCCATTCTTCTGAATGCAGACAGGGGATAGATAGATGTGAGATGTGATGTAAATTTGAAGAGGGGGTGTTGTGAGAAGTTTTGTTTTGGACAATATCTATCCACAGGCAAAAGTTAAGAGCTCCCAGCATGACTCTATGAAGACAAGACAATCTCAAAGAGCCTGAGTTCCCCGAGATTCAGGGGTTGGGGGAGCACTACGTGGGAATAGGAACAAGATGGCCTACACTCAAAGAAAATACTCTTCAAACAAAAAAGACCCCACAGGGCCTTTGCTGCATAAAGAATTAGTTGCTCAGTGAGTGACTTTAAACACATAGTGTTGCATCACCCATTTTAGAAGCAAATTTAAGCCTGGGTACCCTAACAAAGCAGAACCTGTACTCTTTGTTAAGGCACTCTATAAATGGCATCCCTAAAGCTCAGTAGAAACTTTGTGCTTGTAGAGTGCACATGGCTGCAGGCTCCTATAAAGAATCAAATCCTCATCTGATAAAGCACACTTGTGGAGCTGATCACGAAGAGGCCAAAAATCACATCCCCAATTTTAATAAGGTAATCACATCTAAATAAAACAAAGATATATTACCTCTAATCAGTTCTTCAGAAGCAGATGTACGTACACACACACACACACACACACACACACACACCAGCACAAAGAGAAAGAGATTCAGAAATTATTCTGATTGTAATGACCACCAGAGCATGTTCCAAAAATATAAACGTATGATCATGCACTCAGTCCTTTATAATGTTAAATAAGAAGCAGTCCAGATGTTTATGGTTAAGCTTGAATTTGGAATTAAGGTATTTGGGAGACTGAATTGAGTAGCAAATCATTAACACAGAATTACCTCTCAAGAACATCATATAATAATATGACACATGATGCTAGCCCAATTACATGGTTCTCCAAATGGTGTATGAAGAAGATGAGATGTGGTCCACATTTACTGAGTACCTGCTAGGCTCTGGACAGAGGATTCTCTTCCCAGACACTTCTCATATCTAACTTTCATATTTCATCATTTCTCAAAGTATATATTGGTGTGACCACTTTCAATTATAATTATTGTCTATATAAGAAGATCAGATTTACATGGAAAGAGAGCCAGTTGAGTTTCAAAACTCTTTTACACGTTAAAAAAACAGAGTAAATGCCTGGAGAGATGGATCAGTATTTAAGATCTCTTTCTACTCTTGCAGAGGACCAGGTTTCAGTTCATAGCACCCTCATGGTTACTCCAGCCAGCAAAGGCGCTGTATACATGTGGTACACATAAATGCACGTGCTACATGTAAATGCATGCATATAAAACACTCATACTCATTTTCTTTAAAAAGCAAGCTAGTAAGCAGAATCTAAGCAAGAATGCAAAGATATTTCTGTGCATAAAATCACTCTAAAACTATAAGGTTTTCTTCATATTTATTTATGTGGTAATTGCTACAGATCTTCATGGGATATTTTTCAAATTCATAAATTATGTTAATATGCTAATAATAGACTCTCATTTTCACAAATTTCCAGAGGTCATTAAATCTTATTGTCATGAGGTGTTTAAGCAACTTTTTTTTTCTGTGTTATACTCAGAATAGCATTAGAGGTGAATAGAGAGACACCCACATTGTGACTCAGTTTTCCAGATTAGAATAGCTAGTTTTCTAGGCAGTCCAGTGTGTCGTGTGCATATTCTAGGTCTGATCCTCTACCTCATGTCAACTTTTCTCAACCCATATTTGTCTCAGAATCTAATAGCTAAGATCTTTACAGTTGATGTGGCTATCCATACGTGTTTGGGAGTTT
Source organism: Rhabdomys pumilio (assembly GCA_030674055.1). NCBI lineage: Eukaryota > Metazoa > Chordata > Mammalia > Rodentia > Muridae > Rhabdomys > Rhabdomys pumilio. The sequence continues at coordinate 209,434,915 of JANHMN010000002.1, read as the reverse complement.
CCTTGACTTAGCACACACCTGCAGTACAAAACCAATGGTGTGCATCTTCAAAAGGATGCTCTCTAGACCTTACCATTGCCAATTCAGGGGCATAAGATGGTATTTATGAAAGCTTAAATTTCATCCATGAGGGGAGGATGAAGAAAGCATGTCCATAAATAGTGTCCATTTTACAAACCTCAACTGACATTATGTGGCCTGTGACAGGAACCTGGCTGTTACCTGGGCTTTGGTTTCTGTTGCAAACTCCATTTCTTAGTTCCTGCTACAGGTTTAAAAACAAAAAAGCTACATAGGTAGTAAGTCATTAGAGGAGAACCCACTACCACTTTTCTGCAAAAGGGGCATAATATTGAAGCTACTCCCAATGACTCATCCTTAAATCCATACTTTAGTATATCTCCAAAACTTTTGGAAGATACAGAGAAGATTCTTTTTCAGTACTTATCAATTAACACGGAGACACACAGCTGCTCAAGAAGCAGAGAATCAGAGACCAGATCCTCCTAAATGGAGCCTCTATACCACACCCCATCCTCCCAAAGCTCCATATCCTTGTAGAAGAGGGAATGAAAAGATCATGAGAGCCGGGGGTAGTAGGTAACTCCAACAATGTTTTCTAGACCCAATGAGCCTGATATACATATGAACTCATGGCAGTTGTGACAGCATACACAAGATGTGTGCATGATCAAGCCAGAAAAAAATCTCAGTATAAAGGATGGAAGTGGACATGAAGCCTCACTCTGACTGAGAAACTACAGTAAATAGTAGTTATCCAGGAAGGGAGAGTCAGTTTTCTTTAAGGATGTGGCCCCTATATGTTGACCATTTTCCAACAGAAATCCACACATAGAAGGGTATTTGAGCCATGTACATTGGACTTAATGGGGATGAGGGGGAGCAAACAAACAAACAAACAACAATAACAGTAACAACAACAAGGGCCCACAGTCCAGTGAGTCCGGAAGCAGGTAATTCTGGGAAGAGTTGGGGAATATATGAAATCTCAAAGAATTCAAAGAAACTTTTGTAAAGATAGGGTCTTGCTATATAGCCTTGGTGAATAGCTTCTAGGACCAGATTCCATCCTCATTTGGAATCACAGACGAAGGTGCTGCCCAGTGGCTGGTCTGCAGTAGGCAGCACATGATAATTAGCCTGGCTGCTATTGTTTGGTAGCTTCCATCTCTTGCCCCATGCGGAACTGACTCCCAAAGGGAAGCTCAGCAAATTCCATTCCCCTTGTTGGCTATAAATCAAACACTGGACCAAGGCTTTAATTCTTTTGCTTTCAAAACTGTAGCAATGTCTTCCACCACACTGACCTCAAAGCTACAAATACATTTCAGCTTTGAGTCTTATACTAAGTCATGTTTTAGAAGCACAAACATTGAAAAATAAGCTACTTTGTTCCGTTTTTCAATCTAATACTTTATCTAATAAAAATTTCTTTAGTTTGAATCCCAATAGTCCATGTAAAATTATAACTAATTCCATCCACTGTGTCTCTTTACAAATTACTTTGATTGTGTAAAAATGCCCACTTCCTCTTCCCTATCTTTGCCAGGGTTTCTCTTGCTAGCAAGGTTTAACAACTCCAGGGTTTTGGATTTTAGTTTTTTTATTTGTTTGTTTATTCATTTGTAAACTCTATCACCCTTGCCATCGATTCGGACCCTTAGTATCAATACCTTTACAGAAATACTTGAGACTTATGCATTCACTCATAAATGTGTATAAATATGTGTACTTATATATTTTATTTTTAATTATGTTTATATTTATTATCTAGTGATTACTTCATTCTATACTAAATCTTCTATCCACTGGGAATCCCTTGTTACACTGATAGAGAGAAAGGTAAAATCAGAGACAAGTGGTAAACCCTCTATCATTAGAGTATAACAGTAAAATACACAAATCACTGAGTCAAATCCAGGATGTGAGAGGCCTGTTTTAGAACCATACTGCTTTCTCCAAACTCTGTCGGGGGCCAAACACAATTTCTTAACCCAATGACATTTTATTAAAGTCTTCACAAATCTTGTTACAAGAATTCATCATATTTTCTGGATTAAAAAAAAAAAAAAAAACAACCTGAAACAGTTCTTTCAAAATAACATTTTGATGAGTTGAGTGTAAATGAACTAGAAACACACGGATTAAATTTCCCTGGAAATACACATGGGTTTCAAAATTAAGGGGAATTAACTTCCCCAAATGTTTTCAATTTGCCTAACCTCAGAAGTTTGATGCATGGTTTGAGACAGTTGGCCTCATGCCAATTTTGTGCATCCTTGCTAGGGTTCTACCTGGGAAAACATTTTATTTTCATCTGTCCTTAGTCCTGACAGCTTAACAATATGACTAATCAGATAGGTAGGGCCCTAAATTGTGTCATAAATATTATTTGAAATGAGCTCCTTGCCTAGGCATTGGCTCCTTGACTTTATACAGTACTGGGTATGAAGTCCAAAGCAAATGATGTTGTCACGAAACTTCTGAGGATGTTTGGCAGTTTTAATCTTTTACAAGTGACTCTTATTTTCATTGGATATTAGAAAGAATAGAAACTTGATTTGAGATGAAATTTGTTGACAAATTAAAACTAGAATTTTCTGATAACTTTTCCACTTTGTTTCTTTTAGCTTTTATTTTTGGTACAGGGATTATTAAGTAGATGTGACCCCCTCCCCCACACACATAGGAAAACGTAAGCCTGAGTAATGTACCCAGGAGTCTACAAGATGGTGTATGATTTGAGTGTATTAGTTATTTTTCTGTGATACAATAAGAACTTTAATCTAGTACCACCCTTTACCCCAGTTTGTGTTTGCTTGATATGTTATGGGGACAGAAGTATATCATGTGATACTGAGTTTCAGGTTGACTTTTGGAGACGTGACCAATCACCCTTCAGCATATCACAGCTTAACTTAGAGCTTTGGAGTAGATGGAACAACCCCTGTGTTTCAAGGTAGTTGCATTTACATGTCCCACATTCTTGACTCCTGAAGAAAGTTTGGAGTCTGTCTAAACTGACAGTCTATAACTGAATATCACAGAGTAAGTAATTTATTAAGAACAGATGGGAGGCTGTGATCAGGATGTAAGGTGAATAAATAAATTAATTGGTGGGGGGGGAAGGGGACAAAGATTTATTCAGCACACGGTTCTACAGGCTGGAAAGCCCATGGTAAAGATTACATCTGAGAAAGAACTTCTTGATAGTGCGGTGTCTCGGGAGAGACCTGAGAAGGCACAAGACATCATTTAAGAAAAAGACACAAAAATAGAAGTAAATTGGCTTATTTTACCCACACTTGAGATGATACTTTAATTCATGAAAGGATTAGTCCATTCTTGAGAGCAGAGCTCCCCTGATCCTCTTAAAGATCCTACTTGTTCCTCCCTTCTACCAGTCCCACAATGAGAACTCAATTTCAAAGAGTTTATTTGGAGACATTCTGTGTGAGACTTTCCCTAAGGAGACTAACACATGTGCCTACCCACCCCAGATAGGCAACCCACAATGGATCATAGTAAAAATTACACTGAAGTCCAGCTTGATGACTAAATAAATGAATTTATTGGGGCTATTTTTAACAAAGGTATAGGTTAGGGGTTACCTACAGCAACAGGGATGACTCTAAGGCAATTGAGTCATGAAAAAGCCTACCCCATATCACACTGGTGATAACTCACAGAAGCTGTAAACCTCTGTACAATTTGCAAAGAACTCATCATATCAGAGTATTTCTCCGTAACTCTGCTGGTCTGCACAGCCAGGCCCAGCATGTTTATTGCTTTCATAACCTTGGGGGCGGGACCCTTGTGAATCTTGTAAGCTTTATTAGACGAGGGAAGTTTGTTTACTCTCTGAATCTAATGAGCCTCCTCCCTCCTGTCTTGAGGGAGTGTTTCAATTTAGAGGAAACTGTCACACAACAAGGTATCATGAAGCCACAAGAATAAACTCTGACCCTGGGCTCCCACAGCAGAAGGTTTTATAGAATGAACCAGGAAACAAGCAGAGCCTCTGAATGTTTTCCCATCTCTGAGTCGTATGTCACTGAAGTCTCCTCTCTATGAATGCATGAAAATGGATTTGGCCAGCAAATACCACCAGTGACCTGTTCTCCCCTGGAGCATACCTCAGTTTGATTGTACAGGTTCATGTATGCCAAGAAAGCCTTGTAAATTTAAAGTCAAAGTTAACAGGTGGAGAAACCTAGGGAAGTCTCTCTCTCTCTCTCTCTCTCTCTCTCTCTCTCTCTCTCTCTCTCTCTCTCTCTCTCTCTCTCTCTGCCAGGCTTTCAGAAGCTTGACAACTAAAGAAGCCAGTGTTGTGTACAGATAAGGCCTGGAACAATCATAGACAATTAGACAAATATGGAGCTTCTCAGGACTGGTGAATGCTAAAATGCTAATTTGTTCATTCTTTAGGGTAGTGGGGTCTCTGTGGTTGACCCAGAATCATCCTCTTATCTCATAAAAAGATTATGTGAAATGTGTGCTATTGAGCCCCAGCCCAGACCTACCAAGCCAGAGACTATGGGGTGGCGCCACGGCACCTATTTCTTTGCAGGCCTGCTTGCTCAGGCTTGAGAATCATGGCTCTAGAGAAAGCAAAGAGATAATAAAAACAAAATCATAATTTTCTACTGTAACTACTCATCCAAAAATGCAATAAATACCCAACGAGTGAAGTTCATCTACAGTATCACAGTGGTGCTTCCAGGTATTTCTATATTAATCCCTTTGTTTCAAAAGATCTGAGTAACAGTTTGCTAATACAAACCAGATGTGGCCCAATCCAGATGGACCAAATGAGTCATTTGGAAGCTCAGACAGGGTTATCTGTGTGAGGTCTGCCCAGCTTCCTCTTCCCCTTTATCATGCCATCACTCGTCCTGGTTCACAGAGTTCTCCAGTTCAGGGCTATACATAGTACCCTCCTGTACTTTCAGAGTAGAAATCCAAGTCCCAAAGAGAACTTGTCCAGTGAATGGATGTGACTTGACCACAAGCCGGTATTAACTTGTATGAAGAGCAATACCTATTTCAGAGAAGGTTTCTAAGAAAATGGACATGATCTGTTTCTCAAAAATTAATTCCCTATCTCTTTGCAAATTAATCAACCATCTCTACCTTTATGAGTTCTTGTGGGAATTCTTATGGCCTTTGAGTAATTATGATGTCAATGTCAATTCATACTTTGGAGCAAGTGTGCAGCAGACATGATGGAGGTATGGCAGCAGTGGTATATGGGAAATCTCTGTCTCTTCCTCTTAATTTTGTTGTGAATCTAAAATTATTCTCAAAAGTCTTTTAAATTTAAATTGCTCCTAAACATGAATTCTGTCTATGTATCCCCTGCATATGTTGTGCAAATGTAGGCTCTGCTTGTGGAAGAGGGTAGATAAATCTCCAAGTTCTGTATTTGTCAGGAGCCCCCAGAGATACCCAGGCTGCTGGTCCACAGACCTGAGAACCAGTGATATATGAGAACTGTGCTGATGACACAGACATAAATTTGAGCTCCCATTCTTGAAAACAAGTTGGGTAAAACAGGTGATGGAGAAGCTCATAAGTAAAGATATATGTGGATTCACGAAGCTCACTAAGGACAATTAGAAATTTTTAATGTATTGAGATGGATTAAGAGGAGAAAGGAAGGGGCGGGAGAAGTGGCCCAGGGGTTAAGAGCATTTGCTGCCTTTCCAGAGGACATAGGTTTGGTTCCCAGCACCCACATCAAACAGCAAGGAACTATCTTTAGTTCTAGGGAATCTTTTGGCTTCTGTGGATCTTCATGCATGTGGTGCACATACATGTAGGATAAACGCTCATACACATAAAATAAATAAATCTAAAAGCTTTTAGATAGGGTGGGGGGAAAGGGTGATTCTTCAGTTATCCTTTGATTGAACCAATAATAAATCATTTAAGTCTACCTCATTTTTTACTTTTATTAGTTTGTAAACAATATATTTATAATACATCAAGATTCAGACATTTATAGTGCTTAAAATATTCTATAATTTTATTTGGAGATGTGCGAAAATTAACTTTGTAAAATGTATTGTTCGATGGTTTTGTAATGCACTAAATATGTTTGTATCGAAGCTACTGTCCAACATCCTCCCGTAAAAAGTAAAGCACTACTCAGTTTGTCACTATTGAAGAATTAAAGAATCCCAAGAGAACTTTTCTTCTTATAATGAAATCAATCAAAATCCCTTGTTTGACTATTTGATATTCTTTGGTTTTCCAAAACAGTTCCCCTGCTTGTTTTCCCTCAGGTTTTATTGGCTGCTGAGCTTTTCTGACCCCGCCTGCATCGTCCTGGGTCCTTCTGTATCTTCCTGGCTTGTCATTGGTCTTCCTGGATCTTCTTACATCTTTGTGGTATTTGGTGTTTCAAAATTTAGCCTCCATTGTGGTCTTGCATTTCTGCAAGTTACCAGGTAAATTTGTTGAAAATTTTAACACTCAATATGGTAATCTGCAAAACAAAAGTGATGGTTGTTTCCACTCTTGAGGTTCCTACTCAACATAAACGTACATATGTGAGACAAGGAATGCAAGCTGATGCCTAGTGTATTTGTCAGGGTTCTCTAAAGAAACAGAATTCATAGAATGAATCTATGTAGATATAAAAGGGGGTTATTGGAATGGCTCACAGGCTCCAGCTAATCCTTCGAGGGCTGGCTGTGAAGGGAAAGTTGTTGCTCAGTCTACAAGGCTGGCTATCTCAGCTTGTCATCAGTATATGCTAGAATCCTGATTAAGCAGGCTAGTCTAATGCCAGTGAAGGAATGGACTTGCTAGGAAGATGAGAGCAAACAGGCAAAGAGCAAAGGCTTCCTTCCTCCATGTACTTCTATAGGCTTCAACCAGAAGGCATGACCCAAATTAAAGATTACTGTGTTCTCACCTCAAGATCTGGATTGAAATTGTGGGTCTTCCTAACACAAAGGTCCAGTTTAGAAGTGAATCTTCCTTCTTCAAATAAAGCAAAAAATTCTTCACAGGTGTGCCCCTCCCCCCATTTTGGGGTTTTAGTTTCAGATGTAGTCACAACCAAGAATAGCATCACACCTAGTAAGCATTGACTATTATAGTGATTAAACACTGCTTAAAACAGCAGAATGACAGTTAGGGAGGAGATTCCTTCAAACATCTTCTCGCCCAGAGAATGGACACACAATGTTCACAGTGAATCTTTCCAATGAAATGCCTCCTTGGTATAGTGTAAGACATTTTGACACAGCATAGAGTTGTTCTTCCTTCCTCCTGTTCATTTATTTGAGCTGTCAAGCTAACATATCACAAGATAAGCTCGGGCATCAGCAGCTAAAGCTCACTTAACTACCAACTGAAGTGTGCCAGGTTGTAGAAAGATGTGAGCATGTGTGTAAGGGTAGAGCTGGGTTTGCCATAGATGTTATCATCTGCAGCCAGGATTCTAGATCACTGTATCTCAGTTGAAGACAACAGTTAAAATGTTTATTTCTTTTATCTGAAGCTATTTTCCAAGATTATTTGTATTAAATCATATAATCCCCAACTAGAAAGCTAAGTTGGCATTACATGCAACTTGGGCACTCATGCCATTCCAAGCAAACTTCGGAATATAGGAATCTTCCTGTGTGGCTGATCATTTAGTTGAAAATAAAAAGAAGTAGGAGGAGCTAAGGTAGGAGGAATAAGGAGAGGAAGAGGAAAAGGAAGAGGAGGAGCTAGGGAGAGCAGAGCTGTAGGAGAATGAAGAGCCATCCAGTTATGAAGAGTAGTCCTGGGTAACAACTTATATTTAGGTTAGCTAATTGGGATACACCTCTAATTGTATGGGCATATTGTTATTGAGCATTACCAAACATATAAAGCCTTTGATTTATATTTAAGCATTAGAGTCTCATTTTCTTACCGGGCCCGCGTGGATGGCGGGATAATCTGGGCACTGTCCAGCCTTGTGGAGACAGTGTGGAAGATTGTCAGAGTCATCTCCCACGCTGGCATCTCGTGGGTGGCAAGGCTGATGTTTCTGGCTGACCGTTTCTAGCTGCGGTGAGCACAGTGGCCTGCGGCCATGGAACATGATGGCCGAGTTAGGCAGAGCTGCTGCAGCTTAAATAGTCAGCCCAAGAATGATTTAAACATCTCTGCAACAAAAAGAAAAAAAATAAGCAATAACTATGTTTTCTAATCAAATATGTTTAATAATTTGTTTTTTGAGAATACTTATTATATATAATATAGCCATTGTCAACCACAGAGTTCACATTCTAAACTTTCCAGATTTTTTTATATATGTGAATGTAGTGTGTGTGTGTGTGTGTGTGTGTGTGTGTGTGTGTGTAAAATGTCTTAAGTAAGTTGACAGTTTTGTGTTGAATTGCATTCATAGTTACCTTGGGGTACATGTGGCCTTGGGACCTTGGATACACCTAAGAGGGTCGCTGCTCAATGGTTTGTGCTTTCTTCAACCTGATTCCTGACAGATGTGTGTCCACCTGTGGAATATGGTGGACAGACCCCATTGGAAATCTAATAAGAAGGGATCTCTAAGAGATTATTAGATGGACCTGGTTTTTGCTGAATTGTTGATTTTCTATCACGACCAAAGCATAACCAATAATGGTTTGTAGAGCCACCACTCAGCTTTGACAAAGGTTGGACAAGATAGCTAAGAGAGGCAAGGAAATGAAGGTTATGCCAAACAATTCTTCTAGTCTCTTTTTTTCTGTTGCCTTCTGTGGTGTTCCTCTAGCACAAGACTCTGTACCCAACTCTGAAGTTTATTTCACAGAACTTGGATTTTAGGCACTATGAGAAGGATACTTAGCTCCTACCATCTAACAAGGATAACAGGTGATATGTGGAGATATAATAAAGAGCTATTCATTAAAAAAAAAAAAAAACAGACAGCACACCTAGTAAGCATCTACTGTTACCATGATCAAACACTGCTTGAAGCATTAGAATGATGACAGCTAGGGAGGAGATTGATTCGTGGCCTTTGTTTTTTCATTTGTTGTTGTTTCAAAAGTGTGTGTGTGTGTGTGTGTGTGTGTGTGTGTGTGTGTGTGTGTATGTGTGTGTGTATTCCTAGATATGTAACTTACTTAGCTTGTATAACCTTATGTGTGTGTATGCTTTTAAGGATGGACCATTCAGCATTGGATAACCAATTGGTGTGCTCTTCTCTAAGGAAGATTATTTTTACAACACTCAGCACCCTTTGGTTGCCTGTAGTTCTTTTAAAACCTCAGTTGATCACATCTAAAACTATGAGATCAGCTTGATGCTATGAGAACCTGACACCAGAGCAGGAAGAGCAGAATGAGGCCAGCATAAGACTACTCACTGATGTAAGGTAGTCATTTCCATTGTCCTTCTCTCATAAAAACGTTAATTTCACCACAACTGAACTGTGATAAAATTTTCTTTTACATTGTTCATGAATACATAATTTATTCAAAATATAGGAATAAAATCTAGTTTGAAACTTTGTGAAAATTTGTTGCCGATGTTAATTTAAGCAAAACATACACGTTGCCTATTCAACACACTGAGTGGTTAAGAACATTGGCTATTCTTCCAAGTGACCTGGGTTCAGTACACATGGCACTGACAACCTGCCTAAAACTCCAGTTCTGGGCATCTCATGTCCTTTTCTGGCCTTAAAGCTCTTGTATGAACATGATGCACATGCATACACTTGGACACATACAGATACACATGACAGATAGATAGATAGATAGATAGATAGATAGATAGATAGACAGATGATAGATAGACAGATGATAAATAGATTATAGTGTTTCAGAGAACATAGTACAGAAGACAATTTATTGTTAAAACAACAAAAATAACCTAATTCAGGAAGGTAGTTACTCTTTGATAGGTCTGTCTGGATGATATCAAGGCACAAATGCTTCAAGGAGCTGATAGTATCTTGTTCTTGATTGGGTGTTTATCATCCAAGACTATTCAATTTGTGGGAAATTCTTGAGCTGAAACTAATGATTTATGTACTTTTTGCTAAGAACTTCTATTTACATAATTTACTGCCAGTGCCTACTCTGCCTCATGATATCAGCATCAACTTGGTTTTTAATTCTGGAAAAAACACTATGACCTTGACCTCTGATTAATTTCCGTCTCAGCCTAAGCAGTTCTCAGAGCACCTTAAACCACAACTCATCAAATAACCAAAAGGCAGACTATCAGGTACTAGAAATTTTAAAGGAGTAGGCTTTGTGGAAAGCAGGAGCTTTATAGATGGTTGAAGGCATCTCAGTGGGTAACATTTTAATTGTCAACTCAGCAGAAGCATTTGCCACTGTTTTCCCATTGCCATCTTGAAGACAGAATGGAATTCTTGCAGCTATCAGTCAAATGCTATTCGGTAAGGGAATGGACATCCCACCTGATAAAAAAAGCAACATTTCTCCCAAACTAACCTTACACTATCTAATTTTTGTTGGTGTTTTAAATGTTCTTGCTGCTACTCAAACACTTTTGAGACAGGCACACAAGGTTTCCCTTATCCCTTTAAACAGGATCTTCAGCAAAACTGTTGGACACACACAGCCTTCATAAGCAGCAATGGATGCTTCCCTCATCCAAGTGCATGTTTTCTTACACGTTATTCTCTGAATGTGATGATGCAACATTGTACGGAGACACAGGAGACAGCTTGTCTTAACCGACTCAGCAAAGCCCTGCTCTGTTACTTGCCATAGGTTGACAGCTTTTCCTATATCTCCTTTGGTTCTTTCGCTTCCTTTCCATTTACATTCTGAGTCTTGCTCCCCTGCAGCAGATCGTCTAATGTAGAAACAGGGGCAAAGAAAGCTGAGACTGATTTGCTTATGACTTTCTATGTGTGCATGTCATGAAATAACTGCGGTGATGATAAACATTTCACCTGTGTTGTTTACGAACCAATCAAAGATACTGCAGGGAAGTGACAGGATCATAATTCCCCAACAAGTCATTGCTTTACACAATAAATATGTTTGGATTTCATTAGCACTTGTTTTAACACGATATTTTCTGAAAGTCCAACAGTGTATTTTACAACAATTGATTTTTCTGATGGTTTTCTCTACATGTGTTTATGAAGTGCCTGGGACATGTTCTTCCCTATAAATGCAACAAGAGCGTCAAAAAAGCATCACCATGAGTTTCCAACACATGGCCTACAGGAAGATGACGACCTCTTCCTTGAAGGTCACCATTTGTGACTAAAGTTTAAGGCAAGGAGAAAACTAGCAAAACATCAGCCTATCTAGCTGGCCCAGGAGGACGTCTGGCAATTGGACTGGAGCCAGGGAGCAGAGATGATTCCATGTCACTTGTCCTAAGCACTGGAAACAAAAGAGTGTTTCACGCAAAGTCCAAGATGTTTCGGAGGTTCTGGGGATGCTAGAATTACGCAGACAATTCGTGAGTGGAGAGAACTTGAGTAGCAGAGTTGGGGAGATAATCAAATGATTATAGAATCCTTCCTTGGGCTGAATGATCCATTTCCTTGTTTCCTTTGGTTCTAATCACTTGTTCTAGAGGTGTGAGAATTAACATAGATTTCCTGCCTATAGTAGCCAAGGAGGTGTTTACAATGTTAAAAAGAATCAAAGTTCTAAATGCTATGCATTTTTTAAAAGGTATTGCTAACTAGACATGTATTCAATACTAGAATTATGACTAGTTACATTTTATTTCAAAGTTTTCAAAGGATTTGACTGAATTTTACAAAATTAAATTTTAAATGTCAGCTTTGTTTAAACAAATTGAAAGTTCGAATAGGGAAAATCTATGATAATGGTGCTGACATGGTTAGTAAAGGAAAAGATGTAAGGCTGTAAATTTGGCTGAAAACCAGAAGCATTTTTTGTGCCATACAGGGCACATGTTTTAAATTTGTTACTATGAGACATGACCCAGCTGGGCCAATAGCAATGACAGTCTTGGGATGACTCAAAATTGTATATGACACTTTCTGGACTTGCCCCAAAATGGAACATCTTGATCAAACACTATCATTTCTGACTTTAGGAGTTCTCTGAGTCACATGGCATATGCTGCCAGAATGCTGATAAAGAAATCAGATTTAATTCAAACAAGACACAAATGAACCAGAGTTAAAAGGGAAGATGCTCAAATGAAGAAGAAAATGTGATCTTTAAAAGAAAAATTAACTTCGAGTCTGCACTAGCTAGAGTCATTTGGCAGGAGCTGAGGTTGCTACTGTGCTAGCAATAGTTGATAAACAGATCCAATTTTGGCCACTTTATTTTTAAAAAGGGCTTCAAAGCGTAGATAAAAATGTGGCCTTGAAGGGAACAGAGACTAAGGGGAATGGCCAACCACTAGCCAGTCCAACTTGAGACCCATCCCATGGGCAAGCACAAATTCCTGACAGTATGAATGATACTCTGTTATGCTTGAAAACAGGAGCCTAGCATGGCTGTCCTCTGAGAGATTCCACACAGCAGCTGACTCAGACTGATGCAGACACCCACAGCCAAACAGTGAATGAAGCTTGGGGACTCTTATAGAAGAATAGGAAGGATAGTGCCCTGAAGGAGATAGGAACTCCACAGGAAGACCAACAGACTCAACTACCTCCACCCTTAGGGCTCTCAGAGTCAGAACCACCAACCAAAGAACAAACACAGGCAGATACAAACAAATACAGATAAACCCAAATTAACTTTTCTATGGAGAATAGTTTCTGAATACTAGTTAGAAAATTGGGAGATGGCACAGAGGATAACGCAAGAGGCCTGGATACTTCAGATACTCAGAACCCATGTCAATGCCATGGGTAATAGATGTACAGCTTGGTCTTCAAGTGGGTCCCAAACAACCCGAGTAGGAGCTATCCCAGAGTTGTTGCCTGTCCCTGGGATACGTTCTTCTAGCTGGGCTGCCTTGTCTAGCCTCAGTGGGAAAGGAAGCTTCTAGCCTCACAGAAACTTGAAGTGCCAGGGTTGGGGGATGGGGGTGCCTCACTCACTCAGCGGGAGTGGAGGGGGGTGGAGGAAGAACTGTGGGAGGTGTGACCAGGAGAAAGGCAGTGATCAAGATGTAAAGTGAATATGTGAAAAAAAAAGATAAAATAAAGAAAAAAAACTGTCAGAAAATGGCCTTTCTTCCTAATTTGAAAGTGTAAGAGCTGTGGAGAAAAAAGAAAAGGATAAATAAATTAGAATAAGGAAACAAAACATTTGCGACTCAAAAAGTGAACATTTAAATACCATGTCAATGCCACGGGCATGGTAGTTCACCTATAAATCCAGCCTTGGAAGAAAGATATAAGGGATCCTCAGAGCAAGCAGGCAAGCCACCCTAGCTGTACTGTAAGCCCTGGATTTGATTGACAGATCTGCCTCAAAATAAAAAGATGAAGGTGGGAGGGTGATTGAGAGAGAGTCTCAATATCAATTGTAGGGCTTCATATATGCAGACACACATTTGAAGAAGAAGAAAAAGGAATATACATGCATACATATGAGAAGAAGAAAAAGGAAAAGGAAGGTGGGAGGGTGATCGAGAAAGAGTCTCAATATCAATTGTAGGGCTTCATATATGGAGACATACTTGTGAAGAAGAAAGAGGAATATACATACATACACATGAGAAGAAAAAGGAAAAGAACTCAATAGTTTAAACTGAATCATAGATAGTTGGGGTTCTTTTATAATATTCTAGAACTGAAAATTCAGAACAAAAATTATATGGACTACAAATCTGGAATGCATGAATTTTGTTGTTTTGTTTTGGTTTGGTTTGGTTTGTTTTGGTTTGTTTTGGTTTGGTTGGATATCAGGGATAGATAGAACCAAGATCCCTGAGAGTGCTAAACATATACTCTCCCACTAGGCTACCTTTCTAGTGCCTGCTCCATGAACTCACATAGCACTCTAAAGAAAACAACAAATTGTAAACATGACTACAATTTGGACAGTAAATTTTAAATTGTAATAATTTCTTGCCTGTCATATATGGCAGTATCACCATATTTGAACATGGCCTATGGACTTCATTCATTACTTACCATACTGGTAGCACCTGAATTATGTTAAAGGTCCATTTGTGTGGGCTTAGAAGAGCTATATCTCTCAAAATTGAAACCAACTTCAGTAGTTATCAAAGAACAACAATGACTGGAGGGATTCACCAACTTAGCATTGTTTTCTATGAATAATAATAGTCTTGACTAAGTAAGAATGATGGGTTCTGTCTAATTAAAAGCGAGAAATTTTTAAGGGTAAAAAATCTTATAACTCATGATTTCACACTTAATAAATCACGTAAATATTACTGGCATATCCATAATAATAACTAAATTCCATCGTGCTTAATATTTGGTTGGGTTTTATCACATTAAAAGCCATAGTTTCTGGCTTATCATTATCAAGCTCTTCTTGCCAACGTAGACTATTATCTGTGTTATTGGATGGTTCATCAGTTTTATTTACTACTTTTAGATGTTTTGTGGGGGGGGATTTTTCTTAGTTTTCAGCTTGCTGCTAAATTCCAATAATTCCTTATTTATTAATTAAAATGTTTTGTGATGCTGTATATGGACACCAGAAATTTATACTCACTAGGGAAGTAATCACCACTCAGCTATATCCTCAGCCATCAGTATAGGATCTACACCATTACCCCTGGGTTACGGGGTATCCATCCTCCTCATTCTTGAACTACAGTGTCTCCACTGGTCACCACATAACTCAGATTATCCCTGAACTTGCCCAGGAAGTGCTCAAACTTAAAATACCATCTCTCAAATACTTGTGTTAAAGTATATATGGATATTGTTAACAAATTTTTTACTTTTTGGATTGATGCATAATACCTCTATATATTTGTATGGCACAAATCGATGTGTTCATCCATATATGCATTGTGGAATAGCCAAGTTAGGATAACTAACATAGATGTTGCCTCAAATATGTATTATTTCTTTGTGATGAGAACAGTCAAAATATTTTTCTTGTGGCGGTTTTGAAATAAAAAGTGCTATAGTTGACTATACGCACTCTTCTATGTTACTAAA
Source organism: Rhabdomys pumilio (assembly GCA_030674055.1). Classification (NCBI taxonomy): domain Eukaryota; kingdom Metazoa; phylum Chordata; class Mammalia; order Rodentia; family Muridae; genus Rhabdomys; species Rhabdomys pumilio. The sequence goes on along the minus strand of JANHMN010000002.1, from coordinate 209,419,830 downwards.
TATTCAAACTCATTCCTCCCACCTAATTGTGACTTTGTAATTACCATCCACCCTACCCAGACTCCATAACTTCTTTTCTCTATTTCTGTGAACACAGTCACCCACTGTCTTGAGATCAGGAGATGCCTGTCACTGTGGTTTATTGTCTCATAAGTGAAGTCAATTCCATATTGATGTTTCTGCACTGTTCCTAACTACTCATTCTCCAGATCCACATGTCCCATTCCCATGTCTCCTAGGAATGTTGGCTTTCTGGGTGTGTTATATGCTCCTCACTGAGTAAGATATGTTTGCTCACTACACTGTCTACCCAGATCACCATCCTTGGCCACCTTCAATTCTGACGTTATTCTTTCAGAAGCAAGGAGGAAAGTAAGGAGTGGAGATAATCCAGAGTTCAAGTCATTGCTTTTCAAAACGTGTGCATCTCTTTGATATAGTTCTTTGAGATGGGCTGGTTCACCTGGTTCCCAGAGCTTTGGGTACCTTTTTGCTGGAGGATAAAGATAAATGAGCAAACTCTCCAGGCAAGCACAGATCTCGCACACTGGAGCTACACATCTGGTGCCCATTTGAGGAGTGAGGAGATAAAGTCGAGAAGTAGAGGGGGAGAAATGGTCCTTTCTGAGAGTCAAGAATCCTGGTGGTCCCATGCTTATCAGATCTCCTGCCATTGTTTTTCCCAGAAACCAATAGTTTTTTTCATCAGAAATTTCGAAACACACAGATCGACCCAAAGCTGGCACTGGGCAAGGTTTTATTTGGTTCAGAAACTTCAAACCTACGAAGTTGGACTGAATTCTGACCCTCACAAAATGCACATTCCTTCAGAGGTCACTTGACTCCATCTCCAAATAATCTGAGCTAGAGCCCAGAGTTCCTGGTAATCGTTCTGCATGGAAGACCATGGAACTTCAATTTGGGGGAAACAGGCCTTCCCACACCATTTTGTGCATTCCTGTCTTACTGCTTTGTCCATTAGAAAGATGTGAAGATTTCCCTTTTCTATTATAGCCCCAGCCTTGCTTTTCCCACCTTTTCCTTCTCACCCATTATCCTACACTTGAAGGGTTTGGTTATGTAATTTTACTGGGTCTGTGCTTCTGGACTGTGAACCTGGTTCTGATTAGCAGCCTCAAATCACTGGCAAACACCAATATAACCAGAGTAAAAATAGACTAAAAATGATTGTCTTAAGACAAGTAGCCATTTTTGTTAGCAAATCTGTAGCCAAGTGATCACGATTTTCCTGTGATTTTTAGTTGAACCCCATAAATATAGACACCAGAACATTCTAGAATTGTATAAGCTCTTACAGCTGCCTTATATGCTGATGACAATTAACTTAGGACAGATTGCTCAAATGTGACCTCTGTTGAATAAATTATCTGATCCTGAAATCGCTCCCATTCAAAGAAATTGTATCATGAGCATTTGCACAAACCAGTCAGCCAGTGAGTGGCCCAGGAAGGCTTTGGAACATGGTCTTGGGTTGTTTTCCTTTTATTTGAGCTTTCTCTTGGTGTATAGAAGCAACAATTCTTATAGAACAGCATGCATTCCTCAAAAAGAAATACATCAAAATCTTGGAAGGGTTGAACTCTGTGTCCCAATGTCCGGAGGCATTATCAGAGGCACTGTCATTCTGTGGTAAGTGTGAAACTGGGATTAGCTTTGAAATGGTCAGCCTACTTAGAAGTTCTTTCTTCACACAAAACCTGGGAGACATGAATTTTCTGGAAATTTTAAATAAATTATTATTTTTTACTGTATTGTGTGTTCCAAAGCAAACATTCTGCCTGAGGTCAGTCAAAAGAGAGGGAACGGAAGGGGCCTTCTACAGCTAGTGGCCAGGACCCTGCTGGGAAACGATGCTAGAGCCAGGCAAAGGCAAGCAGCGAATTGAGAAGTGAGAAAGATGCAGGATATGAAATTCCCTGTGCTTAGGAGCTTGGAAGGGAGGGTTATTCAATGCTAAGCATGACCTCGCTTGGAAATCACTTCCTGGAAGGGAGAGTTCCCATCAGTGTGTGCTGTGAACTATGCGTTGAAACTGAGAGAATTGCATTTCCTTCCCCTAAAATTAGTCTTTTGGTTTCCTTGGAAACAATGTGCAGGTGTGTTCAGAGATCAGCCCAGTTGAAGGTAGCTTTTTCATTATTTTTGGCCCAGAACCACTTTCCTTTGGGACTTGAACTAACCTTTCACCTATATGCTGCCCAGATCCTTCAACCTACTATTCATCCAGATGCTTACAGCTAGGCCTCTCTTCACAGGAAGGAAAAGTAAAGAAATTATGCTGAGGGCTCCTGCCTGCTCTTCTTGCCCTACTCCCAGACCTCCCAGAATGCCACACACACCACAGGGTTAGAAGGTGTTGGGTTTCTAGAGACTCTGGATAACTTCCCTGAGCCTCTCATCTTCCAAACTAAGCAGCCTTTTCCAGTTCTGACTCCCAGATCCAGAAACACACTCTGTAGTTTCTGGGCAAATCGCCTGTTGAGAATGTCTCCAAGTGGGATGTTCTCTCTGATATTAGATGGGGGAGTTGGCAATGATATCAGCGGGTTCATGTTGCCAGGAGAACCTCAGTGTCTCCTGGCAACAAAAATCACATTTTCAGTTTCTCTCATCAGCAGCTGGCAAATCAGCTGATCTGCAGCCAGCTTGTGAGAAGTTGATACACTGATTGGGAGAGAGGTCTCCTAGGGAAAGATGTGGGTTCAAATCCAGATGCTGCCATGTGTTAGTTAGAGGCAGTCTGAGCAACTTACCCTGTTTGTATGTGCTGGATTTCCTAGGCAACAAAATAAAGGTCCTACTATGTAAGGTACTGTATGGAGGGAAATGAATTAAAGCACAGAATGTTTAGACCAGGAGCACCCAGCTCTCATAAGCTCTCAGTAAATCATTAAGGGTTATTATCACCATCTATCTTTGCAACAGGCTAATGTTCTCCAGTAATGTTGGGTATGATTTTCCTCAAGTAAAACAGTGGTTACTATGACAACTGGAAGAAGTCATAAAGTGTCATGGCACAGAGTAGGTCACCTGCAGGATGACTCAGTGTATCATGTCACATGATATCAGAGCCTTCATGGGACCAAGGCCCTCTCCTCCCATTGATGTCCAGACAAGGCCATCCTCTGCTACGTATGCGGCTGGAGCAATGGGTGGCTCCAGGTGTACACTTCGGTTGATGGTTTAAGTGTCATTTAAAAGTGATCAGCTAAGTGTAATCTCAGCACTTGGAGGGCTGAGACAGGAGGATCACAGAGGCCAGCTTTTGGCTTGTCTCAAAAAGCAAACAAAAGAGAAAGATAAACTAACTATATAAGAGGCAGACTAAAAAAGTACCTGGGGTACCAAACAATCAAAATGCTATTTTTTTAAACATGTGTGAGTTTTTTTTGCCTGCATGTATGTTTATATACATTGTATATAACTGGTGCCAATGGAGGCCATAAAAAGGGATCAGATCTCCTGTAAATGGAGTTATAGTCAGTTGTGAATTGGTATGTGAGTCCTGTGAACTGAACCTAGGTCTTCTGCAAGAGCAGCATTTGCTCTTAACTGATGAGAACCCTTAGAACACTGTTTGAAATAATATTTTTCTTTGGCTTTTGGAAATTTCCCATGTGCCAGTCTCAAAACCCTGGGTTCAAGCATTCCTCCAACCTCACTCCCATAGCAGAGATTACAGACAACTCTTGGTGCCCAGACAGATATTTATAGAAATTGTCATAGTAATCTGGCAGTTACGGCATCAAGTATGTTAACATCTAAGTCTTCATGGAGATGAATCCAGACTAGTTTGGATGCTGTCAAACTTACCTAGAGAAAATCATAAATGAACTGGAGGCCAGTCATAGGTAATGAGGCCACACAGTGGGTTTTCAAAAACACTTAGTCCATCACTTAAGAGAAGTTCCAGACTAACAAATTGAAAATAAGTCAAAATACATGCACATCATGGCACAGAGTCAACAAACCTGGATTGAGTTGTAATTAGGATATGACATGGAGAAAGACTCTCATTGAAAACAACTTTATCCCATGTCATGTTATAAGCCTCGGTGATCCCAAATAATCTTTCCTGTAAAACTCTTCCAAATGACACATTTCTCCTTCATAGTCAATGTACCCCTTAAATCCTCATCCCATTTTTCATGGTACCTGAAGATTTATGAAGATCATGTCTTTGGGTTTTGTAATGAATTCCTCTAGTGTTTTCTAACTAGTATCAAAGCCATTTGTGGGGGTTCACTTGGCCTATCCCATGGCTAGAAAACAATTGAAAATTTTTTGTTGTTGTTGTTCTCGTGAGTAATGATTTAACTACTCTGACACTCCTCCCCATTCCCCCTGTCTGCCAGAGAACATCAGAGTCCAGGTCTCCTGGCAACACTGCTGCAGTCTATGCTGTACGATTAAAGTGGGGCATCCCCTAGCTTCTCCCAACATGAGGAGCATCCAAAGGGCAGCCTTGGCGGCCTCATAGTGACAGCTTTCTAAAGTGACCAGGCTCCTTTGAGTTCACACTTCTGATTTTGAAATTCACACAGAGGAGTGGTAAACAGATGTCCTTGACAGTCCCAACAGGAAAACTTGATGAAAGCTGGTTATAAGACTTCAGCAAATAGTCCTAACCACTGCCAACAGCAATGGCCGATGACCTTGCGCTTCCAAAAGCAGTGTTCAGTCTGTGATGTCCCAGTTATCCAGGCTGCCCTACAAGGATCTGAATAGTACTGGTGACTCTGTGGAGACAATCAATCTGTGTTGATTGCTTCATTAGAAAATATGATGAAACCAGTTTTACCAACCCACCCAGACAAAGGGCAGGTAGGGCCTGTGGGAAAATCTGCTGGCATATTAAGGGCCAGCTCCCTCTTCAGGTAGAGGAAGACATGTGGGCAATGGAAGTTAAGTCAAACACTTGAGAATTATCATGCAAATTCAATTGTACCGTAGAGCTGCTCTGATGATGTCTTCTCATGAGCCAAACACGTAGATGGAATAAGTAAGTAGTATGTGTTTGGAAAATACACACTATTTTTCCAGCCAAGAGGCCATTCACTCCTATGTAACTATGTTACATATACACTAAAAAATGTGACAGCAATCATATTCAATGTGCTCACATGTGATGGCTATAACAGCTAGTCATAGAGATATGGACAATTTTATCCCTTTGTTGTTAACACTCTGACATATTTGGAAATTTTTCTGTGAATAGGTTATTTTCACCTCCAAGAAATACACTCTAGGACTTACATTTAAAAAAAAAACACATTTTGAGAGAATTGCAGGACTTCCCATGAGCAAGAATAAAACAGAACTTTTATACTCATTTGATAAATGTATACATGCTCATCCATTGAGACTATTATACAATATCCTTTCATTTAAAATAACATTTGCTTGGTAATCATAGTTTCCTTTTTCTGTGTGACTGTTAGGACATTTTTTTTACCTGTTCCTTCTATGGCGGTGATTGTGAGTGCAAAGGCATGGAGACTGGGTTGGATGGTAGACAATGTGCCATTTCAATCCCAGGACAGCCCCCATGCTGGGAAAGAAAGGGAGAAGTAAATATTAATACATTATTAATCCCCTATAAACCCAAAAGGCTCAGCTGCTTTAGGTTAACTTAATCTTATTTGTCAAGTTTCTGTCAGTGTGTGGTATTGGAAGTCTTTTGCAACCCAGAATTTAACTGGAAGGATCTGGGAGGGTGACTTTTTATTTTTCTCTCTGTTGTTTTGTTATTTATTATTAATTTATCTTCTTGTTTTCCCTTCACAAAGGGCATGGGAAAGCTAGAAACACTGACTGTCAGCCCCATGAGCTAATGTCACTCTGAAGTTGCCAGCTTCTTCTCATATGCTCTTTAAATGCCAGCGATGCTGGAAATGCCATTGGTCTTACTTTCACAGTGGTCACCCCATAACACCACCCTCTTGAACATCTACCTGCTTGACACCTGGTTCTTCTGCAGCCTTCATTAGGGTGCACAAGACAAGGCAGCATCAGCACGAATGAGGAAACATCCTCTCCATCTTTCTATTACATATTTAACAGAGACAATTTGGACAGGTGGTTAGCCAAGGTGTCCATGTGTGCAAATGAGTGACTCCCAGAGGCACTTAGCTTGGGAGTTGCAACTAGAATATGCAAAAGAGAGAGGTGAAATCTTCAGAGTAAAGATGGAAATTTCCAACTGATGACTGTGCCAAGTCTAACTTGAACTATGGAAAGCCTGAACTAGCAGAGAGTGGCCAAGGCACATCATATGCAGTAAGCAAACATACCAAGAAATTCACATTTCAAAAGATGCACCCAGGATTTGTTTTGTGAAGTATTGTTTCTGTTCAGAGCTGTGGTCCAGGGTAAAGTTCATTTCTAGCAACCTATCCGTATACAATCAATCTTGTTTATTTGGAAGATTCCAGATTTTATAAGGCACTTTGTGCCAGATGTGTCAGATTGCTGTTCAGTGCAGATGCAAGTACTTACTATTGTGGAATATTCATATAAGCCTTGAGGTGCAATTTTTAGAGAGTACAAATCTTGCACTGAAGAGACAGAAGCAAGTGGGTCATCAGTTTCAAGTCAGCCTAGTCTATACCATTCATAGCTGATATGAAGTGGGGAAGAGGAGTAATAAGGAGGAAGGTTTTAGTGAGGAGAGAGATGGGAGGTAAGAACAGAGGGGACAGTGGGGGAGGGACAATTAACAGTAAGGATTTTTGAAAAGTCATATGGAAGGAAGCCTACTATTTTATAATATATATAAATATTTATATTTTATATTTGTATATATTATGCTTTGTATTAAAATATAATTTATATGCTATTTTTAAAATACAAACATTTTATATTATAATATAATACTATAATAAAACACTATATTATATTATATTATATTATATTATATTATATTATATATTTATGTTATATTATACAGCATATGATATATGCATATTTTATAATACATATATATCTATATATATATAAATGATAGATATATAGATATAGATATAAAATGAGCTCAACTGGAGTTACCTACTCATGGGATAATGCTCTTCCAAAAAATCATAATTGACAGCTAAACAACTAAAACACCCAGTGCTGGGAAATATGAGATAATTCTTCTTGAGTTGTCTGCCAGAGGAACTATAAAAACACCTCGTCTCAAACAATACAAGCTATTACTCTTCACTGCCCAGCATAACTTGATGGTGAAAACCGTGTTGCTAAAAACATGACACATTTGGTCACCAGGATATGTAGAAATCAAATTGATGCTGACCAGGAAGTTTCCTCTCTGTTCTGTATCTTTCATGGTACTAGAAGTACAATGTAAGCTGTTGGGTGGGTGGAAGAAAGGAGTCTTTAATATCTTCTCCAACTGAGAACTGCAATAATGACTGGTGTGGACAGCTATAAACATGAGTTAATAGTTACTATTAACACATAACTATAAACAATTACACTGTTATAACTGTTAACTGTGTTAACAGTGACACAACTGTTATAGGAATAACCAAGCACTTTCTGATTAGATTTAAGCCCAACTCCACAGGTGAAATTACATGTCTAGTACTACAACTCTGGCTAAAACCTAATGATTAAAGATCTCACACCCCCCAAGAGTGAACATACTACTGCTGTTTTGCTGAATGGTCATAACATCAAACTGTCCTCTGAATTCATATCTCTCTACCTGTAGTTTTGTATAACTCTCAAACCTCATGAGAGGCATTTCTTTGTGCAGCGGATAGTGATTAACCCAGAAACTGACAACTGGTCAAAATTCAGATAAGAGATGTCATAAGAGTGTTCAGCCACAAATGAGACATCTGTGTCATACCCTGTCTGACCAATGTCCAGGTGCCATTTAGGAGGAGGATATGAAAGACTGTGAGGGTCAGAGGTCTGGGAGGATGTGAGTGATACAGAATCTTTGGGATATAACAAGCTACTATACTCATGGACTCACAACATCTGTGGTTGCCTGCTGAAGACCAAACCAGACAACATTCTAACAAAGAAGGGAAAGGCTCATGAGCTCCACCTCCACTAACTGAGTAGAAAATGATAGTTGATGGTTGCTGACGGTAGGAAAATCAGTTTTCTTTATGGTTGTGGCTGCTGGTAGGTTGAACACACTGCAGTGGGTGGCTCTATACCTATGAGTATATGGGCAATACAAAGAGGACTCAATGGGTTAATTTTTTTAAGCACACAAAGTCAGGTGTGGTGGGGAGGTGGGAGGTGGATGTGGGGGGAATTAGGGGAGTGATCAAATTATAATATGTGAAATATCAAAGAACATACACGTATGTGCATGTGAATATTTTATTGAAGTGAAGATCAAGCTATCGATTGGGTGTTGAACTGTCACAAAATCCTGAGTTTACAGCTGATGACTCTCACAAGAAAGGATTCTAGGTCATACAGCATCCATGTCTTGCTTGGATAATGCTAACCTTGGACCTTAGGCGAAGAATGGCGTTGATCACCATCAAGAACACCTTCAAGATTATGTCCTACCAAGACACCATTTTACAGATGAACAGTTGCCTGCAGATACTTGGACCATCCTAGATGAACAAAGATGAATGCCAAAATGACAACATTTTCAAAAGCACAGACAACAGCAGCAACTTAGATAAAGAGGACCATATTAAGCTTATAAAGTCATGAAAAAATCAACAAAGTGAAGAAACAAATTCAAAATGAGAAAAATATTTGTAAACTGCATTTGACATCCATAATATATACACAACGTACATAACTCCATAACAAAATAATGATAATTATCAATATTGTTATCAATATATTTAGTAATAAAAAGCATATGGTTATTGTTAATATTGATGATTTTAAAATAACTATATTACTATTTATTTATTGATAGTGTTAATAATCATCATCTGGTTTTATTCTATTTATTTGGATTTTGTGAAGCAGAGTTGGGGTTTAACAAAGATATTTTAATGTAGGCTTAAGTATCAGAATTAAGAGAGGAGAGGAGCTCTCAGAGGAAAAGACAAGACATGCCAGAGAGCATAGTTTTGTGTATTTCTCATAAGAGTCGCAGAAAGAGAAAAACATATCTAAGTGTTGGTTTGGGCTCCTCAAAGGAGAGTTACCTTAATCTGATTTTAAAATGGAAAAAAAAATACTAATAGATGTTGCTCAGACAGTGTAAAATAGCCAAAAGGTAAACGAACACCATTTAACATGCCGTCAATAGAGAAAAGTAAATCACAACCACAAGGGAATATCACCTTACTCTAGGTCAATAGTTCTCAACCTTCCTGATGTTGTGATCCTTTAATACAGTTCCTCATGTTGTGGTGATCCCAACCATAAAATTATTTTGTTGCTACGTCATAACTGTAATTTTGCTCCTGTTATAAATCATAATGTAGATAGCTGATATGCGAGATATATGATATGTGACCCACAAAGGGGTCATGACCTACAAATTGAGAACCACTGCTCAAGTTAGAATGACTAGTATCAGTGGACGGAAGATGACAAGTGTCAGTGAGGACATGAAGATGAGAGAAAACTTGCACACTGTCGACAAGACTGTAAGTGAGCACAGCCATTGTGGGAAACAGTACAATGGAGACTCCAAAACTAAAGGTAGAATTACCATGTGATCCAGAAAGATGCAGAAATTCTGTTACTGGGCTTGTACTCAAAGGAAATGAAATCAGCAACCTCATTCTCACTACATACAGCTCTATTCACAAAAGATATGAAATTAGCCCAAAGTATCCATCGGTGGATGGATAGATAAATAGAGATGTTAGATGTGTGTTTTTGAAAGATAGTGGAAGAGATAGAGGAACAGAAGGAAGGAAATAAAAAGAACAAATATCATTTGCAGCACCATAGATGAGCCCAGAAGAAACTGTGTTAACTGAAATAATGCAACATCAAAAGACAAATACTGTACAACCTCACTCAAGCAGAATCTGAGAATTATCTCACAGATATAGTGGCCAGAACAACAGGTACCAAAGATGAGAAGGATGAAAAGATTAGTCATTATCATAGAGTTAATAAAAAGAATATATTCTGTTGATTGAGTTAATAATAACTAACATGTCTCAAGGAAGAAATAATTTTGGTCTCACAACAAAGAAAAAATCAGTGATGAAAAATAGTCTGCCAGCTTTTGGGACCCTTTTCTGCCTACTGGATTGCCTGGAACAGCCTTGGTGTGAGGATTTGTGACTGGTTTTATTGTATCCTGTGCTGTGTTCAGTTGATCTCCATGGAAGGCATGCTCTTTTATGGGGAGAGACCGAGCAAGGAGTGGATCTGGGAGAGAAGGAAGGTGGTGAGGAACTGTAAGGAGTGGAGGGATGAGAAGTTGCCATCTGGATGTATTGTATGAGGGAAGAAGAATAAATAAATAAATAAATTAATTAATTAATTAATTAATTTAAAGACCCATTAAACACTGTTTGGTTATTACCCAATGTATGCTGATATAGAATTACCACACCCAAAAGCATGTACAATTATTATGTGACAACTAAAACATTAAAACTTATTGATAGCAAGTCTTTGGAAGTAACATTCTCATCCTGATGGAAACAATCCTTCCTTCTGAGGCCAATTTTGAGGGTTCTTCCCGCTAAGAGGAAAGACAGAGAAAGTATTAATGTTGCCATTGGTGATGGTGGTGCATCTTCCTTTCTTTCTTTCTTTCTTTCTTTCTTTCTTTCTTTCTTTCTTTCTTTCTTTTTTAAATGAACTCCAAGTTCTTTATTTTTTTTGTGTGCAAAGGGGATTTTTGTTTCATTTTGTTTTTGCATTTTTTATTGGATATTATGCTTACATTTCAGATTTTATCCCTTCACCCCATTCCCCCAACCACCCAGGAATTCCCTATCCCATCCCCCCTCCTCCTGCCTTCACAAGGGTGTGCCCCCACTTAACCCCCTTTCCCATCTCCCCACCCTCAAATTCTTTCTCGCTCAATGTTCAGCCTTCATGGGACCAAGGATCTCCTCTCCCACCCGTGCCCGATAAGGCCATCCTCCTCTAGGTATACAGCTGGAGTCATGGGTCCCTCCCTATGTGCTCCCAGGCTGGTGGTTTAGACCCTGGGGAGCTCTGGTTGGTTGGCACTGTTGCTCTCCTCTTGGAGCCACCAATCCTTTCAGCTCCTTCAGTCCTCTAACTTCTCCATTGGGAACCCTTGATCAGATCAATGGGTAGCTGCGAGCATCCGCCTCTGCATATGTCAGACTCTGGCAGACCTCCGAGGAGACAGCTACATCAGGCTCCTGTCAGCATGCACTTCCTGACATCCATATCAGCGTCTATCTTTGGTGACTGCACATGAGACGGATACCAAGGTAGAATGGTCTTCAGATGGCCTCTCCTTGAGTTTCTGTCCCATACTTTGTCTCCATATTTGCTCCCTTGAGCATTCTGTCACTCCTTCCAAGTAGGACCGAGGCATCCACACTTGGTCTTCCTTCTTCATGAGCTTCATGTGGTCTGTTAGTTGAATCTTGGCTATTTCAAGCTTTGGGGCTAATATCCACTTATGAGTGAGTAAATACCATGTGTGTTCTTTTGTGATTGGGTTACCTCACTCAGGATGATATTTTCTAGTTCCATCCATTTACCTAAGAATTTCTTGAATTCTTTATTTTTAATAGCTGAGTAATACTCCATTGTGTAAATGTAACACATTTTTTGTATCCATTCCTCTGTTGAAGGACATCTGGGTTCTTTCCAGCTTCTAGCTATTGTAAATAAGGCTGCTATGAACATAGCGGAACATATGTCCTTGTTATGTGTTGGAGCATCTTCTGAGTATATACCCAGGAGTGGTATAGCTGGATAACCAAGCAAGTGAAAGATCTGTATTACAGTAACTTCAAGTCTCTGAAGAAAGAAATTGAAGAAGATCTCAGAAGATGGAAAGATCTCCAATGCTCCTGGATTGGCAGGATTAACTTAGTAAAAACGGCCATCTTGCCAAAAGCAATCTACAGGTTCAATGTAATCCCCATTAAAATTCCAAATCAATTCTTCATAGAGATAGAAAGAGCAATTTGCAAATTCATTTGGAATAACAAAAAAAAAAAAAAACAGGATAGTGAGAACTATTCTTAACAATAAAAGAACTTCTGGTGGAATCACCATCTCTGGCCTCAAACTGTACTACAGAGCAATAGTGATAAAAACTGCATGGTATTGGTACAGAGACAGGAAGGAAGATCAATGGAATAGAATTGAAGATTCAGAAATGAACCCACACACCTATGGTCACTTGATCTTTGACAAAGGAGCTAAAACCATCCAGTGGAAAAAGGTCAGCATTTTCAACAAATGGTGCTGGCTCAACTGGAGGTCAGCAGGTAGAAGAATGCAAATCAATCCATTCTTATCTCCTTGTACAAAGCTCAAGTCCAAGTGGATAAAGGACCTTCACATAAAACCAGATACACTGAAACTAATAGAAGAAAAGGTGGAGAAGACCCTCGAATACCTAGGCACAGGGGAAAAGTTCCTGAAGAGAACACCAATGGCTTATGCTCTAAGATCAAGAATTGACAAATGGGACCTCATAAAATTGCAAAGCTTCTGTAAGGCAAAAGACATTATCAATAAGACAAAACAGCAATCAACAGATTGGGGAAAGATCATTATTGATCCTAGATCTGATAGAGGGCTTATATCCAATATATACAAAGAACTCAAGAAATTAGACTCCAGACAACCAAATAACCCTATTAAAAATGGGGTACAGAGCTAAACAAAGAATTCTCAACTGAGGAAATTCGAATGGCTGAGAAGCACCTTAAGAAATGCTCAACATCCTTAGTCATCAGGGAAATGCAAATCAAAACAACTCTGAGATACCACCTCACACCAGTCAGAATGGCTAAGATAAAAAAATTCAAGTGATGGTAGATGCTGGCGAGGATGTGGAGAAAGAGGAACACTCCTCCATTGTTGGTGGGATTGCAAGCTGGTACAACCACTCTGGAAATCAGTTTGGTGCTTCCTCAGAAAATTGGACATAGCCCTACCTGAGGACCCAGCTATACCACTCCTGGGCATATACTTAGAAGATGCTCCAACATATAACAAGGACATATGCTCCACTATGTTCATAGCAGCCTTATTTATAATAGCCAGAAGCTGGATAGAACCCATATGTCCTTAAACAGAGGAATGGATACTGAAAATGTGGTACATTTACACAATGGAGTACTACTCAGCTAATAAAAATAATGAATTTGAGAAATTCTTAGGTAAATGGATGGAACTAGTAAATATCATCCTGAGTGAGGTGGTGCATCTTTCAATATCTGGTACAGTGCACTCTAATCTTAGAAAATGGAGTTATCCTCTACTCCCAAACTATTCCATCTGGATGAACAAAACCAGAAAGAAAATGTGTAGTTCAAGTTGAGAGAGCCCATAGAAACTCTCTAAAGACTTAATAATTCTTAGGTACACTCAAACTGAGTTAGGATAAATAGGAAATGCAGAAGTTAACCCAAGACCTTTTCATCCCTAAAGAAGAGGAACAGTAAGCTACTTTAGGCTGGATGATTAGAAAACTGGTCTTTTAGTATTCCATTGTGTAAATGAACCACACTTTCTTTATCTATTCTTCAGTTGAGGGATGTCTGGGTGGTTTCCAGCTTCTGGTTATTACGAATAAAGTTGCTATGAACATAGTTGAGCAAGTGTCCTTGTGGGATGGTAGAGCATCTTTTGAGTATATGCCCAAGAGTGCTATAGCTGAGTCTTGAGGTAGAACTATTCCCAACTTTATGAGAAATTTTTAATTGATTTCCAGAGTAGTTGTACAAGTGTGTACTCCCAGCAACAATAGAGGAGTGTTCTCCTTACTCCATGTTCTCGCCATCATGTGCTGTCCCTTGAGTTTTTGATCTTAGCCATCTGATGGGTATAAGGTAGAATCTCAGAATCATTTTGATTTGCATTTCCCTGTTGACTAAGGACATTGAACATTTCAAGACTCAGAACTGAGGAAAGTGTGGCAGAAGAAAAAATTACTCACTTAAACCTAGCATTACCACTATCAGAGTTTTAAATAAAAACCTTGTGCAAAGAGCCTGTCTTAGTTAATGTTCTTCTGCTGTAGAGACACCATAGCCACAGCAACTCTAAAGAAAAACATGTAATTTGGGGCTTTTTTACAGTTTCAGAAGTTTAGTCCACTATCATCACAGCAAGAAGCACAGCATCATTCAGACATAGTGCTGGAGAAGGAGCTGAGTATTCTATATCTGTATCAGCAAGCAGCAGTAAGAGAAAGAGTGAGACACTGGGCCTGGCTTGAGCTTTTGGAATATCAAAACCCACTCCCAGTGGCCCACTTCCTCCAACAAAGCCACACCTACTTAATAGTGCCACTCCCTAATATTCAAGTACTCAAGTGTATGACCCTATGGGGTCATTCCTATTCAAACAACCACAGAGCCCAGAGATAGATATCCAATAAACAGACATCTCTATGTGTCTTCAAGGAATGTTCTTAAAGCTCCTTGTGTGTGTGTCTTTGTGATGCAGGTGTTTCCTTAAGATATTCATGAAATTCTTAGGCAAATGGGTGGAACTAGAAAATATCATCCCGAGTGAGGTAACCCAATCACAAAAGAACACACATGGTATGCACTCACTGATAATTGGATATTAGCCCAAAAGCTCGTAATACCCAAGATGCAACTCACATACCACATGAAGCTCATGAAGAATGAAGACCAAAGTGTGAGTGCTTTGGCCCTTCTTAGAAGGAGTAACAAAAAATTCATGGGAGCAAATATGGAGAAAAAGTGTGGGACAGAAACTGAAGGAGGGGCCGTCTGGAGACTGTTCCACCTGGGTGTTCATCCCATGTGCAGTCACCAAAGGCAGGCGCTGATGTAGTTGTCAGGAAGTGCATGCTGACAGGAGCCTAATATAGTTGTCTGCTTAGAGGTCTGCCAGAGCCTGACATATACAGAGGCAGATGCTCACAGCTAACTACTGAACTGATCATGGGGTTTCCAATGGAAGAGTGAGAGAGAAGATTGAACTAGCTGAAAAGGTTAGCAGCCCCATGAGGAGAGCAAAAATACTAACTAACCAGAGCTCCCAGTGTCTAAATCACCTGCCTGGGAGCACATAGGGAGGTACCTATGGCTCCAGTTGTATAAGTAGGGGAAGATGGCATTGTCAGGCATAGGTGAGAGAGGATGTCCTTGGTCCAGTGAAGGCTGAATGTTCCAGTGTGGGGGAATTTGAGGGTGGGAGGTGGGTGGGGGCATATCCTCATAGAAGCAGGAGGAGGGGGATGGGATAGGGGGTTTCTGGGTTGGGGGGAAATGGGGAGAGGGGATAACATGTAAAATGTAATTAAAATATCCAATAAAAAAACTTAAAAAATAAATAAAACCTGAATAAAGATATTGTATCTGCAACTTAGTAAACTGAGTTTTTTACTATTTCAGAGGTTGCTTATTGACAATTTGTTCTCAATGCACCAACTTAATGAATTCTTCCTACAGCCTCCAGCTGTGTCCCTGTTTGGCAGCTGGTAAGGGAATTGCTGAGACTTTGAATGACTTCGGAAGATACCCAGGCAATGGCAAACCTAGAGAAAACTCTGAGTATTTTAAAATCATATTTTCACATCTAGTCCAATAGTTTTCCTATTTCACCAACTCATCCCCAACATCATCTTCAAAAACTTGCACTTGTTACATCATTGAACAAACCTCACCAACAGGTTGCCATGGAAATGTTTATCACTCTTTCCCTTATACCATGCTTGGATATCAGAGTCTACTTGAGTCTGACTCTCTACTGCCTACAGCTGCTGAAGTGTCTGGAGAACAGAGCTCAGCCTTTTCTGCCTTTTAATCACTTACTATTCCTAGTCCAACATCCCAGTTCATCAAGTGCTCAGAAATATCTCTTAATTTCCTACAAGCCCCAGAAGCAGGGAAGCTGCTGACTTTGTGGCCCTCAGGACTACAGGAGAAAATCCATTTTAATCTCAGTTGCCACCAACAATCTGCATTGCATGGTGATTAGGATGATTGCAGTGGATTCTGGGAAGTAAATAGTACTCAGTAGCCCCTTCCACAGGTCCCATCTGTTTACTTAAGAGCTGTATCACAACCAATCAGCCTTCATGGGGAGTTTACAGGATATGAGCATAAGTTCAAACAGAGATTCATGACTCAAGTTAATTGTGCAGTGAGTGTAGAGACAAACTCAGACAGCATGCTTCCAGAGTTCAAATCCCAGCACTTCTATGACCTAGTTATTTAACTACCTTATGCCTCAGTTTTAAAAATAGGAACATTTATAATCCCACTGTAGTTTGGTAAGGATAAAATTAAACAACTCTTACAAAGAATTTAGCTTATGTCTTGCTAGCTAGTGTTTCAGGCTAGCTTTGAACTCATATTCTTCCCGCCTCTTTCTTCCAAGTTCTAGTTTTGTAGATATATGACACACATTCTTAAAGCTTAGAAATATGTGACAGAGCCCAATCTAATGTCACAAACCTATTGTTCCAGCTACTGAGGAGACTGAGGCAGGAGATTGAAAGTTCAAGGCCAGTTTTAGCAGTTTTAGGAGATTCTGTCTCAAAATAAAAAGCAGTAAACAGTCTGGGGACCTGGAGGGATGGCTCCATTGTTTAGCATTTAGGATAACCCTTGGTTCAGTCCCTAGGACTGACAGGAAACAGACACAAACACAGACCAAGAAAGAGAGAGGGATAGGGGAAGAGAATGGAAATACAAAGAAGGGAGGAGGAAGGAAAGAAGAAAATAAAGAAGGAGTTAGTAAGTCATGGCAGAGTCAGAAATAGTTTTGTCACATGGACACGAACCTATTAGAAGTTGGGGCAAAACCTTTGAATCGCCATCAGACCTTAAACAAAGAATTCACAACTGTGCATGCACTGACTCTGCTTAACACTAGCAGACCTGATTTCATTTCAGAGGTGCAGATAAAGTTTTGCAAGTCTTTTGCCTAAATTCCTCATGACAGCAACACAAACCTCCCATTCCCTGTGTTTCCCAGACAGACCCTACATTTCCTGGCAGTGTTGCTACTGGATTCCTTCTGCCAGGCATCGTTATCCACACATGACACAGTGGAAAAGTTCAATGGCACTGCAGGTCAAGACTTATAAGAAGAGGTATTTCCCCCAGTGTGTCCATCTCAGCGTTGCCTGACACTCATACTGCCATACACTACATGGCTAAATTATAATCAAAGTCAAACCAATAGGAATTCTGGCACAGTGTTAGTCATTCAGCATAGAACTTCCACAGCTGTCACTCTAATTATATAGGATGGGACCAACTTAACCCTCTCCACCCTGTGGACTGTTTGCCCTTTTCAGGATGCCAATGTTTTTGGAAAGTATATGATTTTCTAAATCGTGGGAAGGTGGAAATTTTTGCTCATTTTTGATCTTATGTGACTTAGGAACACAACAATCTAAGGTCTGGATGGTAAGACTACAGCTGTGAGCCCTGCAGTGTTGTAGTGTGAAATGACCACACACAGGGTCAGGATTCTCTGGGTCTCTCCAACAAAAGCTAAAGGAGCTTTCCTGAAATTCTCATTGATAAATTTTCATGTGCTGTTTGAGCTCACTAAGAAACTGGCTACGGAAGCGGGGTTACCTTCTGCCTTCCCCCACTTATGACCCAATATCCTCTAAAACCCACTGTCCTGGGTCAGGCTAGCCCCCTGGCTCTGTAATAAGAAAAGGGAAAATCAGCAAGCAGCTAAGGGTATTAAAATCACTGCAGCCTAGAAAAACAGCCAGAAGGTGAACCATTTACAGTAGGCTACTACTGTTTATTCCATGTTATAAAAATGTGGGCAGTGGCGGCAGGAAGCCGGAAATGCTGCCATGGGAAACACATCTTTGGAGAGTACGCTCAAGCAGGAACTACAGCTGAATGCCTTAACCTCCTCAGGCAGTTTCTGCTGGATATCTGTACCTTGATGATGCTAAGCCAGGACATTCCAGCTGACCTGCTGCATGCTGTAGGCTCCTGATTTGAGGATGTTTTGCTGTCTGCTGCTTCTTCCTCATTTGAAACTAAAAGTCCAGCTATCACAGACCATTCTGTAAAGCACACAGAACATCCCTTTGCCTGTCTGTAATGGAACACAGTTTCAGGAGGAACCTTTACAGTTGGCTGACTTAAAACAGTAATTAGATACAATACCATTATAAGAAATCTATTCCTTTGTTGTTGTTATTGTTTTGTTTTGAAGTAGAGTCTCACAGTGTAATCCAGGTCTTGCCTCAGCCTTGAGACTGCTGGGGTAACAGGTGCACAGCAGGACAAACTGCCTAGACACTTATTTTATAATAGATAAGAAATTGAACCATGACTTTAAACAATAAAGGGACATTTGTCCAGTGGAATGAGTGTATCCAGATTGTCACTTGAATGCCATCTGGCCAGAGCAGAGAGTAACTTCAAAATGATTCATGACTCCTGCTCATAGAGACTTCAATATATTGCACAAATTTCTATCATAGACCAATCTGTAACATATTCTACTGATTTATTTTATGGCATCCTAGAAGGAATATTTTTGGGGAAAAGGAGGGTTCTAAGATTGCTTGAAGCATTTTGTTTTGAATTTATAATATATTCCAAGTGTTATTTGATTGACCAAAAAAAAATGAGGCAACAACATAAACCTAAGTTTATTCTTACAAAATGAGGAAGAAGTCTGGTTTCCAACTTGCTGAGAATAAGGGCACCTCTTTTAATAACAAATACCTGAAGCACGTCTGAAAACTAAGGAAAAGCCTTCAGGATGGTCTGTGCGCTATTATCCCACCCTCCCAGGAGAGTCACAATGCTTCATGGGTCAGTGGAGCCAGAACCCAAAACAAACATGCGGGCAGTAAGTTATCCCAGCAGGCCCTCGATGTCTTTATCAGATCTGCCAAATGTCAGCTAGGAGGAAGACAGCCACTTGCACATTAGGGGCTCAGTCTTCCAAGTGAGTCGAATGTCTATTAAAGCATTTAACATTAATAACCAGCACACCCCTTTTAAAGCTAACCACCTAAGGCCTGGCACTCACTGGTGCTTCAGGGAGAAACTGTCCAGTTTAGGAAGACGATGGATTGCTAACATGGTTTCAAGTGGCCGTGGAGGCTCCTTGGATTGTTCTTTTTAAATCAACTCCTTACACTGATATATCAGAAAATAAGATTTGCTATATTCTGTAACTATCAGGTTATATTTTTATACCTGTAGAATTGCATAATGCTTAAATAGGGTCAAGCAAACACTTTATCTCAGGTATCCTTTCTTTGTATTGGACATTTCTAGATTCTGTCTTCTAGATTTGTAAATTCACAATACATTATTATGTATAGTCTTCCAACTGAGAGAGGGAAGAATTGCTTCTGTCTGCAACTGAGTTGTCAAGTCCTTCTGGCCCCTTCCTCCTCGGGATTCTCAGCTATCCACTACTACCACCTTATTCTCAACTTCTCTGAGATTATCATTTTTAGATTACAGGAATTACTGAGATCAGCCCATACTTACTTACCTCTCTGTGCCTGCCTTATTTTATTTAACATACATAGCAAATATTCTGACTCCATCCAGGTTATTACAAATGGCAGGATTTTGTAATTTTCGATGGCTGACTGGTATTCAGTGGAAGGTATGTGCACATTTTGTTCAGGCACTCACACTTTGCATTATTATTTGGTGATTATTCTGGCAATTAGAGTATAGACACATTATTATATACTGTCCACTATAGTTTACACTGTTTACACACTTTTAGAGAGTATAGGAACCTCATACCACAATTTTTATATTATTATATGTATTGTATATATTCATGTGACAAAACCTTAGTGTTATGACATCTGTTTTAAAGTTAAAAGTAGGTAGTGTGATAGGTCAGCAGTTAAAGGTGCTTGCAGCCATGTCTGATGACCTTAGTTAGATCCCCAACACCCATAGGGTAAAATCAATTCCTTGATTCATTCTTGGGTGCATATATGTGTTTGTGCTTATGCATGTGTATGTGCACGTGGACACACACACACTCACATACACATGTTTCTTGTGAAGATCAGATGATAGCTGAGTTTGGCTAATGTTGCAAACCCCCTTCTAGAATTCCATCTTTCCCAAACTCATGCCATCCTTTCCCTCCTAAGATTTGGATTTGGGATCTCTGACCATCCATCAGACGTGTATGTCAAGGTGGACAACTTTTTTCAGAAATTCTCTGTCTTCCACAACACAACAACAAATAGAAAAGAAAAATTTTGCTCTCGAACACAGAAAAGTTAGGGCTGAAAACTATTTGTCTTTAATCAGAAGGATTATTTTTAAATTACTAGAAGTATTTATGAAATATTGAAAAAAGAACTTTATTCAGTATTTCACTAGATAATACTAACTTTCTCCTCTGCTGATTCTGACTCACTATTATTTTACATAAATTACAGCTGCATCCTGCTCTTGAAGTATATCTGCCCCATTGAATATTGTGCCTTCATTTGTAAGTTGCACTTCTGAGTTCACAAAACATCTGTATGCCTTGTGCCTCCTTTCATTTACTTCCCCATAGCAATCCTGGTTGGAGTTGTTTGTGCTCTGTCCTGGTGCTCTGAGAAAACATGGCCCTTGACAGTGACTGTAAAACACTTGAAGACAGAACAATGAAATGGGAATCCCATTCTGCTCCACTGTACTCATAACCTGGAAACTAAAATGAAAGAAAATGAGACTGATGGTAGCTAGATCAGCTGTGGCTCCTGCTTGTTCTTACTTCAGATAAGCACTGGACAGAAACTTTAAATAATTTATGTCAGTCACTTCATACACATCATTGGTATATGCACAAAACACAGATGATTATTTTAATATGTCTTTATGTACACACACACAGGTAAGTCATGGAAAAGTGTAATAATTAGATGACAACTTGAGGAAGTCATTGGTTCTCTCCTTCTATCATGTGGCTTTGGGAATAGCGTTTAGGCAATCAGTGTAAGCCATAAGTGACTTTACCTTCTGAGCCATCTTGCCAGCTCCATTGTTTTGTTTTGGTTTTGGTTTTGGTTTTGGTTTTGGTTTTGGTTTTGGTTTTGTTTTTTGTTTTTTAATTTTTGGTTTTGGTCTTTTTTTGTTTTGTTTTTTAGAACAATTTAAATAGGTCTTGTGACTGTGTTCATACACAACAAAATGAGTAAATAAATATTTTAAAAGTAAGAAAGAAAAACAGTATCTCACTATGACATCCTGGCTGCTCTCAAACTTGAAATCCTTCTTCATCCTTGAGTGCTGGAATTATGAGTGTGATCTATGATCGCTTTAATAGAAATAAATGAACCTAAGCCAGCTTTACTTTAATGTAAAATTAAGTGAGAACTTACTCAATCCGTGAGAACTTACACACTTAGGCTATGGGGAGATATGACTCCTAGTAGACATGGCGCCAACCTTTTCCACAAACACACCCAAGATGGAGAATTCCACAGGCTGCAAGACTACCTGCTTTGCAGTAGCCAATAGCAATGACTTGGTAAACAATCCGTCCCTCACAAGAACAAATAGACAAAGTAGAGCCAAGCAGTACTTCTCTTCCTCTTTTAAGACTAAGACACCCAATAGGACAGTCACAGAGTTGAGTGTGGGAAGCAAACAGTCCTGTAGACTTAGGGCAGCCATGCTTATGATGGACATCCAAAGGAAACTTCACCAAAAGAGATTAAAAGACATCACCAGAGCTCACTAGCCCATGGCCGAAAGATCCTGTCTCAAAAGACGAAGTAGAGAGAAATTGAAGTGGACACTGTACATAAACCTCAGGCTTCCCAGTGCACCTGAAGATACATACACAAACACGTAAATAAGTAAATAGATGGACAAATAATCAGATAAATGATAAAATAAAAGTAAGGTACAGATTCAGCTGGCAGTGTCCCTTTGTTGTGCTTGACGATTGGATCTCATCCACACGTTTTTTTTTTTTTTTTCAGTACAAGGTCAGAGGGATAAACTCATCTCCTTGTGATGGCAGAATTGTGCAAGTACAGGCTGGCAGGAAGTACTCTTCAAGGCCTCCAAAGGTCTAAACCCTAACACCGTTACTGCCACATAAATGGTTTGTCCAAACCGAATCACCTCGTTAATATCAAAGCCAACATACAGGAAATTTACCTTTCCAGTTATGAGATCATTACAAGCCTGTGAATGAGGGGAGGGACAAAAATAAGAACCACACAGTCTGCTATGGCCCAAAAGGATGGCCCGGGAGGTGAAAGAGTGGCACAGGAAAAGGTCTAGATAGGAGGTGGCATGTCCAAGAAACAGAGCTATTTGAAAGGCTAGCTCATGGAGGAAGAGCTTAAACAAACCACAAGTGAGGACAGTACTTGGGCCTGAGCCCCAAACCAGTGAGGATAATGACAGTGAAAGAAAGAGCAGGAGCCTCCTGGAAAGAGTGGGCTGGACAAGACAAGAGGCCAGTGAGAGGGTAAGAAGGAGGCCACCACCCAGAACCATAATATGAGGTAGCATGAAATGAGTCATGCATTGATTATAGTGAGCACACCCAGCCCAGTACCAGGTGAATGAATTGTGAACTCCAAAACAAGACAAGAGGAATCTATTAATACAAGAAGTCACCAAGTTTGCAAGCAATGAACTGTTACATCAATGCTCGATCACAAGAAAAGAAAGAAACAGAGAGAGAGGGGGGGGGGGGGGGGGGGGGGGGGGGGGGGGGGGGAGGGGGAGGGGGAGGGGGAGGGGGAGAGGGAGGGAGGGAGAGAGAGAGAGAGAGAGAGAGAGAGAGAGAGATAGAGAGAAGCCGGGCAGTGGTGGCGCATGCCTTTAATCCCAGCACTTGGGAGGCAGAGGCAGGTGGATTTCTGAGTTCGAGGACAGCCTGGTCTACACAGTGAGTTCCGAGACAGCCAAGGCTATACAGAGAAACCCTGTCTCCAAAACAAAAACAAGAGAGAAAGAAAGAAAGGAAGAAAAGAAGAAAGGAAGAAAGAAAGAAAGGAAGGAAGAGAGAAAGAAAGAAAGAAAGAAAGAAAGAAAGAAAGAAAGAAAGAAAGAAACTAATCTCTCCAAGGCTCGTATGTACAAAACTTTGACTGTTAAACTTTCTTATGAATTCTCTGCTTCCTTTTACTCCATGGAAAATGTTACAAGCATTCTTTTTAGTACCATCGAATTTGTTACACCTCCCCACAAAAGGTACAGTGGCAATCTACAAACCACTGTCACAGCATAGGCAAGAGTCAGCATGAAAAGGCCCCTGTGTCAAATACATCCAAAACCGGAGTGGAAAGCTCCATCTGGGAGAGACACTCTGCACTCTTGCACTCCAGCCAGGGACTCGTAGTCTGCACTTCTAGGCTGCCTCACTAGAGCACTGCACTTAGCTGTAGCCCTTGCAGTGTTTACTGAAATTGTAGGGAGAGTGTGTTTAGAAAAAGAACATATTTCACAAACTCACAGCTTTACAAAATTGTCAATAGTATCAAGGAAAAATATAATAAGTTCATGTCATACACTGAGAATTCCCATCTACATACAAGCTGAGATTCGAGTAGAACAAACGACATCCCCTCAGCCCTAGCATGAGATGAACTGGGAAGAAATTGGAGACAGGAACTGGGAGTCTGGCCATGCCTAGATGAGCTGTGTGACCCTAAGGGTCATTACACCAAGCTTTTCAGCAAGTTAACTCACTCAGCATTTGCTAAACACCTTTAACCCCCTGCCTATAACTGAGACTACACTGTCCCATCAGAAACTGCCTCATTTTAGGAGTAAATTTCAACCAACTAAGGTTTATTAGTGAAGGTTGGTATAACAAAGGAAAATCCACCTGAGAGTCTGACCATCTTCATCCCTCATTCCTCCTCAATGTATGTGCACATATTCATATACACACATACACATGCCACATTCTTCATGCTATATGCATCCACATACAAACATGTATACACATTAAACATACACCACACAATACACATACATACTATATCCATATCTATACACAAATTCATATTGTATATACATGCCATATATAATACATATACATATATATTATGTGTGGACATGTATACACTATAAACACACATCAGTTGAATTTATTCAATTGAATATTTACAGATACCACACTCGTGGTAGACACAGAAAAATAGTCCTCATAAACATGGACATATAAACACATATACAGACATAGCACACATGCAATATACACACAAGAAAGAACATGTTCAACCATCATTATGGCTCAAACATGATTTAGGTTCAAACAACATTTTACTTCAACACTCTCCCATTCAGATCCAGGGCTTGCTTTTAAACTAGTCAGGTCATATTCTGCTTCAGACCCATTCAAATTGTGTTACATATTCTGAAGCATAGAAAGACATTAGCCTTGGAAGTAAGCTTAGAAGTCAAGTATAGAACCCCAGTTCTCATGGGGCACAGCTGTCCTTTGGTGGCCCCAGGGGCTCCTTCCTAAAAAGGTTAGGAGGCCAGCAATTATGAAGCAGGGTAAGCTGAGGGATGAAGAGAGAAGGCTCAATGGCCCTTCCCACCTCCTGAAATCCTAGAAATAATGGACAGATGTGGTTAAGTTCTATCTTCCAAGCCATCCTTCTCCAACTCTGCTATGCTCTCACTTCCCCTCACTATCCCCTACACTCTGGAATCTTTTTCAATGCATCTACCATGTTCAGTGTTGCTGCAGAATATTTATGGAAAATCTGAGACTTCACAGTTCATTTTTTAAAGATGAAATTATTCCCCTTTCTTTTATAATGAACAAAACAGAGGGGAAGAAAGATATCTCAATGGCTAAAGTGCTCTCTGTGCAAGTGTAAGGACATGAATTTAGATCTCCAGAATTCATGTAAAGATATATGCCATTGTGTATGCATCTGTAATCCCAGGTCTCCTGTAGGGAGACAGGAGGCAGAGACAGGAGAATCCCTAGAAGCTTATGGGACAGATGGCCCGATGGATGCTGTAGTAAAGAAAAGGCAGAAGATAAGGATGTGGTGGTTGCCCTCTGGCCTTGCACACTCTTGCACGTGCACACATACACACACACACCTCATGCAGGCATAGAAAAGAACACCAGGAGAGACTTGAGGCAGCTCATTTTGATTTCATTTCTCTACGAAGATACCCAGGAAGACTTGGAAGGCCAGGCTATATGCTACTGAAGACATGGTCCCCTTTATTGAGCAACACGAATAGCCCGAGGAGGCAGGCTCACTGTGTGTCCATGGGGCTCACTGTGCGTCCATGGATGATTTCTCAGGAGCTGCTGATTTAGGAGTCCACATTTCAGAAAGCATCTGGTAAGATGAAAGAGATCTGCCACAACATGCTCAATAAACCTATGTAAAATACTCTTATTTGAGACAAAACATTATTTCATTACTTCAGTAACTATTGTTTTAGTTAGGGTTTCTATTGCTGTGATGAAAAAGTATGACCAAAGCAACTTGGGGAGGGAAAGATTTATTTAGCTTAGTTTTCCATATCAGGAAGAGGAACTGACAGAGCAGGAACCTGGAGGCAGAGGGTGCTCTTCACTGGCTTACTCCTCATGGCTTGCTCAACCTGTTTTCTTAGAGAAAGCAGGACCGCCAGCCCAGGATTGGCATCAACCACAATGAGTTAGTTTCTCTCTCAACTAATCAACAATTTAGAAAATGTCCCATAGCCAGATCTTATGGAGGTATTTTCTCAATTGAGAGTCCTTTTTAAAAGATAACTCTAGCTTGTGTAGAGCTGACATAAAACTAGTCAGCACAAATATATTTTGAGGCAAACATATTAACTGAATCTATAAGTCACATATACATCTGCACACCCAGCTACCCAACCTGAAGAGTTAACTTTTGTCATAAGGAACATGAGAATGGAGAGTGGTCTTACAAATAGTACTCATGATGTCAGACCTTTTAAGCCCAAGATCTATTTCACTTCACATGCTTGGAATAAGCAGAAAGAGGATATACTTGCAGATGGGGTATCAACCAGAGAAGAGTGCTTTAATATGCATGTAAGCCAGTAGAAAATCCTTATTAGCCAGCCAGCAACTACACAGGTTTTAGGGAACCCAGTGTAACAGAGCCTTTTTCAGAGTGAACTTTTAAGCACAAAAACCATATGCTGGGTTGACACACTTTAGTTAACAAGAACAGTTAGTCAGAGACTGAGCTTAAAAAAGCCAAAAGACAAGATTAGTACATTTAGAGACTTTCCCAGAACTATGGACTTTGATTGATTGGGTCTTTGTTTTAGGTTTGGCTGGTGATGTTGTCTGAATGCTGAGTTTTACAGACTGAATGGTACTTCCATCACGGAGTCAGTTGTGCTAAGGTCTATGGGCCTACTAAGGTCTGGGGCCCTGTTACACTCCCCACTGGTCTTGACAAATGAGTTCAAATCATAGACTCATTCTGCTCTAAAGAGGTGTGGTTGTTCTTAAGGACCATTAGTTTTACTGAGCCATAGAATTTAAAGTACAGAGCACTTATTCTTACTCAATCAGAATGAGAATTAAAGGTTCAGTCAATGCTGATAGCAGAGTAGTTAGCCAGGAAAAGAAAAAAACAAACTAGATACTGGTAAGTTTCTTTCTCTCTCTCTCTCTCTCTCTCTCTCTCTCTCTCTCTCTCTCTTTCTCTCTCTCTCCCTCTCTCTCTCTCTCTCTCTCTCTTTCTCTTTTTCTCTCTTTTTGAGGTTTTCTCCAATCCTAGCAAGATTTTTTTTTCTAATTCCTCCTGACCAATTAACATAGAAACAACAGGTTTCTCCAAAAGCCATACATAATTTCCTTTATCTCATGAGAATTCTAAGCCTTCCTAATTTTGTAGGAACATTTTTGAAAGGGAATCTAACCATTGTTTTAATTTTAAAACAGAAACTTTTAACACCTCTAGGTACTGATCAATATGTCTGTCTAGTTTGAAAAGAATCAGAAAGGCACATTCAGTCAAACTAACAATTAATACGTGCCCACCAAGGAGTCTCAGGGCCCCAGGAATACTGAGTTACCAGAAATAAGATTTGTAAGTTAGCTCCGAGTGAAACTGGATGATCTACACTGTCTACGATAGATCTACATTAGATATAACCCTAAGTTAGCGAGTCGGCAACCAGTAACTTCAGAGCTTCTTTCTCTTGTTACAAGAAACAAGAATGGCTACTTTACATTTCATAGTCCCTTCGTACAAACCAGTATCTGGCCGCTTTGGAGTGCTTCCTCAAATGCAGAGGAGTCCATCGTGAAGTCCCTAAATGAAGTTGTGTCCAAGCAACAACCTTCGGGTGCTCCAAAGCAATGCCCAAAAGATGGTGATAGTGACAGAAAGCCTAGAGGAAATTTAGTTCTGTTTTCATTCAAAGGGCTTTTTCTCTATGACAAGCACTGTCAGGTTACAAAACAAGCAAATCACAAAACAAAATCAAACAAACAAAAGCAGGGTAGAGCAGCAAGGTAGGACTCCAGGATGACTAGGAAGCCAGGAAGCCGGGAAGGCAATAGAGATCTGTGTTCTATTCCCACCTGAAGTGTGTTGATGAATTTCTCCCTCTGATAAGGGCTCTGCAGATTTCATGTTGGGGCACCCACATCCTGGGCCTCTCTGTCTGTGTTGACGTAGGTGGAAGTGAAGAGTAAATGTGACATTTGCACTGTGTGAACATAAAAAAAGAGAAAAAAAAAAGAAAGAAAAGAAAAGTTCAGCTTTGAGAAATGGATTGGAGAGACAACTGCTTTGGCCTCATTCCACAGCTGAGCTTGCAACGGGAGCTAAACTGTAACATCTTTTAAAGTGTCCTCATGGGACCCATATGCACAGGCTGCTAAAACTGTTAACGGACCCAATTAGGTTTTAATTTATCTTAGTTTCCTTGGGCCTGCCATTAAAAGTCACACCACCGAGCTGGCAAGCCTAGCATTACCAGTCCCAGAGTTTTGTCAGGTGCTTTCTCAGTGAGTCGAGCTACACACGAGTTGTAGAAACCAGACCTTCATCCAAACTAAGAAATGTCTAAATGGGTCAGGACCATTTACCCCGGACATCTGTTTGACGCATAACCTGAGGATATTTAAACGTCTCTTAACAAAACAAATAAAGGTTTCCACATTCCCAAGGACAGAAACCATTTAATCTACTTACACAGCCCTTTCAAGAATGTAATATTTTGGCAGGGCACGCATGTCAGTAAAGCAACAAGCAATGAGATTTATAGAGGTTAATTTATGATTGAGTCTGTTAGCACAAATTCCAGGTAGTCATGCTCATGCCTGGCCACAGGTCCCTCCTGCACGGTAGCGCTGGTGCAGTTCAGTGCACCGGCAGGCTTTGTGAGAACACCAATTGCGTAGCACAAGCGCCCGCTGATCCATTTATTACAGAGGAATCAACACCTCCTGCGAGGTCACTCGCCTCCCTTTGGGTGCAGTGCGGCAGGTGATGAAATTGTGTATTTATTTACAATTTATTAGATTCATTTGATGGACTCGGGATCAATTTTTGCTGAACCAACTGTGTGAGTTGCTGGGTAGGAAGTTTCTTGGTACAGGGGCTGTGGCATGTTTCAAACCAGCAGTTAAAATAATTATCTTAATATGGGGCCACTGGGCCATTCTCAAACACATGTTGGAGAAGCGCTGAGGACGGTGCTTAGAACTAAAAATACCAAACACATGGAAAACTCGTTGGGCTCCAGAGTCTCTGTGGCTTCTTTATGAATTAGGAAGACACAGTAAATGTGTGGGATCACTCAGGACACCGGTGGGCCTTTCCTGCCATCGGTGAACTTGCGACCTTACTTCCTAGGAGGGCTGTTAAAGTGAAGTCAGAGGGCACAGGAGCTATTTGCAAGTACCTTTACACGTGTGTGGTCTGAACAACTAACAGATTTCCCCTCGAAAGATGGGCAGTGGGAGCGGAGCTGAAGAACCAGCTGGTGAATTCAACATTTAGCTCAAAATACAAAACCTAAAACAAGAACCAGAGCTGCTCCCTGGCTCTGTTGGGGAGAGGGTCTCCTGCTTTGAAAAAACCTGCATTTTCCCCATCGTGTAGACCATCAGCACCAAGAGGCTTTTGAAATGCAGTGTGCCTCCATGATAAAGGAAGGGTGCCTCTGCTGCCAACTGGGGGCCAAAGGAGCCCTATATTTGCTACTGTGAAGAAAATGCACAGAGCAGAGGCCTAGGCAGCAATCCCCATAGTTATCTCCCACAATGCAAAGTTCAACCAGATTAAAATGATTGACTCAAAAGTTCTTCACCTAACAGAAAATAAAATGACCAATTTATCCGGGCCTGGTATTGCAGACCTGAAATTCCAGCCACTTGGGAGACTAAGGCAGGACAACAAAAGCTCAAGGCCAGCCTGGGCAACTAAACAAGACCCTCTCTCAAGCTGAAATGTTCAAAGAGAACTAAGATAGCTCAGAGGTCCACTGCTGGCCTAAAATGCATGAGAGCTGAGTTCAACCCCAAGGGTACTAGTAAAGAAACTAAGAATAAAAACTAGATCCCTTAGATTTGAATTTCGACTCCACCATTTGAGTTCTATAATATTAACTGAGTTTCTGAAAAATGAAATGCACAAAACGATCAGTTTAAGGTCAATGCCTGGCCATGAAGAAGACAGGCGCTCAAGGACAGGACGGAGAGGACAGGGAGTGGTAGATAAGAGTGTCCTGTGCCTGCTGAATTCTTCATAACTTTCACTCTTTATACTATAAGCAAGTTGGTGTGGACACTACATTGACGATGATCTAAGATCTAGGAGATACCACTCGTAGAGTGGAGAAGTTGAGGCATGGTTATTGGCCCTCATGCCACTAAGGAAGAATTCTGGGTGAGCCTGTTCATTCTCTCTGGGTTTTAGGCCTAACGACCCCTGGGAGCTGCAAAGGGTCATACTTCCTAACCTCTTTTGAGTGGTAGACTACAAACACTAGCTACGACAACAGACAAATTTTTTTTTGTACAATATTGAAGAGACAAGGGAATGAAACTTACCTGAGAGCGTGACACAGTATAGAGAGTCTGTGTGTGGCCTTTGGCCTCTGTCATACTCATGAAGGCTAGTTCTTACTATGGGTAATGAACAAAGATAAAGAGCCTTGACTCACTATATAGGATTTTTGTTTTTGTTTTTTGTTTGTTTTTTTGCTTGCTTGCTTGCTTGCTCTACAGCAAGGTATTAATCTAGAATGTTCTCAAGACACTCAAAAAAAAAAAAAAAAGAGGAACCTTTTCCAGATATAGATATGACACCTCTGACCTTTGACCCATCTGTCCAAAATGGACAGATGGAATCTTGAAGGTTCCTTCAAAAAGTTACTAAACCAAGAGGTGGGATAGTTTCAATGTAGCTCCACCAGTATGACCAGGTGAGTTCTCCAGAGCTATACAGCAAGGCAGTGAGAGAGCCCTGCTCTGCCGCTGGCTTCACCCTTGTCCACTGGGCTATTGGGAGTGGTGGGGAAGCAGGGAGGACTGTCAGAATATTGTTGATAAGGAACATTGGCAAGAGAATGCATACTTTCTTTTAAAAATATTCTCTAGACTTGCTTTGCCCATTATTTATCATTTTTGTGACAGAAATGGTAAAGCTAAAGGTAGCACTTTTGTAAGCAGGCTTAAGACTCACCTGAGAGAACACGCAGGCCCTACGCTGACTATGACTCATAGAACTGAGGTAAGCAAAGGACTCATACACTCCTCAGGACTTTCAGAACTTAGGTGTGAAATAGCTTTTATGTTAAATAGGACAACTCTTTATCACACGTGTGGACATGTGGTAAGAGTGTGAGGCCTTCATTTCTTCTCTAACCAGTCATTTCCTATTGTCATTCACTAAACCATTGCTGTAGGAGCCGTCATAAGCACACAGGAGCACACAGGCCCTCAGCAAATATTTGACGAGCTAATTAATTACCAAGTGAAATACACTCTCCTCAGAGTTTATGAATTCATCTAAAACAGGCTTTAAAAGTTACCTGGTATAAATCACTCTGCTCTAGAAATTCACAACACTGATCATTCAATAGACTTGGCTTTAGAAAGGCTATTCCTATTTAATTCCTATTTTCTTGTGAGTACTTTAATGAAAGTTTATAACCTGTTCCATGAATTGTTCAAATTTTACAAGCTCTATGTAGCAAATATAAGTTCATGAGCTTAGGTAAGCCCATTCTTTCATTGTACTTGAGAATCTGAAGCATCATTTTCCTTCACAAATATAATATGAGTTACAGATGCAAAGTTAAAATGTTATGCAGGGGCCAGACTGGCTGCTCTTGCAGAGGACCCAGGTTTGATTCCCAACCTGGTGTCTTTCAAACATCTGTAACTCCAGTTCCATGAGATCCAACACCCTCTTCTGGTTTCTGTGGATACCAGCCACACATGTGATACAAATACATACATCACGCAAAACACTCATACACACCAAATAAAAACAAATACAATTTTAAGATATTGTACACCTTCAAATGAAATGAATGAGCTTTGTTACTTTCTTTTTCTGATTAAATGTTTGAAATCCCGAATTCGTCGTATAGCATATCTCAGTTCGGACTTGCTGAATTCAGTTCCAAGGAGGCTCACAGCTGCTATATTCGACAGTGTAGGTCAAGGGTTTAAGGTGACATGGAGATTCAAAGCAATGAGTTCTAAAAGCACCTGTAGAACAAGGAGTAGAACAAAACAACACTCGTCTTGTTTTGCACAGAAAATTCTAGACTAACTTCACAGCTCAATATTATAGCTGACTCCATCGGCACTGCTCTCCTGCCCTGACCCACTCCACTCTCCTCATCACCCAACACCTTGCTGCAGAATAGACACCCGAACATGGTTGTTGGCATCTGGTTCCTGTTGTGCAGATTTAGCAGCCATTTGCCCTGTATGATGCCTCATTAGTAAAACAGACACAATGGGCCAACTTCATAGAGTTGTTCAGAGGGACTCAAAGGTTACATTGAAAAGCAATTGAATATTTATTATAAGTACATTGAAAGAAAAGAACATCAGTAATCAGATAAAGAAAAAGTGGCCACAGCAGTCATTTAACTCCTACCAAATAATTCTGTACTTCTGTCCTTACATGAGCATACATGCACACACACACACACACACACACACACACACACACACACCACACCACACACCACACACTTACTTTGGGTAGGTTTGGGGAAGATTCTCTTACTATAAGTTATTTAGCATCTCTCCAGTCATGTACCATCTCCATCCTGCCTGCCTGAGAGATTTACTAAGGCAACTATTTTCTCCCATTTGCTATAAACATCCGGAATGACCTAGATATGGGACCCTTACATCTAACCAGTGACTCTAGCACCTGGAGCTGTCTTCTACCCTCCTGAAAAGCATCAATGATATTTCGTTGCAAACAATGATTGCCAAATGTAGTCATCACTAACTTCAATTCAACATTGTGGTGAAAGTTGGATGGAAAAGGGCATAGTATGTTATGTCTACAAACAACTGAGTATTTTTCAAGACTAAGAAAGCTAAAATGGTAAAAATGTGAATTAGGCATGTTTGAGCCATTGGGTGGGTATTTATTGTTCTAAACATATTCCATGCACTCAGATTTTTTTTTTTTTTTTTTTTTTGCTTGATTGCTTGCTTGGTTTTGGTTTTGGGGTGATTTTTTGGTAGGGTTGTCCATATCTTTATGTTCATGCTCTAATGTAGGGGAAATCACAGGAGTCATTATCTTAATGTGACTCTTGTAAGAAAGTCAGAGTGGGTGGGACTCTCACCAACTGCAACTGCCCATTCATAGGCAAGGCTTGCTGTGTGTCCAGTGGCCAGGAACCAAGTGAATAGTAGCACTCATTCAGTGGAATAAAACTCTTAAAGAGGGCTGTGTGCCATCTTTGTGACCTTCCACTGCAATCAGTCCAATATATAGGTTAGCTACATAAATAATAAGAAAGGAGAGAGTGTGTCTTACCTAGGTGTGGCACATTTCTGTTGTTAGGGATGTATTTTGCATGGCATTTAAACTGAGAAAGTACAACTTGGAAAATGTGATGCCTTAGATTAAAAAGAAGGTAAGTGGTACCCAGGCAAACTACATCTGATCTCCTCCCTTGACTGAGGGAATCCCCACACACCCAAACATTATTTGTAGGAAGTAAATCTACCTGGGGGCTAACAATTGCAGCCATGCAATCAAGCTCAAAGAGTAGGAATGAAGAGGAACAGGCATTTCTCATCACGGCCCCAAAGCCCCAGACACATGTTCTTCCTGTGACTGGACTTACAACACCTAACCCGAATCACACAGAGCACCACCAACTACTTTCAGCTGTTCCCCAGTGATGAAAAGTTTCAGACATATGGTCACAGAGATTAATATCTGTGCAGACCAGTTTTGAAACAGCCCAGAAAGCATTTGGGAACATGTGGCATTGAACAAATATAAATCCCGAGATTTGCCATTTCTTCCATGTGTCTCTCTCTTCCACACCTGGCCATTCACAGTGAGTCACCCAGAAGACTCGGGGTGGTGAGGACAAAGGCCTGGGTATTAGCACTTGCTTAGATTCTCAGCCACTGAACAAAATCTACTGGAGGGGGAGTCAGCCTTCATGGATCACAGGAGAAGGGGGCTCCAGGACAGAGCTGCCAATAGAGGGCCCTTCTCTTAAAACTACCTGGGTAGGTAGTTTGAGGGTCTGCTCTGGGGGTCATCTCAAGGAATGAGAGAAATGTCAGACTTTTATCAAGGTTCCTTCTTCTTCCTCGGGTCACATGGTGTGGGTTGCACCTAGCACGTAGTATGTCCTTGAGCTATTTTTCATTTATCAAGCAGTAAATTTCCCCCACTTTATTGTGACATTAACCTTAGAGTGATCCTTGAGAATGAGGCAGAAATAAAGGAAAATCCAACACACAGAATGGCGAAGATTTTCATGGCTGTCTCAACAAATGGTTTGCAGAAGTCTTATACACATTGATTCCTGCAAGAAAACACTATTTGAAAATGGTTTCAATTGTGGTCAGAAAGTATGTGCTTTGTGTTTTATAGAAGCATGAGCCAGAAATGATGGAGAAGTCAGAGGTGCCGTTTCCAGTTTTAGGTCTTGAAAATTTGTTATTTATTACCTAAGTTAGAAATGCTTGCTATTCTGAGAAATGACATATGGCAGAGCATAAAGACAGACAGACAGACAGACAGATAGACAGACAGACAGACATTTGTACAAACACCGCACACCAAAAGAAAATTAATAAAGTTGTGGCCAATAAAAATATTAAGAAAATTTTTATTTACAAATACAAGAAGGAGGCCAAGGAAGAGAATTTGAATCCTTGCCATCACAAGATAGGAGTAAATAACATTCTCAGCTTGGATTCAAACACTCCAAGTCTTCCTTTAATAAAAGAAGAGGAGGAGGAGTAGAAGGAGAAGGCGGATGTGGTGGTGGTGGTAGTTCTAGGGAAATTGCTCAGTTAAAGCTCTTGCTGTACAAGCTTGAAGTCCTAAATCCAGATGCCAGGAACCCACAAAAATACCTGTTGGCATTGTCAGCTGATCTATAATTACCGTGCTCCTGAGACAGAAACAGAGAATCCTCACTGTACTCCAGAGACAAAGAGAGAGGATCCCCGCAGCAAGCTGTTTAGTTGATTGTCAGGTTATGAGTTCAATTCAGGGACCTTGTCTCAGTGAATAAGGTGGAGAGCATTTGGGGAAGACTCCTGACATTGACTTAAGATCTCCATGTGCACACATTCAGAAAGTCACCTGCACACACTCAAACACACACACACACACACACACACTCATGCATACAGACATGTATATGAACATGTATGCGTAACATACACAAAATAAATAAAGTGTCATCTAGGAGCTCCCACAACCATCATCAACCAAGAAACTACTCCACAGGTCTGTCTACAGGCCGGTCTTATAGAGTCATTTTCCAAACTAAGATCTTCTTTCCCCAAACATGTCTTGGTTTGTGTCAAGTTGACACAAAGACCAGCCAGCATAGCCATAAAATCTCATAGGCAAAAATAAAAAAAAAAATGTTATAGAGTTGTAAGTTGTGTATTGTGCTCTTTGTTTCCTCTCATCAATTGTGGCAGAAAAATTCATATGGTAGACCCGGTGTTCTACATTTTTATCTTAGGTTTTGGGGTGTTGTGGAGATACACCCAGAATGAGGAAAAAATAAGGGGACTCCTCTGCCTACAGTCTCTGAGCTTCAGCTGTGGTTATCGGTAAAGTATCTCACCATAATCACAAACATATTCCTATAGCATCTGTGAATTTTGCATATTACCTACTAGTTAAATATGTGTGTGTGCTCATGGAGGAGAGTTAAATTAAGAAAATAAAGCCCAGTGCTGTCTGGATATTTTGAAGAGATGACTTTAACATCATTAGGATTACACTGTTTGCAACGGGAGCACTACAATCAGGACACTTGTTCATCCTCTACTATCATGTGACTTTTCATTCAGTTTTATTTGTGTGAGTTTATTGTGTAGAGGTGGCTTTTTTCTCCTAAATGAGTATAACCAAGTGCTAAATGCACACCTAACACTTATATTAGTAAAATCCTTTAAAACTACTTCAAGAAAAGTAGGCCTATTATTTTTATCATTTATAGATTTTTTTAAAAAAATTATCAAACAAACAAAATTAAGGATTGGAACTGAGGATCCAGCTATACCACTCATAGGCGTATACCCAGAAGATGCTCCAACATATAACAAGGACATATGCTCCACTATGTTCATAGCAGCCTTATTTATAATAGCCAGAAGCTGGAAAGAACCAAGATGTCCCTCAACAGAGGAATGGATACAAAAAATGTGGTACATTTACACAATGGAGTATTACTCTGCTATTAAAAACAATGAATTCGAGAAATTTTTAGGTAAATGGATGGAACTAGAAATTATCATCTTAAGTGAGTTGACACAATCACAAAAGAACACACATGGTATTTACTCACTGATAAGTGGATATTAGCCCAAAAGCTTGAAATAGCGAAGACTCAACTCATAGACCACATGAAGCTCATGAAGAAGGAAGACCAAGTGGGGATGCCTCAGTTCTACTTAGAATGAGTAACAAAAATACTCAAAGGAGCAAATATGGAAATAAAACATGGGACAGAAACTGAAGGAGGGACCATCTGGAGACCATTCCACC
The DNA here is from genome assembly GCA_030674055.1 of Rhabdomys pumilio. Taxonomy (NCBI): domain Eukaryota; kingdom Metazoa; phylum Chordata; class Mammalia; order Rodentia; family Muridae; genus Rhabdomys; species Rhabdomys pumilio. The sequence goes on along the minus strand of JANHMN010000002.1, from coordinate 209,383,511 downwards.
TGGGTATCCATCCCATGTACAGTCACCTAAGCTAGACACTGATGTGGATGGCTGGAAGTGCATGCTGTCAAGAACATGATATAGCTGTCCCCTTAGAGGTCTGCCAGAGACTGACACATTCAGAGGATGATTCTCACAGTTAACCACTGATATGATCAAGGGTTTCCCAATGGAGAAGTTAGAGAGAAGACTGAAGGAGCAGAAAGGGTTTGTGACTCCATGAGAAAAGCAACAATACCAACCAACCAGAGCTCCCCAGGGTCTAAACCACCAGCCTGGTAGCACATATGGAGGGACCCATGACTCCAGCTATATCTGTAGGGGAGGATGACCTTGTCAGGCATAGGTGGGAGAGGAGATTCTTGGTCCCATGAAAAACAAACACAGAATGTGGGAGAATGTGAGGGTGGGGAGGGGGTAGTGGGAGTGGGGGGGTAGGTGGGGGCACAGTTTCATGGAAGCATGAGGAGGGGGGATGGGATAGGAGGTTTCTGGGTGGTGGGAGGAAGTGGGGTAAGGGGATAAAATCTGAAATGTAAATAAAATACCCAATAAAAAAATTTAAAAAAAATAAATTATGTACATCAGGAGGAAGGGTAAAAGGGGAGGTGAATATGATTGGTGATGATATATAAATATGTTTAACAGGTATCCATTAACTTATACATTAAATTTCATAATTAATATGGAATAATAGTTGCAAGTTTAAAGATGAATTAGATACTTAACTTGGTCATCTAAGCAGCTGCCCCATAAGGTCCTCAGGTCAATGGAGCTAACAGACAGGAATCACACTAAGAAGCTCTTGTACCTTCATTTTTTTCTAAGTTCTTGAACTAAAACACAGATGAGCAATGAATAATGTGCTAGATCTGTGCAATAATCCCATTTGCAGATAATGAAGTATTTATATCTTGTTAAGAACCATGCTTCCTCTTCATCCTCTGTGTGTGATTCTAAAATATGGCCAAAACAACATACAAATCCTACACCTGCTGCCCCCAGCTCTCTGAAGTCAGCAAGATGGGAAACATGTTAGGAAGAAATCAGGAATAGTCATCTCGCTTCCCCTCTGCTAAATCAGTCATTGGCTATTGTGAGTGGATGGAAAAACCCCTGTAATCCTCAGGTGTGCCATTAAGCTCATAAATTGCAAGCTTTCTAGGACATTTTATATTACAGTTGACAACGCTCCATGCTATGTTCAAGAATGCTGGCCAAAAGACGCCACTCTGACCATTAAAAAGACCTCTTCACACTCTTTGTACTACAGAAAAAGAAGCAGATTCAGCAGCCTGTTTATGCAGCTAATTCCTCCCCAACCTTCACCCAGGAGTCCATTACTGCTTCCATGAAGCCATCACTATGTCATCGTGGAACCTGAGCCCAGCCACTCCTGGCTACCAGTTACTTCTCTACATTTGGACAGTCCAATCGTTACAGCTGCAGGGGCTGAAGAGTCAGACATTCAAGCTGAATAGAAAAAGGAAGTGGATAATGTGTGTTGAGTTTGTAAAGGTTGTTTATTTAACCATCTAGAAATGACCCGTCTCTATAAATAAAAAATTGAATAAAAACAGGCTAACTAAAGGATTCCTCTTAGCCCTGGACTGTAACATCTACCTGAGTCCTTTAGATATTGTTTAATAATGAAAAGGGGAGGGTGTTTGGATTTTGATGTACCATCTAACTTTCCTGAATTGTCAGGATGAGGAGCATCTTCCTTTTCAGAATGGTCATAATATGTTGAGTCAGCGACACATCAAACAGCTTTATCTAAGTGGCTCTCTGCTCTATTTTCATTCACTAAGCTTCTCCCCTGTGTCCCGCGCAATCGTCTCGCCAGCAAGAACACACGCGGGCACCAGGATCCTTCTACAGCAAGCGTTTATTGCGATGAAAGGAGGAAGAGAGAGAGCCCCAAGATGGCACTGCTTTATATACACCCTAGGGTGGCGTGGACATATCTGATTGGCTGCTTGCTCAAAACCCCATATGATGCCCCAGGCTGGGCAGTGACTTGGCGTGCTTTCACCACTTGCACATGCGCAATTTACTTGTTTACCCACGGAAGTGCAGGGTGCCAGCGCCATCTTGTAATGGCGAATGCTGTCACCGCTGGCTGCGGCTCTCTACACTCCCCTTTAACTGAATTACACGTTCCCTTAAAGTGAAGGAACATGTTGCCTAGTCTTGGAAATAAACCCGCAGCCCTTACCTTCCTATACATCAAATGATGCCTGTATGTACTCCACAAAGTACGGCAGAGAAGTCAAATGAATTAAAATCCATAACTGTTTTATAGTGTAATACTTCTTTTACCAAGACTGTCACCATATATTTGAATACTGCTCTGTCTTAGGAAAAAAACAAAAACAAAAACCCTATGTAAAGCTTTCTAATAGAGAAGTCGGAAAATCCTCTCTTTAAAAACAAGTTAAGTATTTGAGGTGTTGGGGTCATCCGGTTCATGCCACACTCAGTTCTTCCATTTCTGTATGACTCATTTGAACAAATAAGCTTCTGTGTCTTATAAACCTTTAGTTACAAAAGCGTATAGAGAGAATTTGATTGACAGGGACCGATTTGTAGGGTCCTATCCTAAGTGGGAAAAGGAAAAATGAGCAAGTGATTTCCATTTATGTAACTTAATTAGATCAAAATGGTAGGCCAGAGCACAACCCATGTGAGAAGAAATAGAAACAATGAGCAGGTGTGTTGCTGCTGACACGGAATTCAGTCATCAGAAAAGCAACCACAAAGAGAAGCCCAGAACAGGACAGCTTCCTGAATAAAAGCAATAACACATTCAAATGCCGGCTGATCCTAGCCTTTCTGAGGAAAGAAGTCAGCATGACCTGGATTGGAAAGCCAAATGGAGCCTAAAAAGGAAAAATCACACGTAAAGATTCCATATGGCACTGATGCCAAAGTCTTTGACAAAAATACTAGCAAACCAGGCTGAGAACCACATTAGAAAGATTATACACCATGGTCAGGCATAGCTCAAAGTGAAAACAATCCATGTAATATCTACACTGCATTAATAAAATGAAGGAGAACTGCACATGACCATTTTGTTGATGCAGGAAAGACATTTGACATTCAAATTTTTATATAAAATTTCTCAACCTGACAAAGGCCATGTACATTTCGGTTTTGGTTTTGTGAGACAGAGTTTCTCTGTGTAGCCCTGGCTGTCCTGTAGTTTCCTCTGTAGAGTAGACCAGTCTGGCTAGGAACCAGAGAATCCCCCTGCCTTTGTCTCTGAGCACTGGTATTAAAGTCATGTGCCATCACACCCAGCCTAAGACCAAGTATTGTTAAAACCTCTAACTACCATCATCTTTACTGAATAAAGAAGGTTAAAACCCCCCCCCCCCCCCCCCCCCCCCCCGCTAAAGTCTACAAAAAGAAGCAATCACAGAGTCTTATGCCTTCTTATGCCCAGGAACAGAAATCCTAGCCAGAGCAATTAGACAAGAATATGAAATAAAAGTCTTTCAAATAAGAAGTAATATTATCTCTATGGGAAAATGTTATGATTTTACATATGGAAAATCTTAAAATACCCACATACAAAGGTCTAAAAACCAATAAATGTATTCAACAAGGTAATTGGATGCAAGATCTGCACAAAGAGCTCAATTTCTCTATATGTGTTCACCGGGGAAAAAAAGGAAATTAAGAAAAAAATTTTAAATAATGAAACTTTAGGAATTAATGAAGTGGAAGACTACAATGAAAACTACAAAACCTTGAGAAAACAAATAATATTATTAACTATATCACTCATTATTTAAGACACAAGTAAATAGAGCAATGTCTTGTCTGTGGTCTGGGAAGCTTAAGATTATGAAAATAAAAATAATCCCAGAACTCAGAAATCTACATTTTATTATAATTATTATAAAAAACGAATAGCATTTTTGAAGGATAAGAATAGTTTATCCTAAAATCCATATGAAATCTCAAGTGATCACAAATAGCCAAAACAACCTTAAAACAAAAAAAGAAAAGGACATAGTTTGAAGACTCATGTTTCTTCATTTCAATATTTATCTCCCATCTGTAATAATCAAAACGCTGTGGTGACACTGTAAGAGAAGACATATGGGCCTATGGAAAAAATAGGGAACCCAGGAATAAATTCCCACAGTATGACATTTCTTTTGGATAAGGGAGCCAAGAGCATTCAATGGGCAATGAACAGTCTTTTCAATAAACAGAGCTGAGAAAATTATTTGTTCTGAATAAAAGAGGTGGGGGGTTGTATTTTTACCCAACACATTGTTTGAACATTAACTCAAGCTGGATTACAGTCTTAATGTAAGGACTGGAGCTACAAATATCTTTGAAGAAAAAGAAAAAAAGTTTCAGACATATGATTTTCAAAGATTTATTAGGTCTGACACAAAAACACAAACTATAAAATGCATAAATTTGGCTATATCAAAATGTAAAACTTCTGTGCATCAAAATGCACTATTGAATAAGTAAAAAAGACAGCCCATAGAATAGAATAATGCATTTGCAAATCACAGGTCTGCTATGGCACTAATGTTGAGGATACACAAAGAACTGCAGCATGGCCAAAGAAAGACAGATAACCCAAGACTACAGGTATAAATGCAGGCAAAGGTATAAATCAGTATTCTACTAAAGCAGATGGACATCTGTCCAGGAAAAGTATGGAAGGAGGATCAACACCACTAGCCACTAAGGAAGAGTCAATCAGGACCTCATAGTTTCATTGTGATTTTCATTAATGTTTACAAAGTTAAGACCCAGAAAATAACAAGCATTGGTGAAAGTGTGCAAAAATCAGAAATCTTGTGCACTGCTGATGGAAGTGTAAAACACTGCATTCACTGCAGGAAACTCACTGCAGGAAACAGTAAGGGACTCACACACAAAAAGCAAACGCACAATTCCCATCTGATACAGAAACTCTGCTTCTAAGCATGTTCCCTAAAGAAAGTGAGGTCCCAAAGAAATACTTGTGCAACAGTATCCATAATGATTGTTATAGGCTCAAGTGCCTATCAGCACATGATAAATAAAAGATATGATATTACATTGTAATATTATTCAGAGGTAAAAGTAAACAACACTCAGACACGTACTGAAAATTATCAAGTTCTAAAAAGTGATGCCAAGTGAGATAACGCAGACACAAAGAGACAAACACTATAGGGTTCTGTTCATGTTAGTATCTGAAATAAACAAATTCATAGTCATAGAACAGATGTTACCAGCAGATGGGGCAAGGAGGAGACAATGGGGAGTACTACTTCATAGGTATGCAGGTCTTCTTGGATTGGAGAAAATCACTGAGATTAAAGGTGATGGCTTCACAATATTGCAATTTTACTTAATGCCACTGGATTATAGACTTAAATAACTGGGGACCATTCTTAGGGGCTATTGTATTGTGTATATTTTACTATACTCTTTAAAATGTATGAAAACAGATACAGTTAGAAATAACTGTCAAGCTTTAATGTAAAATCAGGCTATGGAAGTGAACTTACAATGGTAAGCTGAAACATTGAAAACATTACAGAAAAGGGAGAACATATTTGTAACCAGATCAGAAACTCCAGATGCCAACTAATGAAAATGAAGTTGAAACATAAATGAGGTAAATACCAAGTGTATTAATGTTTCCCAGAGCCAGATCTGAACTGGACAAACTCACACTAAGACAGAAATCCACACAATGGGATATCAGGGTCAGAGTTCACACAATATGATATTTACTTATGAAGACAAACGCTTGATACAAAATGACTGTGGTGAAAATTTAAATTTGTATTTGCTTATACTGATATACATATATGACACAAATTCGTGTATTTGTGATAAAAAGAATCATATTGATATTATTTAGAAAACAGAATTCAATAGAAGGTATAATTTAAAATTTTGTGTACTGATAATAGTATAATAATTAGTTGTTATAGTATACTATATTATAGTGCAAATCATAATATATCAATAATAATTATAAAAATATTATAAATTGAATTATAAAAATATTATAAATTATAATTATAAGTAAACTGAATAAGTATAGTATTTTGTTATAATTACTGATAATACTATATAGTTATGATATTGTAATACATTTCTTAAATTTATAGCAAAGCTTACATAAATAAGAAAACTGACAAAGCTATAATCTCTGAGAACTCTTAAAACACTCCTTTTGTGTGAAATTAGACTCTACATGAATTAAAGATATAAAACACATAAAAAGAAAGAAAAATGAAAGAACTGAATCCTCTACTATTAATAGCTATGGTATATAATTTATATAAATGTAAATGAACAAAGAACTCCAATGAATAAGAGATAGGCATCTATAATCCATTCATTTAGATTCAACAACAAAACGGAGTGAAAGTCAAAGGACAGAAAAAGACATTCCATGTAAACAGCAATCCAAAGAGAGCTCGAGACTATACTAACAGATAAAATAGAACCTACAGCAAAACATATTAGAGACAAATAGTTTTTAGAATGATAAAAGTATTACTCTATCAAGAAGATAGATATGACCATTATAATATCCATGCACCTAGCAACAGAGTGATCAAAGATGAAACAAAAAGACAGAATCAGAGATAAAAACAATTTAGCATTATTAGTTGGAGGTTCCAAGACTGCTTTATCAATAATGAATATAAACAATTAGACAAAAGGAAATGGGAGACTTGAGAAGCACTGTAAAGCAACTAATACTATTAGACAGTTAGATAATACCGAAAGTATGGCTACCTAATCAAGCTGTGCACCGTGACATCACAAAACGGATGGGAGAAATCTTCCAAGATCCCAACGTTAGTTCAAGAACTGCCAAGAGAGGGAAATTAAGTCTCTTATCCAGTCCCAAGTGGTGATCCCCTAAATGCATGCACATGTGGACTCAGTAGGTTGTATTTATCTCTACATATGTGTGGCTAGACATATATTTAACAATAAAAATTAAAGAGGAGGTCATGAAGCTGAGAGGTAGTGGGGAGGGATAGAAAAAGTTAAAAGGGAGACGTGGGGTCGGAAATGACATTAATCTAGTACTCACAAATGAAATCCTTAAATAATGATTTAAATTTTTCTTTGAAATGTTTAAAGTTATTGAGTTTTAAATGAAGACATGTCCAAGATTAGATGGGTTCCATGACAAATTCTAGCAAATATGTACAAAATTAACACTGGTCTTTTATAGATGATTCCAGAGTATGTAAAGGTCTTTTATAAATATTTATTTATTATTAATATTTATAAAGGTCTTTTATAAATAATTCCAAAGTACTAAAACAAAGTATATAAAAGAAAGTATTTGATATGAAAGTCCTAATATCAAAATCATATACAAACATCATGAAAAAACTATAGACAAAATATTGCTTGAAAATATATGCACAAATAATACTCAACAAGATTCTAGCAAGCTCAAAACAGTGTTCATTCACTGTGACCAAGTTCTATGTATTCCATAAATGTAATATTAGTTTAATATACAAAAGCAATTGATATAACATACCATTTTATTAGAAAAAAAGGAAGGCAGCCATCCTAATTGTTTGAATCAAAGCAAAACACTGACAAAATCCAATATTTGATATAGAGATTAGAAATTAGAGGAATTTCTCACTGACCCCTCCCCATCACCCCTCCAATTACCCCTTCCCCATCCCCTGTCCCTTTCTCCTCTGAGTGGGTGGGAGCCCCCCTGGTTATCCTCCCACCCTGGTACATCAAGTCTCCTTGAGACTAGGCGCATCCTTTCCCACTGAAGCCAGACAAGGAAAACATACCTAGCTCAGCTAGAAAAAACATATCTGACAGACAGACAACAGCATTTGGAATAGCCCTGCTCCAGTTGTTTGGGATCTACATGAAGACCAAGCTGCACATTTGCTATAAAATGTGCAGGAAGACCTAGGTGCAGCTGGTGTATGGTCTTTGGTTGATGGTTCAGTCTCTGAGAGCCCTTAGGGTACAGGTTAGTTGATTCTGTTGGTCTTGCTGTGGCATTCTCCTTAGGGGCTGCAATCTTTGTTTGTTTTTTTGTTATTTTTTCGAGTCAGGGTTTCTCTGTATAGCTCGGGCTGTCCTGGAACTGACTCTGTAGACCAGGCTGGCCTCTAACTCAGAAATCCTCCTGTCTCTGCCTTCGAAGTGCTGGGATTAAAGGCGTGCGCCACCACTGCCCCTCTGCAATCTTTCCTCCTGTTCTTCCGTAAGAGTCCCCAAGTTCTGTCCACTGTTTGGCTGTGGGTGTCTGCATCTGTCTGAGTCAACTGATGGGTGGAGCCTCTCGGGGCACAGCCATGCTAGATTCCTGTCTGTGAAAATAATTAATAGTGTTAGGGATTGGTGATATCCCATGAGATGGGTCTCAGGTTAGGCCAATTATTAGTTGGTCAGTCCTTAAATCCCTGCTCCATTCCCCAATACCTGCATTTTTTGTAGAGAGGGTAAGTTTTGGGTAGAAAGCTTTGTGGTTGGGGTGGTGTCCCTATCACTCCACTAAGGTTCCTGCCTGGCCACAAGGAGGCAGCCTCCCCAGGTTCCATATCCCCAATGCTGTGAGTCACAACTAATAACACCCTATTCATTCTTGGGTGCCTCCCCTTTCCCAGGTTTTCATCTCTTCCTGGAGATGCACTACCTCCCCATCCCCTCAGTTGCAGATTTCCATTCATTCTCATGGCCATCTGACCACTCCCGCTGCCCCTCCCCACATGCGACCCTGAACTCCCTGACTCCCCTCCTGATCCCCTCTCCCTCCCAGTTCCCTCCATCCATCTGCCTTCCAAGACCATTCCATACCCCCATCCAAATGAGACTCAAGTATCCTCACTTCTGCCTTCCTTCCTGCCCAGCCCCACTCCTCTTCCCTAGTGCAATGTTGAATGGTGAAAGCTTTTCCCTAAAATAAAAATCAGGGCAAACATACTCACTCTCACAACTTTCACCCATCATCATACTATGTTCAACCTAATTCGACAATTCATTAAAAAAAAAAAGAATTAAAATCTTCTTGATTTGCAAATTATATATTTCTATATACAGAAAAAAAAACATGAAGAATCCATATGAACCCATGTACTAGCTAATAATTTCAAGAAATTTGCAAGCTACAAGATGACAATATAAAAATTAGTTAAATTTTCATACATTGCCAGTAAACAGTAAAGGAAAGAAAATAATACCATATAATGCTACAGTATTTTAAAATATTTTAAAGTAAATTAATCTATACAAGTACAAGACATATATACCAAAAGTATAAAACAACACTGAAACAGAAAACATGAACAGACAGAAGCCATCTATACTCAGACTGGTAAGCTTAACATTGACAGGTTGATAATACTCCCCAAATCACTCTACAGATTCAGTGCAATGCCTATGAAAATTCCACCTACCCTTTACTCAGAAATGAAGACTTTGATTTGAAATCTCAAGGGAAAAAATCCAAGAACAGCTGCTGTGTCCTTTAAAATAACGAGAAAAGCTAGAGGGTTGGCATTTTCTGATTTCAAAATAAAATCCATAATAATCAAAATAATATGAGTCTGGCATTTATAGGCACATAGAAATTGATGAAACAGAACTGAAATTCCAGGGACTTGTTATTAATTATCAACAGTGGCGTCAAGACAATTCCAAAAGAAAAGAATCATCTTTTAACAAATAATTCTGGGATAACTGGAGGTACAAATGCTAAGGAATGAATATGAAACCTTATTTCATATAATGAACAAAACTCAAGTAATAATTTATAACAGAAGTCTTGGCTGTAAATCTTCATAATATCATTGCTGGCAGTATTTTATTAGTTATAACTCCAAAATACAACCAAAAACAGTAGATAGTGGTGTGTTAAAATTCAAAATACTTGTGTTAAGATGTGGTATCACAGACATGGAAATGTAACCACAGAATGGGAGAAAAACATTTATAAAGCATATCTCTGTTGAAGGCCTTGTGCACAAATAATTCCAAATTCTTACAAGTCATCAATTAAAATAAAAATAATCTAGACAAAGAATTTCAATCTATTGCTCTTCAAAGAAGATGGGTGAAGACCACCCAGAAAGGAGTTAGTGTCGGTATACAGTGGAAAGTGGGAACCAAAGTGAGACTGATGGTCCCTCCAGCTATTAAACGTGGACTTGCCACGTGGCCTAACAACTTTAGTCCTAGATACATTTGAAGAGAAGTGGAAGCACATGTTAGCACCAAACTTCATACACAAGTGTTTGCTGCAGCATAATAGGTGACAGGAAAAAAGAGGAATGGACAGAGATATTGGTCAACTTAAAAATGGCCAAACAAATGTGATACATCCTTGCTATGGAACACTGCAGTTTAGCCAGACTGAGGAGTAATGTCCCACGCTACAACATGGTAAGTCTTAAAACAATATACTGTCTGGAAGAGTTAGCGACAAGGGTGCAGATGATCAAAGTACATTGTATAGATGTAGAAATTTCTCAACAAACTCAAAGTATTGTACTTTTTAATATGTTGTGCTAAGGGCCAGTGAGATGGCTCAGAGGATAAAGGTGCTTGATGCCGAACTTCTGGGTTAAATCTCTAGGACCTGCATGGCAGAAGGAGAAAACTGGCTCTTGAGAGTTGTCCTCTGACTTCCATGACTATGCTGTGGCAGAGAAGCTCATGTGCACATACAGACACACACTCTGTGTGTGTGTGTGTGTGTGTGTGTGTGTGTGTGTGTGTGTGTGTGTGCTGATATTAACAACAAATAAATGATAATTTTAAATGAACACCAAGCACCAGAAGCCTAAAAGAAAGCCCCTTTTATAGGATTCCATTCTTTTGAAATACTCAAAGAGCAACTCATACAAGATAAAAATCAAATTCATTACTGCCATGGTGGGGATAAGGAAAAACTGGGTAATAGATGTAAGATTTCCTTTTAAGTTTATAGGAACATTGTAGCTAGCATTGCTTAATGGCTATAAAATATTTAGGAAATCACTGAAAACCTACTATTGTATATGTTAAAATATTCTACACTAAAAATATACTTCACTGTTATAAACTTTAAAACTAACTTTCATTCTATGTGAAATTTTTATGCTACAAAAATGATATCTCCAAAAGATGCTCCAACATATAACAAGGACACATGCTCCACTATGTTCATAGCAGCCTTATTTATAATAGCCAGAAGCTGGAAATAACCCAGATGTCCTTCAACAGAGGAATGGATACAGAAAATGTGGTACATTTACACAATGGAGTACTACTCAGCTATTAAAAACAATGACTTCATGAAATTCACAGGCAAATGGATGGAACTAGAAAATATCATCCTGGGTGAGGTAACCCAATCACAAAGGAATACACTTTGTACGCACTCACTGGTAAGTGGCTATTAGCCCAAAAGCTCGGAATACCGAAGATACAATTCACAGACCCCATGAAACTCAAGAAGAAGGAAGACCAAAGTATGGATGCTTCAGTCCTTTTTAAAAGGGGGAACAAAATACTCATGGGACGAAATACAGAAATAAAGTTTGAAGCAGAAACTGAGTGAAAGGCCATCCAGAGACTTCCCACCTAGGGATTCATCCCATATACAGTCACCAAACCCGGACACCATTGTGGATGCCATGAAGTGCATGCTGACAGGAGCCTGATATAGCTGTCTCCTGAGAGGCTCTGCCAGAGCCTGACAAATACAGAGGCAGATGCTCACAGCTAACCATTAGACTGAGTATGGGATCCCCAATGGAGGAGTTAGAGAAAGGACTGAAGGAACTAAAGGGGTTTGCAAACCCATAGGAAGAACAACAATATCAACCAACCAGACCCCCCCACCCCCAGAGCTCCCAAGGACTAAACCACCAACTAAGAGTACTCATGGAGGGACCCATGTCTCCAGCTGTATATGTAGCAGAGGATAGCCTTGTAGGTCATCAATGAGAGGAGAGGCCCTTGGTCTCGTGAAGGCTGGATGCCCCAATGTACAGGAATACCAGGGCAGAGAGGTGGGAGTGGGTGGGTGGGTTGGGGAGCACCCTCATAGAAGCAGGGGGAGAGGGTATGGAATAGGGGTTTCCCGGAGAGGAAACCAGGAAATCTAAACAAAGAAAATATCCAGTAAATAAAAAAATATAAAAAAAAAACAAAAAATGATATTTCAGTGAATGTGTAAATTAAAAACTAGTGATAATAAATATAGTGTTTATAACCATAGGCAGGGTGTCCAAAAATCAGGAAGTGTGGTGCCAATGCTACTGCATACATTTAGCAGAAGCCATGACAGGTTAACAAGCATGAATGGAGTAACAAGTCAAACACAGAGACAGGGAAAAGTCCAAGAGAGTAAATGCCATCAAGCTGCAGGATGGAGTCACAGACAGAAAAAACTCAAGCAGGAACTGGAAACACCAACTTCCTTACATCTGAAAGGTCTGAACATCAGCAAAGTAGACATGATGACCTTTCCCATACCTGAATAAATTAAAGAGAAAATTCAAGGGTGATCTAAATTATAAAAGGAATGCTTTCCCAGTGATGGGTGAACTTACCAAATCCACGTTTTAGGCTCATTCTCATTATTTTGCACTTTAGAACAGATGAAAGAAAACCAGACAGTACTGCCTGCTTTGAAAAGCCACCAGTCTTTTTGTTATAGCTCTTTAATTCTTAAGAATAATAAAGAAATGAGAAATGTTAAGATTCCTTAGAGCCTGGGTGTCCTGTGCATAAGAAATCTTTCCAATAATGGTGTAAAACCTGGATATTTGAATAGGTAACTTGTAAGAATCACCTTATTAGCTGAAATTGTATTGAAATTCACACACACTTCAGTGTGCTGTCTCATCGTAATGAACCCTAAGGGGTGGTGATGACCCCGTCACACTCAGCACACTAGTTAGCAAAGGCTAGTGGATATCTAGGAAGAGGGAAGAGGAACACTTCCAGATCCTCAACATTAGATTTTGCACTCGGTTAAAGAAATCCATCTGACAGTGCCAACTACGAGGTCACAACAGGAGCAGTAATCCAACTGTGAGTGGATCTGTGCACTGTTTAAGTTAATGTTATGGTTACTACTTCTGTGATGAGGCACCATGATCACAGAAACTCTTATAAAGAAATCATGTAATTGGGTCAGAGGTTTAGTCCATTACCATCATAGCAGGAAACATGGCAGCACACAGGCAGACTTGGTGCTGGAGAAGGAGCTGAGAGTTTTATATAAGGATTGACAGGCACCAGGGAGACAGAGAGAGACAGTCAAGAGAGACAGACAGACAGAAAAGGACAGGGACACACACACACACACACACACACACACACACACACACACACAGAGAGAAAGAGAAAGAGAGAGAGAGAGAAAGAGAGAGAGGGAGACAGCGAGCGCCTGGCTTGAACATTTGAAACCTCAAAGCCCGCAGCCACTTCCTCCAACAAGGCCACATCTAATAGAATCATTTCCTAGTGTCCAAGCATTTAAATTCAAACTACCACATACACTGAAGTGCAAATTCTAACTAAAAACAGTCAGTCAATGAGAAAAAGAATTTTAGAGTGCCCCCATGCTCTGATGTTCTATAAATGGAGAGCAGGCAAAAGTGGGGCTCACCTGACGCTTTGAAAACAGCACACACCTGGACATCTCCATCTCCTTCCACAGGAGGCCTTTATCCAGCACCATCGCAGATGCCCATGCTTAGACACAGACAAAGGACTGGGAAATCATTATGTACCAAGGAGTAAAGTTTCTAAAGTCAGCCTTTCCCCTACAACGCTGACCTGAACATTTCACAAATTTTAATGACAATAATGATGAATTCCATTTTCACATAAAAAAATGGAATCATACATTTTAAAAAATGGTGGGATAATTGGGTGGTCTGTTTACTGTAACAGAAAAATTAAGAGGAAATTAAGCTTGACTTGCCCAGTCTCTATAAGGAGTACTCCTGAGTCTTGGCTCCTATCTCACAGACCCTGAAATGGCCAGGCTTCATGCTGCAACCTAACTGATCTTCTCTGCCCCCCTGTGGGTCTCACTCCTGCAGCCATAGCCAGGCAGGATCCTGCATGAGAGACTTTGCACTGCCTGGCTATTTCCCAAGGACTTTCCAGACATCCTGGGGAACACATCAATAACGTCTTTCAATTTTTAGTTCACACATCACTGCGAGCATGGGCTCCTGACCACTCAATTTAAACTGCAGTCTGCTGTCTTCTACTCTACCATCTCGCCAGCTTCATTATCTCGCTGTCATTTCACACAGTATATCTGCTTTCTTCTGTATTAAATAGCTTTCACGTTGTCACAGTTTAGCATTTCCTTTCAAAGCAGAGCCTATGGTAAAGCCTTAGGACAGGTTATTCAACCAGAAGATGATTTCAGGTATCAGGAATCAGGCATGGGAGAAGGGACCCCCAGCATCCATGGAGCAGTCAGTGTCACCACTGGCCACAGGAGGTGTTGGTAATGCGAAGATTTCTGTGAGTATAGAAGATATATGTCCCTATAGGAAGATGGGCAGGCTGCTGTGTTCATCTCTGCTTCCCAACACCCACTGGTAATTGTTGTCCATTATAATTATACACCGCCCCTCTCCTGGAAGAAAATGGAGAGATTTCTCATCCTGCCCTGCCTGAGAACACTTCCTGGTAGAGGAGTTTCTGCACCTGCTCAGATTGTTCTTCCCAGCTGCAGCTGCAACCAATTAAGGGTGACAGCAGTAGAGATGCAGCCGACTAGAGATATTCACTGATTTGCTGGTCAGATGATCTAGAATGGACAACACTATTGTCTTCTCTGGGGTAGGAGCTGGTGTACCCAACACATAGACAAGTCGTTAATCAACCTATCTGCATATTGAATGGACTCTGTGCTCTTGTAATGCTTATAACCAGAGCCCTTCTCTGGCTTGACTGTGTTCCTTAAGTTCTGTGTTAGAAAATTAACCCTCAGATTTATAGATTAATGATGCCTCAAGCTGACATAGTTGGGAGGTGATTAGAATTTGACAGGCCATTGAAAATAGAGCTCCCAGATGAACTGGCAGCTGACAGGTTGCTTGGGCTCTCCTAGTGATACACTCTACTACATACATGACAATATTGCCCCTTGCCAGACACCAGTCCCACACCCCTGGACTTCTCAGACTCGAGATCAGTGAGCCAAAGAAAAGTATGCACTTCATAAATTTTTGTTACAGCAAATTAGATAGATAGATAGATAGATAGATAGATAGATAGATAGATAGATAGAGATATATCCAATATTTTTAAAATCATAAAGAACGTGTTGAGGGTCACCAGAAACAGATAGATGGCCCTTGGTACTACGCAAATGCAGAGAAGTAAGGGGGCTCCTTTACCAAAGAACCAAGAGTATGGTGACTATGGTACTCCAGGGCTGAGTTGGCCTCATGGTTACCTTCAGACAGACTGTGAGACATCAAGAGATCTCAGACTTACAGAAGAAAGAAGGAATCTGTTGTCTGTGGGCTGAAAAAAACTTGGGATGCTGTTGGCAGTTATTAGCTCATCAATAGATCTGTTACCTTTTAAATTAGACTGACTTTAGCCTCTCACTAAGCCTTTTATTGATAGAATCTGCCTTTGAACCTCAGACGTGTGTGTGCCAACAATAAGGCTTCCATAAAGGCACAGTAAATTGCAAGAGAGAAATGTCACACATCCAGCCACGCTTTCCTTTGATCATTGTTATTTTAATCTTCCACTCGACGGTATTAACATATGCATCCTCTAGTCTGCTGTTTTGGTTGTTGCCCTGAACAACTTAAAACTCTTACTTTCACTTAAACACAAGTAAGTTCATTTCAGTGTTTCCAACATTTAAAAAGGTGGGGGCGGGGGGAGGGGGGAGTGGGCGGAGAGAAAGGGAGAGGAAAAAAAAACTTCAGCCTGGTTACAGCCAATACATTTAAAGGAAAAAAAAATTGATTTATTTCTGATGAGGAGGTTTTACAGTGGGGAAATGTGACCATCTCAGTTGG
The DNA here is from genome assembly GCA_030674055.1 of Rhabdomys pumilio. Lineage (NCBI taxonomy): Eukaryota > Metazoa > Chordata > Mammalia > Rodentia > Muridae > Rhabdomys > Rhabdomys pumilio. Next base: position 209,367,468 of record JANHMN010000002.1, on the reverse strand, counting down.
CAAATGTTTGCACTGAATTATAAAAATCTTCAAAGACAGAAAGATTCTCCCCAAACTATTTAAAAATCTTCATAAGGGACCTCCCACAAATGATAACTTCTTTAAAGTAGAAATTGCCCTAAAGATGTACAAGTCTTCACAAAAGAAAACCATCCAATGATTAGAACCTTACCAGACCCCATCTGGATTTAAGTTCCAATAATAAGGGTCAGAACCTTGTCCATACCTAGTTTTAAAAAAAATACTGTAGGAAAGCACATATTTTAGTATTTCCAGATGTAGATGGAACATTTTTCGTTTTGAAATACAATGAGAAAACTTTTTTTGTGCTATTTTGGAAACGATACATAGGCTGAAGCAGGCAGAGTAAGTTATTTGAAAGTGATCAGGCCAAGAAGATTGGAAGGCAGGTGAGTCTGAATTGCAGTCAGAAACCAATCTTGTGTCTTCTGCCTTGGGCCCACATAAGTTTTCTAGACTCATCTTTATTGGTCAAAATATTAGGTAGATATTTCTGGAGTTAGACTCAATCATGCTATGCTGCCTACAGATTAGCTGGGAGACGCTGAACATAGAGAAATCACCGTTGAACACGAACAATAACTAAAGCAGAGTTAAAGCAAACCCTTGGCATACAGATTCACATGCATACCCACACGTTCACACCTCTTCGTCTTTTAGTAAATTGCTCATCTGTGTTTAGTTTTGAGCATATTTTACAGAGACGGTAAGGTAAAACAGCAGCTCCGTCTTGCTGATTCTCAGCATGCGACATCTCCCGTCTCCACTGGATCCCTTTTGATGATCAGCAAGCAAGTATCTGGAGGTGTTACTTCCACTCACATCCATGCCACACAGATGTCCAGCAAAGACAGATTGTTATGCATCTTCTTCAAGCAACTTCTCTCAGAAGCATTCTTCAAACAAAAACATTTAGAAGCGGGGATCAGGGAGCTGTGCTCTTGTACAAGCCATTTGGTGCATGCTGATAAAAGTAACAGCTTTGTGTTTAGACCATGCCTGTGTCTGTGCAGTGTCTTGGCATATTTTGCTGTTAGATTTACAGTTTTATTTTAGCTTTCTTCCTACTACCTGGTTTGTTGTTTGTTTGAGGTATGTTCGCACACGTGTTTTCCAAGGCAGAGTCCTTACTGATTCAAACTCATGAAACAGGTATATGTTTCTGGATTTAGGCTCAACTATACTATGCCATATACAAAATAGGTTGGAGACAGGACATGGAGAATGTCATGTCACAACTGAATGTGAACAAAAGCAAAAGAAATGAATTTAAAAAAAAATCTTTACCTAGAAATCCATATGCACAAGCATCCTCACAACTCTTTATACTTTAGTATAAAGTATACGAGAGAGAGAGAGAGAGAGAGAGAGAGAGAGAGAGAGAGAGAGAGAG
>JANHMN010000002.1:209301722-209366044 GCA_030674055.1 Rhabdomys pumilio | reverse complement strand
AGAGAGAGAGAGAGAGAGAGAGAGAGAGAGAGAGAGAGAGAGAGAGAAAGAAAGTTATCTTTTAGCCAAGGTCCTCAGTATTTCTCCCAAGACAATCCAGTTAGAAGTCGAATCTCATAAGGGCCATTTCTCAGGGCTTTAGTTCATTCCTTCATGGCTTCTATTCACTATTAGACTGTGTGTTAGATGCACAGTAACCTGAGGCAGACATCAGAGGCTACTAAGAAACCCAATGCTAAGTCATCAAACCTGAGCAGGTCTTCAGATCCCAGGAATGGTGACCTCCAAGAATGGAATCTTCTTTCGGGCATTCTTTGTAGTTTCCATGAGAAATGCACTGCCATGTCCCCCTACCTCCAGAAACCCATGTGTCTGAGCACTTGGTTCCTAGCTGGTGACACTTGTTTGGAAAGTTGTGGAAGGTGGTGCCTCTCTAAGTAAGTCCTGAGGTTTTGTCGCCTGATCTCACGTTCTGTATTCTCTGCTTCCTGTTCTGTCAATATGTTTCCCAGCTGTGCACACCTACATGTTTCATGATGATTGACACTCCTAAACTGTGAGCCAAAATAAACCCTTCCCCCTTGTGTTGGGTTGAATAAGGTTAGGCCCCATAGACTCATGTTTTTGAATATGCTTGGCCCAGGGAGTAACACTACTAGGAGATGTGGCCTTGTTAGAGTGGATGTGGCCTTGTTGAAGAAAGTTGGAGGAAGACACAGTAGGGGTGGGCTTTGAGACTTTCCTCCTAGCTGCCTGGAAGACAGTCTCCTGGTTGCCTCCAGAACAAGATGTAGAATTCTCACTCAGCTCCTCCAGGATTGTGCCTACCTGGATGCCACCATGCTTCCCACCCTGATGATAATGGAGTGAACCTCTGAACCTGTAAGCCAGTCCCAGGAAAATGTTGTCCTTTATAAGAATTGCCTTGCTCATGGTGCCTCTTTTCATACCAACAGAAACCCTGAGATATCCCTTAAAGGTGTTTCTTGTCAGTTATTTGGACACAGTTGTTGCTGGAGTAAAACTAGCCATATGGCTCATAGCCCTTTGAAATAGGTTTTCAGGAAGAATGTGGAAAAGTTTGGACCCATAGGCTACAGAATCTCTGGATTCTAGAAGCAGAAATTGTAAGGTCATTGTGGTGAGAGCATGTAAGAGCAGAAGGCGAAGGCTGTGCTCTCGAGGGTTCCAATGGGAAATCAGGACTCTGTGGGGGACTGTGCTAAAGGATATCCACAGTACATTCTGGCATAGAGTCTGGCTGTGTCATGGCAAGGTCTGAAAATTTTGGATGAGGCAAAGTTAGAAATTAATGGACTTACTTGTTTGGAAAAAGCATTTTCAAGGAAATGTACCATTTCGGCTGTGGCATGCTGATTGTTCATCGCTCTTAGTCAGCTCTACATTGAGAAAGAGCACAAAGGTAAGAAAAAAATGTACAGCTCAGCAAGCAGAGGAACATGAGAAAGTCTAAGGTACAGAGCCAGCAGCTGTAATTCCCAAAGACATAAGTACCACTGAAGAGAAAACTGCTGTTCTGCATTGGGAAAATCAAAGGTCCCTGAGAGCAAGATCCCACCCATTAAAGATTCCAACTTGTGAAAATATCAATTCACTTAAGAGGAGAAAGCCTGTGACAAGAATTCCACTGAAAGGGTCTTCGCTCGAAAACAACCACTTAGGAAAATGTTCTTTCAGATTCAGCCACCGAGATACACAAGGGCCACAAGAGCTGTGGGGAAGAGGAGCTACACTACATCTCGAATTGGAAGAACTTGGCAGTGTTGCTCACATAACAGCAATTTTGCAGACTTGCAAAATGCAAGAGTTACAGGGTCATAGACTTGTACCAGGAGTCCAGGAAGTTGCTGAGGCCAGCTAATGTATGGCAGAGTGGTTAAAAACCTGAATTTCAGTGAGGACTCCTGGATGTGGAAAATGGCAAGACCATTGCGTATTTGCCGGGGAAAACTGTAAACACCAAGTGTATCTTCCCCCAAGAAAGAAGCCACACTACACATTACTCAGGAAGCGGGCTGGAAGGAAAAGATTGTCAAAGGTCAATAGAGCTCAGATGAGCCTGTCATGCGCCACAAATGCTAGTGTGGATTTCAGTCCTTCATTGGCATAGTCTTTCTTCCTTGTCTTCTCATTATTTCTTTTTGAAATGGAAGTGTTTATTCTGTGCTACTGGAGATTGGAAGTATTTAAGTTCTTTTTCTATTTTACAGGTTCTTACCATTAAGTGATTGCCTTCAGTCTCAGAAGGTACTTTGGACTTTCAAATAGTACTAAGACTATATTGTTTAAATCTATGGAGACTTTTAAAGTTGGAATAAGTGGATTTTGCATCATAAGATGATCAATGAGCCCGCAGGGACCAGAAGAAGAATGTTGTAGACGTATTGTGGACTTGCTCTCAGTTGTGGGCACTGTTTTAGAAGGTTGTGGAACATTTAAGAAAGGCAGCCTTGTGGGAGAGAGTAGAACACTGTGAGAAAAGGGCACTAAGTTTTATAGCCAATTCTTTCCAATTTCTGATCCCTATGTTAACAAGATGTATGGTAGTGTGGTCCCAGCCAAACACCCCTACCACCACAAAAATGTCTGTTTTAATATCTTCCTCCTAATGTTGGACTGTGCCCTCAAACTATGAGGCAAAATAAATACTTCCTCTCTTAAGTTACTTCTTGTCAAATATTTTGTCACAATAATAAATAAATAAATAGGAATATTTCTGCAAACCTCAATATAAATCCTTTACTTGTGAGTGAATGTGCACCCCCCCCCATTGGCTCATATATTTGAATTCTTTGTCACCAGGGAGTGGAACAGTTTGAAAGGATTAGGATTAGGTGGTGTGGCCTTGTTGGAGGAAGTGTGTTACTGTGGGTGGGCCTTGAGGTTTCAAAAGTCCAAACCAGGTCCAGTCTTCCCTTCTCTTGCCTGTGGATCAGATTATAGAACTCTCAGTTCCTTCTCCAGCACCTTATCTGCCTGTGCACTGCCATGCTTCCCACCATGGTGATAATGGACTAAGCCTCTGAAACACAAGCAAAACCCCAATTAAATGCTTATTTTTTAAAGAGTTGCTTTGGTCTTGATGGCTCTTTACAGCAGTAGAACAGCAACTAAGATAGCTGTAGCTAACAATAATGCCAAATTCATCTAGTTATAGTGGGGTCAGGTGTATCAACAAAAGTACAGTGTTTAAAATTATGTAGTACAGTAGATGCTTAGAAACATTTGTGAGTTTTACCAGTGTCTTTGAGCCAAATACTCTCCCCTCAAATATTTCTCTTACCATTTTGTTCCACGTAGCCTTAACATGCTCATCCTTCATAGCATGTCCTCATCACCTCAGAAAGAGAACCTATTCTCTCTTTCTATGGCACCTAGGAAGGAGTTTGAGTTGTATCTTCTCATTCAATACACTGTGGACTTAGCATTCTTCTAAGTTCTAAAAATGGTTCTCTGAATATTGGATTCATGAGTATTGAGCCTGTGAAGATGGCTTCTACTTACTGAGGGAAGGCAATAGTTAAATGTTCTGAAAACTAGTGAGTTGGGTGTTAAGCAGATGGATGGTAACCGGAATCATGGCATGGTGCTACAACAGGAATGTCTACACTGTAGAAAACTGGCAAGTGCTACATGCATATCAGAATGCTGTTGGATAAGGCTTTGTGAAAAAGCACTGCCCCTCCACCTCATTCTCTATCCAGGGATATTCTGTTTGTCTCTTTGCTCCCATCTCAGCTCCTGGTTTAGGTCAACCTTCAACAATAACTTTTCAAACTCCCTTGGATCCCTGGGAGATTTTGAGCTGGAGACTTTTCAAATCTAGGAGTAAAACAATAATTCACATTCAGTCAAGGCCAAAGCCAACCTCTACAAGAAGAATAAAAAAAATCCTGCAAAGGAAATTGGGGTAGAGAGTGAGATTGCAGGAGACAGACATATGTGTTCCACAACAAAAGATTCTGAGAACAAGACTAGAGGAGATGCTGTAGTCAGAACTCCAGACACTACTGAGCACCAATCACTACCCAATTCTGGACCAAAAACTCTGGACAAGAAGAGTTTTCTATAACAGTCTTTTTATATCAGACATCTCCTCAGTGCTGTTTTGTTTCAAGAGAATCTACCAAAGAAACTGTATTGAGTTGAGAAATGAAATGTTTCTTTTTGCCTTCCTCTCATAAATTACTTTCAATTCCCCCCTTCATTCCTACCCCCGTAGTCCTTTAGGACCTAGAAACCTCATTGGTTCCTCTTACTGCCTTTTCTGAAAGAAACTCAGGAATATCTACAAAGATGACTCAGTATGTGGGGCTGTGGTGGTTTGACAAATCCAATCAAAAGGAATCAGTTGCCCCTGTATATTTTCTTACACATCTTGACTCATAGACACTTATTTTACTTACTATGGAAGGCCAAAACAGTACAGAATGTCCCACATACTTTTTTTTTCACAATTATTTTCACAATGCAAAATACAGAATGCTTCCTGTTAAAAATACCTACAAGGAAAAAACCTTTTAGAATATAAAATAAAAAAAGAAGCATAGCCAACTCATCAATTAACCATTGTTCCTAATTTTTATTTGAGAGATAACAGTAGAAAGTGGTTTTTGGAAAGGAGAAAACCACATGTTAAATTTTATTGTGCCTGTTTCATTTTTTCCCCAGATATTCTAATTCTTTCACTAAAGTCACCTAACCATCAAACTCTTCTTTATGTCATAAGTTTAAACAGAACACTGAGCCAATGCCTTTCCCAGCTGGTTTGTTGTCACAGATGATGTATTGATTGCAGGTTCGATACATGTGTCAGCATTGTGCTGTTTGCCCAGAGCAGGCCCCGTGGGCTGCCACACGGCCTCTGTGAGTCTTTGCCAGCTAGGTTCTGCTGGCACTGAGGTCCTTCAGTGTTTGTCCTGGCAAGACCACCTGGGAGGCAGCTGTCCCAGCTCTCTGTCAGATGTGGGTTTTTTCAGAAATTGTGTAAGCAGGTCAGTGTTTGTTTCCAGAAGTCTGTGAGGCTGGTAGGTACCTCAATCAGTTTGTATGTTCTTTGCCAAGACAACCAAAAGAGATGCTCCCTACCTCTAACCAGCCCCCTAAGGCACCTGGCCCAATTCTGAAGCTCATGTGGACTTTATCCACTGAGTGCTCCTATCTAGAAAGATATGTGTGGTTTTCCAGGGCTCCTTAGCTATATCAGTCAAGTGAGGGGGTACATACTTGCTTCCTGTTCCCACATAGACCCTTCCCATGTTTCCCCTTCCTCTCTAGCCGTTAGTCCCCTGGCACAGTGACTCCAAGCACATCTTGAGTTTAAGCATTAGCATTATTCCATCTGTACAAGCAACTGATCAAATAGACTAGCAAATTTTTGATACCTCTTTTTGCTTCTTGACTTTCTTTCCAAAGGACAGGACATCACATAATTATGCTTGAATTTGATTTTGAAAAATTACATTGTTTCTCCCAAAAGCACTCTGAAATTCTTTGAAGAATGTTTGAAATTATTCAAATGAAGTTAGCTTTTATCATACTTATGTTCTTTCTGTGTTAGACCTTGATGTTGGTGCTATAGTTTGACTGTGAGGTGTATCCCACAAGCTCCTGTGTTTGAACACTTGATCTTCAACTACCGATGCTGTTTGGGATGCTGTATAGAATCTTTGAAGATGGGGTATATCTGGTTGATTAGGTCACTAAGGCAGACTTTCAGGGTTGTAGTACAGCCCTATTTATAACCTGAGCTTTCTGCTTCCTGGTTCACAGATATGTGACAAGCCATGGTATAAAAGTCTGCCACCTGCATCTCAATTGCCATGCTTTCCCCTTCATGATGTGTGCCCTCTAAACTGTAAGCCAAAATTAAGTTGCTTCTGTCTAATATTTGACCAACAAGAAAAGTAGCTCATACTGTAGGAACTTGACACAGAGAAAGAGTTCAAGATCTAGCTCACTTTAATGTTTTCTGGTTTTTAGCAAATCTATAACAGAAGAAAAAACCTACTAAGAACCTTTGTTGCAAGCAACAGGAGGCAAACGAATCTAACTCATGTTTAACAAGAAAGCAGAGTTGTTCTGTTTTGTTTCATTTGTCTGCAGAAGTTCATGGCCTGGATGGAAGATGTGACTATGAAATGGAAATGAAACAAGATTCAGGGCAGGAGGCAGGGGAGTCCATCAGAAATTAATTGATCATCTCTTTTGAATGTTTTGGAGCAAATAAAGGCTAGAATTTTCATCTCAGCTGGAGAACCAACAAGCCAGAAAAAAAAATTCCTGGCTCTGGCCAGAGTCTTGGCTGGATTCCTAGTATGTTCTAGGATAGTGAGAAAAAAAATCAAGGGGAAGGGACCCTAGAGACCACATCTGCTTCTGTCAGGGAAGAGGGGACTGCCTAAAATTCTCTTTTTCCAAGAAGACATGCCATGAGGTAAAGCAAACTCCCAAGAAAGAACTCAGTCAAGGTACTGTTGGGGGTAAGGAAAGGAGCAGATGATGGGCAGAGATAATCCAGAATGGCATATATCCATGGAAACTAGGCATGGGCTTTCCAAGTGTTCTGGAACTTAAGGTTATGGTGAGGTTATGGTCTGCTTTATGAAGTATTATTATCTAATGAATAAGGCTTTGGGAGTATAGATATTCCAGTGCCCTGGGCAGAAGTTTTCATGTACTATGAGTTTCTTTGAATCTGTTGGGTGCTAAGCACTGAATGGATCACATGAATGATTCCGGATGACTGGATATGAACTTGTGTTTATGCCTCACATGAAATAAGGCAAGCAGAGAAAGCAATTCAAATGAACTTTAGGAGTAAGCACAGAAATAGAATTGGAAAACGGAGGGGTGACCTGGGGAGACTTTTTGGAAGACATGAAATTGATTCCATAATTTTGAAGGAAAAAAAAGATTCAAGACCATGACTAACTAAAACAAAGAGAGGACACCATGATTTGAATTAAAGTATCAAAGCTAAGAACGTGAGGAGCATAAGATTTGGAGTAAGACAAGGCTACAGAAAGAGAAGGTTAGCAGAGAGTAAGGATGTGGTTTGACCCATGACTGTCCTTTCCCCAGGCTAAGACACAAACTAGTACTGGCTATGCAATGACCAGTTTTAAGACCATTGAGTCAGACAAAAGCCTCAAAGTCACTGCATTTCATCAGCCCAGACTAATTAGTAAAGCCTCATTTCTGTACAACTTCAGAAGACTCTTGGCCACAGGAATGTAACACCCTTTTCTTGCCCTGGACCCAACCATTTGGGGTAGTTACAATAAAATCACAGCATTAATCATCTCCCTAGCTCCAATCTCTGCCAGAAAAAGAAGAAAAAAAGAGGAAGGGCAGCGTAATTGCTGATATTACTATTTTGTGTGTTGGGTGAGAGTTTCCAAAACTAATAACAATTAATTTTCTTTGGTAGTGTTAGCCAAAAAGGCAGCAAGGTGCCAGGTTTCCAGGATCCTCTTAGATCATCTGGCGTCTCTGAACAATGACTGCAAGAAATCAGCCCTCAGAGGCCAGTAAAGTTCTGTTATTAACCCCAACCTCAGAGATTTCATATCATGGCCATTCCACATCACAGCAGGTACAAAATCTAGGATGGAAAATGTCAGGCTGGATACACATTTTGTCCATAGAAATATTGCCTCAACATAGCTGAAATCCTTAGAGATCTTCTCTACGTAAGACTTGAAACACACACCAGCCTTGGCTTCCGTTGCTTTTTTGACACTGCTCCAGACATATTTAAGAAATGGGTCTAATTTTGAAAGATATATTTGGGCACTCCACCAAGACCTAAAAGTGGAATATGCATCCTGATTTTAGGCACAAAGAATTACAAAAGAAAACAAAGACAGCCCAAACTGAAATTTCTGAAGGCATTTACACAGATCTGATTCTCTTTCTGACAGTTCTTGTACAGTAAAGTTAAAGAAAAAATTAGAGAAAGTATGCTGCCTCCCTTGGAACAAGAAAAAGCCATCTGATTAGTTCTCTACCTAAGCTGCAATGGAGACCCCACAGTGCCATGGACACAACTTATATTTACTTTCAATACCTTAAAAGCCCTGTGACAATTTCCCCTTAAGAAGCATTTACACTGGGGTTTGCCAGCACATAATACTTTCTGAAATGCTAAGCAGAAAGTATTTTTCCCAGCTCTTTCTTTTATCTTTCTAAGGATATCTTTTTCTAAACAGAATACTGTCAAGATAAACCAGTGAACTCCTTGGATGGCAATCAGACAGTGAAAATGAGAAAGTATCTCAATTAAGCTGACTTAAGAATTAAAAGAAGAAGGGGGGGAATACTTAGCAGATGTGGAAGAAAAAAAAACGGTGGCTCTTAGAAAGTTTCTGAAGGACTTCAAATAGATGAGATATAAATAAATTGAACCTATTGTGGGTAGGGAGTAGAAAAAAGACTAAGGTTGGCAAGAAAAGCTTAAAGGAAGGAGAAATACACGTGGCTAATTGAGGGAGGGAAGCTAGAGAGATGGCTCAGTGCTTAAGTGCAATGGCACCCAAGTGGTAGTTCAAAACCGTCTATAACTGTAGTTCCAGGAGACTGAATGCCCTCTTCTGAATTCTCTGAGCACCAAGACCACCCAAGTAGGGTATATGATACATGTACATACATGTAATCAAAATACCCACACACATAAAATTAAATAAAATTTTAAAGAAAGACTAATGGGATATGTGTGTCAATTGGGAAAAGGGACTTACTCAGCCAGCAAAAGGGGAGAGAGATGAGAGAGGGCAGAGAGTTAATTATGACATTTTCATGTGTGTGTGTCTGTGTGTGTGTGTGTGTGTGTCTGTGTGTGTGTGTATGTGAAATGTTAATTATGAAAATGTTCCATATGCCATTTATGTAATCATGAAGTGTTAATTATGAAAATGTCATGATTAACCCATTACTTTCTATGTCATCTCAAAATAAATAATAGAAGTGAAGTGACATCTTCCTGCTCTTCTGCACCTTCACTGGTAATACCAGGGTTGAGCATATGTCACCCAGCATACCCTGTGCCTGCTTTAATTTACCATTAGTGTCCAGCATAATTGCTGATGGAAGATGAATGCTTGGTTGTGGAAACCTAAATCTAGCAGCTGGTGTTATTCCCACCTGAATCCCAGTGCTGGGTACCAATGTTATATCATCATGAGAGACAGGATGTATATCTGAAAGATAATGTGGGAGGCTGGGGAGATACTAAGTGGGTAAAGTGCTTGCTGCCTAGGCAGGTTAACTGAGTTCAGAGGCCTGTACTCACACAAGAGCCAGGCATGGCAGAAGGTACCCATAATCCCAGCTCCAGAGAACAGAAACAGGAGAGTACACACTATCTAGACAGTTTTGTTGAATCTACAGACTCCAGATTCAGGGAGATCCTGTCTTGAAACAGAAGATGTAAAGTGATGGAGAGAGTTTGCACAGCATAGACCTGTGGCCACCACATGTGGACACAGATATGTCCAGGTGTACATACCATGCATACTCATGCAATTTTCACATAAGCATTTTTTAAATAAATAAAAATTAAAAAGGTAAAGGTGGTTTTAAGACAGAGTTCTGGGTGCATGACACCATTAGAGATCCAAGCTTCTGAAAAGGAAGAGGAGGAGGACCAGGCTGAAGATCCAGTAAAAGTATGGTGTAGGCACTGTAGAACTGGGAACAGCCATCACACATTGGAGGTAGAGGTTTATTCTGTTTTATTCAGCTGCTGGGTATAAACTGTTCTAAGAAGAGCAGACATGGCTAGGTGGCTTTCTACTGCTGAAGCAGACCTCAGATAAAGGAGCTGACAGCAAGAGGCTACTTGGTAACTACACCTCTACACCTGGGCAAGGAGCCTTCACGAAGCTGAGTAGCTTCTCATCTGTAACCCAGCGACAGGAGTTTCTTGCAGGCAACACAGAAAAGGTTGTAAACATGAAGTGGCAATTTTCTAAAGAGTGAATGAAATCATCTGTAGTGGTTTGAATGAGAATGGGCCCCATATACTTCAGCTCATAGATTTAAATCCTTGGTCCCCAGGGAGTGATACTGTTTGAAAGAATTAGGAGACATAGCCTTGTGGGAGGAAGTCAGTCACTGTGGGGGTGGACTTTGAGGTTTCAAAGAGCCTATTCCAACACCAGAGTTTCCCCTCCTGTTGCCTGTGGGTCAGTATGTAGAACTCTAGGTTCCTTCTTCAGCACTGTGTCTGTTTGCATGCTGCCATACTCTCCACCATGATGACAATGTACTAAACCTCTGAAACTGTAAGCAAATTCCAATAAATGCTTTCCTTTGTAAGAATTACCAGGGTCAAAGAACAAGCAAAGCAGTAAACAAAGTCCCGTGATCACTCCTGTCATCAAGATGACCAAAATATCTGAGCCTACTTCCCTGTCCTAGCCCAAAGTCATTTTCATGGCTGAAGCCTACTTCTCCGTTCTAGCCTAAGATTTAAATTCCTGCCTGAAATTACTTCTTTATTCTAGCCTAAGATTTAGATTCCTGCCTGATATAACTGACCTTAATACTTGCATGTAATTAAAAAGGTATAAAAGCAGATTGGGAAAAAATTAAAAAATGAAAACACATACATACAACACACATGCACATAACACTGCAGACACATAGAAATGTTAGAGATATAAAGGTGAATTATGAGAGGCAAAGCAATACTGTTTTAAGATTTAAGTAACAAAGTGATAAAGTTGACAGTTTCTATTGTACAAACAACATAAAATAATTGATACAACCAAACCTTTTTTTTTTTTTTTTTTTTTTTTTTTAGATTTCAGTGTAAGTAGATAGGACATTTTTTCATCAGAGAGGAAACAGATACAACATGTTTGTGATTGTGCTTCCATACGTGTTTATGAAAGTCTGATCATGTAAATATGGAACCTAGACATTTTAGGCCATTCAAACCATCACCGTTTTGTTTTAAACATGACAAACTGTATTATGAACAAAGAAGTAAGACAGTCTCCTAATAAAATCTCTTCATTAATGTAAAAAAAAATTGCCATAGTCATAGTGTTTCTTCACAGCAAAAGAACACTGACTAAGAAGGAATCTGTGCTGTTAGGGATCGTTATGAGCCTTCCTTCTAGGTGGGTATAACGGTCACTCTGCATGAGCATGCCAGAGGAGGTCCAGAGCTAGGAAGTTTAAAGCTGCTTTTTCCAATGTTTTCTTCTCTCTCTCTCTCTCTCTCTCTCTCTCTCTCTCTCTCTCTCTCTGTCTCCTCTCATTCAGCAAAATCTTTCCATGGGTTCAAGTCAAGCTTCTCATAAAATAACTATGAAGAAAGTACTAGCTGAGACCAACAAACTTTAGCTCTAGTATAGACAAATGTACTCCAAATGTCCGCCCACAGTCTGCCACTTCCTTGTAGCTAGTGAGCATCTGCTTTGCTGTTTTCAGGTAGGGTAGCTGTGAGAAAGCCATTCGATGCTTTCCCCCTCCTCCTCACTTCTGAGGGAGGCTGGGCCAGTGGCCCTGTGATCTCACCCACAAGTACTTCTCATGTACATGTTGAATATCAGCATTAAAGGTGGGAGACATTATTTCAGGACAAATCTGGGAAATAACTTTTTCCAGAATATATAATGAGCACCTACAAATCAACAAGGACAAGCCAGAAAATGTAATTTGAAAATAATCAAGAGACTTAAACTAATACCTAGAAAATAAGCCATAAATGGCCAACAAGCACATGAAATAAGACTTTAACATCACTGGACACCTGGGAAATACACTTTAAAACTACAACTCAAATGCAGCGGTCGTCAACCAAATGATTAAATGAGACGACTGGCTAATATGAAGAGTAAAGACTACATTAACTGTTGACAAGTCCACAGAAAAGGAAACATCAACATTCTTTTAAGAGTTACATGTAGAAAGCCAGCTAGTGTGACACATACATGTAATTCCTTCTCTTGAGAAGATTTGGATTTCAAGGCTATCCTTAGCTATACGTCAAATTCCAGGCCAGCCTGGGCTACATGAAATCCTGTGCCAAAAACAAGAGAAAAAAAAGTTGCTGTATTTTGTGAAAAAATGAATCCTATATGTCTTCTTGGGGATAAAAAATGTTTATATAGCTATTACTGACTGTAGAATAAATTTGTCTTGAACATGTAAATATGATGAAATATGTTCCAGGAAATAAACATGTACATAGAGCCCATAGTTCCCACACAGTAGAAACAGTGGCTTTTTTACCCCATTCATGTACTAGTGTAGAGAGGTGGAGCTGGCTGGTGGCCCCTTTCTCTCCATCTCCCTCAGCAATACACAGATGAGCAAGTTGGCATTTCACCAAGGTATTATAGAAGACTGAGGTACTGAGTGCAGTACAATAATTATCAATTAGAAATTTCTATTTGATTTGCATCAAAGAAACAGCTGTCTAAGAGAAGTGAATCTAATATCTCAATCAGAGGAACCCTTCCCAGCTCAGTCCTTCCAAAGAAGAATACTAAATAGGAGTGTTAATGGGAAATTTTCCTGTAAGAGATTCATATAGAAGGCTCACAGGAGAAGGAGGAAGACACTTCAAACTCTCATACAGCCTGAACTGTGATTAGAAAGAGGGAGAGCAGGCTATGTATGGGTCAGAAGAGGTCCAGAGTGAAGTTCAGAGCAAACCTCAGCCAGTGCAAAGAGTTCTCAAGTGAAGGCTGATGGATCCCAGAAAGAGCCACTGGAGCTCAATGAAGTGATTTGCTGTGAGCAGCCAGGATGCAGCATGGTTTTAGCAGTATGGATGACAGAATGTCTGAAGGGTTGGCAGACATAATTGTGTATTAGTTACTTTTCTTATAGCTGTGACAAATAGAGAAAAGAAAGAGAGAGGGAAACAAAGAAAGAAAGAAGCGGAGAGAAAAACATCTGGCAAAAAGCAATTTAAAAAAATAAAGGTTTATTCTGGCTCACAGTTTGAGGGCAAAAAGACTACCATGGTAGGGAATGCCTGACTGAAGAAGTCTGAAGCAGCTGGTCACATTGCATCTATAGTCAGGAAGCAGAGAGTGCAGCCTCATTGCTTAGTGAGGCTGAACTATGAAACCTCAAGGCCCACTCCCAGAGACCCACTTCCTCTAGCAAGGCTCTACCTCCCAAATACTCTACAACATTCTACAACAGCACCAGCCACTGAGAACCACATATTCCCTACGGGGGAATAGTTCACATTCAAAATGCAAAGGCCTGTCAGTCAGCAGCTCCCTGTAGGACAGAAGATCCTCTGGTGCTTTCCTCTTTGCTCCCTTGTATGGCAACATAATGCTAGTTCTTAATGGGAGCCAACTACTGATCATAGCATAACAGTCATATTTCTATAGTCCGCAGAATATTATGGGGTCAGGAGTGTGAAGCAGAAGAGGCTGCTCATTGTTTGGTACCCAGGAAAGAGGAAGGGAGGGAGGGAAGGAGGGAGGGAGGGGGAGGGAGGGAGGGAGAGGGAAGGGGAGAGACAGAGCGATAGAGAGAGAAAGGCACAACACTTCCAATGACATAATTCCTCCAACAAGGTCACACCTATTAGTTTCTACCAGCTCCCTCTAGTATCAGCGAACCATGAACTAGCAATAGATCAATCCCCTGAGGTAACAGAGCCTTCAGAATCCAATCACCTCCCAAAAATCCATCAACTAGCCACCCACTCTTTAACACAGAGCTTTCAAAGGATATTTCAGGTTCAGAGACCAACAAGTAGTTGTTAATGTATTCATCATGTTAGGTAGCATTTACCATATGCTTTTCCCAACATTGTCTTCAATATTCATTTAGCAGAAGATTCATAAACCTGGAATGCTAAGTAGCCATTGTGATGGTGTCTATGTATAGATACATGCAAGGCACTTTGTACCTTCCTGCTATGGGGATCAAGAATGTGGTGTGAAACAAGAGTTTTAGCAATAATTTACTGTCTCACCATGAAAATGCCACTGGCTTTCCTCTAGCTCTCTCCTTGTTGTTACATCACCTTTGTAGTCTATAATTATGTCTTGTCTTGTTTTCAATAGATGAAGGTGAAGAATGCTCTCTTGATTGATCACATTTACAGCTCTCACTGTACCTTTCCCCATGAAAACCTCAGATAAAAATGGGATAACTAATGAATAAACCTTTTCCAGTTTTCATCATCTTCAAAATAAAACACCTAAGTTTCTGTGCCCTGCCATGATCAGGTAGTGATCGTGTGTTTATAGGCACGTACATATTTCATCTCTAGTAAAACTAAAGGAAATAACATTACAGCACTGCCATTGCTGGCAGTCAGCTTTATTGTCCAATCTTGATAACTTTGAATATTCTGATTCTTCTTTTTGATCTTTCCCACATCTCTCAGCACAGTGGTAACATATCCAGGCTGTTTCGAAACACTGAATCAGATGACCCAGAGTCTGGTGACCACAAATCCTGGCATTTTTGGAGCAGGATCAATTCTCAATCTTCTCTCATGTCTTTTTCTGAGCAGACGCATTCAAGATTCATAAACAAAACATTCTTTGGCATAAGGATTCCCAATTTTTGATTCTGAAAATATGGTCACCAGATCCTCAAGACTTCTGGAAGGTTTCCTTGGGGATTGTTTACGAGAACCTGGGGTTTCTGTCTGAAAATAAATCTCAATTCACAGTACTGATTTCCACGTGCCACAGTTCAATCTCAAGAAGTCCTGAGGATCTGTCTCCTATGTGGCCCGTTGCACTCCCCCACCTGCTTATGCTTTAAATTGGCCATAGTCATGCTCCACTGTGCTCAAAGGCTTGGCTTCTCCACTTCTTTCTGTATTGTTTATCTGATAGTGAATCTTATATAACTTCATGTGGACTGCGACACTTTCCACAGAACCTGAGAAAGTTTGTGTTGAATCTACCAGCTGTCTTAGGTTACATCCCCTGAGGTAAAGTCCCCCAGACAAGAGACATTTAGATTTAGATGATCCTAAGCCATGATAGATTAACCAGGACAGCAGGAAACAGCAGTGAGACAAGGAAGGCCTAGAGCACAATGGGATAAGAAAGGATAGCGTTTCTCTGTGGACAAGTCTCACAAGGTCAGTCCCACTGGAGACCCTTGGAAATAGAACAGCCTGCAGAGCCATCCCACAGAAAGGCCAGAAAGATGAGCGTTGTATCCACCACTCTCCATCAGAGACTGGTTATGACTCACTTCTACTGGCTTTCCCCACTGCAGTGCCTGCCTGTGTCCCACTTTCTCCAAACTAACTGTGCTCCGGTGACTAAACAAAGTCCCTCAATAATCAGATACAGGAGCTAACAGAAGAAGCCTAGGAGATCAGAAAAGGCAAAATTATCTGGGGAATGGGTCCAGAGAACTCAAACATGGGCTTTGTGCTACAAGTTGATTTTGTGCTGCCTAAGTTCTCAGTCTCTATGCCTACTCTTCTTGAAGTCTCTTTGTCCCCTAAAGAAAACTACTGCTGGCCTGCCTCATCAGTGCAGCCTTGGGCTAATGAGCAAGCATTAAGGATAGCAAGACAGACTGGATTTCTACTACCATTCAGCCATATTTTGTTCGCATGCTAGAGCCAGTCTGGCATGTCACCACAAGTGCACATCATGTGCTAGGCAGTTGCTTCTCAACATTTATCGGATGTGACAATGTACTAGGTGTGGTCTTACCCCAGGGGGCTTAAAATCTAAACAAACCCCTGACTGTCTTTGATGTGTGGTATTTTCTTTTTCTTTCATTGGGGGTTCTACGCAGCAGGTGCTGACATTTTTATTATTCGCACAGGCATCTCCAGGATCTCATCTCACCGGAGCACTTCAAATGTATGCAGGAACTTTCTCCCAAGGAGGCCAGAGCTCGTTAAAACAAACCATCTTTATCGTCATGAGATCTTCCATGCAAGGCAGTCCCCATGTGAGAAAACATGTTTTCTACAATTCTTACCTAGAAAAACCAAAGCCCACAGGGAGGCACAGGCCTAGGGGTTGCCTGGGGCTTGGTCTTGGTTTTACAATTGTACAATCAGCCTGGTCAGAGAAAAATAAATGAGACTACCCTGTGTTGATTCAGGGCCAGGATGTAGTAACTAGAGTGGTGACTGTTAGGTTACAGAAAAACAAAAGCTTTTACACACAGTTTCTCCTTAATATACAATTTGCCATAAATCTGAGGAGTGTAGGAAAGTTCAGAAACTGGCCCCAGTGCCCACTGTACATGAAAATTCCCTATACCTGGTGCTTCCCTCTAAGGAAACTACCCCTCATCCCAAATGAGAATATCTCGCTAGCATCACTGTTTCCAGGGACTCCGGTGAGGCTTTGAAGACAATGATGCCATTAGCAAAGGCAAGACAATGCTTTTCAGGCCTTCACTCTCATTCTGCATTATGACCTAATTGCTTGAGCATGTCTTCTTCTCTTAACAGGACTACTGCCTTTAAAACTTGACTTAGGCAATAAAGTAGGCAGAAAAGAGAAAATTTGAAGCCTTACATGTGCTGTGTTTGGGGCCAACCTCTTTTACTTTAAGACTATAAGTTGACACAGACTAGCCAAGTTCAGAGAAACCATGGATACCAGTGTCTAACTCTTGCAGCTCAATGAAATCAGTGGTAACAATAAGCTTGTGGTAACAGCAATAGTTTCTCTCATTAAACTCATTCTCTGTGCCTAGGCATGGCCTGGCCCTCAGCCTTCGGTGCAACTTCAGTGTCATTACTCACTGCTAGTAACTGTGAAGGGGCACAATGACCACCTAGTTTCACACATGTAGTAACAAAGGCCATGGAAGCCAGATAACTGATTAAGACTGCTCTCAAAGGAATGAGTTTGTACCTTAAGACCATAATATCTAGACCAGGTCCCAAGTCATCCTCAGCACATTGTAGCTAGACCATAGAGACTGTAACAACGAAGAACAGGGAACTCTCTAGAACACAGATGCA
This sequence comes from Rhabdomys pumilio, assembly GCA_030674055.1. Lineage (NCBI taxonomy): Eukaryota > Metazoa > Chordata > Mammalia > Rodentia > Muridae > Rhabdomys > Rhabdomys pumilio. Next base: position 209,349,072 of record JANHMN010000002.1, on the reverse strand, counting down.
TTCAGAAGCTGCAGACCTTCATGGTGGAGATCCTTAGCTACCACTGACAAATGCCACCAGTTCTGAGTTCCAGTGGAATTTTCACTAGATGTAATCTTAAGAAATACATCTTTAAAATTCTATTCACTTATATAGTGGGCTAATGTCAACTATTCCCTTCTATAGCCACTGTAGACTGTTTTGCTGTCGTTGTTGTTGTTGTTTGTTTGCTTGTTTTTGTTTTGATACAGGGACTCATGTAACCCAGGCTGGCCTGGAACTCAGTAGGTAGCCAAAGATGACCCTAAACTTTTGGTCTTCCTGCCTTCTGTAAAACCCAAATGCTAGGTTTATAGTCATGAGCTATCATGCCAGGTTTTGTATGGAGGATCAAATTCAGAGCTTCCTGAATACTAGACAAGCATTCTGAAACAAAGCTATATCCCTAGCCCTGCCATTGCCTCTGTTCAGCAATTGGGCTTGAAGAAGGCAAATTGGGACAATTTGTCCTGAAGATCTCTTTGGAAAAGTGAGGCATACAGAAGAGCAGCAGAAACTCTGATGACAAATGTCTTCTTTCTTGGTGCTTAGTCCAAGAGTGGCTCTGAGAAGGACAGAGACCCTTTGTCACACTCCTGCGAAAACTGCCCACTCTGCTGTAGACAGGGACTCATGAAGCCCAGTGCTAGATCTGAATTTACACTCATAGCTCAGCATCTCATGCTTTGGGCCCTTACGTCATTCTTCTCTTACTTACCCATGGGTTCAGAAACACTAAGGCTGCCAAGTAGGCACCAGTGGCACAAGGCCAAGGGCAAATTGGCTGCCAACAACCGAATGGGTGGCCTCTGCTCTTGGGCCAACTGCTGCCCAATAACACTGGTGCTTGTGTGACCTTCCAAAAATTAAAAATATCATTCGCTTTCATTCCAACTTCCACGCTGGCATAACTATCCCTTCTCAGTCTTACAATCATCTTCTTAACATTGTTGGGGAACCATCTCCACAGGCCCACTCAGCACACTGCCTTTTATGGGAGTCAGCTTGTTCCAGAACTCGGGGCTCTAAGACATCTTTAAATGTGACATTTGCACTCTCTCTTCTAAGCAAGGGCATTTTCTACTTGAAAATCACCCAGATGACTTAGACAGCTAAGGAGTCGTTTAATAATACTCAAAAGAAATATGCAATGTTGTGTTGCAATTTTAAGCAGCTTATAAATTAGAGCGCACTCCATAGCCAAGCATGACATATTGTAGCTCACCCCAGTGCCCTTCCTGGGGTCACAAACTAGGGCCAGCATATGAAAGCAGGGCAGAAACTATAAATTATTATTAACTCTTTGATTTTTGTCCTGAGTGTTTAAGACAAAGAAGTAGAATAGCTGGATGCAGGGTCTAGAAGTAGTTCATTGGCTGGCTTGCCTGTGTTTTAACCTCGCAGCCCCAGTTCATCAAGAAACCCATAAAGAAACCTGAACTCGTACACTTCAACCATGGCCCTGACTCCCCTAATGAACCCAAAATCTCCATGGCAAAGTATGATTTGTGGGGAAAGGAATTCCAGTGTCTGTCATTTCGTCTTTGCTCTAATAAAGTCTCCTAGTCGACAACTTTATAAAACACTCTTAGAGAAACATAAAGGCAAACCACTTCTAAGGGAAGGTCACCTCAAGGTTGTCCAGTCCCTCTGTGGAACTTTTGTTGGCAAAAACAGCCCACTGAAGGCCAGGGGTGTGTATCACATAATAGAGCACCAGGTTCTAAACAAACAAACAAACAAACAAATGCCACTTCTTAGTATTGATGAAGCAAAAAAATCAGTGAGGTCTGATGACATGCACACTTTTCAAATGGTGAAGTCTTTTTTCAGAAAGGGAGAGAGAGAGAGAGAGAGAGAGAGAGAGAGAGAGAGAGAGAGAGAGAGAACATTAACTTCAGATGGTGCGTTTTTGTTTTTGGTTTTTTGGGGTTTTTTGCCTCTACTAGTCGGAGATTGAAAGAAAAAATTGAAAGTGCAAGAAAGATTACATTCTCATTTTACTTCTGTGACTGTTTGCAAGTAAACTCAAAATGTTCTTTTCTGTATTTTTGAAAGTCACTCCAAGGATCATGAACCAACAGTCATCAGGGGTGTGCATAAAGCAACACACATCCTGAGATTTCTTGGTACGATGATAAAAATTCCATGTTACAGACTCTCACAGTGAATCATTCAACAATTGGCAGCCACACATTAAGGACCAACAAATTTGGGAAGGGAACAAAAGAGAGCAAGGCAGGTAGGAAAGACAAAAGTATATTTTATCTTATATGTGGATTCTATTTAATCTACACAGAAAATGGAATCAGAAAGGGGCTATCTGTACAATGGAAAGAAACTACTACAAAGGACAGGGAGGAGAAGAGAAAGTATCAAGAAAAATATCATCAGTACATTGATGTACTTGAATGATGGTGTCTCTACAAAACCACGCTTTTTACAGGAAACCACCCTGATGTCAACAATTTAAAGAGCCAACACATCTTTTGTTCTGTTATTTTTACATTCTCCAGACTGGTTTTTATTTTTGGTTTTGGGGGACAAAATTTGAAAAGGACCATTCCTCCTATTGCATTGGTAAAGAGGAATGAGTAGGTCCCTGTACTAATGTGCAACCGAAGACTGAGCTGGGGGCTTGCCAAGTGAGCACAGTCCAAGCTCCTTGAACGAATCAGCTATTCTACCTCGTGGCCCTTTCCTAGTCCACGCAAGGTTTCCCCCTAACTGTTTTGACTTCTTGGCATCACCCAGACCTTGACTCATTTACAATTAAGACAGCCCACATTCTGCCCCCTTATTCTTGCATCTTCAGAACAAGACACACAGGCCCAGAAAGATGGAAGGGGCACCAATTATGAAACAGAAAGAAAATGTTGTAACTGCTGGAAACCCAGGTAGACCTCACAGAAGAGGGAGAAGAATGACTTAAGAGTAATGGCCTCATGAGACAAGGGAGAGTGTTACGAGTCACTGCCATTCAGCTATGACTTTACCACTCCAACCATGAACACACAACAGCCGTAGAAACCTTCAGAAGACTGAGTCCTTTGACTTTCCTTCATGGGTAGAGGAGGCATCCATGAGATTTCATCCCTTTCTGAAGAACCAATGCCCATTAATGTTTGCTGGAGGAAGAGGTCTTGTTTTCTTTAATGGTGTCGCAATTACAAGATGGGGTGGTAAAAAGGAGGGATTCCGAGGAAAATGAGGGGGATACCAGAGGATAAATGATGAATACCTTGCATCTCTAGGTTAATAAGAAAGCAAGCTTTAATCCCAGGTGTAACAGTGAAGCATCGATCTTTATGCTTGAGGGATGTCCATGTGGAAGCAATGTTCGATTGGACCCTGACCCAAAGGCCAAATGTTCGTGGGGATTCAACAAGACCCTAGGGAAGGGGGCAAAAGAATGAAGGAACAAGAGACACAAAGAATGAGAGCAAGTCTAGGGTTCTGATTAACTCTCAAACTTTAATTTCAGGAGGTAGGTTATAAAGACACAGCGAAACAGGAAGTTTAGGCAAGGGTCATTGCTTAAGGCTATCCCACAATCGAATCCTGATGGTCTAAGACCATCCCACTGTTATATCCTCATTGCCCAAGACCATCCCACTGTCAAAATGCCAGACGTTCTTTAAGTTCCTGGGATCTGAGACAGTGAATGTCCTTTCTTAACCTTGTACTTTAACTGACTAGGTTTTTCTAGAACAGTAGGTAATTTCATGAGGTACTCTTAGAACAACAGGTAATTTCAAGGGTTTTGGCTCCTGGCACAGATGGATGCTGCCCTTTACAACCTGAAAAGCTGTTAAATCACATGTTACCAACAAAACAGACAGGACCTGCAGGCAGAAGGGAAGGCAGAGTCCTTGGGGTTGATGTCCTGTGTCCTGTGAAAGACTGCACAGTTTACATGTACCAGTTTAGTGGACTTATGGGTTCTATTATCTGGTTTTAAGTATACTAACTTTCAAATAATAGCTAGAGAGTTTTAAAACACAGATCCCTGAAAAGCATCAATGATCCAGAGTTAGCACTGGTAAAGAGGGCCAAGAATCAGCTGAAGGCAAGCTGGCACTCCTTTCTCCTGAACAAAATCAAAACAATGATTATGTAACAAGTCCAAGGTCAACAGTACTTAATTGTTGGGAGCCTTCTTCTCAGTCAGGAGAAAATGGCCTTTGAGCTGCTAGCTCCATATGGAGGCATAAGAACTGGGGAATTCTGAGACCATGAGTCAGACATAGCTCAACCTCTTCCATTCTCAAGAAGAGAGAGCTAGGTGCTTATGCCAGCTCTCATCAGTCACTAGCGCAGGACTGTTTCCAAGGTGGGAATGTTTATGTAATACTTCATCTGTGCAGAAAAGCAGAGACAACTAATGTCCTGAGAGCTCTCAGGTAAAAGGATGAAGGTAGTAACTGAGGCAGTCAAGACAGCCTTACTGCAGAAGTCAGGGTGTGGAACATGAGCCCAGGACACCTACCTGATATGACCTCTAAGAACACAAGTGATATTTCTACTTAACTGTTTTCAAAATGGCAGTGACCGTGTGCCACCTCTGGTCTTGATCTTAGGCCCAGATAGCATGAGAATAATTCATAAGTTGTGTATAAAGTTGAAGGAAAGGTCATGCACTCCTCCCAAGAGATGGCTACAAGTCACTTGCCAATCAGGGGTAGGGGTAAAGTACACTTGGTTCAGTCTAAAAGTAAATACAAGGAGAGATCCTTTTCAATGTCATTGATGGAATTATTCTCTTCTTTCCTCAATGTTGTTATGATGAATCTACATGAGTTTTCCAAATCTCCTTCATACCATATGTTTCCAGTGATTACATTTTCTCTAAGCAAACAAGATGGGAAGATGGCCCAGGGATGGACATGTAACCCCAAACATATCTACCAAAGACCTGGCTTGGGTGCTGAAACTGAAAACCATCTCTTCCTCTGAGGTCAAGGCCACAAGGTACCAATCAATCAACTCCAGGTTCACTTGAAGCTACTATAGCCATATGTCTTATCAATATTTGGAAAGCAGAGGCAAGACATGAAATCTGTCATTGTCTTGGGGTCAATACAGCTCATATTCTTTCATTCATCATCTACCCAAATGCTAGTGGTCCCTGGTGTCCTAAGAGAGAGGAAATCAGACTGGATCCTGAGTTACCAGTAAAAAATGTTATGACCACATAAGTAGTGCTAAACAGTTTAAGCCATCCCCCTCCCAGTCTGTACCATTAGGTTTGTTGTTGTTGTTGTTGTTGTTGTGGTTGTTGTTGTTGACTTGTCACAACCTAGAGTCACCTGAGAAGTGTGAAACCTCAATTGAAGAATTGTTTGACCAGATTGGCCTATGGCCGTTACTGTGAAAGATTATCTTGACTCATGATAAATGTGGGAGACTCCACCCCATGGTGGGCAGCACCATCCTTAGGCAGATAAATCTGCTGTCTAAGTTAGGGTTTTACTGCTATGAACAGATACCATGACCAAGGCAAGTCTTACAAAGGACAATATTTAATTGGGGTTGGCTTACAGGTCCAGAGGTTCAGTCCATTATCATCAAGGTAGGAGCATGGCAGCATCTAGACAGACATGATACAGACAGAGCTGAGAGTTCTACATTCTCATCTGAAGGCTGCTAGTAGAAAACTGACTTTGAAGCAGCTAGAATGAGGGTCTTAAAGCCCACACTCAGTGACACATACTCCAACAAGGCCACAACTACTCCAACTGGGCCACATCTTCTAATAGTGCCACTCCCTGGGCTAAGTATATACAAACCATAACAACTGGGCTGTCTAAGAAAACTAGCCAAGCATAAGCTGCTGAGCAAGCCATTAAATAATAATCCTCCCTGGTCTCTTGCTCTTGCTTTTGAGTTCCTGCCCTGATTTTCAAAGTGTGAGCAGCTTTACTTCCCTTAAACTGTTTTTTGCTCTAGTAATTATCACAGGAACAGAAGACAAACCAGAATACTGTTATCCAGTCCCTACTCTCTTACACTACACGTTGCTCTCATTGTAAAATATGTACACGCAGATGTGCTCATGGCTTTTACACTGAGTCATGCTTTTACTGAATTGTGGAGAGCTCCGTGCTAGACCTGTTCTACACACGTGGGTAAGTGCATTGGGGTGGTTTTCAGAAGAAATGCATTCATCTTCTCTTGGTTAAGATATTATTCGTCAAACAAGTTAGGTGCTCCTGTAGCACTCATAAGTCTTTAGCTCACACTGACGTTGTGCTTTTAACACAAAGTTAAAATTATTATGAGTATTTAGGATAAATCACAGAGGCAAAAAACAAAAAAGACCTTCAAGCTCACTGTCCAATTATATTTCACATTATATAAAGACACAATGTAACAGAAGAGTTTTCTTGTTTTCTGAGGCTGCGGAGATGACTCACTCAGTAAAGTACTTGCTATGAGAACATGAGTATAGACCTTCAGCATCCAAAGCTAGGACTTTCAGCATATACTCCCATCTAGGGAGAAGGCAGAAATGAGGGTGGCTGGCTAGCTATTTAGACCAAGTCAGTGAGTTCCATGTTCAATGAGAGAATTTTGCTAAAAAAAAAAAAAATGTAATAGTGAAAAAGACACATGCACTGCACATGTGTGAGTAAACACACACACACACACACACACACACACACACACACACACACAAAACCTTGTTTTCTGTATATCTGTTAGAAGATGAGATTTTTGAGGGTAGAGAATATTGTTTTTACTACAAATTTCCCTACAATAGCTCTGGTATTTGATCATATCGAGCCTTGTTGAATAATGATTGACTTGGAGAAGTTAAAGGAGTTGGGGGGCGTGAACAATTGAAATAACATTAACCATGGGTCTGCTGTGTGCCAAGCATAAAAGAAAATTAACATAATTTATTTATTTATGCTTATAGAACTCTTACCATGTGATTTTAGAGCTCACTCGGTAGTCAAAACACTGTGATATTGGTGTTGTGGTAGCCACATAGATCGTTGGAACAGAATCAAGAATTCAGAAGTAGGATTGTGTATCTATAGAAAACTGATTTTCAACAAATATGAAAAAGAAACTCAGTAAAGAAAGAGTACTCTTTCCGTTATAACAAAAATATTGGACGTCTATGTGTAAAAGCAAATTCTCTTCTTTTCACACCTTACACCATGTAACAAGAATAAAAAATATAGATCAAATGCATAGGTTTTAAAATTTCAACTGTAAAACATCTAAAAGGAAAACAGAAAACTTGAATGGCATCTATTGGGCAAAGGTTTACTATATATGTTATCACCCTAAAACCAAATCAGATCAGTCTTTTTTAATATTTTCTTCTCTTTGAAGTACATTAATCAAGGTCTGGAGGGGTGGCTCCACAGTGAAGAGGGCTTGCAGCTCAATAATGAAGACAGGAGTTCTGCTCCTGGCACTCACATCAGGAATCCCATAACCACCTGTAACTCCAGATGCAGGGGACCCTACACCCTTCTCTGGTCCCCATGAACACCCACACATATATATATTCATATACAGACAGATATACACAAATACACATAACAAAAAGTAAAAGTAAAAGAAACCATTTTTAAGTGTACTTACTGCCAAGAAAATAAAAAGATAAACATTTGGCAAGAAGACAAGTAATGAAAGATTTGTTCTCATAATAAGAGAACAAACTGCCCAATTTGAAAATAAGTTAAAAAAAAAACTTTCCTGGGAGATATGAAATATTTGGATAGTGGTGAGGTTATGACTAGATGACTTGATACTGTAAATCACTGAGAAAATAAAATGTTATGTTAAAACTATAACAAGGTATTAGTCCATAGCCACTGCAATGCTAATGTTTAAAGACTCAGTCACCACACTCTTAGGAGGGTGCATACTTAGAAAGCTGGTGACTGATATAAACCACTTGGATAACAACCCACCCATTGCTATCTTACAATGTTAAAATATACACACCATGTGCCAATTCTGCCTAGACTTACACCAAAGAGAAATGAAAGGATGTATTGGGTATGAACACTCATCATACCCTTATCCCTAAGGCTCCAAACTTACACAACCCCAAAGTCCACTAACAGATGAATGGGAGCAAACTATTGTATGTCCTTAAAATCCTCCTTAGAAGAACAGGAAAGAAATGGGAATGGTCATAGTTACTATTAAAGTGAAGACTCAAAATCATTATACTCATAGGAGAAAAGAATACAGTCTTTATGATTCTGCAATATCATACTATAGAAAATGCATACAATGAGCTGGGGAAATGATTCTGTGGATGAAGTACTTGCTCTGCAAGAATGTGAACTTGAGTTTAACCCTAGCACTCACCTGAAAACCAGGCTGGGTGGCCCAATTCTGTAACCCTGGCAGTGGTTCAGACACGTGGTCCCTGGGGGATGGCCAGTGAGGGTTTAATGGAAACAGTGAGCTCCAGGCTCAGTGAGAGACATAACTGAATCAAATCAAATCAATCAACTGATCAATAAGGTGGAAAGTAACTGAGGAAGACACTTCATGTCAACCTCTGGCCTCCAGATTTTGGATAAGCAAACATGCATATGCTACGGTGAAGGGCGAAGAGGGAAGAGGAAAAAGAGAAGGGGGGAGGGGAAGGGAAAGAGGAAAAGGCAGGAAACGAAGGAAGAAGGGAAAGATTATTCAGGGTACAGGAAATCCTCAGGAGACTCCTAGTGTAAATATGCTTGTACTGTAGATTATATGACAATTTTACAAGTGTATGCAATTTGGAAAACCTTCTCAAACTGTATACTTATATATAATTTAGTATAGTGATTTAATTTAGCAATTTCTTAGACCAGAGAGATGTCTCAGAGGTTAAGAACACTTGTTGCTCTTACTGAGGATTCAGGTTCAGTTCCCAGCACCCACATGGCAGCCAACAACCATCCAGAACTCCAGGTTCACAGAATCTGCACCCTCTTCTGGACTCCATGGGTTTTAGACCCATGGTACACAGGCATACAGGCAGGCAAAACACCCATACACAGAAAATTTGTTTTGAAAGATTTCAGTTTCTTTCCACAAGACAAACTTCAAAAATGTTTTGTCATCCTTTCTATAAATTAAAAAAAAAAAAAGACACTAAGTTTAGTTGCCCTGGACATGGTTGTCTGGGAAAATAGTGTATATTTGGATATCTTGGATGAAGTCTTTATCTAATCTATACTCTAAAGATTAGTCAATGGGTAAATATAAGGTGATTTCTTCATTGATAATCTTTTTATTAAATATGTATGTTAAAAATTTTAAATCATGTACGTGTGCCTGTGTGGGGGTGTGTTCACATGAGTCTGGATACCTGCCATGGCTAGAGGAGTCAAATCTCCTGGAGCTGGAATTATATATAGTTGTGAGCCACCTGACCTGGATTCTGGGAGTCAAACTCCTGGTTCTTATAATGGAGTAGCAAGCATTCCTTACCACTGAGCCATCCCTCCTCTCCTTTTGGCACAGACCATGCACCTATGAAACAGTGCTTCTCTCATCCCACTAAAGAAGTAGACTTCAGCCAATTACAGGACCATCCCCAGAAGCCACTGCCACTGTCTTCTGCCAGCTACCTAAACAGACACTTATAAAAGATGGGTCTCAAAAAAAAAAAAAAAAAAAAAAAAAAAAAAAAAAAAAAAAAAAAAAAAGGCAGATTGTATCCTTGCCTCATAAATTTTACCAAACAGCCTTCTGAAAAAATATCATTTGGTCCAGGAAATCTACTAGAAAAATGTCTAGCCTACCCTCAAATTTGGGAACTTTGAGAAGTTTGCATAACATCAGGTTGAGAGGCACTTCATACATCTTACTGCCTCGATGTTCTATTTGTTTGGATAAAAAATGGACTGTCCGCTTTCTGGCAAACCAAGTTATATTCATAGGTGTGGACTCTTAAAAGAACTTTGTCAAGGAGCCATCAAACATATGGGCCCAACTCCTCTGGCTCCCCAATAAACAACAAGGAATTTAACTCATTAGATGAGTGTTAATATCCCACATCAAGAAAACCAAGGATTTAAAGAGCGGTATGTGCTCTGGAGCAATCTAGGTCCCATAGCCTCCAGGGTGAAGGAAAGAGGGATGGAGGCCTAAGCTTTAAGTCTGTTTCTATTGTATTCTTTCTACTTCTATTCAAAGACGCTTGTGCTCCAGGCCTAGCATTATTGTTGTTTTCTGAATTCTAAAAATTATTGGGCTGGCAAGCTGGATTTATGAATAAAGGTGACTGTCAAAAAGCCAATTTGAGTTATATCCTGGGACCAACATTGAGGAAAAGGAGAAAACAACTCCCAAAAGTTGTCCTTGGATTACCACATATGTGCTGTGGCATAAGTGCAACCACATTCACTACACACACACACACACACACACACACACACACACACAGACACACACACACACGCACACACACACACACACACACGAGGGGAGAACAATTAATTAATGCTAAAACCACCAATTCATTTATATTGAATAATAGTTAATTCACATCATTGTATTATGTTGTTACCGTTTAAAATCCTTTGTTTTCTAGTTCATTACATTTTAGTTCAATAGTGAAATTCTATTCCTTTGGAAACTTAAAGAATAAATTTATTCTTTTTCCCTAGGACCCCCACAAGGTCTAGCAGGAGCACATGAGCACCTAAATAAATACTACATTTCCCATCATACTTTTCAACCCAAGGTACGCATATGAGTGAGTTCTGGCTCAAGAGATAGGAGCTGGAGTTTTTTGTCACACAATTCTGAAATCTTTGCAGAGAATTTCCTGGAGAGATCACTGTCCCCTTCTAGGGACACTCAAGGAAACTCTGGAACCAGGACATCCATTCTTCTTCCTAGAGCATGTATTTTCTTCAGTTATTGAATCTCAGACTCTCTAGTTGATTATTTTTTTACTGAGATTTATTAAATTTCCAACAGGGTGATGGTCACACTGACAGACACAAAAAAAATCAATCAAACATAAAAGGATTGGCAGAGAAATGACTTCTGACTTGGGGAATAAGTTTGAAAAGGCCTAAGGGGGATAAAAGTAGGTTCTGGGTAAGGTGTGCACCTGTGTAAGGGAGAGGGTACAAGAAGCAACATGATTTGATTTAAAATAACCATGTTAACCAAAGCCACATACTAAGGAGTACTCTGCCTACCTCATGATCTGTGTAGATGGAGGCCAGCGTAAAGTCTGAAAATGGTCTAATTTATCCAAAAATTAACAATTAAGAATTAACCTACAGTGTGAGATGTTATGAGGTGATACTTTAAAGGATGCTCCAAACTCTGAATGATTGTTACCTTGAGATAACCTAGCGTGGCTTGCTATCTTTGTAATTGTCACTCACCATGGATCCCTTTGCTGCTCTGGGAATCCCCTAATAAGGACTTCTTACAATGTATTATCTTGGTCCAGAGCAGTGAACCAAAATAAACTTCATTATCCAACTGTGCTATTACTTATTGGAAGCTGAAAAAATGAAGTAGGGCACTCCCTCCTGTGTGTCTAAGTCCGCACAGATGATCAGTGTGTGCCTCCTGGAACGCTAGCAGGAGGTGAATGTTTACTTGTGTAAGCATGATGTAGAATCACTCTGTCTTGGCATTTACACTCAAAATGGAATGACTCAGAACACGGCTATTGCTTTCAAGAAATGAAATGGCCCGAGTGGCTAGGCAGAGCTGCACGTTGCCACTGCACACAGCATAGAAGAGCCCCAGACAAGTATAGCCTATTCTCCTCTCTCTGGGTAGGTTAGAAAATAGCCATGGTGTAAGCAGCTATGGCATATGCTGGTAGAACCCTCATCCCAAGGAAAGGGTTTAGCTGAAAAAGGTCAATAGTAGGTATGTTGGTCACTTTCTATTGGTAAAAAAAAAAAAAAAACCCAGGCAGGCAATTTTGAAGAGGAAGGGTTCTCTTGGGTCAGTTTCAGGAAGATTTAATCTCTGTGTAACTCTGTTGCCTCTAAGTGAGTAGTTGGTAAGCTGAAACACTGTTGCATTTGATGGAACATGCTTCTGCCTAAAAGGAAGCGGAGGAGCAGCTACCGAGCAGAGCACAGCCTCAAATGCACACCCAGAGACCTACTTCCTCTACCCAGGCCACTTCCAAACCACAAACTCTCAATGGACAGAGTTAGCACCATCACAATCAAAATTATCTTCAATAGTAGGACCATCTAGGGACCAGACCTTACACAATAGCCTTTGGGGCATTTTCTATCCAAACCGTGATGGACAGGCTTCCAAAGCACAGAACCATTTTGTCCAGGGCTAAGAGTGGAAGGGTCTTGCTATAGGAACTGATTGATTACTTACCATTTTTGGTGTTCGTTTCCCTGTTAAAACAGTCTATGTCTATGAGAAGAAGACTGTGTATGTCCTAAGTGTCTAGCATCAGTCCTGCTTGGCTCATCTCTGGCCGTAGTAGAGTGAGTACCAAGATGTTTACCATTTTGTGTCAGCCTGGCTGCCCCACACAGTGAGCCTTGAGGATGAATCATGCCAGCCAGAGTTTACTGAAGAGGGGACAGGGATTAAGAAGAGCCAGCCCTGTCCAAGGTCAGCCAAGCAATCAATGGTCATGCTCAGGTGCAAATCCAACCTGTATATTTTCCAAAGCCATTAGCTTTCCATCATAGCCCAGTCCTCCAACCCCACCCCAGGGGTGACAAAGTGCTTCATAGATCCCAGTTAAACATTGACTAAATGACCTAACTTGTAACTGGTTTCATTGGTGAGGTCTGTTTTACAGTAAAGAGGATTACAGTCCAAGTTTCTCTCGTCACTAAAACCCTTTGGCTTACTTCCTCCAGCCTACGTCTGAAGCTTTTGAAAATTTAAGTTTAGTGGGTGCTTGTTTCTAGACCTCTATTGTTGCTCTTCCTTTCCTTCTTCTTCTCTTTCCTGGCAGCCTGGTCCAAGTGCCAGCTCCCAGCTCCAGAGTCAACCAGGAGCTCAGCACACACAGGGATGGCAACTCTTCTTAATAATGTTGAAGAATCATCTTAAGACAGAAAGTGTGCACTGAGCTTGCCTTTTGTCCAGTAAGTGACAGCTTGCTTTGAGGCTGGGAGATGGTGCTAGACAAGGCTATTTAGTTCAGTACATTTTCATTAACTATTGGAAGACAATTAAGAATTAACAGCTTGACATTCATTGGATAAAATAAAAAACTCGAAAATATTTCTACCTTTGGGGAGTGGGATGGAAAGTATTCTATAAAAGTGAGAGGATTGCTAAGACTAAGTTCATTTTCTTTTAGTCGTTTCCCTCCTGAATTCTGTTTCCTATCCCACTGGCTCATGATCTCTGGAACGTCTTTAATTGCATGTAGTCTTATAATCTCACAAATAAAATCTTCAAATAAAAACCTTTATATCCTCTTTAAATCCTCAGCATCCCCTTTGCCCTTCCCCTCTCTGGGTATTAAGATGGGGCCTAAGTGACAGATGTAAGTCTATTCTTTTTTTAACTTTCTGTTCTTTGCTTAGCTTACACTGCTACAACTATCTGCATTCTCTTCTTATCTCATGGCCAGAATGCCAACACTAGATCTTTAGGTGGTGAGGTCTCCATGTCTGCCTACCTCCCTAACCCTGCAGTGGCTCCCCAGTACCTTCATTCTGTCCTATCATGTTATTTGAAGTTTCCATGATTTGGCCCAAAGTTTCCACCAATCCTATTGTCTCAGTACAGGAGCCAATCTGATATGCCCACATCCAACTTTAAGCTGTGCATATTGTTTTCCTGCAGAAAATGACCATTTCCTGGATCACCCCCTCATACATGTTAAAGTCTTCTTCCTTATAGAAGTCTAACCTCAGTGCTCTTTTTGATTCATACTTTCCTGATTCTCTCTCCTTTCACCTTATTTATTAACTGTCGGGTCTACTCAACAGTTCACACTTAGAGGTCAGGAGACCCAACATACCCATTCTGGAATCTAATACCAAGTAAATGTTCAATGGGTATTTTTTTTTTTTTTGGATAAATGGATGTTGACTGAAATTCTTGCTAATATGTAAGTGGTTGTTTTCTTTCTCTCAGGAATAGTTTTACTAACATGGCCTTAAAGTGATTCTGTTATCTAAATCAGGGTTAAGAGGTTAGATGTGGGGAAAAAAGTGTCCTGACTTCTACCTCCTTATAGAAACATGAGTAGATCGAAGCCTACTAACTCAGAAGAGGTCATGGGTTCATTTTTACTATTAAGGATAATTTCCATGGTTAAGATCTTAAGAATCTCCTAAGCCTTTTATTTACAGTTCAATTTAACAGCTTTCTAGGGCCTGACACTTAACCTGCTGGGTTTTCCAGTCCCCAGAGAGTTTTGAAGCACAGAGTCTGTAATGAAAATTAATGCATCACCTTTGAGAAGGGAGGGAGGCTGGATCTGACTCACCAGCTAAGTCAGGGGCTAGCTGAAGATCAATGAGCAGGTTCTGTCTGGAAGTATGAGGTGCAGCCCAGATCTCAGGCAGTTTCATTTTTGCAAACGCTTCACTTACAAAAACAAGACAAGGAGTGACATTATGTACCAAGCATCATATGGGAGAAGTACCCTTGCACACCTCTGCCTACACCACCTCATTTCTGGCTTGGAAGAAGTGAGGTGTCCTTCCCTCAGCCCCATGCCTGCTGATGTCTTGGGGTTGTGTGGTCATTTTATGTTGTGGATCAATGTCCAGCACTGACTTGGATGAAAACAGCAGATTCATTTTGTCGGACTCCTGCCTAAGTCGCCACACAAACTGCCCTTTCAGGGCCAGAAAGAGCTGGTAACTCACTCTTCCCACCGCTGCCTCTTCTTGGGCTGTGGTTATAAAGTTCAATGCCCTCCAAAATCTTGGCACTTGCTACAACTAGCTGCACCACAGCCGAACTGGCATAGCTAGTACCCAGTCACAGTGATAGGATGGGCTCCCCCAGCCGGACAGAGTTCTGGGTACAGGAAATTATTGGGTCCCACAATGGGTAGATTAAGAAACAAAGGAGGACAGAACCCAGAGGAAGTGGGCCTCCCAGGAGCTCTAACCTGGGCAGTATCTTAGGTAAGGAGATAGCAACATCCACCCCAAATAGAGAGTAACTGGGACCCACTGGGACCAAGGAAGACACTCCTGGCCTGGAGTACTGGTTCTTTAGGGTCTGGGCCTGAGCACTGCCCCCAATCTCACAGAACCCAAAAGAAGTGGGCATCCCATGGGGCTCTAATTTGGTCAGTATCTTAGGTAAAGAGACAGCAACACCCGACCCAAACAGGGAGTAACTGGGACCCACTAGGACCAAAAAGTCACTCCTGGCCCAGAACACTGGTTCCTTCTGGTCTGGGCCTGAGCATGGAACAGTTTACAAGAATTACAAGAAAACACAACCAAACAGGTGAAGGAATTGAACAAAAGTATCCAGGACATAAAAATGGAAGTAGAAAAAATAAAGAATTCACAAAGGGAGACTACCCTGGAGATAGAAAACCTAGGAAAGAAATCAAGAGTCATAGATGCAAGCATCACCAACAGAATACAAGAGACAGAAGAGAGAATCTCAAGTGCAGAAGATACTGTAAAAAATATTGACACAATTGTCAAAGAAAACGCAAAATGCAAAAGGTTCTTAACACAAAATATCCAGGGAATCCAGGACACAATGAGAAGACCAAACCTAAGGATAACAGGTATAGATGAGAGTGAAGATTCCCAACTTAAAGGGTCAATAAATATCTTCAACAAAATTATAGAAGAAAACTTCCCTAATCTAAAGAACGAGATGCCCATAAACATACAAGAAACCTATAGAAAGCCAAATAGACTAGACCAGAATAGAAATACCTCCTGTCACATAATAATCAAAATACCAAGTGCACAAAACAAAGAAAGAATATTAAATGCAGTAAGGGGAAAAGGCCAAGTAACATATAAAGGCAGACCTATCAGAATTACACCAGACTTCTCACCAGATACGATAAAAGCTAGAAGATGCTGGACAGATGTCATACAGGACCCTTAGAGAATACAAATGCCAGCCCAGGCTACTATACCCAGCAAAACTCTCGATTACCATAAATGGAGAAACAAAGATATTCCATGACAAAACCAAATTTACACAATATCTTTCCATAAACCCAACATTACAAAGGATAATAGCTGGAAAGCTCCAATACAAGGAGAGAAATTATACCCTAGAAAGAGCAAGAAAGTAATCCTCTTCTAACAAATCCAAAAGAAGATAGTCACTCAAAGATAATTCCACCTCTAATAACAAAAATAACAGGAGGCAACAATCACTGTTCCTTAATATCTCTTAATATCAATGGACTCAGCTCCCCAATTAAAAGACATAGTCTAAATGTCTGGATACGTAAACAGGACCCAGTATTTTGTTGCATACAGGAAACCCACCTCAGTGACAAAGACAGATTCTACCTTAGAGTAAAAGGCCGGAAAACAATTTTTCAAGCAAATGGTCCTAAGAAACAAGCTGGAGTAGCCATTCTAAAATCTACAGCCAGAGAACACAAAGGGAGGGACTCATGGCTCCGTCTGTATAGGTAGTTGAAGGTGGCCACATCAGTGGAGGTGGAGGGCCTTGGTGCCTGAAAGTTTGGATTCCCTAGTGTTGGGAAATTTGAGAGCAGGGAGGCAGGAATGGGAGGATGGTGGGAGCACACCCTCATAGAAACTTTCAGAATTATACGGATTAGACATGACAGAGGTAGGCCACCAGAAGACTAGATTCCAGAATTCAAACAAAAAATTATCTTGATACTAAAGCTTGTTTTGAGAATTGCATATTGCAGAATACACAGCCTTGGTGTATCTATTCATCAAGCAAGCTGAGCAGACCTGCTCGAACCTCTGATGTCCTGGAATTCCTGCTGGATGCAGTGAAGACACAGTGTCAGAGGCTTATCAATTTATTCTTCCCTTTGCCCCTCTTCTAATATCTCAATGCCCATAATCATCTTGAAGAAGTTAATGAAGAGTCAGTGCCCCTATTCTCTGGGCTTGGGGACTGAGGTGGTTAATATTGGGCTGTCTTTCTAGGGAAAAGTAGTGGTTTTATTAACAGGGAGGATTAGCTAGGATTTATTGTATAGTCATAACCTATTGGTAGAAATATGTATAATTGTTATTAAGATGAAGTTATAATTTCTTAAATGGTGCAAAATTTACTTTGATTTCAAATTTAAGATTTTTATTGGTACAAGCTTATTATTGATATAAAAGTAAAATTAATATTGTTACTCTCGTAGGCATTGTGCCTATATAACACATTTAGGAATACAAGGCTTAGACCCAGTCCTTCTTTAACTTTTTTAACTGATTTGAGATGGTTAGCCTGTGAGTTAAGGGCCTATAGCAAATTCATGACTTTGAGTTTATTGTTAGGGTGTTTTCTACATTTTATTTAGAAATAGCTGAGAGGAGTTAACAGACAACAGTCCAGGTTACCTTACATGGATAGTTGGATTTCAAAACATCAGAAGTCCACAGAATTGATGTTACAAACATTTCTGTATTAATGTTCATTGTGATTAGAGACCTGTCTGCTCCTGACAGCTTCCTGTCTTGGATTCTAAGAAGAAATTGAGCATCTTTGGAGTTACTCCAGTTGTGGTGAGACAACCACTAGGCAAGAATTGCCTCTTTTCATCTACAGACAAATTACTGTCCAGAAAAGGACACACTTGCTGAACAGTTGACTGATTATATCTGCCAAGACAGAGTAATCAGCCCTTAATAATTCTGCATCACTAGGTCTGTCAGATGATCCTGGGCCAGAAGACTGAAGATCAGATGCTCCAATGTTTTGTAGTATAGGGACTGTCTCGGTGTTCAGCAGTCTCTATAAATTGGCTAAGTTTTAGAAGCTATGCTTTGTGCTTCCCATAATTTCAGTTAACTCAGTCATTCTGGATTTCTAACAGGCTTATAGTTTCATAGCCAATCCTGGTTATTTACTTTGAGAGAAAAGATTCGAGAGGATGGTTTTTAGCTGGCATTCATTCTAAAGACAAGAAAAAAGCCAGATTCAGAACTAAGTCTTTTAGTTAGGAGAGATGACAGAAGTTCTGTTTAGTCAAGAAAATGGTGGACTGGATATTAGGTCTATCTTGTACCTTACTGACACAAATTGGTATAATTATGCTCTAATTGTATTTTGAGAGAAAGGTTTTATTTTAACAGGAAGGGTAATATGTAGGAAGAGCTAAGGTGGGAGTAGTAAGGAGAGAAAGAGGAAGAATAAGGAGAACAGGAGAAGAAGAGAAGGAGCTAGGTGACAAGAGAGAGAGAGAGACAGAGAGAGAGAGAGAGAGAGAGAGAGAGAGAGGGAGAGAGAGAGAGAGAGAAAGGGGGGAACATGGAGGTGGGTATTCGCGTGTATCCACCAGTCAAAGATAGTTGATATATCTAGGTTGGGTATTGTGTTACACTTCTGATTGTATGGGCATCTTGTTATTGAGCATTACCAAACTTATAAAGCCTTTGATTAACATTTTAAAAAATGTATAAAAGCCAAAAGGAGAAGGGGGGATGGGATAGGGATTTTCTAGGAAGAAAAATTGGGGAAAGGTGATGGCATCATAAATGTAAATAAAATATCCAATAAAAAATAAATTAAAAAAAAGAAACAAAGATGATCATGCACTCTTTCACAGTATACTATTTCTTTACAGTAAATGAAATGGTAATTTTTTCAAGGTAAAATTTGTATTAAAAATGGGATAAAAGAAAAATCCTCTCATGATCTGTGCAATTTGCCCCATTTCCTTCTTATTTAACATGTCCTTACTACTGAACTTTGCTCTTCATGACTGTGACTAATCATTAAGATGATCAATTCATAAAAAGCAGAGTCATATCCTCAGATGTGTCAATCAATGTAGAGTCAGCAGGCCCTGTTGCTTCCAGTCCTATGGGAAGAACTATGTCTAGGTAGGAGTGTGCCATGGGAAAATCTCTTATGGCTAGAAGGAACTGAAAGGAAGAAGAGACTGGTATCCCACAATCCTCTTTGAGATAAACCCTATTCTGAAGATCTCCCATAACCCCCTTCCTAAAAGGTTATTTTGAGTACCAAGTCTTCAATACATGGGCATTTGGGGGACATTTAAGATATGAAGTACAGCATATACTAAATGAAAATTTAACTCAGCACATGTACTAAAACTCATAACCTCTTAACAAGGGGAAAAATATAGCTATATATGTTATATTAGTTACTCAAAGTATCTTTGGGTTTCCTGAAAATATAAGGAAAGAAACACAACCATATAAGAAAGGCTTATTATGTTTCTAATACTGTGACAGGAGCTGTAAAATGCATTGTAAGTGAAATAATATAATTTTGAACACCAGTTACTATGTGTATGTACTCTATTTCTTGATTTATTATACTTTTAAAATGTGATAATTTTTATAGACACAGGTGTGTGTGTGTGTGTGTATGTGTAAATATTCTTTTATAGGGCAAGGCTTCTTACCCACAGTCTCTTGCTAAAGTTCTTAATTTCAATAAGGCTGTTTACTGAGTGGCTCACAAGTTGTCACTTGAGTAAAAGGCTTACAAAGACCTGAGTTGACTTAGCTTAAAGAGCTCAACCCAGTAGGGCTTACTTACTTCAGTCAATCAAGTGATCATACAAAAAGACTAGGGAGTAAAGAGAAATTAATATTGAAAAATATTCACGTGATTGCTGCTGTATGACAATTCACTCTTAAAACAATCATTGTTTAATGTCCATAGACTCTATAGACCATGTGCCTTAAGACACAGCAATAATTTCTCAATGTTCATCAATATCTAGTAGATTTGATAGAAAGACTCAAATGCTAGAGGGTTTCCAGGGATGGAAGCAAGAACAACATGGAGACATTTCACCAACTGTTCCTCACTAGAACCTGCCACCCAATAATCTGAGTCTGTGTGTTTAGGTAGGCCTGCTAACATAAGTATCTTAACAGCATGCCCACTGGGCTTCCTGGATGAACGTCCCAGGAAAACAAGGTGCCAGTACATGACACTATTATGACATTCTTATCTTTAAAAAGAGATTCCATCTCTGGACAGAGCAGAGAGACTGTCATACATCTGCCCTCACTGGCAAAGAAGCCAGATTATTCAGCTACGGCACCTCCCACCAGTCAAAGGCTAAGAGCAGGTCCCAGAAATTCCTTCTACATAGGGACTATGCACACTCTTTGACCAACCACAACCTTCAGGCAGAGCAGCAGTGTGTATACACAAATAGAAACAACAGAAGCAGAGTCTGCCCTTGACCCACAGAATAATTTCAAAAGAAATGTTTTCACCATGGATATTTTTAAGTTAATTGGGGGAAAATAGAAATTAATCTCCTTAAATGGCTATCTTATAACATCTGAGGTTTCAGTAAATCTACAATTGAACTAAAAAAGAACACCAAAAAAATTATTATCTAATTAAATTAACAATTTTACCAAGACAAATGTGCTTTTAGCGACAGCCTAGGGCTTCTCACTGACTCACCTGAGTGGACCTTGGGTGTCAATCCCAGTTCATCATCCAACCTAAGGTTTTCACGTGGTGTCAGAGAGGAGGCTGCTCACACAAGCAAGATGTTTTCTGATGGCAATTTTGTGTTGGAGGCAATAGAAACTTGAGTACATAAAAAATCATGGCACATGGCTCAACACTAAAATGGGACACCTGTCAAAGAAGAATTATAAACTATGGGCCAGGACATTTAATGGTTTTTCTTTTTGTTTCTGAAAATCCTTTCTGTGAATACAAGTGACTCATTCATTCCAATAGAACATCTCAGTTGCATGCCCTTTTCAAAGCCAGCCCCTCTCTCTCTACAGACCTGAAATGCTGATGCATTGGTGTGAAGAGTGACATATAATTCCCACTGTCTTTGAAAATTACAAGTATTTATTACTCAGCAAAGAAGGAAATATATGATCTATTATTGGGAATATTTAAACCACATGCAAGTGGATTGGCTATCATTAAAAAAAATAAAAAGATACCAAATACGGATGGGGTAAAGAGAACTTTTGCTCACTGTGGAAAGGAATACAAATTAGTACAGCCATTACAGAGACCATTGTAGAGATCCCCCTCTAGAAGAAACATAAAAGTAAAAGTAATGTGTGATCCAATATTTCCATTACTAGGTTTTGGCTAAATGAGATGAAATGAAATGAAAGGCCACAGCCCCTTGTTCACTACAGCATCATTCACAATAGCAAAGTTACGGAAACCACTTAAATGTCCATTAATGGGTGAGTGGACAAAGGGCATAGAATGGAACATTACTCAGCCTCAAATAAAAAGAAAATCTGATAGCTACAACAGGGATAAATCGAGAGAACATGATAATTGAGATAAGTCAGACTTAGAAAAGCAAACGTTATTTGAAGCCAAAGAAATCAGACTCATGGAATGCAGAGTAGAATGGTAGGTTTCAGAATGGGGAGCAGGTAGTGGAGAAACACTGGCCAAAAGACTCAAAGTTTTGTTGCTGCAAGATTAGGTGTAGAAACATACTATTGGACACAACACCTGTAGCAAATAACGCTGTGTTCCATGGTTGAAAGTTGCTGATTGAAATATGTTGAGAAGGGTGAAGAATCCTCATGCCAACAACGATGATACAATGACACTGGGGGGCAGGTGGTAGAGTATTTGTAGCATAATTGTGATGATGGCTTCACAGATAAAGTTTGTGTCCTAAAACTAAACTTGAGTTGAACATAATAAGTAGGTGTGTCTGACTTGCCACATGTCAATCATCCCCTAACAAAGGAACTCAAAACTGAATAAACAAGTAAGTAAATCCTAATCTAAATAGAATGACAACACACAGAGAAAGGTACAAACATGTGACTTGCTTCAGCCAATCAGTCACTAGCAAGCACCAAGTATCAGGATTGAAATACACTGTGTGCATGACTTCTGACATTGCTACAGGAAGAACCTTGTTGGGTCAGCTATTTAACTCCTTATAAGGACAGGAGTGTGACATCTAGTAGGTACCTCAACCAAGGTTAGCTCACTCAACCTTCTGAAGGATGTAGGAAGAAGTCTAGCCAAGGCCTAAAAAGCCACCAAGCCCTGTTTTTGCAAATGCAGTCATCCCTCCTACCCTGCAAAATACAACAGCTAAATAAATACTTTATGGTGTCTCCCACTGAGATCTTGTAGCTGTAATATGCATTTGGGGGGCATGAGCCATTGCAAGGACTCAGAAGGAACACTGGAGACTAAGAATATCTTCTATTGAGTCTTTATGCAATTTGTCATGATGTACATGGTATGAAACGGTCCCTTTATGGCCTGACAACATTTTATATAGTCTGTGCTTTGTAGATATTTTTCTTTTTCATTGATGCCTTTGAAAAGAGAAAAAGTGTTGAATTTCACATTAGAGGACACAAATTCAGGTTCTGGGGCACATGAGCTGCCATAGATGAGTCCTTGAGGGGTAAGTTCCCCCGTGAACATGCAGGAGTCACAGCAAGGTTTATAGGTTCCCAAGACCACAAAACTGTAGCGTTTGTGGTATTCTGAGCCCTAGGCGTTCTCCCAGATGACAGCAGCTGTTTAAGAAATATAAACTTCAAGTCTCACTAGAGATCAGCAAGGAAACGAGAGAAGACATGGAGCCTCGTAGTTAAGACTGAAAGCACTGAAATGACCTTGCCAGGGTCAAAGCCCAATTCAATTGACTGGTACTTTGAGTCAG
Source organism: Rhabdomys pumilio (assembly GCA_030674055.1). Taxonomy (NCBI): domain Eukaryota; kingdom Metazoa; phylum Chordata; class Mammalia; order Rodentia; family Muridae; genus Rhabdomys; species Rhabdomys pumilio. The sequence continues at coordinate 209,326,298 of JANHMN010000002.1, read as the reverse complement.
CTATAATCTTGCACTTCTGTTTGTAAAATGTATAAAATAATATTACCTTCTTTGCCCCGGCTACTTCCATTGGATAAAGGTTCATTCATATTTAGAGAGACTCTAAATACAAACACCCAATGACTACCTTCATTATCTTATGTTGTAGCTTTACTTACAGCATGAGGGACAGTCCTCATCCAGTTTTCAATTATAGCAAATCCTTACAGGACATACAGGCATCCCCACTTCTCCTCCACCCCTCTCCTGAGTGCCACATCCCCACCCCCTTTTCAGCTCAGACCCATGGAGACGTTCCCAATACTTTCATCTGTTTCTCCTAATTCACTGTCCAGCTTTATTCTGCTCTGAACTCCAAGGTGGTAGCTTTTAAGCACTGCATCTGTACCCTCTTTGTTCTGTTTCTGATTGAAAAGCCAGTGGTCCCAAGTGTGTGAAGATAATAGAATCAGAGTACTTGACCACCTCCCTTCCTAAGAGTTCACCATGGCCTGGATGTATCATTGTCCAATTGTAATAGTTCCTCCCTGCATCTTTCTCTCCACAGCTCTTTGACAACACTAACCACTTTCTTCCCTTGTCTTCTCAGACACACTGCTGATCATGGTTTCCATTCCTGGGCTTTGCATTTCATCCTGTTGTTTTTCTTCTACCCTTCTAATGTTGCCCAGATTGAGCACGATGTATGTTCCCTATCAGGATCATTAGTATAAGGGTGTTTCCAGACTAACATTAAAATAGCATTCTGGAATTGAGCAGTCCTTAATAGATGGAAATGAGGTATAAAGGTTTGTGGCACCAGCAGCATTAACATCATCCAGCCACAATAACTTGAATATGGAAAGCATGGAGAATAATGTATTGGGGTACCGAGAACTGGCAACTTGGAGCCATGGAAACGATGGTGCTTGTGAAGAATCAGAGCCTGATTCTGATGGCCATGATCACATATACAGAAAATAACAGGAGATAAAGACTGAGAACAAATATACTAACTGAGGGCTGGAGAGATGGTTCAGTGGTTAAGAACACTTGTTTTTTTTTTCAGAGGACTAGGATTCTATTCCTAGTACTCACATGGTGGTTCAAAACCATTTGTAACTTCAGTTCGAGGGTACCCAGTGCTCTCTTCTGGTCTCCTCAGGCATTGCATTGCATGCACATGGTTCATGGAAATATATGTACGCACAATATCCATACATATAAAATAAAAATAAAGAAAACATATATATGATATATATATATATATCATATATATGTGTTTGTTTTATTTATTTTTATGTATATATATGTATATACTATATACATATATATAGTTTTCCATCCCCAAACAAATATGCTACAGAACTCTCAGCAACTCAAAGTGTGATTCCATATAGACCTTTAAAGAGAATTAAGCTCACTGAGGTTGTATAGTTGGGCCCTAATCCAATATGACCAATATCTTGTCAGAAGAGATGAGGACAGAGAGAGAAGAGTACATGAAGGTCAAGGGGACAAATCTCAGAAGCAGCCAAGGCAAAGGCCACTCCTTCTCAGACTTCCATCCTCCAGCACAAGCAGGAAACAAACCTCTACTGTTTAAGACAATCAGTGTGTAGTACCCAGGTGCTACTCTGCCAGTGTGTGTTGAAATTACAAAGTCTTCACAGAGCTCGAAGGAGTCCTCACAGTAGCAGGCAGACAAGCCCAAGAACATCACTAGTTGCACTGAACAAAAAAATTTAAAGACTACCAGACCAGGGGGCTAAATATAAAATTCAATAAGGTCAAATGTATGTGTTTTTTTAGAAATGCCCACTCTCTATCAGTCCCATTTCTAGGTTTTCACTCCTACCTTAAAAGTTCCTTAGAGTTTAAGACAGCACCATGCACAGTTTCAGACTTCCAAAGAAGGGAAGCACACAGCAGGGCTTGCCTGTTCAGCACCTTCTCTGTTTCATAGACCCTCGGGAGCTAGATGTCCTGTAAACTTGCATGATTCCTAAAACTCAAGTCTAACTCATTAAACGTTCATGGATATCTTTTAAACATCTTATATCCCAGCCCGATTTCAGAGGCAAAGACTAGTAAATATAGCAAGCCTTTGTTTTCATGCTGATTTTATGGAACAGCTCTTTACACATTGAAAGGGTAAAATTGATGATTTGCACTTTTAAAGATAGAAGTGGTTCAGAAAAACTTACCAGCATCCCTAATAAAAAATTAGGTAAATAACTGAAATTTTTTTATAGAGAAAGAATATAAGATGACAAAAGTACAGCCTGTACAAATTAAAGTGATCCCAAGAAATCATAATCAATGGAAATATCGATTGAGGAGCCCAGCAAGCGTGATGGTCTATGACTATCATCCCAGCATGTAGGAGGTTAAGGCAGGATTTTGAGTTAGAGAGCAAGGTGGGCTGCATAGCAAATTCAAGTCAAGTCTAGATTGTGTTGAAAGTTCTTGTCTCAAAAACAACAGAATATATGTAAGGATAGGGAGTATTCTCTACAATCAAAGGACTGTGGTATAGCAGAGGACCCAAGGTAGACATCCCCACCCTTGGTCACTTGCTCATGCCCTACAAGGCTCTGTAGGAGTCTCCTCACCTCCCATCTTGATCTGTGTGTGTGTGTGTGTGTGAGAGAGAGTGTGAGAGAGAGAGAGAGAGAGAGAGAGAGAGAGAGAGAGAGAGAGAGAGAGAGATTATGCCCAAAGAAAGCAATATTGTGACGATTGCTCATTTCTCCTTGAAAAGCTCCTCCATGCTGGCTGAGCCAGCCTGGGGCCCCCTCTGTTGCTTACCATCACTTCTACTTCTGCTGTCATATTGCCCAACTTGAGCTCATCTTTCTTATTCTATCTTCTTCCTCCACGTTTCTTCTTCCTTTTGCAAGATGTTAGTTTTTTTGTCTGAAGTGGTTTGTCACATCAGTGTTACCAGCAAGAGTATTATTTCCATCATCTGGTGAATTAAATAACCAATTGCATTATATCCTGTGACCTTGGAGATGTTGGCAATCAGGGGTCCTCTCTTCCTTATTTACTTGAGAGGATAGAAGCAGATTCTGGAGAAATTTACTAAGTAGAGACAGCATAAAACAGAGGTGCTAGATAAAGAATGTGAGAGACAAGTCCTGTGGGTGTGAACTTTGCACTTCTGGCCAGTCTGATAGATGCTAATATGGTAATATAACTTACTGAAAAGTGTTCTAAAAGACTAATTGGGAGAAAAGAACTAATAGCCTCCTTGTTTTTTGCCTTTGCCAGTATTACAGGAGAATTTTAAATATGCATCCACTCAAATGAAAAAAAAAATCATTCCAAGCATGGGTCAGCTTGGAATTACATCAATGTATCACATTCACTATGCAGAGTCAGCCCAGAGAGACTCATCTGCTAACCTAGTAATTGCCTGACAGCCTTTGAGCAAGGACTTGGACACAGCGTGGAGTATTGCATAGTGACTGCCTTCCAGGGAAACTTCCAGTCTACAGGCTATTGTGGTTTTCTTTCAACTTCAATGCAGTGCTTTTTTCTTTAACATTTGTGCTGTCCTAAATTCTGGTTCTGTAAAGTTAAGCATCGTTCTGGATATTCATCTCCATGACCACCAATTCAAGGTCATCCTACAAACATTCTAAGTGAAACATCAGTCGCAGACCAAAGAAACTGATCCTATGAAAAGGCAAAGTGCTTAGTGTTTATGTCTAGGCTGCCATCTCTCCCTAGCCATCCCTCTTAATTAGTTAGAAGAAAGCAGAGCCAAAAGATGTCCAAACTCAAACCATACTTGGTTAGATAATATGACTAGACAATACGATGGCTTGCTGTCTGATCCCATCCAAGAAGTATGAGTTGCAGACCCATCCACCCTGAGCATGAACATTTTACTCCAACTTGAGAAAGTAGAATCATTATGATCTTCATCAAAACCAGTTGTCAATCATATTAAACAGTGCTTCCAGGATGGCAGCGACTACCTACATGTCAATCTTTTAAGCATGAATCAAAATTAGTTTCCTTAATTAGCACTAATCACATTTCAAGTTTCCAATAGCTGTATATCTAATTAGGAGACCATTTCATCATACCATCATTGCAGAAAGTTCCACTGGATAGTGTTGTTCTCGGTAGCCACTTCCTGCAGGAACTTCTCATGTGCTATCTCACCTAATTATTACACAAAACCAATGGGCAAGAGTGGTGGTTTTATCCATATTAAATATGCAGAAATTGAGATTCAGAGGTCATCAACAATTCTTGTCATGCAATGCTCTCTTCCAAGAATAAAAGCCATTTCCATTTTCATCAGAACAAGAACCCAAGAGGACTGGCCTGTTGATGTTCCCTCATAGAAGAAAGAAATGGGGAAAGGCCATTGAATTCCTTCACTTGAGACTTCAGCCACAACTTCCTGTACCCTCTGCCAACTATATAATTCTGTTCCAGCTACAACAGTTGTGGTATCAGGACGTACTACAGTATATAGAGTAGATTAGCTGGAAGATTAACTGAAGGGGTGACTCTGTGATACTGTTTCTGCCAAGCCATCGCCTTTGGTAGTGTAAGACTTTGAAGTGATGCATCTACTTTGGGGATCTCCCATACTCCTGTAAGTAATCCCTCATCTATGCTCTGTACGTAAACTTCTTAGTTTACCAAGATGGATTTGTTAGAATCACACTTAGTGTGCAACTGGTGCCCAATTTAGGGTGAATAGGTGTTTGTTCCCATCATCCCCATGCAACACAATACCTCCTCAAAGACTCCCCAGGCATTCACTCTTAAGTGCATACATTTTGGACTTTGACTACATACTCTGCTTAGATATCAGAGCTCTGTACCAAGGCAGCCTTACCCATATACTGTAATTGGGGAGAAACTAAGGACTGGCACCCTTTCCTGCTTAGACAACTAAGACAGTGACTTGACTAAAGTCTGTTTTCCACTTCAGTCTTATTGAAGATAAAGGAAGAAGGGCATTGCCATAATCTAATTAAAATTAGTCACCCTAGCCCAGCATTCTCTTCAGAACTATGTGGTTTTCATACGTGGGATCAACCTGCCTCAATCCAACACATGCATCTCCTTCCTTTCTATATATTTCCTTCAGCACAGGTGCTACATCTAGACCATATTTTATGTTTTATGCTGATATTGTTGGCATTTCAAAAGTTATTTGATATCTGAGAAAATTATGAACCTTTTATTTGCTCCTTGAAATTTCAAAAGAATATAACATGAGGAGGGAAAAAACACATCTATGCCCAGACAAACATTGTTTCCAAATAGATGTCTACTCCGTCTGAGGAGTCCTGCATTTGCAATTTATTCAGCTGCCATTAAGCCATTTAGGTCTGTGTTTTCTATCCTCCTTTTCAAGTCACCATTTCCCAACTACAGTCAGTCCCCAGGACTATCACATTTGTGGAGAAGCTCAGCGCAGAAAAAAAAATGGTCAAATTCTTCCCCCTAGTCAGTCAACTTTGTTGGCTCTTTCCTTGTCTTTCTGATCCAGTTCCATCTTGCTCGCAAATTCTCCTAGACATCTGATTCAGGCAGCAGAGATGGGATTCACATGAACCACAGCTGAGTTCACAGAGATGATTTGTGAGCCTCAGTATTTGCACATGTGTGGTCATGCGGGACCTCTCTGGCCAGGCCAGCCGTTCTTCCCCCACATCTGTTAGTTAATCGGAAATCCAAATGTCCAAGACAGCACTGGGAAACAGAAGAAGGATTAGTGACCCACTCTGGAGAACTTCTCATGCCGGAAACAAAAAGTGTGCAGCCCTGTCTGTAGCTCTTTCCAAATAAGTTTGCACAAATGAATGTCATCATTTTTCTTTCCAATAAAAACCATGATGCATAGAATAATGAAGAAGGTGCTGGACCCTCCAGCAGAGGCTGCTCACTACCATTTGAAAAAATTACCAGCAGCAATGACTGCTTGTTCCGTCTGCTTCCCATCACTCTTTGTCCTTCTGTCCATTCCTTGCTTCTACTCCCTTGTTTCTCTTATACTTTCTTTGTAGCTTCGTCTTTCCCGTGTCTCTGATTCCCAGAACAAGTTCAGGGACCAAACTCTGGGAAGCAAAGACCAGGGATTCAAATCATTAAAGAGTAAATAATAACAGTGAGTGCTGGCTCAGATATGAAGTCAGCGAAGCTCTCATATACTATTTCAGTGAATATGTTTTTTCTCCAATTATGGAATACAGTATGGAGCCTCCTCAACATACCAATAATAGAATCAGTCCGATCCCACCAATGGCTAAAACTCTAAAGAAAATTAAGTAGTTATTTATAAAAGACACCTGTTCTTTGTGTTAATCTCAGCACTTTCATGAGAGCCAAGAGACAGTCAACGTAAGTATCCAAAGATGGACAAATTAATAAGGAGAATGTTGTGCATTCATACACAGTGGAATATTAGTCAGGAATAAAAAAATTGAAACCCTGTTACTTGAGACAACATAGATGAACCTGGAAGGGGTGGGGCATTGTGATAAATAAATTAACAGAAAGACAAACACTATATGGTCTCCTTACATGGAAGTCAAAACTTTGACAAAATGAAAGCAGAGGATAGTATGAAGGTACCAGGGGCTGTGATGTATGAGAAAGAGAGAGGAAAATACAGTAAAAAAGGCTAGTATCATCTTCAAATTTTTAACTAAATGGAATAATTTGAGTATTCTACAACACATTATGGCAGCCATACTTAGGGATTATTCATTGTATTCTCTAAAACAGCTCTAAGAGAGGACTTAGAAAATTCTGTCTATAAAGAAACAAAAAAATTTTGAATGTGTAAATTGAGTGTGGGTGACACCATTTTAATCAGCAGTGTAAATCACTTAGCACAGGCTGGGTCTTAGCATGAAGGCTACATATGAGTTAACTTTAGCTCAAAACAACCTTGTGGGAGATTTTATATGGTTATTCTTATTAAGTATTGAACTCAGCTCTTTGGTTATAGAAATAGGAGGAAGGGAGAGGGGAGAGAGAGAGAGAGAGAAAGAGAGAGAGAGAGAGAAAGAGAGAGAGAGAGAGAGAGAGAGAGAGAGAGAGAGAGGAGAGAGGCTGAGACTGTAGCCCACTCTAACCTAGAACTCATTATAAAGAATAGGCTGGCCTCACACCAAAAGCAATTCTTCCATGTCGCCATCGCCATCCCAAGTGCTATTATAAAATGTGACCTGCCCTGCCCTGCCTGGTTCAGAGACTTTTTAAAAACTCTTTTTTCATCGGCTCTGGAACTCGATACACTTTACTAGACAATACTTCTTTTCTTGGCTATTGAAAGTTCTGGATAGACTCATTTCATCCAGAATAATTATGAATAAAAGGAAAGAGGACAATCTAGAAGGCTTAGAAGAGTCACAGAAAAGTACATTAAGGAATTAAAGAATTAAGCCTAAAATGGTTGGATTAGCAGGTGGAGTGGGTAGATAGCGGGAGGACAACCAAGAGCCAGAAGCTTGCATTCCCCATAAGTTCTTCCATTTCTTCAAAGAATCCTTCACCTGGACTTTTCCCAGACCTTTGTGAGCTTATCTCCACAGCCAAGACTTATCAAGCCTCTGTATCCTTATCTGAAAATGAGAAATCTAATTTGATATTTCTTGCTCTAAAATTTGAATTTACCTTTGTAAACCATTGAAAAGGTCTTCTTCATGGGTGCAAACTATATACAAGGTAACCCAATGTGTCAATTCTCTTCAATGCCCACACTGACCAATGCAGAGTAAAAACAGACAGGTACCACTGAAGAGAAGGGGCCGCAATAAGTGCATGCCAACTGGAGAAGCCATTCTGTGTCACAGCTACGCATTGATGGCATAATTAGATAAGACTCTTCAAAAAGGAGTTATTAAATCTAGACAGATCTGGGTCCTTTGAAGTAAATGTTGCAGTCAGTATCTGAATATTCCCAAATGATGTATGACAATGGGAATGCAGAACAAGAACGGAGATGTTTGCAGAACGCCTACTGCGAGGGCTTGAAGCCCTGGTTCCTTTGTATTCATTACAGTGTGTAAACTAAAAGCTGTTCTACATTCTATACCGTTGAACATTAGGATTATTAACTGAGTGTGAAAAACAATCTGCTAAAGCTCATTTCAGTGAGCGTCCAGGAGGAGGATCATAGGCCACAGGGGATGCACTGTAACCAAATAAATTTGAGCTCTGAGAATCTGAAGAGCATCAGATTTCACATAATTTGTCGTAGAGGCATATGGAGTATTCACACATTCTGTGAATCAAATGCTGAGCATATATACATACATACATATATATATATATATATATATGCACTTGCTTTTTTTAATTTAACTCATTTTGCAAGTTATTATGACAGAAAAACCTTGACAGTCATCACTAAAATAAATTCTGCAGGTTGTGGCAATGGTACTACTTTTTTTTTAATGGGGTATTATAAAGTGGGGTAAGGGGATATAATCTGAAATGGCAATGGTACTATTAATGTGACCAGTTCACTGGTGTCTCTGTAAGGTTTCAGGACAGTCTGTTCTATAAGATTAAATAGAAAAAGGGTACTGGGGAAGCTTCTAAATGCACACTGGAAAACTTTTCTCAGAAGCCTAAGGGCATCCAATTCCTTGGGAAGTTTCCTATGTGGAGTCAAGAGAAAATAGAGATACTCATCTTTGCAAACATGGGACCACCTCTAAACCATTTACATTCCATCACATGCCTCCCAGGTCCTGGGTTTGACTCCTAGTACATAGAATAACAAGAAGCATGGGAAATAGGAAGAGGTGTGAGGAAGAAGAGAAGGAGGAAAGAGCAGAGAAGGAAGGAAGAGGACTAGAAGAAAGGAAACAGGAGGAAGTTAGAACCACTGGTACCTAGCTTCGATCTATAAGACTATAATCTGATGCACTAGACTGATTATATGGGCAGACTTCCCTTCTCAGCAGAGGAGAAAAAAATAACCACCACACTATGCCCCCCAAATCTACTAGAGTTACTTCATAGCTGTTTCCCTGACCCTGTCTCCAATTTTTATCTCCTTTGCAACCAAGTCTCTTGCCTAACCTTCATCACAGCCTGCATCTAAAGAGTAGGGTGCTCTTGGACCAACCTCTCATGTAGACCCTACCTTGAATCAGGTTGATTCTCATGGCCCATTTACCATGTATCTCGGGAAAGTGTAGAGGCCCTGTAGACCCCAAGGATCAGGGACTCAAAGAATAAAACAAGGTAAGATTTCTGACTATGAGTCAGTTCAAGCTCCACTCACACCATATGGGCAGAGTGTGAAATAGCTGAATAGATGCTCTGCAGCCCAGCTGCAGTGGTTTGGGTCGCAGGTCTACACTCACATTAGGTCCTTGGTGACTTTTTCAGCTTCCTCATCCTTCACTCTCCTTATGTAAAAATGAGGATAACCAGCGTGTCTTTGGATGAAAATAATAAGCTCTTATTTTTCTGTTTACTTTTTTTTTTTTTTGCAGAATAGTGAATTGAAACCAAAGGCGCATATATATAAGCATTCCATCACTGAGCTGCATTTCCCAGCCCTCTTTGCTTTCTATTTTGAGACAAAGTTTCATAAAATCTCCTAAGCTGATCTTGAACTCACTCTATGAGGCAGCCTTAAGATCTTCCTGCCTAAGCTTCCACACCCAAACTACCTATGATGTATAAAATTGCCTGACTTACATGGCACTTCACTCTTTTGGTTAGGTCATTAGGCTTAGGATGACTTCAAAATCCTTTCAGCAATGAGATCCATTTAGCAAAGAGAAGGATTGCCTGCTACACTGTAATGTCAGTCCGATGGCTGCAGGCAGCAAATGCCTAGGGAGTTCTATCTGTATCACACTCTTTGCTTCCTTCTTCCTCAAGTGGAGCATAGTGGAGTGCTAGCAGAAGCTGGTAACTTGTGAACTAATTTCAAAATATCTAGTAACATGTGGCTCACTCTTGAGATAAAAATAAAATAAAATAAAATAAAATAAAATAAAATAAAATAAAATAAAATAAAATACCTAAGGCCATAACCAAGAGTTGCCAGTTCCCTAAGTGGAAAGATCCCAGGACAGAGGGAGTCATTTTAGCCTCTAGTGGATGCAGAGGAGGTGTGTGCTGTGACTTGAATATGTGTTGAACTTAATCTCCTGTGTGATGGCATTATGAAGTGGGGTCTTTGGGGGGAGTAACAGGGGTAGAACCCATATTAGTGGATTAAAGACTTTTTGAATGGACTTGAAGGAGTGAATGGTTAATACTTTTTGTTCTTCCATCATTTGAGGACATTGTATTCATCCCTTTCTCTTTGCCTTTCAGTCCCTTCCACCAAGCAAAGATACAGCCAAACACTCTCCAGATGTGCACCTTGCTTGGGCCCTTGATCTCTAACTTGCCTGCCTTTATAACTGTGATAAATAGATTCTGTTGTTTATAAATTACTCAGCCTGTTTTCTGTTATAGCAGCATGAATGGGCTCAGATAGAAGGTCTCTACAAAGAAGCAGGGCCAGAACAGGCACAGAGGGAAAAGACATACCATGTGGCTCCAAAAAGAGACAGAGAGCTAAAAGCAACTCAAAAAGAGCAAAGCAGACAGCAAGATCAACTGCTGGGCTCCTGATGGCTTCCTGGTTCCTAGACTTGATCCCCACCCCCACGCCTCGGCTGCCTTTCTTGTGTAAACTTTATGCCCCTTCAATAAACTCAGCCTGAAGCATGAGCATGTTTAAGACCAGGAATTCTAATAAGAACATATCTCCACAGCCAAGACTTACCTCAGGACAGACACTCAGCAGTTAAAGCATCTGAGGAAATCATTCTGAACTGAGGAGACTTGGTAACACAAGTCATACTATGGTAACAACACATACTATGAACTCAATAGGCTGTCCCAGGTTTACATTACCCTAGATTCTTTTCAGACTTTTTCATTTGTTAACATCATGGTCACACTTCTGTGTGCTAGGATGAAAAAGAAGACATTGAACTGTTAAAGGAAGACACACTGGATCCAAATCCATAAATATGGATGGAGTAGAAGACAGACACACTGAGTTCACAGACCATCTTTATTGTCCTCTTGTTCTATTCTGGTGCAATTTTCTTTTGAGCCAACCTGCCAAATATTTGACTATGGTGCTATAAATAAAAACACATTGGGGACACCTTCAAAGTTAAGAAACTGTACCTCATCTTCCAGAAAATTCTCTTATGTATGATTATTGCCTTTAGACCCTTTCAGAAACCAGAGATTCTGTAAGGGCCTAAGGAAAATGGGACTCAACAACACAGCCACTTCTGGGAGGAATTTAGGCTATAAAACGGCTGTGAGATACCCGTAAACTCCAGTATGTCCCCAAGATTAATGTATGTTCAACTGTGGTCAATAAAAGAGGCAGAAAAATCTTAAGTGAGCAGGAATCTGTGGGTTTCAGGTGCTTCCTGATTTTACCAGGTGAAAAGACTGGCATCTCAGTCCTGAGCCTCGGGGTCTCTTTTTTTCTGCCCCTGCTCAGGATGGATCATACTGAAGAACTCGCTGAAGTGCTTGGCTGAACCTCTGGTTTCAGGCAAAAACTCTGTTTTCTGGAGGGGGAGAAGTCAACTTGAAAATATTTTAATGTCCATCAGCAATGATGGCAACTGCGTTGTTGATAGTATCTTAAGGGCTTACTCTGTCGTTGTAAACCAGACTGCTCCCATTAGTCTATACAAAATCCATTTGACACGTTATGAAATTATCGTATTTTGTAGAATTGTGTAGACCTTGTTCTAAGAAATGGAATAATTACTAGGACTGGTTCATGTTACAGCTTGATATGTAAGGTGGTACATGTACTTCAAAGCTGGCTGCTACCACTAACTATACTTCAGCTTTTAACTAACCTACTTCTTTGCTGCTTTTTTTTTCAATTTTATCTCATGCTTCCAACTAACTAAATTTGCTGGAGTTTTCTGGGCATGCTCCATGGAAGGCATCACTCAGTCACAGATAACTAGAGATAACTGGAGGACCCATTGAAGTCACGTGTTACAAAACTGAACATGTCATAGAATGGATGTGAAACCTGCTGGAAATAGAAATACCTTCTTGGTAATTTCAGATCAGTTTTGGTTGATCGATAGAGGATTATACAAAAATGAGCCACTTAACCAGTGGCCTAAGGATTGGTGGAAGTAAGCCACACCCTGATGAGGAGCCCACTGGAGGCCACTTGAGTTTTCAGCCCAACATCTCAGTACCTGACTCCATTTGTGGGCTCTCACCTTGTCCTATAGATGATTTCACTTTAGGGACCCAAAGACTATGTAAAGAATGAGCAACAATCCATCGACTAAAGCACCAGCAGCACAGAATCTACCTTCTGTCATGTTTCTCAGCCACTCATATTCCCCATCTTGCTTGCCCTTGAACTTCTCTTTGCACTCTCACTTGAACAAATGTGTAAGCTTAAGAAGAAAAACACAAAACAGCAGACATTAGTGAAACAGAGCCAGTCTGTCATCACAGGAATCCTCAACATAGCAAGAAACCAGAGATACGACTGGTACTTGAATTTCACTTTGAGCCTTCCAGTTTGGAGATGGACCATAATCAGAACAAGAAGGTGCCCAGAACCTCGCAGCAGTTAGAGGTGAAAAGGTCTCCATGTCTGGAGCCATTTTCTAGACTAATAAATCTTGGGCCCAGGAGGACTAGCCAGTGCTGCTGAGTTCCTGGCTCCGTTCTATAATGTCCACTGCAACATCTGGCTCCTACAGTTTTCCTACCTAAAACAGTTGGTGTTCAAGATTCCAGCCAAGGCAGCTTTCTCAGCATTTAATGTCCCCTGTTGTGCATTCCTTCCTCTTTTTCCAGCCTGTGGTGCCCAGGTATGGAAAGGGATATTCAACTTTCAAGAGACCCAGTTTAAGATGTATCAGTCGGTCTCTGGCACCTGTAGGCGTCATAAAATGAGAGACAGGAGCTCTGCCCTCTTTCCAAACCGATGGACTAGACCCCAGTGCTCCACAGCACCCAGCAGCTTTGTGTTTTCTCCCTTGGTGCTTCACTAAGTCCTTTCTCATTCTCTCGTTACATACTCAATCACTGCATTTTGGTTCCCAAATTCCTGTTCAAGTTCTAAGACCAGCACCTCGTAATATAGCTGTGTTTGGAGATGAGGGTCCTTAAAGTGAGTTAACCCAATATAAGTGATATCATTGTGACATGATTTTAAAACATACAACACAGAGACACACAGACACATGACCATAACATAATAGCTAATGATTTTCAGCTGCAATTTCAGAACTCAAGAGGCTGAAACAGAAGAATCCTATGTTCAAGGCCAGCCTGGGCTACATAGCTACAGCTTTTCTCAAAAAACACTTTTTTAAAAAATTGGTTTGGGTTGGTTTTGTGTTTTGAGACTGACTTTCAGGTCCCAGTCTGGCCTTGAACTTACTTTAAGGATGAGGTTGACCTTGAACTCCTGATCCTCCTGCCTTTTCTTCCACCTCCCAGGTGCTGGGATTATGGGCTTCTGTCACCAAGCCTAGCTTAAATTTTTCATAGTTAAAAAAACCAAGAGAGACAAAGCTAGTATGATCAGACATAGAAAGGTAACAAGTAAAGACGACATTCTTGAAGAAACCAATCCTGTCACATTGATAGTGGACTTCTGATCTAAGAACTATATGGCTATAAATTTTTTCCCTTTATAAAACACATCATCTACAGTATTTTATCACTGCAGTCCAAGCAAATTAAAAACTCAAACTATCACCTGTCAACACTGGAGCAACAAAGAAGAAAGGTCATTCAAGAAGCCAGCATGTCACAAAGCTAATTCTCAGCACCCTATCCAAATTTAATACAGGATGGAAATACAGACTACAAACTCAGGTCACTGAACTCTTTAAGTGATGTTCATTCATGAAGCATGCTGGGGATGCTAGAGTCATAATTTGGTGTTTCCTGCTGGTTTCTCCTCTCTGGATTCAGCGAAAATCCGATTCCCCCAGACAAGCCTCCATGCCCCACAGAAAGTGATAGGAACTTGGATCCTGCTTGATTGTTGACTCCACATAGATAAGAATAAGTAGCAAAATGCTTGCCCAATGGAAACACTCCACAAAACTGAAGAAGAAAAAGAAAAAGCCTGTTGAATAAGCAAAATGATTTGCATGTCTGTCATCTTCCCAAAAAATGCACTGTAACTCTACCTTCCTGCTGGCTGCCTTTTCTTTGCCATTCAGAAATGAACCTGAAGCCTCTTGAATGCATCTGTGCCCTTCACCTCAGACACTCTTCCCAGTAACTCGTTCCACATGGACTATGCCCCATGCAAGAGGCGCTCCACCAGAGCTCTCTGCTTACTCTTGAGTCTCCTAATTTCATGAACAATTTCCTAACAATAAGGCCAATTAGACCATGGCATCCTGCTCCAGGGACAGTGGCAGAGTCTCCACCGAGAATGCAGTCCAGCTTGGCCCAGACTGAGAGCTATGGAGTTATGAAAGGAAGACGCGGAACAGAACGGTGGCCAAGCAGGCTGTCTAATCTAATTCTGTAGTTGTTTTTCCAGCCCTGAGAGCTTAGTGGTGCCAAGCACTTTCTGTGACAGAGAAATGACTGCTCTGCCAGCTTCAACAAAAGCAAAAGAAGCTGCTGGCTTTTCCATTCTGAGAAACTTAGGTAGGAACAAGACAGGCTTCTGTTAGGGATTAGGAAGGTGCTCTTTTTGCATTGCTGGAGTAATACCTGTCAAGCACTGGCTATACACAACAAACAGATAGATTTTAGGAAAGGCCAGCATGGAGAATAAACCAAAGCAGTTCTACTGGATCAAATGTCCTCTTTGGGGGGGGAGGAACCCTCAGTTCTCAAAGCCACATTTTTTTAAAAGCAGACTTTTATTTAGTGCTGCAGACTTTACCAAACCCAGCAGTTTTGTAATCTTTTGACCAGCAATAAATTTCCTGCAGGAGATCATTTTCCAATCAGTTCCATTTCAACAAACCTGTGCTGTCGTGCTTACCTCCAAAATATACAATTACATGAATTAGCAGAGACCAATGAATTCTTAATTTCTTGCCTGTTAGTTCAAACCACATGAAATATTTCTGCAACCGGATATTTTTATTGAGACCAAAGCATACACATTCCAAACAATGCATTTCTGTTTGGTCTTCTGGAGCCTAATCAACTCTGTACTATCTGTTATCAATATGTTGTTATTCAAACCATTCTTTTGCTTGATTCTGCTCATTCGCCATTTGCGCATAGTTTTAGAGACCATCTACAATGCAATGTGTACCTTTACCCACTGGGAACACAGAGAACAGCAAACACACACTACTGATGTTGCTATTTTATAGCTTATAAAATGTGGGAATCCCAGAATTTTGAAGCTGTTGACACTTTCAAAAACTTTACCTGTAAAGGCCACAAATTCAGGAGTTTCTCTTAATTTTGAGTGATGATGGGCCAACTTTAAGGATCTCTCAGCTCTCCCCCAAACTAAAGCTCATTAGCACAGTCTCAGCCAGGTGTGGTAGTAGGAACAAGTAGTTCCAGGAAAGTCGAGCCAGCTTTCACTAAAGAGAAAGGGAGAGACATTGTCTTAAAACAAGAAAAAGAAAAGGAGAAAAAAAGGAGATAAGGAGAATAAGGAGGAGGAAAGAAATAAAAGAAGGAAGGAACAAAGGAAGGAAGGAAATACAAATAATGGAAGAAAGGAAGAGAGAGAGAGAGAGAGAATCCTAGTATTCTTCTTTTCTAGATAAACTTCATTCTTTTCAAATTCCCTGGATGTGGGTAGATAAAGACAAGAATTTGTAGCCTACTTTTTCCCAGGCTAGCTCTCCAGTTATGATCATGAGCACACACACACACACACACACACACACACACACACACACACACACACTCAGAGAGAGAGAGACAGAGACAGAGACAGAGAGACAGAGACAGAGAGAGACAGAGAGGGAGACAGAGAGATTGACAGCAACATCACAGCATCTCTTCTTACAGATCTTATGCCAACTGATTTCTTGACTGTGTTATTGTAACTGTGACTGAGGATGATGCCTAGAAGACTCTGCTTTGATCTCCCAAATCAGTCCCCTCTATCTCCTGGCTGAGATAAGGGTCCCTGCACCTTTCCAGCAGCCATCCTATGATCTCAGCTCTCCTCCTTGATTCCATCAAGAACTCAGCCCAGCTGGGAACCTCAGCATTTCACCCAGATGTATCCCCTTCCAAGTGCACACCTGCAACCCAGAGCTTCCCTACTCTCAGCTCTCCATCCCCTCCCCAAAACTGGAATTGAAATGACTGTCTGGATCATCTGCTGTTTAACTTGGTTATATTTGCTTTTCTGGTCTTCTCTGCTTTTTTCTTTAACTTCCCTTCCCTAGTTATGCATCAAGATTTGTGGAAAGTAACCATAGATTTATTTTTAATTCTGAATGATTCCTGACCCTGGTCTTGGTACTTCAGACAACAGAAACCTGGAATGCATAAAACTGCAAGATTTGACTGGCTCTCTAAGACTGCTTCTTGGACTGTCCATCCCTAGACTCTGCTGGCTCCTCCTTCCCAGCTGACTGTCTCTCCCATCACTTCAGGATCCAAGACACACCAGACACACTCAATCTAATTCAGAAGCTCTTTCCATGGCTTCTACATATTTCCAATTTACATTCTCAAAAATTGTACTCTACATGTTATATCTTTTCTGTGGGATGCAAAATCATGTTGTTCTAGGAGATTCAAATTGCAGTGATGAAGATTTTAGAGGCACTTCTACATTTCTACAGCATAGTAGGTATATATCGCCATCCATAACACAGATGTACCAGAGGCATCTTCTTTGGTTTCTTTGTTTCTAATCAATCTACCTTGTGACTATCAGTCTCCATCCCATCTGACTGAAAACACAAATCTAAAGTTGTCTTCAGGGTTCTCCAAGACCTACAAAAGGCATTGGGAACTGAGACCTGTTTTTGGTCTTCTTGTCAGGCAGCATATGGCTTAAGCATGCGTTGTCCCTGGGCCGTGGCTCCTCGGGTATGACCACACTGGATCACTGGCTTTGGGACTTATTACTCTAATTCCCTGGAGAATTTCTCCTAACAATAAACACCTTCTTGCAAAAGCAAATAAAATTTAACAGATACAAACAACAGTAAATTAAAACTTAACTAAAATTGGGAACTTCATTGACATTTGTATTTAAGGTATTTCTAAATTTCGTGCTTGGTTTAATCTTTTCTATGTTTAGAACTTAACAATTCAAACTTCAAGTAAATCATTTTGCAATCAAAACTATTTTTAAAAGAAAAGAAAGAAAAAGTAATGCCTTCCTGGAGATGTGCAGAGCATTCTCCCCAGCCCTTCATTCAGTATCACATCTGGATCAGAGATAAAGCCTTTCTATCTCCAGTTCATCTTTTCTGAGTCTCTTAAAAACAAAGCCAGAAGTCTTCGGGTAGCCTCTGGCTTCTGTCTTGTGCTTCCCCCACCTACAGCAGGACACTCGAGCATCTGCAAGTTTGAAAGACAAGAACAACAAACGGGAGTCAGAGTTTATTTAATTAACAAGTTAATATTCAACCTCTTTTAGCAATGTTCAGTTGAATATGAGTGCATTGCAACATGCCTGTGATTTTATAACAAATTCAGATATTCCTGGATCCATTAGAAATGTAACTAAGCATTAAAAAGCAAAATTGGACATCTTTCACACAAATGGAACACAGCACTAGCCACACCCTATGATTGCTACTTTCCAATCTAGAAATAAGAACAGATATTCAGCTAATAAGTAGAGTGATGGAGGCAAGAAAAAAGAAGGATAGATTTCACTCTTTTCATCAATTGTTGTCTTTTTCTGAAAGGATGAAAATGTCTTGTCCAAGAGCCTTCCATATAGCCAGGCAGTGTTGGCACATGTCTTTGATCCCAGGGCTTGGGAGGCAGAAGCAGGAAAATCCCTGTGGATTTGAGGCCAGCCTGGTCTACAGAGCAAGTTCTAGGACAGCTAGGACTGTTACACAGAAAAACATTCCATAGTGTCCTAAAGGGACCTAACCTTCAAAAGGATTGCTGAAAATCTGTTCTGGTTAGTCATAATGAGGTAGAAGTGGAGGGTTCTGTAGAACTTGGAGAGGATATAACAAATGACAGGGAAGTCTTGGTAGGTGTTTTTATACGTTCTGTTTTATAAAGACATAATGGATATGCAGCAATGCTATGTATCTGAAATGCACAGCTCACTAAGGCTTTACACTTGCCCACAACCCTTCAATTGCTCTCATAGATAGATGCAGGACTTTCATCTTTCCTGGGGTCCAGCCAACCCCTTCTCCATTATCTTGCTGCCCACTTAAGCAGAGTAGTTTTATCTTTAAATAATTCTTTAATTTCCCCCTGGGTCTAATCACAATGTATGTTCTTTCCTTCTATAGAGTCCTGCTTTGAAATACTGTACTTGGCTCTTCTACTTAATATCCACTTAATATTTAATCATTATAAACACTGATTGCTCTCAGGCCTGTGGTTTTCACCATTTGTTGAGTTTGCAAGTATCTTCACGTGACTGTCACTCTACTCCATAGTCTCTCACTCCTGTTCACGATGGACATCCGAAGCATCAGAGAGAGAGAGAGAGCTCTGTAAACTGACACTATGCATATTTTCTCCCAAAGTCGAAGACGGAAATGAAAACGCTTTCCATGATAAAACAAGCAGATATAATTTCTACCTCACGTCAGAATGGATACATAGTAGTAGACATGAAAAATGCTTTAAGCCATGTTCTGCATTGCAAATTAATGTAAAGGCACAAGAAATTCAACTTACTTGTGAATGGCTGCCAAGTCTAAGTGTCTCTCCTGCTCTACCAGTCATGTCCTCTTGAAGGCCAGACTCCTGGAAAAGGTCACCAAAAGACAAGGGAAATGACAAGGAAGTTGTGAGCAATAGCATTTGGATAAAATGCAAGTAGAGTTGTGGGTTGTTCAGCAAAATCCTCCAGCAAATTTGCTAGTCCAGTGCCCACCAACAGTAATAAGTATAACAGCAGACACAGAGATGCTGATAGTCTCAGCTGCAGACAACACAGGACAGAAAAGCCAGGAGGTGTTATATTTTTCTAATTCAAGAAACCTGGTTTGATTTTCTTCTTCGGAAATACAAAGACACAAAAACAAAGAATCAAGACAAAAAAATGCTGCCATTATTTCCCACTGGTCCTTGCTTTTGTTTTTTTGTTTTTGTTTTTGTTTTTGTTTTCCAGTGCCACACCACTTTGGTTACTATAGCTTTTTAAATAGGTTTTCGGCTCCAGGAAGTGTGAGCCTCTTACCTTTCTTTTTTTTTCTTCCAGGATTACTGTGGCTTCTGTGGTTTCCCTAGAGGATGGATTATTCTGTAGCTGAAAAAAGTAATAATCATTAGGACTGTGGTAGTGATTATAGAAACTTCTTTGGGGGCTTTGGTTAGTATTAAAATCTCAACAATATTTTTTTCAGCCTAAGAATATGGAATATCTTTACACATTTTTGTATTCTTTCATCATTTTTTATAATACTTTGGGCTTTCCATCATGCAATTCTTAAATACATCATTTATTTGATCCTATTAAAAATGGAATTGTATTCTTCATTTTTTTGTTAATGTTCTTAAATATATAGGATTTGGTTTTTGTTGGTCACTTCTGTTGTCTTTTTTACTCTCTGTTCTTTTCATTTCTTTCATTCTCTATCCTTGAGTTGAGTTTGTTCTTCCTCTAGCTCTTTTAATTGTATAAACATTTCCCATGTCTCCCATCCTGGGCCTTGCATCCATGACTGCCCAGCCATGTTGGTGTGTTGGAGGTTTGTTTGCTTTACTAAATAAATGTTTATCCTTTCAATTTTGTTGATCTTACTTCATATCTTGTTATTTTAGCACATATTTCATTTTAACACATGCTGGTTGCACATACTAATGGGCTCAATATGACATTTCATCACCTCTATTGTCCCTTCCCCATTCCTGCTGATTTCCTGCCTCTTCCAACCAGTCCACCTTCTGTGTGTGTGTGTGTGTGTGTGTGTGTGTGTGTGTGTGTGTTTGTGTGTGTGTGTGTTTGTGTGGTTTGTGTGTGTCTGGGTCTGGGTCTGCCTATATAGGTTTAGCTGGAGTTGCCAGCACATAACAAAAACACCCACTACTGAGGAGTTGCCAATCTTTTGATGATCTATGATTAGAACTTCCAGTGTTTATAATTGTTAAATCTTCTTGATGTATCAAGCCGTTTATTAATATTCAGTGCTACCCTCTCCCCATCCCCCCACCAGTTTCTTTCAGCCCTTTTAACTTAAAGGCTATGCTGTTTGGTTTTCATCACTCCGGCTCTCATTTGCTTGCAATTTTCCTTTTCATGGAAAAGACTTTATGCCCCTTTGTCCCCTCTTGTTTACTCTGCTTGTCTTTAGATCTAAAGCAAGACTCTTGAGGATAGCATGAAGTTGCACAGTGCTTTTTCAGCCACTCTACCTAACTCTATTTTCTTACTTAGACAGTTTCATTTAATTTAAGTGCTTACAGGAAATAACAACAATGAAGCATGAATGGCGACTGAAATGTGACAGTGATTTCTATAAGCCTCTCAGCTTTGTTGATCCTTGTATCTTATATTTTGTTTAGCTGTATTTTGTAGTGAAACATACTCCCCATTTTTTTTAGACAGAGTCTCACTAGATAACCTTAGCTGGCCAAGAACTTGCTTCCTAGACCAGGCTGGCCTTGAGCTCATAGAAATGTACCTGCCTCTTCCTCCTAAGTGCAGATATTAAAGGCATGAACTACCATGCCTGACTTGAAGCATGCATTTTGAAAACACACACACACACACACACACACACACACACACACACACACACACAAAGCCTGAGGAAGATTCAGACCAGGATTACATGTGCCAAAGTCTTCAAGATCTGAGCAAACCAAAGTCGGACAAGTTCAGATCTCCAGGTATGCCAGGTCATAAGCTTCATCTACTGAACCCGGCACTCTAAACTGAGGGAGTGATAATAGCCAGGGGCCTCAGACTCAGCTAAGCAAAGGCCAAGGCTCAGGCTATAGCTTAGAATCCTGATTTTCTCTGGTACCCATGAGGACTATAGTAAAGGGCTCTGCCTCATCCATTATGAACAGTGTTGTTTAGATCACTAGGCTACCCTGTGCTTGCTGTCCTCCTGTGATGTTTATATGGATAAACCAGAAGGAGATTGGTTCAGTCCTTCGTGAGGACAGCCTCACCTACAAACCTTGCCATGAGCATTCCTCTCTGTGTAGTAGCTGTCCTGTGATCTTTGGAAGAGACAAGAATTCAGCAAAGCAATGTATAGACAAAAGAAGACACCTACCACTTCACATCATTTGTTGGACTTTGTAATATAAAATGAAGGGTAATATTCCTATAAAATTATCTAAAACCACCTAGAATAAAATGCTCCTTAAATGGCCAGCTTCTAATATTGTCTCTTCTGGCTCTGTACGACCCTCTCATCCACCCTGCATGTTTATTCTGCACAGTGAGTGGTGTCTAACACTTGACTCCATGGTCTATCTAGAAAGAGTTGGCTGAGTCCCAGCTTGCATTCTCTCTGATGCTCTACTGGATCCTGGAATAGAGAGAGCCTTAGCTCATCTACTTGGGTAAGGAATATTTAAAAAAAAAAAAAAAGAAGAAGAGAAATGCCCTGGCCTCGAACGCATGTGCTTTGAAGAATTTTTCACCCGGAAAGGCTGCTAGACTAGGGATGACAGCTCCAACAACGTGAATCTGCTGCCCGATTCCAGATGATAGCACTTCCTACATGTTTCTGCCAGCTGCTGATTGGCTAGTAGTTCTGAGCAATCCTGAAAGGCATCTCCCCACATGGTCTAAGAAATGTGTACCGGGTTTTCCTAGGAAATATATGTCATGCAGATGGGAAGCAGTCTTAAAAATATTGAAAATGGCTTCCAAACATCCGGAGCCAATTCCAAAGGCAAAAAGTCCTGGTTCTGTGAAATAAAATTAGGAAGCACAATAAACCAACATGGGTGGTAAATTCAATACAATTCCCCTTGATATTTATAGGAACAGGAGGAAACGGCCTAAATAAATGGTTGTTTCCCTTCATTTCTGGTTACATGGAAGGAATCAAGTCTAGAGGGATAGAAGTTTAGAACGCAGAGAGGAGAGTCCCCATCACTGCCCATGGTGTTTGTGAGGTGAAATGAGTGCTCACTGCCATCTCTGGCCTCTTCCAGGCTGTGCTCCCTGACCTCAACACTAGTCCCACATCGTTGTTATTATTGGCTAAATTGTCTTCATTCCAGTATATTGTAAGGTGCATGAAAAAGAAGACTGGCTTTGTTTCACACTCTTCATAATGTCAGGAGAAAAGTAGCTGAGGTTCTCCCAAAGCAAAGCTTGGAACAAGAACATGAATGTGAGAATTTGTTTGGGAGGTGACCCCATAGAAGCCCAGGGTAAAGGAGGGAAGACAGACAAGAAGAGAAGGCTAGTGATCCAGGTGAGAAAGAGCAGGTTATGACCTGGGACACTGTGATCTCAGCCCTCCTTGTAGCCACTACAGAAATCCTTCTGAGACATCTGACTATCTAGAAGGGTACTTGGTCATATACTTTCCTAGGCATAACTCCTAGACCCATCCAGACTACCCTGCCAGAAGACACCACGTGGCTGATCTCAGAAGGATGATCCTGAGGAAGAATCACATGGCAGCAGCCCCACAACACACGTGCTGAGAAGAAATTAGTAAATGATAGTGATTATTATCTCTGTTCCATTTCTCTTTATAGTGTCATGAACTGTTAGGTGTGCGGCTTTGAGCTCTCTCCATTTTCTTTGAAGAGCATCAAATGCCTAATCTCAAATGTACTCCTCTGCAGTTCCATGCACTCCCAGAACCCAAGAAGGGTGCCATGTAGCCTTTTCTAGCCATGAAATAACCTACCAGATCTGTTTCAACTATTCAAAATGTTATTTTTAGTATGTATTTTTATTTTTTAATTATGTGCATATGCAATCCGTGGGGGGTTGGTTATGTGAATGTGAGTACATGTGCCTGCTGGGTCCAGAAGAGGGTGGTAGAACCCTTGAAGCTGGAGTTATGGGTGACTGAACAGCCTGACATAGGTACTGGACCAGAACTCATGTGTGTGCAAAAACAGCACAAGCCATTACCTGTTGAGCTATTTCTCCAGTTCTCTGTTCTAGACCTTTCTATAGAGGTCTTTATTCGTATTTGATTTCTTTCAGTCACCTCTGTCTTTAGGCACATCCATGCATCTGTAAATACTCGTTAGCATTTTTAAATTGCTGTACAGTGCTCCATTCTTGATTTTGTAGTCCAACTCTTCAGAAGAATTGGGAGGTGAGGCCTTGTTGGAGTATATGTGTCACTGGGGGTGGGCTTTGAGGTTTCAAAAGCCCATGCTCCCTCTTCCCCCTCCCCCTCTCTCTCCCTTCCTCTCTTCTTTCTGTCTCTCTCTGTCTCTCTCTGTCTCTCTGTGTGTCTCTCTCTCTTTCTCTCTCTCTCTCTTTCTCTCTCTGCCTGAAGATCAGGATGTAGCCCTCAGCTACTACTCGAGCACCTTCTATGCTCTCTGCAGTGATGTTAATGGACTAAACCTCTGAAATTGTAAGCAAGCCCCCAATTAAATGCCTTCTTTTCTTTTATAAGCCTTGACTTGGTCATGGTGTCCCTTCACAGCAATAGAACAGTGACTAAGGCAGCAGTCAAACTTTGATGAGTGAGTAACTTTCAAAGTTATGCCCATCCCTGCCTTCTGGCAATGCACCTGTTGTATATCTGGGTTATCTTTCCTTATCTTTTCACAATGTGGAATAGAGGAGTCGTCCTTTCCTTCTGGTCAAAGGCATCCTCTTCCTCCTCACAGCCGTGAATCAGCGTTTTACTTGATCTCTCTATGGTGGGACCACGAGGGAAGAATAAATAAATTTAAAACTAAATTTTCCCAAAGCTGATCTCTCTATGGTGGGACCACGAGGGAAGAATAAATAAATTTAAAACTAAATTTTCCCAAAGCTGGCCCTGAGTTATCACACCAACCCATCATCCCTTTCGTCTCCAGGCTCCTCATCTTTAAAGTGCTTGGCTGATGGCTTTTATGATTGCCTGTTCCATGTAGCATGACTGCACAGACATGATCTGTTATACTCTTCCACATGCAGTGTCTGCCTCAAGCACAGAAACGCCAGCTCTCACTTGTCAGTTCGGCTCAGTATGTTATCTTTGGAGAGAACAGTGTTCTCACCTGCAGTCAATACCAGCAAACAGTGTCAGTGTGTGACTCACAGTAGCAGAAGGCTATGCTGTAGTCCTGCCTGCCTGCTGAACCCAACACAGAGAGGCACAGGGGACAATCCAGGTCCACTGGGAGCTGTTTGCTAACAAACAAGAACAAAGTAAGGATCTCAGTGTCTATAGGTTTCTCATGCTTTTTTTTTTTTTTTGGCTCTTCTTCAGTGTGTGTGTGTGTGTGTGTGTGTGTGTGTGTGTGTGTGTGTGTGTG
>JANHMN010000002.1:209289849-209301712 GCA_030674055.1 Rhabdomys pumilio | reverse complement strand
TGTGTGTGTGTGTGTGTGTGTGTGTGTGTGTGTGTGTGTGTGTGTGTTTGGTCTCATTCCGGTTCATGTATCTTATCTTATTTCATTATTATTCTGTAAATGCCTATTCGTTTTCTAACTAGAGATTTTACAAAGGTTTGGATTCAGGTGGGACAGGAAGTGGGGAAGATCTTGGAGAAGCTTGGGGAGGGAAAGCAACAATCAGAATACATCACTTTAGCAGTCTATTTTTAATAGAAGAAAAACAGAAAAAGAATAAAGTAAGATGTTACTAAGTCTTTTTAAAAAGAAGAAAATGTTCTTATGTGAAATAGAATGGCTGGAACTGGGGGACATTAAGTAAAACAAGTCAGACTCTGAAAGACAAATAGTATGTGTTCTCCCTCATATGTGTGCTTATTTTTAAAAGTCAGCAGGAACATACAGTATTGGTTGTTATTAATAAAATGGGATTGGAGGAGAGAGAAGCTGAAGTTTAAAACCTCTATTATGGTTAAGTAAAGAGAATAAGTCTAGTGTTCCTCAGTATAGGGCAACTATAATTCATAGTAAACTATATTTTTATGAAGACCCAACAAGTGTGGCACTTGGAACTCCAAACACCAAGCAAGAGTAAGAAAACAGAAACACTATTTGCTTTCATTTCATCAGTTCTTATTACGTTCATGTCTTGAAATGCCACCCTGTGTCTCCCACAAACATGTATGGCTATTGCATTCATCCTGAAATATTTCTTAATATTTAAAGAGAAAGCATGCTAGCCACTTTGACTGGATCAGTGTGTGCTGGATACATGTATCAAACCATTACACTGTTCCCTTCAAATATGTACAACTGAAATAAAAATAAAAAGAAGAGCCACATCCCGACAGCAAGGTGGTGCCTTTGAGTCCCAGCACTCAGCGGGCAGAATCGAGTGGGTCTCTGTGACTTCAAGGTCTGGTTTGTCTACCTAATTAATTCTTGGCCAGCAGACGGCTTCATGGTGAGACTAAGGGGAGGGGGTTATATGTCAGTAGAGCACTTGCATAGAATGTGCAGGACTATGGGTTCAATCTTTAGCATTGTAGAAAGGAAAAAAGGAAAGAAGAAAGAAATGGAGGGGAAGGAAGGAGGGAGGGAGGGAAGGAAGGAGGGAGGGAGGGAGGGAGGGAGGGAGGGAGGGAGGGAGGGGACAAAAAAGGAAAGAAATGGGGCGAGAGGGTTTCATTTAAGACTTGCATGAGACAGACCAGCAGTGCTGTCTCTGCTTCCCTACTTAGCCAAAAGTCCCCACAGCTCCTCTCACTAGAAGGCAGGCAGGTGTGTCTCCACAGCTGACACCATTGCTGCTCCTGCTCCACACTTTCTGCTTTGGCACCTGCTTTTACCAGGTAGATATCTTCCCTCTTTTGTCCCTTCTGAGTAGGTAACTGCCACTATTTCCCAAGGCTTACCTCAGAAATAGCTCCAGCCACTCACAGAGCGGTGACACAGCCACACATACCTTGAGTTGGCTGCCTTCCCTTCCCAGCCCTACTCTGCCCACGCATATTACCTTACACTTTAGTGTCAGTTGAAATAGTCTTCCCGTTACCAAGGCACACAGCAGCAGCTGTAGTGCATACTGGTACATCCTCTGGAGACATCCTGCCTCTAAAACTAAGGCATTTGTGAGCAAGGAGTTCCAAAATTTCTTTTTATAAAGGAAAAAAATTAAACATTTCTTCTAGGGAGCACCCATCTAGTTGCCAGGAGATAGAAAACAACCTACCTTTTGAAGGCTACACTCACCAGCTCCAGTTTGGTTTTCGAGGGTTGATCCAGTGACTTCCCTCAGCATGCCTGTCCTCAGCCCGAGAATGAGCAGCCAGCTCCCTCCAAGAGATGAGCCTCAAGTGCACACCACCCAGGCCCCCTCCTCATAGTATTCGGTCTGGTGATCTTGTCCAGTGATGTGGGCCACAGTAAAATATCAAAACAGACATTTCCTCACACCTTCTAAGCTGCTACCCACATGTGCCTTGGTTCTTCACAAATTCTTTCTGGTGCAAACTCTTTGTGTATGAGTGACATGGGGCACAACATGATTTGGGGTAGAAATAGAGAACTCCTGAAGAATGAGGTGGTACACAGGACCACTACTCACCCATATGTGCTTACAAAACCCCATGGGTATTTTCGACTTGGCTCCTTAGCTGTTTTTACACAGTAAGAGGCAGCACGGGTAAGAAATGTTAGACCAGATTAACAATCAGACTAAAAACCAAAGAGTTGTGAGTAAGGAAACAATGTAATCCGGCGTCCTTCCCCCTTCAGTCTCCCCTCTTCCAGTTGAGCTGCACCTTGCTTGATCTCTGGTATGGAGATGTGGGAGAGCCCCGTTTTTTTTTCCTGTGGAGCCAAATGCTCCAGCTTCACTGAGCCAGGCGCTGATCATCTGGACTCAGTCACTTCGGGGTTTATTGTTTCCTTATGATGATTCCTTATTTCATTGTCCTTGAAAATATTAATGTTTTCTATTTTGCATGTATATTTTAATTCCTGTCTTTCATCTCTATATTTGGGTTTGTCTTAAAAGTGCAGTTTAAAAAAAAAATTAAATCAACCAAAAATTTGCCAGACCTTTTAAATGTGGTCCCCACTACAGTTTTGAAGTTGTGACTTTAAGGCTGAGAATATTTTCTAGAGAATGAGAGTTCATCTTGAAAGGGAACAAGGTGAGGCACCATATGGCAAGACTCCAGGCAGGGGGTGGGTGGAGGAATCCCCCATCTCCCTTTCAGCACAAGCTGCTCCCAGTTAACCCCTTAGACCCCGAGAGCACTTCACAGGGTGCATTGTGGTCATGCTTGCATTCGTTTCTATGTAGACAATCCCTGCAATCTGAGGCAATGATCAGGAAGCTCCGGTTACCCATGCTTCACTAGGCAGAGCACCAAGGCTGAGCGAGATAAGGTGTTTGAGGTCACACAGCAAACAAAATAAAGAGGAAGAGGTAGATAACCAGATATCAAATCCGACAGCTTCTGACTCAATGAGCTGTTCAAGCTCTTCGTGATGGGCTAGTGTGCTGGCCCCAAACGATATTCATGCAGGGAAGTGGTTGTATGTTCTTAGGGTCTGTATCACTAAATACAGACCACATGAGAAGAAACTTGAGACATACACTGGAGATGCTCCTTTTGCACAGATCTCATGGTCAGTTTACAGTGACTCCCTCCATGAGAGAACACCCAGAGCTTGTATTCTAGTTTCCTCAGCAACCTGGTGAACTTACTCTCCCTGGTGTTCAGTTAGTACATTCGTGCTAAAGCGACACTCTTCCTTCAGAGTCCCTATGTAATCCTTGTCCCCTTCCGAGGAACTCTAAACATGCAGAATTCTTTCATTTTGATTTTTTTCAAGACTGGGTTTCTCTGTGTAGCCCTGGCTGGCCTGGAATTCACCTTATAGGTCAGGCTGGCCACTAACTCAGAGATCCACCTGCTGCTGCCTCTCAAGTGCTGGGATTAAAGGCCACCACTGCTAACAGAATTCTTGTGAGTGACTTTCAACCACCTTCAACCACTGTCACTTTTATTTATTTATTTATTTACTTACTTACTTACTTACTTATTTGGTGATGGAGACCATGCTGGGGGGCAAGCCCAGACTTCTCACATGTTAAGCACATGCAGGAACCATCCAAGAAGAAAGAAACTGAGTTCTAGAGACAGAATATAGGGGAGCAAGATTATAAACAGCGGGTGAACCAACCTGATCCCTGCTCAGTGTGACTGACTGTCATCACCCCCATTCCTCACCCCAGCCTGCACTTCACTCCAGCCAACTTCTCTGCCTATGCTCAAACAAATTTCCTTCCATTTCTGGCTAAAGCTGTGTATAGACTTAACACATTGACCACCACAGTGTGACAACATAAAATCTATTCATTCTCTCTCTCTCTCTCTCTCTCTCTCTCTCTCTCTCTCTCTCTCTTGGTTAACACTTCATGTTTCACCTAAAAAAAAATCTATAACATATTTTAAGGTAAAAACCCTATGTTGTCCACATTTCTTGTTTTTTATATTACAAATATTTATTTTTATACCTTCAGATTTGTACTCCTACTAACTTTTAAGCTAAAATGTGCCCTACTTTCTGGACTGGTTTTAGCATTCATTGAGTTGATTTTGGAAACACAAAAGTGAATCAGAAAGAGAGTTTTCCTGGCTGTTCTGAAACATGCTACATTCCATTTTCTCACTCTCTACATGACTCCTCAAAACTCTCCAGAAATAAAAACACTGGACTTAATCTCAACATTGGCAGCTCTCTGCATCCTGGCTTGGCTCCATGACAATGAGGTGAGAAAAGAACATTACTTCAGAGCTGTAAACTGACCCCCAAGTGAGTGGAAAGAGACCTGTATCACTCAGCTTGGATGATGGACTGCTAGGCAGGCAGCTCTACCAGTCATTTCTCGGATACTGTGTCTGGGCATCCTCCTTTGCATGAAACATACAGCTCTGAGCACATGGTGCTTTGAAACTCAGGTCTTTTCAGACAGCATGCAGAAGGTGTCACAGTACATGAGCTCCTCTGTTTGCATAAGAGAAGGTGTCACTGTGAACAAGCACCACCCACCACCGCTGGTTTGCACTGATGTTCTCACTGCTTTGTCTTTACTGTGGTTGACATTGTTTTATCTACAGCTTTCTGGAAGATGCATCTCTCTACGTGAATTT
Organism: Rhabdomys pumilio; assembly: GCA_030674055.1. Taxonomy (NCBI): domain Eukaryota; kingdom Metazoa; phylum Chordata; class Mammalia; order Rodentia; family Muridae; genus Rhabdomys; species Rhabdomys pumilio. The sequence goes on along the minus strand of JANHMN010000002.1, from coordinate 209,297,003 downwards.
ACTTACTTTGAGTTGAAATAGACTTAGACAGTCTGTTCTTTTTCTGGAACTTTCTGTTCCTGGTGTCACCAGGGAAAACAGCTCCACCAAATGCTTGGGTGGCCTGCCACATCCCCTGGGAACCTTCCAACCCTTAAAAGGCCACTTGAATGTTTGTGGGAGCTTCTATGACCCTCTGCCTGAGACTTTCTCTGGCCATCAGAGTTCTCGGGGAGACTATATATTCCAGGAACTTGATGCACCCTAAGGACTCCCAAGAGATGGTAAATACATCCTACTTATCTGGTCCCTCAGTTGGTGAGATTTCTGAGATGTGCTCTACACAGTCTTGTGCACAGAGCCCCACAATCCCTAGGCTCATCTGCTCATTAAAGCCCCACGTTGTGCCTCTTCTTTACTGTTCCTCTTAACCTCACCGCGTATTGAAATGTAAATTTCTGCTTTTGTTGGAGACCCAGTTGTGTTGGGTGATATTTTTCTGGAAACTGTCTTCTGAGAAGATGTTTTGCTGAAGCAGACACATGAGAGTATGTTTTGCTGAGAACAGACACATGGTCTGTTTCTTCCCAGTTCAGTTAGTCCTGGATGCCACAAGAATCAATCTTACTTTAAGAATCATATCATCGAAGGGCGGTGGTGGTGCATGCCTTTAATCCCAGCACTTGGGAGGTAGAGGCAGGTGGATTTCTGAGTTTGAGGCCATCCTGGCCTACAGAGTGAGTTCCAGGACAGAGCTACACAGAGAACCCCTGTCTCAAAAAAACAAAAACAAAACAAAACAAAATTATATCATCTCTGTAGCAGTTGCATTGTCGACCAGCAAGTACCTCTGCCCCACTAAATGTGAACCAGGGAAAGGTGCTGTTTTTTGGAAGCTGTCTAATGAAAGGCAAGTGATGTTTTGCTGGAGCAGACAGTTAAGAGGACATGTGATGCTTGGAAAGAGTATGAGTATAACCCAACAGACAGTGGACAGTGCTCTGGCATTGGTTCATTTTGATTTCTTCTCTGATCTTCCCTTGTCAGGACTTCATAGAGAGAAACGCATCAAAGAACTTTTGGTGGTGGTCTGGCTGCTTCTTGCCCCTTTGGTGGACTCACCACAATCAGTGGAGCCTCTCTCTTTCTTCTGGATTGTGTTTGGTGTTTTGCTAGTGGACTAGACTACAGACAACAAAGATTGGAATTGCCCCCAAGGGACTACTTCTAAACAGGTCCACATCTCCCTTGTTCTATTAGTCATCTTCTCCCCCCACCTTTGGTCAGTGGGCTATAAGGAAGGTTGAGGCATTTAAGAAACTTTTGAAAAATATAAGCCTATAATACATACTGGGATCACCTCCTGAATAAATGATGTGCGTTTTTTTTTCTCAAGCTCTGGAAAATGCAGATAGGCAGAGGCTTCTACAAGCTTTGAAGGTGGCATTTAGAAAAGCCTAATTTTAACCAAAATCCCCACATCTCACTCCGTACAACCTTTTCTTTGCATCTGACTCCTTCTATGTCAGACTTGTATGACTTCCTATCTAACAGCCTAATACTAACCACTAATCCCATCGTGGTTTCGTTCTTTATCTTTATTTTCTCCCCTCAGACCTACCATAACTGATATGCTAGCACACATAATCCTTTTGGTTTCCCTTTACCCTCCCCACTTGTGTACTTAACAGATGCCTGTTTTGAAGTCATTTGACATTGTTTTCACAGTGGGTTTACCGATGGACAGCAACTGTAGTTGCAGGCAGTGCTCAACTTGCAGTGAAGGTCTGGAGATAGAGCCTGGAGTCTTGAACAAAAATCTAAATGAAAAAAAAAAAAACACTTTCAGGACCCCATTACAACTTATTCTCTCCAGAACACTGCATACAGCCTCATCTAAATAATATATTTAACTTTGCATGCCAGTAGAGGTCAGAAAGATAGAATCCATTAGAAAAATTGCAGAGGGACGATTCTTAAGAGAGAGTAACGTATAAAAATACATTGGAAAGGAAAGTGGAGGGAGGTATTAGAAAGGGGAAGTTCTAAACTAGGAAAGGGTGGGAATATAGGGAAGAGGAGAGGGCCGAAAACTGTGAATATATTAAAACTATACAGAAATATGTTTCATAAGCCTTCTGAGAAATGTAATTGAAAAATCCAGTTTGAATAGAAAGATATTTTCTATAGAAATATTCCTGTTAGGAGCCGTAAACTATTAAATGAAGCACCCAGTAACAAGTATATGATACCTGTCTCCAAGTCGTTAGTCACGGAGACCCCCCAAAAAAATACAGGCCACTACCATTGCTCTTAGTTGTCCACCATATGAATCAACGGCATGCTTTGGTAGTAGGACATAAAGAAAATATGCTAAAGCTATACTAGAAACCTCATTTGTACCAGCTAACCAGAGAGTGCTGTGCAGTCAGGGAGGAGAGTCACCAGCAGTCATAATCAGCTATAACTCCTACCACGCAAGATGATCCCTCTAGCACCATAGTGGTATGACTATTATAGAAGTAACCATTCACTTTCAGGTTGGATTTGAGGCCCACTCCACAGAAAACAACTTATGCCTGGATTAATATATCTCATAGAGAACCCATGGCTAGGGACATAAGAGGTCCTTTGGGGAACTCACTACCACATTTTTGCCAAATGATCATGTTGTCAAATGCTCTCTAAATACTCATATTTATACCTATAGATTAATGCTACACCCGGCCTTCTTCACAGAAGTTTCTAACTGCTGTGGGCAGCAGTTAATTTGGAACCCCTTAACTGGTAGAAGCACTGAGAATACATGATGGTGGAGTGCTCTGCCCTAAATTAAATTCACTCTCTCCAACAGGCAGGAAACATTGTGTAAGAGGAGGCAAAGACAGTGTGAGAGCCAGAGGATGGGAAGATATGCAGCAGAAAAGTATTTTGAACACGACACAGTGTATGGACTCATGAACTCACTGTAAGCTATTGTCTGCACAATATCTGCACAAAATTAGACCCATCAATATTTCATTAGAAATCAGGGAGGGACCATTGAGATCCCACTTACACTCAAGCAAGGGACTTTAAGCTCAAAGAATCACAGATCAAATGAAGACACAGAAGCGTGTAGGAAACTTGTTGGGAATAAGGGCTACAGTAAGAGAGGGGAGGGTTTGAAAAGGGGAAATGGGCATAAAATAACAAATCTCACCATAGAATTGGGTGAAAAGGGCAAACTAATGATTAGAAAGAGATTGTAAGATGCTGAGTGTGTTAAGATGCCTGCGACCAAGCCCGACATTAGCTCAGTCTCCAGGACATGTGTGGTAGAAGGAGAAAGGAAAAAAAGTCAAAAGCCTAAATAAAAGAAATCTTTCTGAGATAACAGATTACTAGAACTTTCCTTCTCACTTTGAGGTCACTGTAAAGCTCAAAATATCTTTTGTTTCATTCCTGGTAACTGTGTAGAAAAGGGAGAAATCCTGGCTAATGCTATCTCCTCGAAGTGGTCCAGGCCAGCATCATCAGAATCAAATCAGTGATACCATGTGTCCAAGATGTCATTTGATGAGAGTAGGAACTCAGTTCATCATTCTTCCTCCCAAAAACAAAGGGAGGAAGGGGTGAGGAAGAGCTTGGAAAAGAAGGAGAAATGATGGGGAAAGTAAGGAGGTGGAAGTGGGAGAGAGGAAGAAAAGGATACCAGGGTAATTGAGGAAGAAAGAGGAGTAGAAAGAAAGGAGAAGAGAGGGGGGAAAGTAGAGAGATGGGGGAGATGGATCAAACTAAATAGTCTTCAAAGAAGTCTTCTTGGGTTTGTTGGCCAGAAGCATGCACCACAAGTGTGGACAATCCAGAGGAGTTCTTGCAGAAGATTCAGAATGCCAACAAAAGCCATCTTTGTATCCTAAGATGCCTGCCATGGGATATATTTTACCTTGCTCTCTTTTTCTAATTCCTGGCATGAGAAACACTAAAAATCTTTCATGTCTTACTTCAGTAAACACAGATTGATTGTCAAGTCCATTGCCAGGAACTGGAGATGAGCAAGAATGTTTCCCTGAAGCTGTGAGGAACAGAAACCCAAAAACAAACACCACCACTGATAGTAATCTGCACACAGTGGGGAGCAGTTTTCGGAAGCAAGAGACAAGGTGGTGGGGAGAGGGGAAAGAAAACACTATGAAGGAAAGAGATGAGAGCAAAGGTAGGGTTCACACAGACTCTGGAGAAAGATGGAGATCAAAGTTCTGTGGTGGTTTGGATTCTATCTCACTGCTAACAGCCTAGAAGAAAACGCCAGCATTATCGGATTCACCCAGCTTAAGAAAACCACAGAGCATCATTATGGACTACAGAACTGTGAGCATGTCTCTCCATTTGCTCTCCAGCACCTCAAGGTCTGAAAGCCAGCATGAGTGACAGGGAAGCATATGTCAGTTGAGTGTGACTTCTAAGTTTCTACTGGATTGAAAACATGGGTGCAAGAGAAGAAGCAGTTCAAAGAGCAGCACTGATGTCCTAGAGCAGAGGGACATGGGTTCCATTGCCTCTGGGTTCCAGTTCAGCTCTGCAGACTTTTCATGAGGACTGAAAAAATTTTTGCAACCCTCCTATTGTGTCTCCTTTTTCATAAAAGCCCTGCTGTTATCTAAGTTTCCTTCAAAAGAAAATAAAATTCTTATGTGTCTGTCACCACAGTTTCTTGTGGTGAGAAATGTGAGGTGGGGCTTCGTTGATAGGGAACAAGAAAAACAGCAAGCCAGGTAGAGTATTGGGTCACCGAAAAGTACTGGCATGCAGGAGCTCAATTCATTTTTCTGCCCTTCTGACTCTTTTTATAACATATTTTATACATCATTGATGCTGCCGGGATGTGGAAATTAACACGAAAACCTGAAAAGTGTCCCTTCACATCCCATGATCCCATGGATCAGCCAGGTCCCTGGGTAAACAGTGATACAAAGACATTCCACAGGACTCAGGGCAAGTCATCTGTGTGCAGGGTTGAAGAGTGGGGCTGGCTCCCTTCTGCCTGGAGTGGAGGCAAGGTGACTAAGCAGAGGACCTGTGGGCTTGTTTGTAGAACCGGCCTAGGAAACTGATACCCTCTCAAAGTGTCCCTTCATACCAGTGTCACTTCAGTGGGGCAGGTAAAAGGATTATGCAGGGCCCCCCTGGCCTCCACCCATTGTCTGCACAAGCTGACACTGAATGAGGTAACTTAACCCCCCTAGAGATAACCCACTGCTATGTGTGTTCACATTCATAGCTGGCAGTTCCCATGAAGGAGCCCAGCTCTTTTCCGGGGCCTCTCGATCCATTAACAAGGTGGTAGCAGAGCCTGAGATGGTCCTGGACCAGGAAGATGAGGTTGCCTAAGAAACAAGCCCTGCAGAGGACAGCTGTCCTGGTGTGTAAAGCGGACAGACTTAGGCTAAAGCAATATACATCACATAAACATGTATACATTTGTGATTTGACTTGAAATTTTCAATTTTTAAAAAAGAAAAAACAAAATGTGATTTTTAACTCCAAAGAAGAAGACAGGGAAAAGGCATTCTGAAGCTTCTGTCTTCACAAGGCAGATAAAGGAGCCCCAAGTGTGACTTATATCTTTGCATTGTCTATTCTCTAGTTCAGTAATCAGCCCAAAGTCCTCTCGACTGCTCCTAAAGGAGTGTGATTCCCTTTCATTGATGGAAATTTCCTATAATTAAAAAATTAAATTATTATGTTTCTGAAACAAAGTCATAGAGGAAAGAAAGCCAAGAGCATTCATAATCTTACCCTCTACATAATCCTTGTTGACAACAAAAAGAATGTTAATTCCCTCACAGGATGAAGAAGAAGCCAACCATAATGGGTGGTAGAAATACTTTTAAAATAGAATAAACATTTTCTCTAAATGTAACCACTACTAACAATCGCCTTGCGTTTCCTCTCAGAAAAACAACACATGTAGGAAGTACAAACCCCTCCTATTCAGTAGGTCATTGATGGAGGGAAGCCCCAGAGGCCACACCTGTTCCCATCCTGCCAGCAGCTTCTGGGAGAATGCCTCGGCTCCACTGAGTATCTGTTGGCCTGACCCTGTTTCAGTGGCTCTATGGATGAATCCAGCATAGCTAATATGCCTGGCTTCCTCGGATGAAAATGAAAGAGACACAGCAGCAATGTGGACTCCCAGCACATTCTCAAAACAGCAACAGGAGAGTGGAATCTTTATTTGGTTGGCCCTTAGTATTGGCATGGTTTTCTATTGGAGACTCCTTAAGTTGTGAGTGTACATCTCAATTAAAAGCTAGCTTCCTTTAAATCCCATAGAGTCCAGAATGAAATGCAGCTAGGCACGATAGTGATGTTCTGGATTCTGAGAGAGATGGCTCAGAATGCCTACAAGGAAGGAAATACATAGATTATATATATTAACATTATCTAAATCATGTGGAAATGCTTCAAATGAAGCCACAGCTCAAGTTCTGCTCTGAGGAGGTGCAGACAACATTTAACCAAGCACAGTAGCACATTCGCTCCTCACTGATTCTCAAAAAAATCAAAGTAAGGGGACACACTGATGGATCATATGAAGAGAGTCCATGGGGAGTCCTGTGTCAAATAGGAACTCACCAAGGATCTGGCTGCTCAAAAAAGGGAAATAAGACCAGATTTAGGGAAAAGGCTTCCTTTTGACCAATGTTTTCCAAGATGTTTCACTCATACTAAGGCCATTATAACCTAGCTTAAAAGTAGAGCCACAGTGGTTTCGGGCTTAAAGAATTGTTCTACAAGGGAACGAAATCAGTCCTGGGAGGGTCCAGGCCGCTTAGTACCCAAACCCTTAGAAACTCATCAGCACTCAAAACTAAGCCAAGACATGGGTGACTTGGGAAATAATTAAGTTAATTAAGATTAATTTTTCCTAAATGATGTCATACAAGTATTGTAAGAGCCTCAGAGGTGGGGCCGTGTTGATGAAGTGGGAACTTAGACCACTTTACAGTTTCTATTCTGCTCCCCTGAAAGGAGAGTGAACTAACATGGTGTTATCTATGCAGTTCTCTTTAATTAAGTAGGACTGCCTTGAAAATATTTAATAAATTAGACACTTTTAGATCAAGTATGCCAAGGAGGAGAAGGAGGGGGAGGGGGAGGGGGAGGGGGAGGGGGAGGGGGGGGGGGGG
>JANHMN010000002.1:209260929-209289449 GCA_030674055.1 Rhabdomys pumilio | reverse complement strand
CATAACATTTTTTTAAAATAGAAAGGAGCAGAGTTCGTGGGTTCCTTCTCCTTTTTGGCTGAGTGCAGATGAAATGATGGGTGCATCAGCAGCCACCTCAGACCAAAGAATGGAAACAACATAGTGAAGTCAGTACCTTAGCAAGATGCATAAGGAGCAAATGGGGGATGGGTATCTGTGTAAAGCTTAAAAATCACTGAGGGCACCTGGCCAGCATTCATGGCTATATGAATGTGCCGGGATGTTTTTACTAGGAGAGAAATCAATTTCTATAATACCCCATTGTTTTAATAGACTGCCAAGATAATGAGAACATAGTTTCAAATTAGTATTGCCCCGTTTATTCCATCCAGATGTTCTAGACTGTCTAGACTATCTACAAATTGTGAGATAGTACAGGTGTGGGTGGCATTGGGTAGCATAAGCTTCTTCCTTATCCCCACACCACCACTGGCTTAGAAAACTGTAAGCCAATCTATCTTTTTTCCAATTTATTTTTTCCTAATTTCTTTTGGACTAGAGGGAATATGAGTTTGTGGACAGCATTCTGAGCAAAACTTCCATCTCTGCTTTGCCATCTTACCTTAATACTATGGCCATGTCACCCTCAACCACTTTCCAAACACCCTGAGCTCAATATGCTTCTTTGTGAAGTTACATGAATGAGGCTAGCTATTCTCACCCTTGAGTGTGCCACAGAGCTTGCTGAAAGTCAAATCCCATGGCTGAGCCTAGTCTCAGACAGGAGGGATCTGGTGAGTCCTGACATTTCCTTGTCTATGGAGCTACTCTTCGTGGCAGATGCTGCTATGGCAGAGACCACTCTGTGATGCCATGCCTCAGCTGGGAGGATTTGCCACCTCTCCTATACAGATGTAGCCAGTGTGCAAGCTGCGTGTATATCTGTGTATTTGAAGAAGAGATGATAAATAACTCAGACTCATTTAATTCAAAAATATCAAAATTAAATAAAAGAAGCAGACACCTTGATTGGCAGGTTGTCCCTTTCTACTGAAGGCTGCAGTTGCACTATTGTTCTCAACATTCCCAAGCAATAAAGGCAAGTCTCTGGGCACTAGTAGGTAACTTTGGCACAAACTGAATCTACAGTGTGAAATAAAGAAAAAATTTGTTCTCTTGCTTCTACTTTTTGCTTTTTCATTTGTTTTTAAGACATCATCTCATGATGAGGCTCAATCTAGTTTTGAGCTAGGTAGCCCAGGCTGACCTGAAACTTAAGATCCCCCTGCCTCTGACTTCTAAGTGCTAGGTGCAAGCATGTGGCACCATGCCCACCAAAAATATGTTTGCGTCCAAACTACCTTCTTGGTTGCTTTCTGGAAAGAGAAACCTGAGCCTGTACATTCTTTGCACACCCATGAAGAGCCCCTTGCTGTGTCAGGTGACCCTGGAAACCCACATTTCTGAGAAGCCAATTGTTCCAGCCAGTTTCTGCACGCAGGACAGGCAGCTGAAATGCCTGGCTACACAATCATATGTGTTCTGCCGAAGCTTAAGATTATCAAAGAGTTTCTTCTGAGTCTGCTGCATCTCACCCAGAGGACTCCTCTTAAATGACAAATTTCTCACATCAGCCACCTATCACTTTCCTTACCCCAGAAAGCAAGTGTGTTTTAGTAACTTGAGAAGGCACTAAAAGACACTGCTGGAGAGGTCACTTGTCCAGCCCAAACAAGACTGATTGAACCCACCTCACTGTTCCCACTGCTCTATCACTTGACACCAGGTACCAGCCAAAGATGCACAATCACAGAGTTTCCATTCCAGGACCCGGGACCCCAGTACACACAGAGATTCACATAGTGGTTCGAAACTAAAAATCTAAATCTGTATTGTCTCTGTCTCCTTTCTCTGTTAATGCTACATACTAAACTTTACAAATGTCCAGTTACTCAAAAGATAATAGCAACAATAACATATTCCAAAGATGATAAAAGAAAATATTTCATGATATTCCTTGGACTCCCTTGGGGTGTTATTTAAAGGCAACTGAGGACCAGTTCGCAAAGAGGAAACTTTCATGACATGTTATGTCCTGCAGGGACTGGGCTAGTTAGCAGTTACAAAAACATTTATTAATTCACTATGCACTGCTATGCAAGATAATAGGACACAAGTTTAATGCTGTACATATTGATTATGGTAAATACGCATAAGATTCTACCATTCTTAGCCAAAAACAAAACCATTTGTTTTAAATTTAAATAGTTGCTTTTACTTGTTTGTTTTCTAAGGTTTTGAAACAAAGTCTCTAGCTATGCAGACTAACTGGCCTTGAATGCATTATGTAGTCCAGGCTGGCCTCAAATTTGAAATCCACCCTCAGCTTCCTTGTCTCTGGAATTACAGGCATGTGTCACCACATCTTGTTTAAATTATAGTTATTTTTCAACTGATACATCAAAACACAAAAACAGGAACGGCCTGGTGGCACATCTTGGTTATCCAGGTTTCTACCAGGCTGAGGCAGAAGGATTGCAAGCTAGAGTGCAACTTAGGTTACTATTGTTATCACTGTCAGAGGGTGCTGGGGAAGGTGAGGAAGTTACTATTGTATCACTGTCAGAGGGTGCTGGGGTAGGCGCAGAGGGCTGACAGAATGCCGCCCTAGGTTTCAACTCACATGCATAGTGTGAAATATTTGAATCAGTAAACATTTCCATCTTCTCAAGCATTCAGCCCTTTCTTTTGATGAAAACTTCTGTTTATTTTTTCTAAATGTACATATCTTTCCTGAAATGTACAGTTTGTGGCTGTGACCTATAGTTTCCCTGTGTGCAGAGGAGCCAGAACTTCTTGCAGTACTCTGACCAAGTCCATCTCTCCCCAAAACTATTGGGAAAGAGAGAGAAGTCACAATAGAGACTAATTCGACTGGATTGACTTGAATCCATCACTGTTCTCCGCCCAAATAGAAAGGTGATTTCCCACGTGAAGATGTTTCATATACATTGAACCAAAGATGTTCCTTTAGGAGAACACAGGAGTTTCTTTTCATTACATAAACCCAATAGTCTTGTCTATTATTGGTGTCTAACAGTCCTAAGATAGCCATATGAATTAAAACACTTCCCCAAGAATCTGTGGGTGGCCCCAAAGTCCTTCTTGCTTTAGAGAGTAGATCCTATTTGAAGCTGATCAATCCACATAGCTATGTGAATGGAGGCAGCACCTGATCTGATGGAACCATAACCCACTATGGTATGAAATACCAGTCACTCCTAAAGCTGCTGCTTGTATATTGGCATCATAACAGTGTCTCTCTCACCGCACTTCTGTGAGTTTCCACTCTAGTTGGTTCCGGTTTAAACTTATTTGATGTCAATGCAAAGCCAAGCCTGGCAAGACTATAGACATCTTGGAGAATGGGGTTCTTCAGAAGACCTTCCCACTTTCTTCAGGGGCTCATCTGTTACATGAGCACTTCCAAGGGAATGCTCAACTTTTCCTTGGTTTTGTTTTTGTTGGTGTTGGTGGTGGTAGTTTGGTTTGCTTCATATCATAGTTTATTTTAAAATTTAATTTAATTTTTTCAAGCGCCTTTTGAAAATTTTATTCATTTTAACTTTTTGTGTGTATTGGTGTTTTGCATGTATGTTTGTGTGAGAGTACCAGATCTTGGGGTTACAGATTTAATGGAGTTACTTGTGAGCCATGTGGGTGCTGGGATTTGAACCATGGACCTCTGAAAGAGCAACCAGTACTCTTAACTCCTGAGCCATCGCTGCAGCACCAAAGTTGGTTTTTTGTTTTGTTTTGTTTTGTTTTTTGGTTGGCTGGTTTGGGTTGGGTTGGGTTTGTGGGAGTTGTTTGTTTGTTTGTTTGTTTGTTTTGAGACAGAGTTTCTCTGTATAATAGCGCTGGCCATCCTAAACTTACTCTGTAGACCTGGGTGTCCTCAAACTCACAGAGATCTGCCTGCCTCTGTCTCCTACGTACTGGGATTAAAGGCATATACCATCACATCTGGCCTGAATTTAATTTTTAATTAGCATACAAAGTAACCAGTTTTCTTGTGGCATTTTCACACATACTTGGTTTTGGTTGAGTCTCTCCCTGCCCACCCCTACCCTGATTACACCCTTCATCCTCCAGCATTTTCTAGCAGTTGTGTCTTTAAAAGCCCCCCAGGAACTCTATGATCTAATCCAGTCTAATCCAAAGATAACAGGAAACAGTGCTTTGAAAATGTGGCTACCATTTAAATGCAGCTTTACCATGCAGTCACTTCAGAGCATTTAATTTAGCAAGACAATGACTTATATTCACAAAAAAATCTTTAAAATTGATAGCAGCTTTACTCATAGTCATAAAATTGCAAAGAATCAACATGCCCTCAGTAGATGGGTAAAAAATGGGAGTTCTGGTCCTCCGAGAACGGTCAGCAATGCACAGAAGCGAGCTGCTTGTGTGTGCAGCCCCATGGCCAATACTGGGCATCTTGTTCTCAGGAAAAGAAGTCAGATGGGAAGGAACAACTACAGAAAAGTATCACCTAGCAGCAGGGACATCTGAGAAAATGCTATGAATGGGAAGTTAATGTTACCGTCATGAAGGCCACAAAGTGTGAGTAGATGAAGCTACATGGTCTAACCTGCTGCACACCTAACACATACGAAACAACTGGTTTCTTTTAAGCAGCCAACCTGTACCATGAACTGTTTTTGAAATGCATCGCAATAGTGTTTGTGGCTCTAAACTTACCTAAACATGAGAGAGAGATAAAAACTGCACTGCACAAGTCAGATGTATTTTTTTTTCACAACTATAATACCAGCACTCAGGAGACTGAGGCAGGGGGATCAAGAGTTGAAAACCATGTAATAAGACCCTGTCTGAAATGAATAATTTAAAAAAAAAAGGCCAGATGACAGGGATTTTTCAATTCCATTTAATCTGCTGGGCCCACAGGGGCACATGTGGGCTGTCACTAACCAAAGCATTGCCATGCGATGCACAAGTAGATCATATGCATCAAGTTTTCCCTTTCTAACTTGTTAGGGAAATGGGGAACACACCCGTGGTTTCCAAGGATAGGGTTGGGAGAAAGAACTGTACATGAAGGTGAAGGGAATTTTGAAAGGTGACGATTCTATAGAATTCATAGTACAGGTTACATAATTATTCATTGTCAAAATCCACAGAATTGTGTGTACACTGCAAAGAAATTCTTGAATACACTAAAGCATCACTTTAGACAACCTTCTCTGACATTTTTAAATTAAAATTATAATTCTCGTTTCCTTACCATCCAAAATTTCAAGAACTATTCATCAGCCTTTCTGTTCCTCCTTCACCTTGTCATAAGTCATCTTGATAAAAGCAAAGGGAATCCGTCAAATCAAAGTGACAGGCAGATAACATTTCCTATACATCAACAGAAAAATATTTGTATATAATGCCAGAGAGAATTCAGATAATGTATAGTCCAATATAATGTATAGAATTTATGAGCAGGTAAAGTCTCCTGGGTGGCCATTTAATTGTAGTTATAAAAGGTTCACTCCAGGAATCTATCCTCAAAAGCTGCACAAAACATACACACACACACACATGCATACAGGCACATGAACACACACGGACTCACATACTCAGGGGCTGGACCTGGTGACAACAGACCTACAGTGCTGGTTACAGGGGAGGGTGAGGCAGGAAGGCCACAAGTTCAAGGCCTTCCTGGACTATAGTGTGATTTTGAGGCCAGTCTGAGCAATTTTTTGTTAAAAAAATGAATGACAGTTTATTCCCTGTAAACTGATTAAAAAACAAAATATACATAAATTTATTTTCAAAAGAACTGAGTATTTGGGGACTATGGAGTTAGCGAGGCCATAAGTGCTTGCCATGCAGAAGTGAGGACATGAGGCCTCAGAACCATAGACATGCTGAGTACAGGGCCACATGCTTATAATCCTAACACTGGGGAGACAGAGATAAACTGATCCCTGGGGCTCAATGGCCACCCGGCTTAACCAGCAAGGCCTAGTCCATTGAGAGACTCTGTTTTCAAAAAGGGAGATCACACCTGAATAAGGACACCCATAGTTAAACTCTAGCCTCTACACAAATGTACAGAACACACACACACACACACACACACACACACACACACACACACACTCCAGGAAAGTATTTGAAAGTACTATAAACATGGGCTCTTTGTTACCTAGAGCCAAAACACCAAGAAGGAAACTCTAAGAGATTTTGGTATCTTCTGATAGAACACATAGATACCAAAAGGAAAAATCTAGTCGAAACCACACTAGACAATGAAAATTAATGAGTGCATAATAATGTTGAAAACAAACACTATTTTTTAAATACATGGGTTTTTAGCAGTAGCTGCCAGGACAACTCATTCTTCTGAAAATCAGTAAGGCAAAGAAAGAATTAAGCAATCCTTTCTGCAAGTAATCACATGGTCAATGAGGAAAAATTATTTCTTTGAAAAACTCTAAAACGTTCAGACCAAAAAAAAAAAAAAAATCATCCATTTTCATTTTCCTTTACTGCATTTGTATATGTGTAACACTGGCTGAGGTGGGAAGGGGGCTATTTGATAGCATTGGCCTATTCCTGTACTGTAAATGCTACCCTGTGGCTGGATTTTAAAGTGTCGGCATGGTGTCACTAAACATGGGTACAGCATATAATAAAATAAATATGTTGTCAAAGTGAAATATGTATTAATGTTACTATTTTGAATTAACAGAAAATTGTATAAATTTTCTCTTCAAAGGCATTTTTATCATATGATAAGGAAATTCAGGCCTTCATAGTTATCTTAGTTATTTTCAAAGTGTGTGCCAAGACAGTCTTCAAAAGAAAGCATTTAATTCTATACTCACAATTCTGTACTCCAGTTAGAGTCCATGACTCTCACGGCAAGGAGCATTGCAGCAGGTTCACATCAATAGCTCTGGAACAGTAGCTGAGACCCACAAGCATAAGGCACAGAGATAACTAAGAATGGTGTGGGCTTCTGAAATCTCAAAGCTAGCCCCCAGTGACACCCCTCTTCCAACAAGGCCATAATGATTCCCAACTAGTTCCACCACCATCTGGCAACCAAAAGACCAAGTACTCTAGCATATGAGCCTGTTGGGCTTGTTCTCATTCAAAAGCCATAGTAATATAAGGCCCAATTCATTGTTTACTAGAAATTTCCAGAAGTTTCCTGTTTTCAAGACCAACATAGCTTCATATAGGCAAAGTCATCAGGTATTAAAGACAAGTGCTTCTGACTTGTTTTCTGGTAGTAGTGCCCTCTCTGTGATCTCTCTCTCTCTCTCTCTCTCTCTCTCTCTCTCTCTCTCTCTCTTCTCCCTAATGGTTCCACTTCTAATAGTGCCTTGAACTTGTGGAACCATCAAATAAATTAAATTAAATTAAATTAGGTCATAAAATTTGATCCCACTTTGGCTGCTACTGGAACCTGGGACACCACATAACAAGAACTCTGTACTGTAATGCAAGATTCTATTAACTTATGCTAAGATTCAGTAAAGCTAGGACTGAGTCTTTTGCATTCTATGGAGAAATGAGACTAAGACCCTCCAAGACGTGAAAGTAAGATTATTAAATGTCAAGGGATTGGCTCAGATGATACCATGCGTGTTGAGTAAATACTTGTGCTCTAGGGAGCCATTTAATAATTCATAAGCCATGTAAATTATGTCATACATGAATTATAAAATTGTGTAATGGTTTCCTGTTACAAGAAGATTTGGCATTGCTGCCATAAAATCCTACTTTCATTTCTAGGAATAATCTCCTCCATGCAGACAGTGGCTAATGAATGATCATCCCGTACCCCACATCACACTGGCCATCTATTTCTGACTTCACTCCTGATTCTGCAAACATCCCTTGTACTCAGCAAGAAATGCAAAATGAATTAGCTAACAGTGGCTGCTTTTGTGGCATAGCTAAGAGAAATTAAAACTTTTTAAGTATGCTGAAGCCAACTTATTTTCCTAAGTGAATACAGAGCAGTTACCTTTGTAGTGGTTAAAATAGCACAGAATGAATTGAAACAGGCCTCATAAATCCCGAGAGCTGCTTTGAGACTCAACTGAAACTCAGCAGTGGTGTTTAGTAAGCAGAATTACATTTGATTTAACTTAGCCACCTGTCAAGATGAGGCATGAGTAGTGGGTATAAATCTTCATCCACAAGCTTGATGTGCAAAAATACATGCATCTTGTGGCCCAAGGGGTGAGGAAAATCTGGCTTTATTTGTGAAACAAGAAAAAGAAAAGTCAAATTAATATCCCTAACAATGTTTCTTCTACATATGAGTTCCCAGAAGTTTTTGATATATAGAAATTTTTACAATAGCATTTTGCACAAAAATAATTTATTTAACAGGCAGTTAGGAGTATCTACATGTGCCATACTCCAAATTAAAAAGAACACCAGTGAATAGACAGGCCTGTCCCCACTCTTATGGAGTAGATAGACTCATGGTACAGACAGAAAAGAGACCAGTGGGCATGTAAATATTTCACTGGATTGTGTCCAGTGATGAGGGAGTCTCCATAGGGCTCTGATGTAGTTTACATAATCTAGGAGGTCACTTTTGAAGAGGTGCTCAAGGAAACTCATCCTGACGTGTAGGCAGTCAAGGCAAGGCATGAAGAATGAAGCAGACCCAGCCAAGGAACAGCACCAATACAGGGGCTGCACAAATGCCATTGCTGAGCTGGGTGAGCTGGGTGAGCTCTGCATGTGTCAGAAGAGCGGTGCACTTGATTGGCAGCACCATGAACAGATCAGAAAGGATGAGTCAGGAAGAATGCACAGGAACCCCCGCCCTCCCCCAGATGCTACATGTGATCTTTAAAACTTTGAACACTGGTGCTAGAGAGATATCTCAGTAGTTTAAAAGTGCTGTCTGCTCTTCCAGAGGTCCTGAGTTCAATTTCTAGCAAGTATATGGTGGCTCGCAACCATCCACACTGGAGGTCCAATGCCCTCTTCTGGCATGAAGGTGTACATACAGAGAGAGCACTCATATACATAAAATAAAGAAATAAAACTTTAAAAAAAAAAAAGAACTTTGAACACCATCATTTACAACGATGTAGAAGGAACTGGATGTAAGTATGTGAAACAATTCAAACAAATAAAACACCATATCATCTCATTCAGACATGGAATCCTAAAAGACTTGACTTTCTGCTGATCATTTTTGCGAGCACATACCTGTAATCTCAATGCTCTTTGAGACGGGGGATGGTGGGTTTGAAGTCAGCTTGGGCTACAAGCTGAGATCTTAACTCAAAAGCAGAAGAAGAATTAAGATCACCTTCATAAAAGGTAAGATTACCACAGTGGTTACAGAGGTCAAGGGGCAGGGAAGAAGTCAGTCAACTGGTACACTATAGTTGCTCCATAAGTTATAGTACTCCATGAGACAGTATGGTGACTGTAACAGACAATGATGCACTATGTATACCAACAGCCAGAACAACAGGATCTTGAAGAAATTATTAGCATCTACCACAAAGAATTTACCAATAATAAGGTCACGTAGGCTAATGACCCTAAGTCACTCACAAACCAACCTGTACAGGAACCTAGAAATACATTCCACACTACGGATCACTGTCCAAACCATTTCACTAACCAAAAGAATTCATACATGATTGAGCACTCACTTAAACTTCTGTTAAAAGCCAGGAGGTGATAGCACTTTAATCTCAACAGTTGTGAAACAGAAGTAGATAGATCTTTGAGTTTGAGGCCAGCCTGGTCTAATGGAGAGAGATCCAGGACAGTCAGGACTACACAGAAACCTTGTCTTAAGAAAACAATTGCATTAAAAATTTGTAAGGTACAGGAAATGACTGGCCCTCCTGCCGACCTGACATAGTGACAGCTGGTCTGGTGACGAGCGCTTTGATATACGTGTAATGTCAGTGCAGCAAAGAGGCCACTTCTTGCCCAAACTCAAGCACTTTTACTCTTCTTATTCCCAACACTCTGTTGGAATATTCTGAGAAGTAACACTGTATGCACTGTGTTTATTTCTCCATTTATTTATTTCTCCATTCTTCCAGAAAAGTCATTAGTCCTAATCTGCCTTCCTGTTGCTGCGAAATATATCATGACCAACAACAGGCACTTCTGGTTCTCAATCAGTGATGGTCAGGGCAGGAACTTGGAGCAGAAACCATGGAGGAAGACAATATATTGCCTTGCTCTCTGGCTTGCTCACTTCTGTAGCCCAAGCCCACCTGCCAACAGATGGTTCTCCCAAGTGTGCTGGACTCTCCCACATCAATAATCAGTCCAGGACCTCTCCCACAGTCATGTCCATAGGCCAGTCTGATCAGGATAAGTATTCAACTGAGGATTCTCTCTTCCCAGATGACTCTAGGTTGTGTAAAATTGACAATGAAAACTAACCAGCTACAATCAGCATCATTCATTGGCCCTTTATACCAATTATATGGCTCTGGCTTACAGCATCCCATATGGGTTGCTGTTTTCTATTAAACACATGTAGCCACTGGCCTGAAAGCTTTCCCTGACCACAACAGCATGGGTGCCCACATGCAGAATATTCCAGAAGTCCTAACCCTGAATAACAGGGGCAAGGAACTGAATATCCCAAAATTTCTGCTGCTTTCCCAGAGTTCTCTGAAAGACTGATTCCCATCTGCCCACAGAGGATCTACCAGCTGTCATAATAACCTTAGCTTCCACTCCTCCCTGCCCCTCTGCCCACTCCCTTGCCTGTGCACCCAGGGACCACTTCCTAAATAAAGCATTGCATTCAAGTTCTGCTCCAAATCTTTGTCCTCAGAACCTGAGTTTTAAGAGGCCCTAAATGCCAAAGTTCACTACATCCCAAAAACAACCCTCAATTTTGTAAAATGGTAAGGCACAGTTTGCACAAATAACTCAATTGGACTTTTTGAATAAAGTAGGGTGAAACAATAGCAAGAGAGACTAGCTCATTAAATCTCGGGGTAACATTTACTCCTCCACTCAAAATTTGTTTGCGATGTGCATGTGTATTCCCCTGTGGACACATGTACATAGAGACCAGAGGTTGATACCACATATCTCCTTCATTTTACTTTCCATCTTATGGCATATACTATGTCGATCACTGGCCGTGGATATTACCACTTACATCAAGACTCTCTGGCCAATGAACTTAGAACTCTGTCTGTCACTACCACCTGAGTCCAGCACTGCTACAGACAAATACTACCACCATAACTTTTGTTATGTGGATACTGGAAATCCAAACTTAGGACCTCATGCTTCTATAGGTTTACTGATTAGGCCATTTTCATGCCCTATTCTCCAAAAGTCCTGAAAAAGGCCTAGCTGGGTGGATGACAAGCCTTAGGCCAAGCTTTATAGACAGATTAATGCTATTACATAGAGTCCTGGGTAGCCACAAATTTAATTTAAAAAAAAAATCTAACAGCTCAGAAGAAAAACATTCTTTTCTGCCAGAGACTCCTACAAGGATTTTTTTTTCTTTTTAAGTATCCCATAAAGGAATTAAATGAAAAGACCACACAGTGTCTTTACCTGAACACAGGAGCCCGAAGCACAACAGTACACTCTGTACCCAACAAACACAGGTCAAAATACAGGCCAGTACACATAGCTCTCTAGTGGCTAACACAAAGTGGGGGGAGAGTGTCTCATTGTGTGGCTTACTTGTGATGGTCCAATTTGGGGGTGGATTGAGACTACCAGAATGGGGTTTTCAAGTGGGATCCTACTTAGTCACTTGGGGAAGTAATGACTGATAATTAGTCTAAAACTCTGAACCCCTCTTCCCAGGGCCATTGCCTAAATCTTGGTCTATGTTAGTGCACTAGTTACATTTGGGTTGTCCCTGATAGAAGCACCTTTTAAAAGGTGGATTTATTTGAAGTCATGGTTTGAGAGGACTTCAGCCCTCAGTGGTTGGTAAGATGTAGCCAAGTTGTTTGGTCCGTGGCTGTGGGAGCAGATGACACAAGCTGTTCACACAGGAGTAGTTCTAGAAGACAGGGAGAGTGACAGGAACCAGGAACCAGCTAAACCAAGGTTGATCAAAGGCCCACTCCTAGTGACCTACTTCTACCTGCCAAGCCCCATCTCCTAGAGAACCACAACCCCCATCCCCAAAAGAGTGCTACCACATTGGGAACAATCATTCAAAACATGAGACAGGAACCCATAGAAATAGTTTGAGAAAGCAAAGCCCAGGGTCTGGCTATTCACTGAGGACATGCTAGTAATTTGCCCATAAGCCAGAGCCCACATACCAAGGACATAGAAAACACTAACATAGCCTGGACAGTGTCACAGAAACCAGGATCCTCTAGCTGCCTATAGATTGGTATTTACAACACATAATGAAATTCTTCATTTATCCTGAAAGCTTCTCAGAAACAGTTTTAAGATGGTGTTGGAGCAGCCTTCATTATCCTCATAGTTTCTGAAGATAGCTTTGAAACAAGACTCACAGCCAACAGAAATGCCCTGATTTACGCAGTAGTGACCAAATAGGACCAGGCTTCCTCACAGCTTCCCATCCCGACACAGAACTTCTCTTTTGTGCATACCCTCTCTTTAACCCTCAGGACCCCTCTTTCTCTAGTAGTCTATACTGACTGGTCCTTACTGGTTCCAGGTCCTAATAGAAGCTGTGAGATGTCCAGATGCTAGGACTACTGTGGAGAGTGTCTGGAAGAAGCACCTATGGGGCACAGTCACAGCCCGCAGCTCCCAGAGCTCCATATCCTAGCCTAGATGTTGAATCATCAATAATTATTTCCTCCTCTTCCCTCTGTGAAGCTGTCATGATGTTGATCGTAGTTATAACCCATTTCGCTCTTTTCTCATATGCTTTCCCATGGTTTGGTTTACTCAGCGAATCCTCAGTGAAGTTAAAGGGTAAAAGTGTAGCTGTTGCTCTTTTAAGGGGTAGTGTAGCCTTCCTGTGTCCATATATATGGTCATATGACTACATAGACATCTACTTCCTTGATGTTTTTGAAATATATGATGTAACACATCTATAGACACCAGACACATGTGTGCACGCACATGGACACCAGTTTAACACATTCACCTTCTAGGAACACAAAAGTATGATGTAATCATATGGAATCAGGAAGCCAAACAAATTCTTCCACCAATATACCACAATAAAGATACACGTTCTGCAAGCCCATGGGTGGGGTGTGCCAAAAAGGCACCTAGCGCTGGACACTCAGCAACCTGATGATAAATAGGTACCAGTTGGGCTCACAGGAGAGAGAAACAGGGCTGCATTTTGAGAGCTGGGAAACATTGGAATTCGTATTCAAGTGTAGTCTCAACTCATGTCCCTTGCTTTCTCACCACTATAAAGTATAAATAAATAAGTAAATGAATATAAAAATGCTGCATCCAATCATTCTGGACAGTGTTATTTCTAGCAACACAGTTCATGATCAGGACTCAGGGGGTAAGTGTTATCAGTACCACAATTTTGCAGACAATGAAACCAAAGTTCAAAGAGGTTAAATGTCTTCCATGTGTCACGCACCTTGAATATGGCAGGGCTGGGATCTGAACTCTGTGTGTGTGTGTGTGTGTGTGTGTGTGTGTGTGTGTGTGTGTTTATGTGTGTTTCTGTATGTATGTGTCTCTGTGTGTGTGTGTGTGTTGGGATTTGAACTCGGTGTATGTGTGCATGCTGTGATCTGAACATGGGTGTGTGTGCGTGTGTGTGTTTATGCATGTGTTGGGATCTGAACTCTATGTTTATATATGCTGTGATCTGAACTAGTGTGTGTGTGTGTGTGTGTGTGTGTGTGTGTGTGTGTGTGTGCTGTGATCTGAACTAGTATGTATGTGTGTGTGTAATGTGATCTGAACTCAGTATTTGTGTGTGTGTGGTAGCATCTGAACTCTCGCTGTGTGTGTTCTGTGATCTGAATTGGTGTGTGTGTGTGTGTGTGTGTGTGTGTGTGTGTGTGTGTGTAGTGTGTGTGTGTAGTGTGTGTGTGTAGTGTGTGTGCATGTATGGTCCTTCCTGGAGCGTCCTCTTAGTGCTTTATAAGTCATAACCACAGACCAAAGTTTTGCTGCAGGTCCTCAGAGCAGAATCCACTTACTTAATGGAAGTTAGAGCTGAGAAACATCAATATGTGGACCCTCTTTCACATCTAGGTCTATCCTTTGGCCTCTCCATTCTCTGCAAGAGCCCCAAAGGACCCATCATCCTCTCTGAGTGTCTCCAGACAATTTGGTTCAACAGAGGATCTATGGATCATTTTTTCCTGGCAAGTTTTAGCTGAGACTCTTTCTGAAAAATGACTTCTGGCTGAGTCAAGTCTGGATAAAGAGATCTTGTTTGCTCTAATTCCTCTCTGGCTCTCCCAAAACTCTATCAGAACTATACCTGCTGTATCAGAATTCTACTGTGGTAGCGTTACCATAGGGACCAGTCCACTGGCCAAGGTCATGTCTGTCTTATGACCCAGCAGCCTTGGAAATAATCCTCGCCCTTCTTTCACTTGGATTCCAGAACACTGCCCTCTACTGGCCTTCCTTCAATCTGTGGCCCTGATTCCTCTTTTCTTCTTCCCTCCCTTCTCATTCCCTGCCCTTCTCTCCTTTCCTCTTTGGTCCTTTCCTCCTTGATCCTCTCACCTCCTCTCCTGTAACATGTTTTAATATGAAAGATCCCCCACAGCTAATATATTGATCTCCAGCTACCAGGACTCCAGCTGTAGAAACTTTCTGAAGTAAGTCACTGAGGGTGGACCCAGGTAGAGATATATTATCCCTGGCCCCTGTCACTCTCTGCTCCCAGACCATCAAGAAGTAAACAGTTTCCACCACACTTTCCTGTAGCCATGATGTTCTACCCAGCACATGCAGCAAAGCACGGGCTGACCCCGCTAATACTGTGAGTCAAAATAAAGCCCTCTTCCCTCAATTTGTTTCTGTCAGGTGTTCTGTCAAAAAGATGCACACGTGGACTAACACAACTTCTTTAACTGATTCTTCCTCGTTTCCTTTACCTCATAAGTAGCTGTTTGAGTCTCCTTACCCACATTCACTCACCTGGATCCAATCATGTCAGTTCTAAAGTCTGAGCACCAGCCATATCTGTATTTAATCCCAACCCCCCACTCCCTCTGAATTCCAGCTCCCCATCTGCTTACTTCCTGTCTCCATTTGGAGGTCTAACAAAGTGAAGTCCCTGTCAGTGCCCTCAAATACCTGATTTACTTCAGTCTTCCCCATCAACCAAGGGCTCTGCTCTCTTGTATATCTCCCAGTGAAAGATACTTGGAGACTTCATGGGGACTCTTTCCCCGCACTCACATTCAGTCTGTCAGCAAGAGCCTGCTTCTTTCCAGACCATGACAGCTTCTCACCATCTCCTAGTCCCATCACTCCCTCCAAGCCTCACCATTTTATATGCCCAGAGAGCTGCAAACAGTCCCAACAAGGGTCCCAGCCTTTGTGCAACAGAGAATGGCAAGACAGGGTCTTTGAAAACTTGTATCCTGTGTAGAAATTGCTAACATAGTCACTTTTAAACATTTTCACCACAACAAATAATGCTAAACAAGCAAGGTAATAACTGTGATAGTTAGCTTGATTTAGTGGTTCCATGATTTAAATACAGATTAAACATTGCCATAAGCCCCATATAAATATAAATGAGTGTTATTTTCAAATTTAAAAGGTAAATTTTTAAAGTTTCCCTTTTTCTTTTTATTAAAGAGGAAAGATTAATAAAGAGATTTTTAAAAAAAAAAATGCTCTTCTCATGACCGTGCTAGTGGGCGTTCACACTCTCAGAGGAGGAGCAGTATCCTTAGGGTGCCCAATCACCATACAGCCAGCTCCTGCCTCTGCAAAGACACCCACCCCTCAGGATCAGGCTCTACTGCCCCTCTAGAAGGGTGCTTTGCCCCAGACCTCACTCTTTCCCTCCTGTGTCTTTATTCAAACATCATCTTTCTAAGTGGTCATACACTATCAGTCTCTGCCTAGGATCTCCATTGTCCTGCCCTGCCCTGCCCTGCCCTGCCCTGCCCTGCCCTGCCCTGCCCCTACATTCTCACCGTTTTCCCTTTTCATGAGGATTCGTGTCTTCTTGTAACAGCTATGCAGTCCCTAACCTGCATGGCTGGGCTTCTATATGACTTTTCAATGCTCAGATGATGGGGAATGATTCAGTCAGTAAAAGTTATGTATTAAACCTTCCTGTTGTCTCATCCCAGAGTATCAAGAGCCATGGGATGCTCTTCATCAATTTCTAGTGAGAGTAGAAATGTTTCCAGTCAGTGTCAACAGTGACTTCCATGTCATCAGAGGAAAAAGCTGACTGTACAGTGTGCCCAGTCACTAAAGTAGTGGTGAATAGGCTGGGGTGTAGTCAACCAATTTACAACTATTTCAACATGTGATGGCTTTATTGTGATGTCACCATACCTTAAAGTGAGGCACATTTTAACTTATTTTATTTCCTGTTCCCTCTGCTTTCATACAAACCTCACAGATGTGCATTTTTATGTTTTATTCACTGCTATATTCTCAGTGTGGTGAACAATGCCTGGCATGTAGTAGGTAATTGATAATGATTTCCTACTAATTGATACATGATTATCAATGATATCAATTATCAATTGATACATGATTTCCTAATAATTGATACATGAGTATCAATGTTCTGTGGGACATTTCTCTGCCAAAGTGAAGTCGGTGTCCCAAAGGCAAACAATGCTTCACTCCTCTCTCCAGACTCTCAGGCTACTTACTCTCCATGGTTTTTTTTAAGACCCAACCCAACCCCATGGATCTTCTCAGGGATCACTTGCCATTCTGACCTTGTGAAGGCTCCTGACTCAAGAAAAATATTGAGAGTTGAGGAGATGGTTCAGTGTGTAAGAGCACTCATTCTGCAATCCTGGGGATCTGAGTTTGAATCCCCAGCATCCACATAGAAAGCAGGCATGGCCACAGATGCCAGTAACCATTAGTGAGTAGAGCCAGGCAGATCCCAAGAGCCCAAAGGAAATCCAGCCTGAACACCAAGCATCCAGTTCAGAGAAGGATCCTGTTAAGATGAAAAGGTAGAGAGCTATAGTGTCAGATACCCCACGTTCACACTGGCTGCAGTCAGACACATGCACACAGGCCATAAACACACATGTGCACATATGGGCATTGTACTATAAAAGCACAGAAAGGAAGGAAGGAAGGAAGGAAGGGAGGGAGGAAGGAAGGAGAAAGAAAGAAAAATGCACACAGAGGGGCCATAATACACCATAATACACCCCCCACACACACACACCCAATAGAAAAACAACCAGAATACTTCACTGATGCTCCAATTCCAGAATGCCTGTCTGTGGCAACTTCGTACACTGCCAGAGTCATTTCAGCGGACCAAATAGCAATGCTGCTGCCAACAGAAATGAACTGCCTGGAGAGAATTCTTTAGTGACTTGTCATCAGTAGGTAGAACAAGCAGCCATCAGCTTGAGTGGGTTTGCAGTTGCTATACAGACATTCCCAGCCTTCTAATTTATGGTTGGCCATATAGGTTGGGAGTTCCCCTGGCTAATGGCTTCCTCCTGTTAGTGGTGTGCTAGTGACTTCAAAGAGTCCAGGGGGAAGGCCCGGAACTTGGACCTACTGTTAAATGGAAGTTGGAACTTCAGAAAGGGTCACTGACACCCTTACACTAGGAAAGGGGGACCAAGTGTAGGTTTTGTAATAATGAATATCTGACTTAATACTTTCCTGTCCACTAATATGATCCTGACACTAATGTTCTCATTTGAGTGGTTATCCATTGAAAGTCACTGCTTTGGAGAGAAAGAACAGCATAGGTCATCCAGAGGCCTTCCAAAGACAAAGCAGGAATTTATGTCGAGACATAATTTTTTTTTACTTTGCAGTGTTCTATTGTTCTAGTGTTCTTCTGTTGCCTTTTTTCCATTTTCAATAATAAAAAGTTGCTCTTGTTTTTCTTAATATCTACAACCATCTGATGCCTTGTCAACTGGTTCAGGCAATTAAAAGGCCTCTAAGACACAACTTCATCAAAGAACACATGAAAATTGAAAAGTGTCAGGTGAGGGGACACTGTTAAGGATAAATTTTTGAAGACACTACCTTCTCCTAAGGAAGCCCCTTCATCCTTAAGTAATAAGATTTGGAAAATACAGCTTGGAGGTTCAGTTGATCTTAGTTGGAATCCTACTCATTTGTCAGCTTACTGTGAGCTTCTGAATAAATTGCTAGGACTTCTTGTCTTGTCTTGCTCTTCTCATCTGTAAAAAGAATGCCACCATTTTAGTCATGGTGAATGAAATACTCAAGATGGGTTGTGTTTGAAGAAAGGAGACTTATTAGTCTGTAGTTTTAGAGGCTAATGGGCCAAGACCTGGTGGCCTACCCATTCAGGTTCTGGTGGGAGCCTGAAAGGAGATAGTTTGAGACTAGGAGAGCTTCTAGACCAAAGTGGAGAAGAGACTGGGGTCCCACATTCTCTTCTGAGGATAACCCTCAGATGACCTACAGACTCCTGCATTACACCACTTAATAACATCACAATGAGGACCAAACTCCTATTATGAACCCATGGGAGACAAGCTTAAGTCTTAGTCATAACCTATGTAAAAGTTGTTTGGAAAAAAAACAATCAAAAGATAGCATTTAAAATAAAATGCCTACAGAGATATTTTCCCATTGTTTCACAATTATTCTTTATATCCTGGGTTACACATAAAGAAATAATTCAGGAACTGGGAATAGACGGGAGCTTCACAAAGACAGAATTTATATTTTTCTGTTTCCAATGTCTGGCTGAGTAAGTGTTCAAAACATATGTTTGTGTTTACTGGCCTCTTTTCTGAGAAGCTGAAAGGGCTTGCCATCATGACAGCTCTGTGGATGTGACAGGACCTGGAATTACCCAGGACATAAATCTCTGACAATGTCCTGAGGGAGTGCTTAGATTGGGTTAGCGAAAATGGAAAGACTTGCCCTTGTTATGAGTGGCACCATTCCATGGTTGGGGTCCACAAGTGAATAAAGAGAGGATGTGAACAGAGGAGCAGCACTTGCCTCTTGTTTCCAGACTGCAGATGCGATGGAGCCAGATGCTTTACACTCTTGCCACCATGCTTTACACTACCTGCCACTGTAGACTGTGTCTTCAAACTCAGTGCCAATAATTTAAACAAAAACAAACAAGCAAAAAAAATCTTAACATTTTCTTCTCTATTCTTTGAACACATGCATGGTTGCTTCTGAGAGTTGAGTCTTTCCTTCCACAATGTGGGCTGTTTACCAGCTTTACCAATAACTGGCTTTAACTGCTGAGCCATCTCCACAGACAAGGTAAGCAATAAACAATGCAGTGACTTGGACCTGAAGTTCCTCTAAGACCTCATATTTGTTAAAGGTTTGGTCTCCAGCCACTGGTTCTATTAACAGGTGGTAGAAGCTTTAGGAGGAGGGCCCAGTGGGAGGAAGTAAGGCACATGGGGGTGGGTCCTTGAAGAGAACCCGGAAATAGGACTCTTTCATCTCTTCCTTCCTGTTTTTCAGCTGTCATGAGAGAGGTAACTTTATTCACCACATGCTCCTGCCATGGCTTTCTATGCTCCACAGTCCCAAATTAGTGACCTCTGAAATCATGAGTCATAAGCCTTTGCCCTAATTACTTTCTCTAATTTTCCACAGGGTCAGAAAGCTGATAAACATACTGAGATGGCTAAAGTCATGTTTTAAGTTTAAATTACTGTGCTTAAGAGATGTATAAAGCAAAAATGCCTCTAATCTGTAAGTCACACATGTCCTAAGACAGATGACTTCCTGGAAGGCTGGGGGCTTTGAATGTAAGATATCAAACCGTGTGTTTTCGATTCTATAAACAAGCTTGGTTGCACCAGTGGCACAGAATGTGTGATTGATCACAAGTGAGCAGAAGGTATGTAGGCAGGAAGTCTGTCAGAATGGATGCCTGTCCCTGATGAGATGAAGGTGACAACTATGCAGCCTTTGGGGCTGTATCTTTATAAAGCCCTGACTAATGTAATTCAGCATCATACTGGTCCTGGCCAGTATTTAATAAAGCTTGCTTCAAATTTGGCTCAAAAATTGTAGTAGTGGTCATGTTTTTACCTGGTGTTATCAACACCATCTCATAATCACATAATACAGACCCAATCTCAAGCCTTGGGGTCATGAATTGTGTCCACACCTGCCTAGTCAAAGCAGAAGTTGATTGACGGCTGGTAACAGATTGATCACTAACTACAGCCTATTTCTGTATCAAAGTATTCCAGGAAGAAATTGCTAAATAATTCAAAGTTCAGCAGATTATTTATAATCAAATTTATTTATAATCAAATTTATCTATAATCAAAACCAATTCCATTAATATCTATATTTGTCGTGCAAACATGAACTAATTTCAACTTCAAACACACATTTAAAAAAGTTTGTTTATTTGTTTGTTTGTTTTAAAAATGGAGGGGTATGGTGGTATGCTCTTAATTCCAGTCCTAGGGAGGTGAAGTTCCTGGTGTTCCATAACCAGCCAGTCAAGCCTTATCAGTAAGATCCAGGCCAAGGAGAGATATTTCAAAAATTAATTCATTAATTAATGCATTAAATAAAGAGGGTAAACAACAATGCCTGAGAAAAGAACTCAATATTATTCTCTGACCTCCACAAACACAAAAAAACACACATATTCACACACACATATATTCACACACACACACACACACCACACACCACACACACACACACACACACACACACACACGCATGCTTACATAAGCATGCATGCATGCATATACACACACACACACACACATACAAGAACGCAGGCATGTGAATACACGTTTACACACAAACATAGGAAATCTTTCTTGGTATTCCAGCACATTTGTAAAGATAATACTCAATTCTCATGTGCTGTTCAAATGTAAATCATGATCACCCTGAAGGTCTAAACCAGTGGTTCTCAACCTGAGGGTGTCAATCCCTTTGGACCAACCTATTCTTTTTCATAGGGGTCAGCTAAGTATAGATATTTACATTGCAATTCATAACAGCCGCAATGTCACAGTTATGAAGTAGCAATGGAAATAATTTTATGGTTGGGGGTCACCACAACATGAACCATATTAAAGGGTGCAGCATTAGGAAGACTAAGACCACTGCTCTAAACAACCCAACAATACCTTCCTTTCACTGTCAGACTCTAACGTTCGGGTACATTACAAAGCTCAAATTCTCACTCTGGAAACTTCTCAATGTGCCAACAAAGCACAACAGATCTATTCATCTCATTCTTTATATTTTGGGACTTTAGAGACATCCAGAGCAATCAATTTCCTGAGAATTTAAGTCTCCTTTGAGATTGTGTCTCCTAGAAATGGCAGGGAAGCTACACCTATGACATCTCAACAATATGGCTGCTTAAACAAGACATGAACAACAGCAACACCAATGAGCACACTTAGGTAGGGGGTGAATACTATGGGGCCCCAACATAGACCTAGACTAGAGGTAACTAAGCAATGCTGAAAGGGGAAGAACTAATCTTCTCCAAGAATGAGCCCTCTAATTTGTTATGCAATATCAAGTAGTCAACCCTGAAATCATACACATACAAGCAACACACTCAGTGTACTAAGCAGGCCATATATATATATATATATATATATATATATATATATATATATATATATATATATCTCAATAATAGTTTTTTTTTTAATTAAAAAAAAGAGGCCATTAATTTGAGCAAGTGGAAAGGTCATGGGAGAAATTGAGGAAGGAGGGGAGGAAGAAAATGATGTCATCATATTTTAATTTTTTAAATTGCCAAAAATCTAAATAAAGCAAGTTTTTCCTTTTTAAAAAAAAAACAGAAAGAAACATGGGAGCATTTGAATGGGAGCTTCAAATGAGCAAGCTTAGTCACGGGTCACTGAACTGGGATGTGTAAGGCCAGCCCAGATGCTAAGGAAGCAAGCTGTATCTTCTCCCTCCTGCCTGGAAGTCGCTTGCTCTGTTTTCCATTCACCATTGCTCTCTTTCCACATTTGCCTTGGATTACTGTGAGTGAATTTTACTTCCTCACCCAATTGGTGTTGGGCTCCTCCATATGAAACGGTTTTGGCCAGTGAAATGTGGGCAGAAATGACAGCAGCCACCTCAGAGCTCAGGTCCGCCAAAGCAACACATGTTTCTGCTCAGCCTTCTCACACATCTGCAACAACCATGAGAAGACTATGCCCTGGGTCATCCCGAATGGGAGGCAGATGAGAGAAACCTGACACTACAGGCATCCTGAATCTAACACACTCTCATTGACCTGCCACCCCGGGATGAAAAAATGATCAATTAATCATCATCGTGTTGCTTTGCTGATGTGCTGTAGTGTTTATTGCGTGGAGTTACTGCAGCTGATATCCACCTTTTGAAACTCTGCCCAAGCTAAGAATTTGCTCTGTAAATCTTGGTCTCTGCTTAGTGGGTCCTATCGCACCATCAGCTCCATAACTTCCCTCATGATCATTGGTAGTGACTAGCCACAGAAGAAGTTCACAGAATCACTGCCAGGAGAGATTTTTCTCCCAAATCTTCATGTCTAAGCATTTACTGATGTGTCTTTGACAGGTCAAGCTATCCAATTAAATTGATAGAAGAGGATTGTCCTTGGTTATCATGGACTTGGCTGAAAGTCCTGGACAATCGGACATGCTGCCCTTCAGCTTCTCTTCTTTATGGGAAATGAAGATGGTAGGCTTACCTTGTCTTTTTACAGCCCTGTGTGATACTCAAATCACCTTTAACAACTTCTGGCTAAACTATCTCAAGGGCTGGGTGTAAACTTCAACAGTTCAGTGAGAGAGCAACCTAGAAGCTGGCCTGATGCCTCCTGCCAGACTCAAGTGAGGTTTCCAAAGTGCTGTCCTCTCCCGCAGGCCAGAAATGCCTCCTTTGTAGAACAGTGGCACAGGTGGACCTTGAAAAGTGAGTTGCATGGACAGGAGCCTCGATGGGACTGAATTCAATGCCCTGGTGACGGGATTTTGCTTGCAGGTAGTTTTCTAAAAGCCAGTTGTGCTCACCCCTGACCCACACAGAGTGCAACAGGCAGAGCATGGTTTGGGACAGTAAAGAGAGGAGACCTGAGGAGATCATCTTCGAGCCTTGAAGGAGTTTGACAAGGCCATTATTTCAATGAAAGCCCTCTTGCATCTGTGAAATACTTGGAAGGCATTGAATTCAGTTGGCTAACATGAATATCTATATAGTGCTAATTTATGATATGAATGTCTTCTCACTTTTCTAAATGGCCTTGTGTAAGTTTAGTAGATTCTCGCTCCCATTTTTAGTCTTCCAGCATTTTAAGGGGGTGGGGGAGCATGGAGAATGGAGGAAGCCCTAAATATGTGAAGTCTTGAATATATGTATATCATTTGACATGGGCCTAGCCTCAGACTCATAGGAAAAGAACAAAGCCTCTCCCATCCATTCACCCACCAATCCCCAGCAAGATAACACTTAGAGGAATGGCAAAGCCTTCCTTAGGAGTCTGAGTACAAGTGTTGATAATATGTGCACACAATCTCCAGGGTAGCTTTCTCTCCCCAGATTATTTACAATCCGAAGATTGCTCCAATAGAGACTTGCTAGATTAGCCAAGCCTTTCTCCTTGGTCCATATCAACTGTATACCATAAACGCTGCCCCCATGTTTATCTGTATGCAATTGTCCAGACTCTGTGCAACTGTATTTGATAACCCCACCTCTCTGATCAACTCTGTACAATAAACATGCTGAGTGAGTTTCCAGAGTGCTGCAGTTTCTTCATCAGATAGCCTAGTCCACCTGTATTAGTTGGGGTTCTCTAGAGTCATAGAACTTATGGGTAGTCCGTAGGAGGAGCTAAGGTGGGAAGAGTAAGGAGAGGAAGAGGAAAAGGAAGAGGGGGAGCTAGAGAGGGCAGAGATGTAGGAGGATGAAAAACCATGCAGGTATAGAGAGCAGTCAAGGGTAACAACTTATATTTAGGTTAGCTAATTGGGATACACCTCTAATTGTATGGGCATATTGTTATTGATCATTACCAAACATATGAAGCCTTTGATTAGTATTTAAGCATTAGAGTCTCATTTTCTTACTGGGCCCGAGTGGATGGTGAGATGGTCTGGACACTGCCCAGCCTTGTGAAGAAACATGAAAGATTGGCAGAGCCATCTCCCACTTGGACGTCTTGTGGGTGTCAGGGCTGGTGTTTCTGGTTGGCCGTTTCTGACTTCCAGGTGTGGAACATGGAGGCTGAGCTATGCAGAGCCACCGCAGCTTAGTCAACTTGACCAGCGGCAGTTTTTAAAAATATCTCCCACAACAGTAGTCTCTATATAGTAAGGAAATTTGTTATGATGACTTAGAGTGTGTAGTCCAATTCCCCAACAATGGTCAGCTGTGAATGGAAGTCCAAGGATCTAGTAGTTGCTCAGTCCCACAAGGCAAGCAGGAGAAGAAGAGCGAATCTTCCTTTGTCCAATGTCCTTATGTAGGTCTCCAGCAGAAGGTGTGGCCCAAATTAAAGGTGTGTACCACAACACCTGGAACTGGAACTTGCTTTGTTCCAATGACCTTTAACTCAGAGAAGTCCCAGGATTCATAGCCACTATGCCTCAAGATCTCCATGCCAAGATCCAGGTCAGAAACTTGTATCTCCCAGCCTCAAGATCTGGATCACAGGTGAGTCTTTCAATTTTTCAATTCTGGATTGTAGCTCATTACAGATATAGTCAAGTTGATAACCAGGAATAGCCACTACAACACCTAATTCTCTCTCTCTCTCTCTCTCTCTCTCTCTCTCTCTCTCTCTCTCCTCTTTGTGTGTGTGTGTCTGTGTGTGTGTGTGTGTGTGTGTGTGTGTGTGTGTGTGTGTTCTTTATTTCCTCAATGCCCAGTTGAGGTCCAATCCTCAGGAGCTGTGCAAGGACTTGGCAGTGGAAGAATAAAATTAAAATTATAAAAACATAAAAATTGATTATAGATAACATTTACTAAGTAACACCAACGTTTTATGGGTTTCTGTTCCATTTAAGCCACAAAAACTTAAGTACTATTAAAACTTCACCTGGTCAATAAGGACACTGGATTTGGAGAGTGAACAACCTGCCTAAGTCGGAAAGGCTAGAAATGGTATTGGTGTGATGGTTATGAACACTAGTCAAGCTGGATGACAGGTTGATTCACTTAGCAGCCATGTTGTATTAGAAGAATACCCAAGAGTTAAAACTCACCTATTATAATAAAATGAGCTCTCCAAGTTAGCTAAGAAGGAAAAGGAGAGTAGGCCACCTTCCACAGGTGTCCATAATAACTACAATGCCAATGACTCCAATCATCAGAAACTTGATTAATCAGTTGATCAGCTGGAAACTGAGCAACTTATATGGGTAAGACTTCAGCACCTATAGGTTCAGTGGCCATAAGGGTCCCATCATTCTAGAACTTAACACCTAACAAGTGTATGGGGCTGAGGGTGTAGCTCAGTGGTAGAACATTTGTCAAGTACACACCATCAGAAAAAGAAGAGTCTGTTAATGTAGTTTAAGTAACAAATGACATTGTAGTTATTATACTTTCTCATCAATTAGAGGGGAACATGTCCAGACATGACCTTAAATGAAAGACACCTGAGACTGTCTTGAGCATATGGAGCTTCCAACAGTATCTTTGGAGGTTCTTTGTCTCATAATGTAATGTCAGGACCTTTCCTGTTTTTTGTAGCTGTGTTTGATTGTTTGTTTGTTTGTTTGTTTGTTTGTTTGTTTTTCAAGACAAGGTTTCAATTAGCTCTGCCTCTGCTGCCCAAATGCTGGGATTAAAGGTGTACATCACCACCACTGAACTTTTTTTCCATCTTATTTTTTATTTTTGTTTTTTATTTACACTCTTTTTCCCTTTGCATGTATATTGTGCCTTCCAGTTTGGTGTCTTTATAGGATTCTTGAGCCTGCAAATGAGTGGGTCTCTGCATCTATATGTTTCCTGTGCCTTTTCTTAGGCTCTTTCCCTTCTGTTTGTTTGTTTTGACCTATTTTGATGCAGTAGTTTTTCTTTGAACTTTAAAATTTTTGTGTTTTATTTTATTTTATTATTATCTTTTAGAAGCCTGTTTTTTATCTAATGAGAGACAGAAATAGGGTAAATCCAAATGAGGGGTAGGGAGACACTGGGAGGAGTAGAGGGAGGAGAAATCATGATCAGGATATGTTATGTGAGAAAAGAATCTACTTTCAATAAATTGAAAATGAAGGAGAAGGGAATATGGAGATTCTTCAGACCACTTTTTATACACATTTGAATATTTACTCAGTGAAAAGTAAGGTTGCTTTTTTTCTGGTTTTCTTTGTTTTACGAAAACTGTATCAACTGATGGATAAGCCGAGTTGAACTGTGGAAAAAATAAGTCAGCATTTTTAAAGTGGACAGCCAGCTAGCTGGCTCATTAAGTGAAAGAGCTGCTGGCAAGCCTGATCATCTGTATGTGATCCCCAGGACCACATAGTAAGAGAAAATTGACTCCCACAAGTTCTCTTCTGATCTCCACTCACATGGCATCATGCACAGGCATACACACTCACATACATGCACATACATGTACACTCTCACACACTAACAGTTAATAAATAAAATGCATTTAAAAATTAAGTAGAAACTATTCAAAGAGACAGTTTTTGAAAGACAGTTTAAACTAACTAATGGCAAACTAAAAGTCGTCTAGTTCTTTTTATAATTTTGATTACAGAGTAACAAAACAATTTGCCTGTACTATAAGAAAACCAAAACATGGTCTTTATAACAAGGGAGGTCTACTTAGGTATGAATCAAAGTAACATAAGACCCCCACACCTTCCTCATTTTAGGAGGATGTGGCAATCCCAAAAGGTGAGAATGTGTACAAGCCTAATTAGGCATCTGTGGGACCACCCTTTGAATGGCAGAGATCCCCAGTCAGAATTTCTAGGCAGTAACAAAGAGGGCACAAAGGAGGGACTTAGGGAAACATAAACTGGAGCTTCTGTTGAAATTGCTGATGCCCTGGACCTCTAGTGACCCAGCTCCCTTTTGGAGATGGAAGTCCACTTTGCTTCCTCCCCTTTACCAGCAAGTAGACATGGGTGCAAGGAGGGAACCAGAGAGGGATCAAAAAAATTAAAAAGGGCGTTCTCCATCTCAGACCCATTCTTCATCTACCCTAAGCTGGGGATGGAATTGAGAACCAAAAGGTCACCCAGCTGAGCACACTGTAGCACAAAGCTATAGAGCACACTGAAAAAAGATGCAGAGGAGAAGAGAGAGGAACATGAATGGCCTCCTCCACTCGTGAGCTCAGGGAAGACTTCTGTGGCAGGAAAACACTTAAACAAGTATTGACAAGTCTGAGATCTTAGACAAATGAGAAAGGAAGGAGGTAAGAAGGAGAGGACTTTTCCAGGCTAAGGAATTGAGCCAAAAAAGGCACAAAGTATCAGAATGCTAAAGTCCCTCAGAAAATAATGATTAACTCTACTCAAGAGGCTAAGGATATCTGAAAAAGTCTAGCCAGATACCTAGAAGTTGCATTCTGTTTATAGACAGCAAGAAACCAGAGTGATGACTGTTTCAGCAGGCAATGCCCCAAGGCTACAAAAAGTGTGGAGAAGAGACTCTAAAAACAAGTGACCTAATTGGATAAAAGACTATTATCTGAGTCAAGTTCATAGAAGGGTAGGACTCAAAGATATCATGGGTACCTCTGAGATTCCAGAATGATGAGAGAGAAAGCTGGATGAGTCCAGAGTGTTGAATAGTACAGGCATGCTTCATCTTATTCTTACGCCCATAGTAAGTTGAAAAAATTATGAATCAGCAACACATTTAACACTCCTAATTTATAAAATATCTTAGCTTTGCCCAGAATGCCTTAGATTTGCTTAGAACACTTACATCTGTAGACAGCTGGAAAATATCCTCTGACACAATGTTTTGTTTATGTCTAGTAATCACATGGTCAAAGGCTGGCTGGGAGTTGTGGACCCATATTGCTACCCAACACTGGAGACTGACACCTCTACTCAGATGTGGGCATTAGACAGCACATGCTGAACTCATACTGCTTTCAAAGAACCATAAACCAACCCATCAGTCAGGCCATCACAAGCCAAAGGCCATCTGCAGTCCAAAGTGATGTCAAATTATTTGATCCAAGATGTCACTAGTAGGCAGGAGAATTGATTCAGCAGTTAAGAACACTTGCTGCTCATGCAGAGGACCTGAGTTTAGTTCCACTGTGCCACGTTGAACAACACACAACTGCCTGCAACTCCAGCTCTGAGATCCGATGCCCTCTTTTGGCTTCTGAGGCACATGCATACATGTACACACACACACACACACACACACACACACACACACACACACACACA
>JANHMN010000002.1:209216481-209260919 GCA_030674055.1 Rhabdomys pumilio | reverse complement strand
ACACACACACACACACACACACACACACACACACACACACACACACAAATGAAAATATATTAAAATGAATAATTTTTAAATCATTGGCATTTTCTAAATGGGGAAAAAATTTAAATAAAGCACATCTATGAGCCTGGTTTCAACTTTTTCTTACTATTATTCATGATTTTATCCATTGCGCACTGCATGGGAGTCTCTGCACCTGTTCTGAGATGCCAGCAATATTTATATTAGACTTACAGGTGGTAAAATGATGCAAAAAAGAAGACCATCTCCCCAGTTCTGGTCTATAGTTCCTATCAAAATATTTCAAAAGTCTGGACCATGCACCTACCCTCCGTTCCCTCAGTAAAATGGAGATTGAGGTAGGAAACAAAGCAAGAAGGAAGCTTAGCTCACACTGAAAACCTGTATCTCATTTGCAGCTGGAAGGAGATGTGCTGAGATCTTGGTGCTAATAGCAAACAAAACTGCAGTTTAGAAGGAAGAAAACCAATATTTGAAAATTATATTCATTAACTGTATTTTATCTATCAGCTAGTTCTGGAAAAGATTTCAAAACCCTAACTGAGGGAGAGAAAGGCTGGACACGTGGGTGTTTGATTTCACTGTATCTGTTTTTCATAAACTTGGCATGTCGCTCATTTCTCGTCATGGAATGAGAGGATATTCTATTTGAATTCTCCTTTTCTGTACCATGTGAACCATCATTTATGAACGAAAGAAATCTGTTTGTGATTTTGCTAGGGTATAGATTACATAAAAATGGTACCTGAAACTTCTTTAGTGACTATTGTCAACAAATTGATTCTTGTACCCCTGTTTTGTGTGCTAAGCAGAGTAGCAAGGGCTCCGGATAAGCATCGGAAACAGCAGCATACAGTTTTTTGTTGTGAAAGAGGAAAGATTTGGGGGCTTCACCTGTCTGGTCTATCTTGGCCTCATGCCGGTCAATCTCTGTTGTCTGATCCAGTGCATTCAGCTTCTCCCCATCTCTAGATCTTCTGAAAAGGAACCCACAATTCAGATCTTGGCTTTAACGTGTTTTGTTAAAGCCCTGTATTGGGAAGGGGTTTTGTTTATATGCCTCACATTGCTCTCTTCCCTTCCAAGCTTCTCTGTCTCCAATCTACAAGCCATGTGAAGAGCCCCTGCTTGCTCCTGAATGCCTTTTCCTAATGCTTTGCTGCTTTCTTTCTCTCTGTCCTCATACACAAAGATATTCACACAAGTGAGCACGGATGAGCTCACACTGACGAGTGTGTGAACAGTCCCCATTTGAGCTGTGCCTCTGAGAGTTTATGTTTCTGAGCCACATAAGTTCTTTGCTTTCCAGAGAGATTTTTCTCCTGTCCTCGCTTCCTCCTCTTATTCCTCCTTCTCCCACAACCATTGTGAAAACACTTTCATGTCCCTGCTGTTTAGAGGCCAGCCAGGAATTCCTATGAATCACAGAGACCCTGGGTTCTCCTGCATCTATCCACTACCTGCACCCCCAAACCGTGATTTGGAACTTTAGGCATTACTACGTTCCACACATATGATTAAATAATATCTAGGGGTCACTAAAATAACACAAACAAATGCACAATATAAAACAGAAATAAAGGATATCAGTTATATACACACTCAGGTAAGATCAACCAGGATGACAGTGAGAGTCACTACAGCCCTCCTTAGAATTGGGCAGCCAAGCCCCATCCTGAAAACAGGGCACCCACAGCTGCTGCAGAAATAGAGGTGTGTAGAGGATTAGGGCAGTTCACACAGATCAAGCCCCAAAGCCACAAGTATCAAGCCAAGTCACACGCCTTTACTAGAATTTTGTCCTGTGACAACATTTAACCCCAAAAGAGGCTGTGAAATCATGTCTACTTGGAAAAGGAGAAAGTGGGTCTGATGGTTCACTAATAGATTAGTTGTGCTATAAAAATTCAATAATCTGTAATGATGAATACAGAGAGAAATGAGATAAATTGTGTGGTATCAAAGTGGACTAGGTGTTGCAGAAGCAATATCTGCAGGGAGTGAATGTACTCATGTACTTCATCCTTGACCTGAAACAAAGCTATGTCCAAAAGGTCTCCAGGCTAAAAGAATAGCAGAGCCTCCCCTACAGCTGAGAATGAGATGCTTGCTCAAACAGGATGCTTGTGTAACAGCTGGCCTTCAGCAGGCAAGCATCACTTACAGAAGGCTTACTGTACTTTCTTTGCTTCCAAAGACTGCATCGACCAGTTCTGGTGGTGCAGGCCAGGAGGATTTGCTGAAGAAGGTGGAAGCAGGAGGATCTGGAGTTTGAGGCCAGCCTGAGATACACATCTGGGTGTGGTGGAGCATGCCTGTAGTCCCAGTAGCTTGGGAGGCTGGGGCAGGATTGTGATTGTGCTTGAGAGTCCAAAGACTGTATGACCACAAGGCTATCCTGCTGAGATCCCTTCTGCAATTAGCTGGCCACTCCCTTGTTTTCCCACGAATATAACAAATGCTGCAGTTGCTGGTGCACCTCCATCTGAGCTCACAGCCCATCAGGCCCCAGCTTTATGCTACTTGTGTTTGTTCTTACTAATCTTCCATTGCTTCCAGGACCCAGCCATGCAGGTAAGAGCATATCTGCTCAGATAATGCCAAATATAGGCCTGGCTTGTTCTGATGTGGATCTTATAGCATCATTTGCTATGGCTTAAATAAGAGTCCCCAAGGCTTGCTCCTGGCCTGGAGCACTATTAGAAAAGTGGTGAAACTTTTAAGGCAATAAAACTGAGAGGAAGAAAATTGTCTATAGAGGATATGCCCTATGTGCATTATTGAGATTCTGGACCCTTCCTCTCACTCCTTACTTCCCAGATGGCATAAGGTGAGTAGTTCCCATTATGATCATTGGCTTGAAAGCAGCAGAGCTAACTGACCATAAATTGAAAGATCCTAAACCCTGAACCAAAACAAACCTTTCCTGCTTCTCATGTCTAATCTTGGTTGTTAACTTGATTGCAACAAGAATCAACTAAAACACAAATGACTAGGCTCTTTTGTAAGAACTTGTCTGCATCAGATTATCTGAAAAAAGAAAGTGAACCCTTAACGTGGGTGGTATCTTCTAGAAGCAGTCCAGATAAAATGACCTGAAGGAGAGAAATTTTACTTTTTACCTGACTGCCTTCACTCTTACTGGCAAGTTTACCCACCCTGTTGTTGGGGCATTCTTAAACCAATATTAAAATCAACATCTTTAGGATTACAACCTAGACTGAAGACCAGTAGTTTCTCAGGAATCCTCCAGGCCTTCCTTGCTAGATTAGGGCTACTGAGTCATTCATCCCTGTCTACTAAGAAACTACATGATTCCAGGCCTCTCCAGTGTGAGACAGCCATTGTTAAACCACCCAGACAGCATCCTATAAGCCAATCTAATAAATCCCCTTTTAATATATATTCATTCTATCAGTTCTATTCCTTTAGAGAATCTTGACTAGTACATTCGTTATAAACTCATTATCTCAGGCCTGTTGTCACAGCAATAGGAAACTAATAACTATAAATTAAAATGAAAATGTTTTAGTTAAGGTTTTATTGCTGTGAGCAGACACCGTGACCAAGGCAAGTCTTATAAAAGACAACATTTAATTAGGGATAGCTTACAAATTCAGAGGTTCAGTCCATTATCATCAAGATGAGAGCATGGCAGCATCCAGGTAGGCATGGTGCAAGAGAAGCTGAGAGTTCTACATCTTCATCTGAAGGGTGCTAGCAGAATACTGGCTCCCAGACAGCTAGGACAAGGATACTAAAGCCCACACCCACAAGGCTACATCTACTCCAACAAGGCCACACCTCCCAACAGTGCCACTTCATGGGCCAACCATATACAAACCGTCACAGAAAGTATGCCTGTAATTGTAATATTTCATTGTAATACAAATTGGAAAATGATGGCTACCACAATGAAAGGATAAAGAAGTGATTCAGAGGGAAGGGATGGTAGGGAGAAATCCTCCAGGGGAAATGTCCTTTTTGTCTTGGTCAATGGGGAAAGAGTCTTTATGCACTCTATAGAGCTTTCCTGGAATACATCAAAATGAATGTGAAAGTTGATTAAAGATACACCATAATGAAATTTCTCCATGGGTAAGGACACAGACGCCAGAAATCAAAGCTGCAAGAACCCACACAGGTTGACAAAGTATGGAAAAGACCAACAGAAATGATGTGGGTAGGTTAGCTAGAGAAGAAGGTGATAGGCTTTGATGTCATGCTAACACACTTTTGGTTCCTGTCTTTTGGGGTTTCTAAAAAGAAGTTGCAGGGCTCACCCAGTGCCTGTAGATATCTCCCATCATGGTGGGAAAGAGGCACACTATGGGATCAATGACTGGCCGTGCTAGTGGTCTCTGCAGAGATTAAGGAGGCTGGTTGCTGAGTGGGGCACAGTGAAGAGAGGCAGGTAGAAGCACAGTTTCAGTGGGTTTCATGGCCAGTTGGAGAGGACTTAGTACCCTGAGCTCTGCATCCACAGTAGTCAGTGATGACCCCTGCTCCTGTACTCTTCCAGGCTCCATGTCTTAGGTGTATTTTGTTATCAATTCTAGGACTTAAAGGAAGAGAGACTATTATAACAGAAAATTTAGGTTCAACTTCAGAGCTGAGTTCATTCTTTCCCTCCCCCTAGTGACAAGATGAACTAACAGCTTCTATAGGCTGCTCCTAATTAGCATAACCACAAGGTGGCAGTTTTCCTAGTGAGACCTTGGATCCTCTAGCGTGCTGCTGCTCAGGAGATTGTGACAGTAACAGCAAGAACAACAGAAATTATTTATCAAACCCACCAGCTGCCACCACTGGCCTAAGTGTGTTGCACAGGCTGTCTCACTTTATTCACACTAAGTGAGCAGGCTAATTCTGCCCTGGTGTCACAGTTAGGAAGAACAGCAAGCACTGCAGCATCAGCAACAACGTCTCCTCCAGCCCAGCAGTTCCTGGTCTCCTGGGATCTTTTCTTGTTCAATCAAATATCACTTGCAATCTTTGTGAACCAACGTAACAGCTAATAAGTGTTCTGCTGCCTTGATTGACAGTGTCCTGTGGCAGTTAAGTGGACCAGAGCGTAAGGAGGGGGCTTAGGTTTCATCATGTGTAAAATGAGAATAATAACGCATACCTCATCCTACTATCAGGGGGACCAAATTAAATTATACTTGTAATTCACTTACCCCCAGCCTGGCATCTGGGGACTGTTAAGTACATGTCACCCATTATCACCCCTCAGTCACCACTCCTGCCATCTTTCTTAGTCCTGTGGTTTTGAGATTTACTAGATTCCAGGTGCTATGCTAACCTCCTTTCATAGGCTCCCAAATTTAATTCTCAAAATAGACCCACAGGGGGAAAGGCACACAGAGTGTTACGGGTTGCTGAGGTTTCCCACCTGCTACATGACCCATGGGGAGCAAAGCCAAGCTGACAGGACAAACACTCCCCTGATGTGTGCCAGCCATTGGTCCTACAGGGGGAAGAAATACACCTTCCCATTGAGAGACAAGGACTCTAACGGGTGGTGAGGAAACCTTGGGGTCATTGTGGTATGTGAGCAACAATTGAAGAATGTGGGACTTTAGAGAAAAGCCTGAATAAAACTTAATGAAGATGAGAACAGCTTAAGAAAGTGCATGCTGACAGGAGCCTGATATAGCTGTCTCCTGAGAGGCTCTGCCAGAGCCTGACAAATACAGAAGGGGATGCTCGCAGCCAACCACTAGACTGAGCATAGGGTCCCTAGTGGGTCCCTCAATGGGGGAGTTAGAAAAAGGAATGAAGGAGCTGAAAGGTTTTGCAACCCCATAGAAAGAACAACAATATCAACCAACCAGACCCCCACCCTGCCCAGAGATTCCCAGGACTAGACCACCAACCAAAGAGTACACATAGAGGGACTCATGGTTCCAACTGCATATGTAGCAGAGGATGGCCTTGTCGGATATCAATGGGAGGACAGGCCCTTGGTCCTGTGAAGACTGAATGCCCCAGTGATGAGGAATGCCAGGGCGGGGAGGCTGAAATGGATGGGTAGGTGGGGGGAAACCCTCATAGAAGCAGGGGGAGAGGGATGGGATAGGTGGATTCCATGGGGGAAACTGGGAAAGGGAAAAACATTTGAAATGTAAATAAAGTAAATATCTAATAAGAAAAGAAAATGACCATTAGTAAAACAAACAACAAAAATTCTAGTCCCAAAGTTTGATGTCAAATACAGTGTGGTTAGAAACTTCCCAGTTGCTCTAACTAATTCGTCACAAGATTAAGCTAACTACCATTGTGCAAATGAGAAAAACAGACTCCACAGTCAAGTAAGCTGGGGAGCACTGAATTAAATAACATAAATCAACTTCATAAAAGTTTGAGGACTTTTCAGACTCTAGAATATACTAATGCACTCTTTTCATATAGAGATCTGGGCAGAATGAGTGGAATCTTCTAATTTCATACTGTAAAAGCTTGTGTAGGTGGGCATCTTAATTCAGGTCTGGTATCATGAACATGGTCAAAATGCATGGGTAGGAGAGTCCTATTGATGATGACGTGCTAAATTGTCATATTGGCAACTCTTTTCTAAACATTTCTGTTTATATTTATAGGTTGTGCTGCTCTCACCCTTGATCAGAGAAGTTTTATTTCGGAAGGTAGCAGTTAATGACAAGATCCCTAAAATGCTAAGAGTGAGCACTCAGCTGTACATGGGACATTGATATCAACCCACACCAAGGCTCCGGAGACACTGCAAGAAAGAAAAAAAAAGAAAGAATTTGAGTGCCAGACGATGGACCTGAAGGCTGTGAAAGGCTGGCCTCTGAACATGACATGGCTACTACATCCATGAACTCACAGTAGCTATGGTAACCCACATAAGACCTCCACAAGACCGGTGAAGTTTAAAATCCCAACATAGAGAGAAGAGTCACCTCTCTAACCCTACAGTAAAGTCAGTTCTCTACCCCAACTGAGGAATAATACATTTGGTGACTACCAGAGGAAGGGTCAGCTGGCAAATTGCTCATGCCCCAGTGGACAACCCCTTACTAGTATCACTAACTGGACTTACTGAATTATGACAAAAAAAAATAAGACATAAAATAAGAAGAGAGATGGGAGATATGTTGGGGGGGAAGAGTTTAAAGGAAGGAATGAAATGGATATGACCAAGATACTTTATATACATGTATGACAATTTTTTAAAAGCCAAGAGCTATCAATTGAAGATGATTTTTTTCACCAATGTTTGTAAGCAAAATCAGTAACATATTTAGCATCCACACTGCTGGTGATATACTTTTAAAGTGCACATGAGGAATGGTGAGATACATGTAGGGTAGAAAAAGCAGTAAGTTGCCAGACAAGTAACGAGGAAGCCTGAGTGCCAAGCCAAAGGGCTCAAGCTTTGCTCTGTAGACAATGGGTGTGCATCAAAGGTTTGCGAGATGGAAACGGTGGCCAGATTCATCATCTACACAGAGACTCTGGCTGTAAAATACAGGAAAGATGAATGAGGAAGGAGAGCAGACAGCATCATGAAACTATTGGGATATAAAAGTGAGAGGAAGTGGATAGGAAGCAGGCAGCAGGGAGAAGCCTTGTCCAAGAATGAGTTTAGGTGAGGAGTAAGACATGGAGGGGGGCAGCAGATAGCACAAAAGATCAGAGCTGTCTTTGACCTCAGGCAATCATGTTGAAAAAGGAAAAGACTACTTTAGAGAAGAGAACTGGGGAGAACTGTGCAGGAGCATTATACTCAGAGTCAGGTGAGGCAAGACAGGAGATCCTCAAGAATACCAAGGAGCAATGACTGCCAGTCATTGAAAAGGTATGTTAATATCTCTTCAGAGTTTGAGTGGAAGGACCATTAGAGATTAACAGTGACCAGCTCATAACAAGTGGGTGAAGGAGCAGAAGAGGGTGAAGTGTTCCAGCAAGTAAGTAG
Organism: Rhabdomys pumilio; assembly: GCA_030674055.1. Lineage (NCBI taxonomy): Eukaryota > Metazoa > Chordata > Mammalia > Rodentia > Muridae > Rhabdomys > Rhabdomys pumilio. The sequence goes on along the minus strand of JANHMN010000002.1, from coordinate 209,252,950 downwards.
AGAAAGGAGGAATTCCTAGCTGTTCCAGGTGGGCCTGTGACCATAAACTTTGGTTCCCAATTATCAAAACCCTACTCTTCTTGGTCCATCACCTGATGATCACTGACCCAGTTGGCTGTTCCCTTATCTACCTTGACTCTGTTGACACCAGCCTTGGAAGCTCAGTTCTTCCAAGCCCTTGGTTTGTTCCTCCTGTGAATAGAGCCACCACCCATCGTGTCCTCATTCAGCTGGCATAATATAGGTTAGTATTCACAAACAGACTGGAGGGAAACAAATGAAGCCACCATCTTGATTTGAAGAGGAGTCAGCGAAGGGGGCACAAGTGAACACATTCCTCCCATGATCATGAGGACTTGATCTCACTACAGAAGTAGGGATTGTATAGAGCAAACCACATAGTTGTCTATCAAGGGCCACTTCCCAATGCATTAACTCTCAGAATTTGCAAGTTCTGTGTGTCTGTGCCATAAGGCTCCCAAGACCAGGATAACTGGAGAAGAATCACAGAGTTCTCAGAAAGAAGATACCAGAACATAGTTTACAGAAATAGTGGTGTGATGGCCTCTAGCAGCTACCTGAGCAGTAATAACCTTTAAGAAGGGGAAGGGAGAAGGAAAGGCTTCTCTCCTCAGAAACTTGCCAGTACTATCCCAAAGGAGAAACATTAATCAAGCATGCTTGATGTTAAGCAGTGTATTTTAATGGTCCTGAAAGTACAGCAGTAGCCACCAGCACCAAATTCACCTTGCCTCTCCCTCACTTTGGACATAAATGTATAAGAACCCTAAGCCTCAAATGAAAGCATTACTGAGCAAAATTGCTTCAAACATCAAATACACATCCCCAAAATGAAAACCAATCAAACTGAGGCTTAGAGAAAGCATATGTGTGTTGGACTTACCCTATAAATTACTTTTAGCTATGATTAAATTCTTTCTCTCTAACAAGTTTCTGGACCATCAATTACTATAATAGACAGGGCTTCTGGGCTTCTAAAACAAGTTTAGTAATTGCATTCAAATGCATTCTTTCAAAACATATTTGAGATGTGGCATTTGAATGCCAACCTGGAGTAGCAAGGGACATGAGGGTAATTGAACACAAAGGAATGGTTGACCAGATGATCAGCCTGCCAGCCTGATCCATGACCAACTACGTTTAATAATCAAATGCCCGAACTGGGTAAACTTTATCTCCATGGAGCACTGCATTCTTCAACATTCTGTCAAATAAATATTCAGCTGTAGAATCATTTTTTTTCTCAAGTATATTTAGGCAGCTAGTGTTTGCAACAAAGTTCATGACTATGTAAAGAATTTTTGCCACAAGCATAGGAGGATGAAGAACAAGAAAATCAGCCCTGTTGGGGATTTTTCCAACTCACAAATTTAAGTGAAAATAAGTCAATATTGCCCGGTTCCAATCTCAACAGGGTGCTAAAGTTATTTGGCTGAGTTTCTGGTATTTATTGCTCTTAGAAAATTTGTCTCCAGGGTAATATTTTTACAATGACAGATTCTTCATAAAAAAAAAAAACTTTTAAGGCAAAAAAAAATATATTAGTAGAACAGACCCCAAGAAAAGTTGAGCTTCCTCGCCTATAAAATAGTGATAATACCTGTTGTGAGTATTAAATGCATTAGAAGCACTGAGCCAAGGCCTGGCACAGGAGAGAACTTGAATAAATCTGTCCACCTCTCTCAGGTCCCCTGAGAAGGTTGTGTTGCCAAGTGGGAAGAACACCATCTCCTTGATTTGGATTTCTGTATCACCGAGTTTCCCTGAGTAACATGGAATCATATATTTACCATACAGACTAGAATTAGTGGAAAATTCTAGAAAGGCTGTTGCTTATGCATCTGACCAAAAGCCTGAAGCCCTGAAATAAGCAGAGTAGGCTGTCCAGAAGAGAACATATCCCTGTTGTGACAGATACCTGACAGAAGCAACTTAAAGGAAAAAGAATTGTTTTGTCTCACAGTTTCAGGGATAAAGTTCATCATGTTGGGGAAGACATGGTAGAGCTCCTAAAGGTGAGTGTGCATATGGGGAGCTCCACATGTCTTAGGAGAGCAGGAATCAGACAAGACTTGAGACAAGATGAGGCAGTAACCTTCAAGTGCCTATATCTGCCAGCTAAGCACTGCATCTTAAAGGTTCCACGATTTCCCAAAATAATGCCATCAGTTGGAACCGAAAGTTCAAACACCTGAGCCTCCTGGAGACATCTATATTCTAACTGTAACAGTGAGCACAAAGGAACCCACAGACAATCTGGAGTTGGAGTCCATTTTCACCATACCCAACCTTGGTAACACAGGGGTGTTTAGATAAAACCAGTGACCTTACCACACAGCTGATTCACCTTGAAGATCGTAAAGAAGAAGATGGATGAGAACTAAGGGAGTCAAGGCTTGTCTCTGCAATTACCCACCATGAAAATACACATAAATGAATCCACAAAGAAACTTGATTCCCTTTGGCTTACCAGTCTCATGCAATTGAACCATAGAGCTCTGCAAGGGAAGGAATGCTGGGAAGAGTAGTTCCGATAGTGGTTCATATAGATGGAATAAGAAAGCCATCCGACTTCCCTACAGAGTGGATTAGTATGTTTCTGACAAAGTTAAACCCAATAATATATACAACAATCCCAATCTCACAAATTTAAGTTCCTAACTATTCTATATATAAAGTGAATGTCCAATAAATTCATTAAGAACTATAGCACATGAGTGGCCTTTCGTTGTTTTGTTATGCTTTATTTTTTTACTTTTTGTGTATGGGTGTTCTGCCTACATGTATATCTGTGCACCACATGTGTATCTTGTGTCTTTAGAGGCCAGATGAGGGTTCTGGATATCCTGAAACTAGAATTACATATAACTGTGAGCTACCATGTAGATTCAAACCCAGATCTTCTGGAAAATCAGCCAGTGATTTTTTTTTTAAGATTTTTTATTTTATGTATATGAATACACTGTTGCTGTTTTCAGAAACACCAGAAGAGGGCATTGGATCTCATTACAGATAGTTGTGAGCCACCATGCGGTTGCTGGGAATTAAACTCAGGGCCTTTGCAAGAACAGTCGGTGCTCTTAACCATTTGAGCCATCTCCCCAGCCCCCTTTCACTTTTTTTAAAGATTTATTTCAGCCAGTGCTCTTAACCACTAGCTGTCCAGCCCCATATGACTGGTCATCATTTAACAATTTCGGTATATATTTGGAAATATGTATTATGAGTGTAAAAACATTAACTTTTCATTAATATTAATGGAAAGAAATTATAATGATTTCTTTTCTAACCCATTTTAAAAATTCACAGAAAAATATACCATTTGAACAATAAAACTAAGTATACACAAATAATAATATGAAGTTTTAATATTTTCAGTATGTCCATTAACTTTCTATTACTAGTAACAAATATGAGATATCTGTTTACAGAGAAAATGGCTATTTTATCTCATCAATTTCAGTCCATAATTACTGCCCTTGCTGTGTTTAAGACACTGAAAAGGCCATAAATCATGGTGGGAGCATGTGACAGAACAAACCACTCACCCATGGCTGGAAAGTAAAAGAGAAAAAGAAGGAAAGGACCAGGACCCTATATTCCTTTGGAGACACTAACAATTAAAAGACCTTTCTCGTACCAAGGCCACACCTTCTAAAGACCCCACCATCTCCAAGCAGTGCCTTTCTGGCAGCTCTTTCCCACACAAACCTTTGAGGTGCATGTAAAGTCCAAAGTATAGCAATGCCTAGAATGTAGTGTAGGAACAACTTACTGTTCTGAGTCTGTTTCTTTCATCAGCACTTTTTAAAATCAGTTTTTTACAGATTTGAAGAGAGGTAATTGTTTTATATACAAACACTCAAAAACATAAGTTCATTTTTATTGCTACAAATAACTATAGGCATAAATTTTTCTCAACCTACTTTAATAAAGGTTCAACCTCCCCTCTAGTCTACCACTCACCAGAGGTAGTAGAAAAGGACAGTTATTAGGATTTGGGGAAGTGGACCTGTTTAGAAATAGTTCTTTGGGGCAATTCCAATCTTCATTGTTTTCAGTTCAGTCCACTAGCAAACACCACACATGAACCAGCAGCTGCAGTCCAGCCCACTTGGCAGACACCACACATGAATCAGCAAGGGCAGTTCAACTCAGAAGAAACCTCGAGGCTCACCAACCAGTTCAAGTCCTCCGTGAAAGCAGCAAGAAGCTGGAGGATCCTCATGAGAAGTTCTTTGGCGAGTTTCTCTCTATGAAGTCACCACAAACAAAGCTCAGCAATGCTGTGTTAGGTGAACCAATACATGTGTGTCATCAACAAAGAATAGCAAGGCAGAGAGCAAAGCGAACCAATACTCAAGCTCCCACTGTCTGTGGTGTCATACTTATATTCTTTCTAAACAGCAAGTGTCCTTTAACATGTTTGATATAGTAAAGCATCATTTCACCTGTGTCTGCTTCAGCAAAATATCCTATCACCTGTGTGCCCCAACAAACATTATTTGACACAAATGACTTTCCAAAGAAACCAGAGGTTTCCACTTCAAATGACAGTAGTCCTTCATTTTAAAGACTAAATAGTATTTCACATCATACATCTGGCAAATTGCTCTTAGTGACAAGAGAACAGAACTGCAGTTCCTCATATCTTGGCAGACTAGGAAGCAGAGACAAGACCAAAGGGACTCTGGTGTGATCTAAGGAGGCCTTTGTTGCTTTGCCCTGAAATTTTTTTCTTAGACAGATTGAACATGAACTTATTAGAATCCCTGTCAATTTCACTTCCAGAAACACCATAATTGATTAGCCAGAGCCAAAGGTCTACACAAGATAGACCCAATGAAATCCCAACCTGGATTTTCCAAGCATAATAGAAGAAAGTGAGCAAAGCCTAGTGACAGACTCGACACAAGGAGCACAGCAGAGGTGACCACAGAGACATTTGCTATCTGTTTGATCATTTCCATAATAAAATTTTCCTTTATTAATTTTTATCATCATCAAGTTGCTGATGGCTTACAGAAATAACATTTGACTTTTAGCCTTTCTCTTAGTAAATAATATATAATTGAGTGGAAGTTTATAAATGATCAGCTTGGTTTTAAATATAACAGTTTCATAGTTATGATGGGCCTCAAAATTTTAAGAACAAATTATCATCATTGTCATAATCCAATACCTATTATGTATCACTTCTGGTAATTTCCCTTGGCCCAGTCTCTCCCTGTCTTCCCCAGGGAACTTCAAAATGAAGCCTAGGAGCTTGAACATCAAAGGTTGATGTTGTGTGTCACAGCACACCTGGATGAACTCGGGTTCATCAGATGAGCATTTGATTTCACAGTTGCACTGACCCTCTTCAGCCAGGGCCCAGAAGGTTGCATTCCAATAGCCCGGGAGACCTGATCAAAAGATAATGTGGTCAGTGGTGACTTCTCCAAGAACAAACCTCCTATATCAGTTACCCACATGGAACACATGTCTGTTGCAAAGAAAATCCTAAGCAAGTATGTCAGTAGACACAACAGGAATGTTAAAAAAAAAAAACCTTCTTAGTTCTTGTCCTGCAGATCTTTAATAGTGGGGCCAATGAACAATAGAGACATGGCTGTATTAAAGGTCTCCTCGTTTATATCTTTGCTCTGAACAGGTGGAGGTCCACAAGGGGGCACTGCTCTGTGGCACTAGGCTGGAACAGAGCAAAGAATCTGGATTTCCAAGTGGTAAAGACAAGAAAGAAAAAAAAATCACAGAGTATACAACACACCATAGGCCTGCTAGTTAGTCGTAGCAGAGACACATGTCAGGAGCATAGACTAGCCTCCATTGTACTCAAATTAAAGTGCACACAAAAATCAGGTGGTCTAAGATGTTTATGATGCGTGTGTCCAAATGGCCACAACTCCAGGACCCTGAAGAACATCAAGTGAAGGGATCATGCTGTGTACCCACTGTGTGCGAAGCATTTGCAGATGCGTCCTCACCATCACAGCACACCGCCATTGAAGGAGCTATTATCCCAGTTTACAAATGACATTGCTGAGGTCCAATTGATAACAACATCTCAGACCAGATCTCCACAGTGGAAAAGTAAAGGCTAGAGACTTTTTATGATTTCAAAGCCTACACACCAAATTCAAAAAACAAATAAACAAATAAATAAAAATCTCAGATCAATGGGTAGGAAAATGAAAATTGAGACCTAGTGTTTCTTGACTTCAAAACATTTGTTCCTTTCAACAGTACATCAGACCATTTACAGGGCTTAATAGAACTCATTCCACACAATTTCTTCTCCACAAAGCAAGATTTGAATATAGGTAAAGGTGCTATTCTGAGTTAAAAATAAAAACCTGGGAGAAGTGAATACGGGTCAGCACATAAGAGACCTGTCTGCTCTTCCAGAGGATCCAGCTTTGATTCCCATCACCCACCTGGAGACTCACATCCATCTGTAACTCTAGTACCAAGATACTTGATGCCTCCTTCTCACCTTCAAGCATATGGTACACATACATGCATACAAGCAAAATACTCATACACATAAAAATTAAATAAAAATAAAAACCTCATGGCATTCCATTCAACTTGAACAAAATGCAGCTTTGAGGTTTTTTCCCTACCAGACCTAACTTCAAAGTTACTCTTCCACTCAAGCTGCTTGTTTTGCTTAAATAAAGAGTTTAAATGAAACCTTAGCACCACTGTCATATGGGGGGGAGACCAGAGTCACCATCGACAGGACAATTGAGAGCTGAAACATAACTATGAAAGAGCTTATAAATATCTACCAGTGGTCTAGCTAAAACCATTCTATGAAGATGTGCAGAAAATTAATGATAAAGAAATAATAAATCATGAGCCGATAGGAAACCTGAAAGTGGTGAGATGGAGGGTTAAAGAAAGACAATCATAATTGGGATGGGTAACAAGGACCTGTGTCACCATAGATAAGGTGCCATCTCTGGATCACAGGACACTTAGATGAGCAATGGAATGACCAGCTGACTAACAACAAGGTGCAGAGAGTAAGAACTATTGTGAGTCAGGATCTTAAAGGAACATTTCATTTTTTGGTTTGAGCTTATAATAAATTTATATTTAGACTCTCATGGGGGCTTATGAGATGACTGAGTGGGTAAAGGTGGCTGCTGCCAAGCTAAATTTCATCCGTGAGACTGGCACTGTGAAAGGAGAAAGTCTACTCAATCTGATTGTCTTCTAACCTCCACAAACACATCAAGGCATGCACGCATTCATGAGAACACATGTGCACACACACATACACAAAAAAATAACTAAATGCAAATATTTTAAATAGATTTTCAGGAAAGGCCAATGACAACTTTGACCTGGAGTCAACTAACCAAGAGAGGTTCTAACCCTGTGACTGCCCAGCCATGAGTCTGAATTTCACAGTCTTCTGATGTCAATTATCATTGACAAGGCTTAAGAGACCTTGGTGAAACTAGGGCTATACTGTAAGGCAGAAGTACAGTCCTGGGCATCCAGCTACTGTGGTTAGACCAACTTTACATGTGACTCTTTACATGTGACTTCTCCCTCGGGATTTCAAACTTTAAGCCTGCATGTGGAGTATTTTAAGGACTGAAAATGACCACGGTAATTATTCTTGCCTGTGGCTTCATAACAAATTTCCTCTTAAGATAATTGGCTTGCCTATCTCCACTGTAGGCTTTACAGAGTCCTGTTGCATCTCTATCAAGTCTGTCTTCCATGACACTTCTCTTGCCTTCTTAAAGTCAATGTTTTCATATAGACTTCCATCCCTCTCCTAGTTTGATTCCCTCAACAACAGAACCCAATGAAAGCAGTTATCACAACTCACAAATTAGGGAGCTGGTGCTGAGAAGTACTTGGAGAAAGGAAAGTGAGATAAGTCAACCAAGACTATGAGGCTGGAGCAGTTGTCTCTCTGGACAACCAACCCTCCTTCCTAAGTGACCTCCAGGGAGATTATGAGGAATACACCTCAGACTTTCCCTATTCTGAGATGTCATGCTGGGAAATTTACTAACAGACTTCATCCCTTCATTTGTCGAGCATTTCTCCTGGGGCATTGTCCCTTGCCATTCCCAGCCTATGCCACACTAAAGTTGAGCATGTTCCTATAGTCAGAGAACTCCCTGAAGTTCAGCAGGTATAAAATTATGGACCCATAAGGAACTGTAAAAGAAGAGCGACAAAGTGCCTACTCTGACCTCCTCCTGACTGACAAAACCAGGAAATGGGGCTCCTGTAGTGTACTCTTCATAGCATACCCTAATGACAATAATCCATGAATGAATGAGTCAATAAATTAATTAATTAATTAAAAGTATTAGGTTTGTTGTGCCCAAAGCAATACTCTAGAGCTGGTAACTATTCCTGCCTGGTGCTTCAGAACAAATTTTCTCTAAAAATGACTGTCTTAAAACACGAGTTCAGAATTTCTAAAGCTCAAGAATTCAAAATCAGCTTCTCTGGTGGGTCTGTCTCAGGTTACTCATATGGTTGTAGCTACCGCCATAGCCATCTGAAGGCCCAGCTGGAAGATCTGCTTGCAGGATGTCTCGCCTACATGCCTATGGCATAAGGTCTCCATTCCCTGATGAATATTTGAGGAGGACTTGGTTTTTCAACAACACATGGGTTTTTGAGTAGCTTTTATTTCAAGACAACCAATCTGAGAAAGCAGAAGGAATGTTGAGAATCACATACTGTCACTTCCCTTCCTTTGTACTTCAAAAGAAAGATATCAATTCCAGGGCAATCTATACTATTCATCTCCTTATCTTAAGGAGAATGCCACAGGCTTTGTGAGCATGATGCCCTTATTTTACTCCAACCCCCTTTAAGTCTATCATCCTAAATCTCCCACTGACTCTTATTCCTACTCCTCCAAATAACCCTAGATATCATTGATCATGCACTGTCTTCCCAGCCTTTCTCATCCATGGCCACTTAACAGAAATTATCTGTCCACAAAAGGGCATAGTTAAATCCCACCCATCCATCAAAAGGAGTTTCACCTTCCGCATGGAGCCTTCCCTATGGTTCCATTGAGATCCTATCACTTTTTATACATTCGATGGCAGTGATCAGCTTTCACTTAATATGGTACTGATAATATCCATAGATTTTCTTTTCATCCAGACAGTAGCTTGGGAGGTTCAGCCAAATCACAGTATATTTAAGAGTCTTCTTCTGCATAACCAAATCCATATTGGGATCTAGCACAAGAGTCAACAAATGTTTTCTGTAAAGATACAGGTGGCAGATATTTAAGGCTTTGTAGGTTGTTTCATCTCCAACACAACCACTCAGCCATATATGGGATAGAAAGGCATCAGTGGTGACCTATAAACATATGAGTGTGGCTGAGATCCAACCAAATCTTATCTCTCATTCCAACCACTAAACTCAAGTATCTCCTAAGTGTCACCAAGTTGTAGGATTCTGGAATTCAAATGGAGAATTATTCTATATTGACATGAAATTTTCACTACTATGCAGTTGTTGTTATGTTCTATAATGTTCACGCTCTGAGTGCATTTCCTATATAAGAAAAAGAAAGGGTATGTCAACTTTATGAAACTCCCTTACATCATTTTAGAAACCGTTTTAAGGACTTAAAGGTTGGATGTGGTATACATATATAATTATATGTCAGTCATTTTCTCACCATTATTCTCAGACAAAAGTCTCTAACGTATTTCCCTACCTCATGTAGAAAGTAACCCATTATATTCTCAGTTACAAGACTATAGACCAGTCAATTACTAAACAGGAATTTCTACACAAAGTTGAGGTAAACATTCTAAGAAAGTCATCTTAATTTCAGCTGTGGCTCACATATTTAAACTGCTTGCTTTTAAACTGCTTTCCTAAGATACGCACGAATAGTGATATTTAAAGAGTCAGTGAGCCAGATCACATACATAAAAACTGATGTGACTACTTATAGATTAATGTTGAGCTTAATAAGAACATAATAGAAAATAAACAATTGTCTGGTTTTGCTGAGACAGGAAGAAGCTGTTGAGAATACATATTTAAAAAGCTAACTTATGAGACTTTATAAGGAAATAACATTGTTCAACAAAGCCATCCTCAAAAACTTTAGCTTGCCTTTATAACAGTGGATATGAAGCTTGAAATATGCCCAGATAATAAAGGGAACTCTCTGTTTTCAGGGAAATGTCAGGATGCAAAGGATATTCTTGTTTAAACAGAAGTAAAAGAGACGCCACTGTGTGTGTTTGACAGTGATAAATAGATTCCAAAGAAAATAGAACATGGCTGTCTGTCCCACCTTTGAAGAACCCGTTCTGCCGGCTGTCAAACCTTAGGGTTCTTTTCTGTCTGTCTCAAGTGATCCCAGGAAACAATCATGAATTATTTGTTGTCTCAAAATTTACATAAGACTCTTCATTTCAATTATTTCATGTCATCTGAAAAAAAAAAAATAAGTAAATGTTCTAGACGTTTAAACCAGTTTTTAACCCCATCTTGGATAAAAGTGCTTCCCTGGCTGCTTGTGGGAGTTTGAGAAAAGCATATATAAAATTTCAGTGCCCTCAACAAAATGAATAGAAAAGGTGTTTATGTCACTAAATGGATTCTATAACAGTGGCTTTGAAGGATGGTTAAAATTAGGTCATTATGTTGTTTCTTTAAGTGAGAAAGATTTGAAGATTAACAGAAGGTACTAGGAAGGTATTAATACAGTGAACAATGCTCTATTCTAATTAAAGGAATAATTTATAGGTATGCTATGAAAAAATGTGATCATACAACATTGTGCCTACAATGAGAAGAATAAATTGTGGGTTGGTTGGGTATTTTTGTTTTGGCTTGGTATTTTGTTTTCCTTTGTTTTGTTTACAATATGTTACTGCACTGCTATGTACTTTAAATGGGACAACTATTGATACCATAAAATAATAGATCTCAGCCCGACATGGTAACACACACCTTCAATCCCAGAACTAGGTAGACAAATACAGGCATATCTCTGAGTTTAAGGCCATCCTGGTCTACAGAGCAAGTTCCAGGACAGCCAGGGCTACACAGAGAAATCCTGTCTTGAAAAGCAAAAACAATAGAAAAACGAATCTCATAAAGTTGAGCAAAAATCCAGAAATAAAAGAAGATAATCATATAGTTTACTCATATGAAGCTGAATAACATAAAAACTAACACGTCTGATAGAAGGCAAAATAGCAGTTTATTCTCAGTAGAGATGGGGTATAGACAAGGAAAAAGTGTGAAAAATACATGGTTGATCTTCACACTGTGCTTGTTTTGCTTGTTATAGGTTAAACCCTGGGCTTTGCACGCTCTAGATAAATGCACTACCCCTGAGCTACATCCCTGGCCCCATCAGTCTGGTCTTAAAGACTATTGTATTATATAATCTTTACAGTACTTCCCTGTTCCTACGCTAAGTTTTTAAAAATTAAAGATTGTTGGTGGAAACAACTCTAGAATAAGGAATAGAAGTTATAGAAAAGATCCAACAGGAAGCCAGTAAGTCAATAAGGTTTGTGTTAGTTACTTTTCTCTTGGCTGTGACAAAATACCTGGCAAATAAATTCAAGGAAAGAAGGATTGACTTTGGCTCATGGTTTAAGGCAGGATATGGTACATCATGGAGGAAGGCCTGGTGGCCACTGCATGTGGTGGCTGGTCACACTGGTTTACAGTCACAAAGCAGAGAGAAATTAATGCTGGTACTTAGCTGGTTTCTTCTTTTTACCTATTTTATTCAGTCAGGAACTGTAATAGATGGGGTGGTAGTGTTCACATTTGATGTAGGTCTTCTCTCCTCAGTTAAGCCTCTGTGGAAAGACTCTCACAGATGGCTACAGTGGAGTGTCTCAGAGGACTTCAAATCTTATAAGGTTAGTCACCACAAATTCACCCATTCCCAACCTCTAAACTGTAACCTTCCAAAGCTGGTCCTAAAGTGCCTTATAATGAAAGATGCATTCAGTCCATCTCTAAGTGTCCCCAAACACTTAACAGTTCTAAAAATATTTTTTTAATTCTAAAAATATTTTTTAATCCAAATTCTCTTTTGAGAGTCAAGGTAATCCTTTAACTGTGAAAGCTTGCACATTTAAAAAGAACAGTACACAATGACACAGAATAAACACTCCCACTCTAAATGGAGGAATGGCGGGGGGGGGGGGGGGGCAAGAAAAGATGAGGCAAAAGAAGATTGAAAGTTCACCAGAGAAAACTCCATACCCTCCATTCATGTCACCTATGGCTTGTAGTGGCCTCAACAACCTTGGGTAGCTATACAGCTATCTGCCTAAGATAGCTGTAGCTCTCAGTGGGGCAAATTCCATTCTGTGCTCGCAGCTTTACCAGACAGACATCCCAATGCCCTGGCATGTCCAACTTCCTGTGGTCTCCTTTGCAACTTAGGTTTCTTTTATTATTATTATTGATTATTTTATTTATTTACATTTCAATTGTTATCCCCTTTCCTGGTTCCCCTTCATAAACCCCTCATTTCACCCTCCTCCCCCTGCCTCCACGAGAGCACTCCCCCACCCACCCACCCACCCACCCACCCACTCCAGCCTCTCCACCCTATCATTCTTCTACTCTGGGGCATCAAGCCTTCACAGGACCCAGAGCTTCCCCTCCCATTGATCCCAAACAAGGTTATCCTCTGCTACATACGCAACTGGAGCCATGGGTCCCCCCACGTGTATTCTTTGGTTGGTGGTTTAGTATCTGGGGTCTCTGGGAGGTCTGGTTGGTTGATGTTGTTATTCCTATGGGGTTACAAACCCCTTCAGTTCCTTCAGTCCTTCCCCTAACTTCTCCATTGGGGTTCCCGTGCTCAGTCCGATGGTTGGTTACAAGCATCCACAGCATCCTCATCTGTATTAGTAAGGCTCTGGATTTCTTATTCATGGCTTCACACAGTAGCCTCTCCAGTCATTCTTTTAGGGACCCGGACCCCACTTCATGATGCCTGACTTTAGTAGCTTCTGGAATCTTGGTGCTGGACTCCATGGTCCTATCATTCTTTCATCCTTCATGCCGGCAAACCCAGTACCATGTGGACAATGCTTCCAAGTTCTGCTGACAGGTTGAGATTTAGCCTGAACACTCTGTGCCTTTACAGGCTGAACCTTGGTAAACACTTCCCTAGAAAGCTGTTCTAGAACCAGGATCCTGTGACGGCTTTCTCAGTTCTGAGCTTCTCTTTTCAAATGAATCTGAATTACTAGAAGCTTCAATAAACGATGATATCTTGCTCCCAAACCCCCTTTCCTATTATCCCAGTGCAGTCTATGTGGTTTCTCCTTAATGGCACTAATATTTTTAATAATTCATCTACTTTCTTTGCAACAACCTGTAACTTTAACAGGAGCTCACTTGGACTCCTGTTAAAGCTGCACAGAATTTCACATCCTTCTGCTTTCTCTCATCGTAAATCCGAATAAGACCAGAAAGCAATAACCGTGAGACAGCCTGGATGTTATGATGACTAGAAGTTGCCTCCACCAAACAACTTGGTCTGTGAGTTTTGAATTCAACCTCATTTAAATATTTCCCCCCTCCCTCTCCCAGTCCCCCCCTCTCGTGTGTGTGTGTGTGTGTGTGTGTGTGTGTGTGTGTGTGTGTGTCAGTGCCTGTAGAGAATACAGACATCAGGTCCCCTAGAACTAAAGTTATAGGCAGTTGTGAGCCACACAGTGCAGGTGTTAAAACCCAAACTTGGGTCTTCTGTAAAAGCAGCACTCACTCTTAACCTCCGAGCCATCTCTTCAGACCCTGGTATCCACTTATCCAGCAGCACTCTGCTTTGCCCCCACCCAGATCAACAACTAGGCTCTGATTACAGCACTTAGAGTCTCTGCAATCCACAGGTCCAAATTCTCCCACTTCTTCCTGCAAACTAGTTCCATAAGTCTATGAATTGTTACAGTCATAGCAACAGCCTCACTTCTCAGAACTAATTTTCTGTATTAGTTACTGTACTCGCTGCTATGGAAAATACCTGACAAACACAACTTAAGGAAGGAGGGATCTGTCTTGGCTCACAGACTGAGAGTATAGTACATCATGGCATGGAGGGAATGACAGTAGGAATGTAAGGTGGCTGGTTGCACAGTAGCCCAATTAGAAAACAAGAAGGATAAATACCTGATTTCAGCTCACCTTTTCTTTTTTTTTTCTATTGAGTGTGTGACTCCAGCTCACTGTATGGTCGCACCCACATTCAGGTTGGATCTTCCCTCCTTAGTTAGACTCCTTGTAGATGTCTTTTCTAGGTGATTCTAAAGCCGACTGAGTTGTTGATGAAGAAATACCATCTTGGGATATAAACAGGGAACAAAAAGATGAAAATATTCCTTTTCAAAGTGAGTGGGAAAGGTCAATGGGAAGAAGGAAAGCACTAATTTTGAATGAGGGGCTAGAAATTAGTCAACCACGTGCTTAACCTATAGTAGGGTTTATTTGATCTACATTTTCTGCACAGTTATTTTTATTATTTCTTTTTTTCTATCAAAAAGATTGAATTGGTAATGATATAATAACTTAAACAAGAATGAGGAAAAATGAGTTCAGAGAAAGTGTTTCTTTAACCGTATCTCAAATATGTCGAGGGGGTGCTGAGGGGTGCTAGAGAGGTAACTCAGAGTTACCTTGTTACACAAGCTTGAGGACTCAAGTTCAAATCCCCAGATTTCACATAAAGCTTGATGAGGTAACATGTATCTATGAATTGCATTGTTCCTACAGTGATATGGGAGAACAAGGGTGAAGATCTTTACAAGCCAGCTAGCCTGATGTACACAGAGAAGAACTCTGTCTTAAACAAGGTAGGAAGTGAGACAATACCTCCTTTTTTATTAGTTTAGAGGTTAACCAAGGGAGGGGACTGTTATATTGAATATTTTGTTTTTAAAGCCAAATTTTTCTCTTCGTAAGCCCTTTTGTTAGAAGTGGTATGTCCTCATACACAATAACATGGTCCCTTGTACATCTACTCTTGAGTTTTTGATGAGTCTAGCATGATAAAAATAAGAAGGGCCAACTCACATGTAATATTTCATATCCTTCATGTTAGCAGTTTCTAATACATTCTAGTAAACACATTCTAAAGAAAAAATCTGGGTTGGAGAAATGGCTCAGTACTTAAGAGCACTGACTGTTCCTCTAGAAGTCTTGAGTTCAATTCCCAGCAACTACATGGTGGCTCACAACCATCTGTAATGGGATCTGATGCCCTCTTCTGTTGCGTCTGAAAAAAGCAACAGTGTACTCATACAAATAAAATTAATAAATAAGTCTTTTTTAAAAAATCTGACTTAGATAAATGTGTCCAGCAATACTTATTACAAAGATTTGATTTTAAAATTGTAAACATTGTAAAACCTAAAGATAATTTGATTGATTTTAGTATGCACCTATAGTGAGGTATAATAGAGCTAAGAAAATTTGCCCACCTGGAGAATGCATTAAACACTTGGCACATATTCTATCATTGAATTTTAATCAGCTCCTGAAATGTGATGGATTACTCACATTTTACAAAGACAAAAGCTAGGGTTCAGCATGGCCATCAGCAGGTGTCGGTTCCCAACCACAGGCTGAGTATGTTCATGACATGGAACCTGGCTTCCCTCAACATATAGGTCCATCAGAAGCAAAACAGAAATATGTCCTTTAGGAGGCAACCTCAAAATCAGAGGCCGCTGGAGGCTGGTAAGGCTGCTCACTTCCTAAAATGCTTGCATGAAGACCTAACTTTGGATCCCCAGCATCCATGTAAAAAGTCAAATGCAGTGACACTTGACTCTAACTCAAGCTCTCAGGAGGACAGAGAACAGGAAGAACCCTGGAATTCACTGGCTAGAGAGTCTAGCCGATCAGCAAGTTCCAAGCTCAGTAAGAGATTCTGTCACACATAGATAGATAGATAGATAGATAGATAGATAGATAGATAGATAGATAGATAGATAGATAGAAAAATAGATAGATAGATAGATAGATAGATAGATAGATAGATAGATAGATAGATAGATAGATTTTTTTAAGAGAATGACTAAGGAAAACATTCAACATCAACCTCTGGTCTCCATGTGAACACACATATAATTGCATGCATATGCATGTACACACACACACACACACACACCACTTGCTGGTATTTCTTCGGGGTTATGCTTGTGGCACAGATCAGGCTTATTCACTTTTGGAAGGAGTTACAGAAGGACATAAAACCTGGAAAGAGTAATTACTGAGAAGCATGCCTCTTAAAGGCTATCTGTCACAGGATAAACTCCCTAGAGTTTCATCAGGTAACTAGACACCAAACCACAGACTGCTGTTAGAGACTTCGCTCAGATTCCTGGTTGCCAGATCTCTCCAAGCTATTCTGGAAGGCATGTGCTCAGAGATGGAGAAACAAATCCTTCCTTCTTTGACAATGTTGCAGATCTGGAGATACTGACTACCTAACAAATTTGCATGTCAGGATCAAGTTGGTGCTGGCCCCTATAGAGGAAAAGCTCTTCAGCTCGCAACACTTTCTCTTCTTTCAAGTAACCATTCTTTCTCGTCTTCTACATATAACTTTCCCACATGGCATATTTATATTTTCTAGGTAACCTATTCACACACACACACACACACACACACACACACACACACACACACACACATTTATTCAGCAAATAGGAGTGTCTGTCATCCAAGACTCACTGCCAGATGCTGAAGACTCAGTGTGGGGCTCCAGAGAACTGGTAACAGGTCACGTACTTGGGCAGAACCCCAAATTCTCAGCTTCCTAATGCAGTGTTGACACAACCACTTTAAATGACTTTAGAAGTGTACAGTCCAGCTCTCGGACAGCTTTCAGAGTGGAACTCTGAAAATCTGGACAACCAAGATGACTAGAACTGCAGATGTGTTCCCTGGGAGAAAGTGAATAGTGGGAGAATGTGAAATCTCAGCTCAGAATGATTGACAAGGATGCAACTGAGTCCATAGTCTTCACGTTCCCCTTCCATGAATCCAGAAATTTCACTCCCAGAACGATCAGATATCAAAAATGATGGGAAAACAAGGTCTTGGAAGGTACCAGTGAATTCTCTCTTGAGTTCCCAAGAGCCACTGTTTTAAGGTCTCCTGTAATATAATTTAATTGAACAGTAATCTGAAGCTGTATATGTTTTGCGACCAAGGTCAGCAAAAGGATATGAGAAATGTGAGAAAGTATCAATTTCATTTATGATTGGGGTAGCACCTTTCTCCGAGGATCTCTGGGGCTGTTGGAACACTAGCCAGCTCTGTATACAGTGCTTCTGTTCTCGCCTGTTCACTTGGATTGTTCAGTTCTGTTCCCACTGTGGTTTCTTTTTCTTTTTTCTTTCCTTCTCTCTTTGCTACTCACAGGATAATTTTGTTCTGCCAAATCCATTTACATTAATGGCTTGAGATTTGTGTTTTAAGAATCTGGACAACCAAGACGATATGCTCAAAAATAGGACTTTTTATTGCTGCAACATGATGATCCAACTTTTTCTCTATTAAAAATTCAACAAATGCATCAGCACACCAAGAAATCTCAACAGCCTGTCCCACTTTCTGGCAAAGGGTCACTGAATGCACACGCAGATGCTAAGAGCAAAGAATGGATGTCAAATAAAGGGAAAAAAAGTGTTCTTCCTATTGAGGGATTAAGTTCAAATGATTCTCCCCAGAGTATGACATGCAACTCGGGGATACCAAACAAATAGTTTTTATAGATTATTTGGCAGTCAAATTGGAGGGCGTAGATGGTATTTGAGTCCACAGTGGGGCTTACTGTACCCATATCTAATATGAAGATACCTATAGCCCCACAGGTTGCATTCTCTGGATAGCTTCCAGCTAAGAAGATCAAAGTTCAAAGGGACATTAGAGGACCATGGTATGTACTTAAACCATGGTGGCTTAGTGGGGTAGAATGATTGCCTCATATGCATCATACTCTGGATCCATTCTGAGCACTAGAAAATATATACATATATAGATCTCTGTGGGCTCGCTATAAAAGAAAAGCTATTCTAACAAAGTTTGCTGGCTTGTGCTTCCTGGTGTTATGAATAAAGTGCTTATTTCTTCTTCTTCTTATGCTGAGTCAATTATCTTTGGGTACAGTTTACATCACTGCATACCTTTCCCAAAGACAGTATAGGTCTTTGCCCAGTTTTCTCACCATCCACTGCTAGAGATCAGTATTGCCTGAACAGTTCTCCTGCGACTGTACCTCTTCAAACCCGTTGTGGCTGCAGTGTCATGGGTGTATCTTCAGGTCTCATATTGGGTTCATAAACAAATAAACAAATAGAAATAAGTTGGGAATACCATCTCACTAGAAATATGGCTTCAACCAAGCTTGGGACAAGAACACCAAATACCAGCTAAGGTGAACAAGCCTGCAAGCCTCTGTTGGCTTGGCGGCCATCTTCCAGTGCTCTCTCTCTCTCTCTCTCTCTCTCTCTCTCTCTCTCTCTCCCAAAATCCTCTTTGTTGCTCTAGTTGAAGTGACAGTCTTCTTCAGATTCGGGTGCTACAAAGATCTGCAATATCATGAACAGCATTCAGAGTCTGAAGACTGGATTCAAATCCTGAGTCTGCACTTCATGTTGCCTCAGCAAAGCCATCCAGTGTCTCAGATCTGTGACCTACAAGTTGAACAATACAGATAATTTTTTACTAAAGATCAGCTCACAAATGATTCTGCCCATGTTGAACTAGCTTATGATAAACAAAGATTCCCTATGGGGAAAAAAAAACACAAAAGTTTAAACAACATGAGAGATACGAGAGGTGCAAAGGAAGCAAACAATTGAGCAGCCATGACTTAAGACAGATGAAAATCAATCTTTCTCCTTAAGAGATTTATGAACTCCAAAGTAGTAACCTGAGGCCTCCCATCCAGGGAAGGGGAGCAGAGAGCAAAATGACTGAGGGGTCATTTGAGCTTTGAGCAGCCTCACAAAACTGAATGGAGGGAAAAAGTTGTCAGGATTTGGAGTCTGACAAAAAAGAAAATTCTAGAAAATTTCTGTGGCTATATAGTGGAACCCTGCAGGTTATACCCTTGGAGAAAGGGCAAGGCAGAATAGAACACACCATGAGAAAAGTAGTGACCAATCTTCATCAAACTAGAATGGTTTCTCATCTCTCCAAATATGTCCAAAGAGTCAGATGTGGTAATGCAAACCTGTAGAGGCAGAAAGATGGTGGTTCTAAGTTAGACCGAACTAAGTCTTAAGAAGCTGGGGGGAAAAAAAAACAGAGGAAAAGCCTATCTAGAAAATAAATCTGTCCAGAGCCTTCAATCATCCTGAAATCTATCATGTATAAAGTCTGATACCAAATGAAAAGCACCAGGCATCCTAGAAGATATGACTACATGACAGCATACAAACTTGAAAGGAAATCAGGTCGCAGTGTTTAGAAAAGGTTAAAATAAGTGTGAAAAACATCTCTAAGACATGGGGGGGAGGTTTCAGCACATAATTAAAACTAAAGAAGCTACAGGCAGCTTCTATACCAAAAAATAAAGACAGTGAAGGTTCAAGCTAAACAGATGGTCTCTAATGCAGAGAATTGATCTGCTAAAAGTAACATCCGTGAAAATAACCAAACTAAGACATGGGTGGGGGGCGTTAAAAATAGAGACATTATGGGACACAGACAAAATATCTAACATATAATATATTTGGACTCTACAAAGCAGAGGAGCCAGAAACTGTGGCAGGTGAAATACTTGAGCTACGTAGAGGCATAGTATTCAGGTTATTCAGATTTATAAAGGATTATGGATGCTGAGAAAAGCAACACACAAAGAGAGCCACAGCTAGGCTATCGTGCCATTAAATAGAACAGACAAAAACAGCAACAACAGAAAAACAAAAATCAAAACCAGCACGGATCCAAGGGAGACACTGAATACATAGTACTTTTTAATTACACAGTGTATACATTCTTTTCAGTTCATGTGAAAAGTTAGAAAGGTGGATTTAAATAGAAATGTATCTACTCAGGAGGTTAAGAGCAGCCTGAGCAGCATGGAAAATCACATCTCTAAAAGAAAAAAAACAAAGCAAACCTGGGGCCTATGAGAAATTGTGATGAATTACACACATTTTAAATAAGAGATTTTATATTTGCCAGACACAGAAAATTAAAGCAATAACTAATATTAAAATAATGACTGACAAAAAGCCCTCATATCTGCAAAGTCAGCTGGGCTTTTTAAGTGCTCCAGCAAAAGGGCAGGAGAAATCAACGTAGAAATCAGAAAGTAGACAGAACTATGAGATAACAAAACCTGTGGGATGCAGAAAAAGCCACAATTAGAAGGAAATGTCTGCCTCTAAATGAAAACTTCAGAAAAGAACAAAATGAGAAAGAAGACAATGGCTAAATTCAAAGAAAAGATGAATAAGCTGCTGGAAGTTGGTGAAACAGAAAGCTAATATAAACCAGAGAAAAATCTAGAAAACTAAAAGTTGGCCCTGGAAAGCAAGAAAAACAGAATGTAAATCACAAATTTCCAAACTAAACAATGAGGGGGGGTCAAACAGATGAGAGGACACTGTGAACAATTAACTCAAGTGATAGCCTAGCAGATATGAAAGAAGAACAAAATTCAGATTAGTTTTATAATGAAAATTCAAGAAAATCTTAAATAAAATGAGGCTGTAAAAACAAAATTTACTCAAAAACAGTACAGCCCCAGGTGGCTTCTCTGGTGAAGTTTAAAAAACAAAAAGAGAGAAAACCAATTTTACACAAACTTTTCTAAGTACAGAAAGCCAGGAACAGTCAGTCCCTAAATCATTTCATAACACTAAAACATGAAAAAGCCATTACCGAGAGAGGAGGAGGGGGATCTGCAGGCTAGGCCAAGCCCGTTTCCAAAGACACCGCAACAAAACATAAGACAATCAAGCCGTTACACACAAAGAAAACACTCCAAGATAGCCAGTTTGAATTTATTTCAGAAAGGCAATGTTCATTGACAATCAAAATTGATGCATACATCATTAAAGAGAGAATGGTTGCGTTAGCAGTCTTGTGACAGGTGATACGATGACTGCATGAAAGATGCAGAGCCAGTATCTGAAAAAGAAATCCTCAAGATAGAAGTCAAAGTGGGGTCCCTGAGGTGTCTCTGCAAGCAGAGGTGACTGAGGAAAGTGAGGACGGCAGTGAGGTAGGGACCCCCACATCCGTGAACAGCAGAATTCATGTTGTAAACGTGTCTGGATTACAAAAAACAAATTCAACCTCAATCCCATCAGAGTTCTAACACATTCTCCCCAACACAGGTAGAAGAAGACACTAAAATTCATATGGAAGCACAGAACACTGTAAGAACAAGTCGCCAAAATAATAAGTTAATCAGTAACCTCTGAACAGAGGGGCAATGCTGGCGATGTCTCAACCCCTGACTTCAAGTGTTACTTCTGAAGTGATGTGATAAAATTCCCCTGATGCACAAAACGGTCCATGTAGACCAATGACATAGGATAGAGAACCCAAAAATAAGCCCGCCCAGCTGTAGACATTTGACTTTTTACAAAGGTTTCAATAACACAGAGTAGGGCAAGATTCCCTATTCAGTAAATGTTACTGAGAAATTGTACGTCTATATGTAAAATTATTGAACTAGATTCTTATCTCTCACCCTCACCCTGTACAGATACCAGTTCAAATGAGTTGACCCTTTTAACGTGAGTAAGCTCTGAGACTCTGAAAGTACTAGAGAAAAACAGACAGTACACTTCAAGACAGAAGCTTGGGTTAAAAAAAAAAAAATCTGGAAAAGACCTGGTAGCTCTGGAAATAATCACAAGAACTGACATGCTTCTTCTCCCCGGCTGAGCAAGAATAATCAGAATTAAGAAAGCATGTAGAGAAGTCAGTGCAAACTGTATCTCATAGAGATAAATATCTAGACTATGTTAAGAACTCAAAAAAAATTAGCCGGGCAGTGATGGTGCATGCTCTTAGTCCCAGCACTTGGAAGGCAGAGGCAGGTGAATCTCTGTGAGTTCAAGATGCACAGTCTATGAAGAGAATTTCAGGACAGCTAGGGCTACACAGAAAACCCTGTCTGGAAAAAAAAAAGACAAATCAAAAGACCAAAAATTAAAAATAATCTAACCAAGAAACAGGAAAAGGAAATGAAAAGATGCTTCATCACAGGTGAAGAACAAAGGAGCAATAGTCATAATCACCCTTAGCCATTAAGACAGCACAAATCGAAACTACACAGAAAGACCATTTCATCCTAATGAGAAAGACTATCATTTTTTTAAAAAATCCTAGTGAAGGTATGGGAGGAAAGGAGAGTCCATTCAAAGCGTATGGAGGTTTCCTAGAAATCTGAAGTAGAGCTACCGTAAGATGCAGCTTGCACACTCCTGTGTACATACCAAACAAGACCTGAGTCAGCACACCGCAGACACGATGGCCCAACCATGTTAACTGCTATGTTATCCACAATAGCGAGGATAGGGAACTAACCTAGACACTCATCAATAGATAAAGAAGATGCACATAAGTATAATGGACCTTCATTCAGCCATAAGGAAGAACAAAACTATGTCATCTGCAGGAAAATAAGTAAAGCTGGAAATTGACACATTAAGTGAAATAAGTGAAATAAAGCAGACTTAGAAAATCAATATCGAGCGACCACAGCAGCGACCACAGCGGTAGAAGCAGCACTCTAGCCGCCTGGCAACCCCAATCTGGGAAGAAGATGCTAATTAAAGTGAAGACCTTGACTGGAAAGGAGATTGAGATCGACATCAAACCCACAGACAAGGTGGAGTGAATCAAGGAGCGTGTGGAAGAAAAAGAAGGAATTCCCCAGTAACAGCAGCGGCTCATCTACAGTGGCAAACAAATGAATGATGAGAAGGCAGCAGCTGATTACAAGATTCTAGATGGTTCCGTCCTCCACCTGGTGTTGGCTCTTAGAGGAGAAGGTGTTCTTGGGCAATGAAGAAACTTAGTTCGTTTACCTCCTTGCTCTACCGCTCATAATGTGGCATCACATATCCTCTCACTCTCTGGGACACCAGAGCCACTGCCCCCTCCCTTCGATGCCCAATCTTGTGTGTCTATCGGTGGGAGAATGTGAGGACCCCAGGGTGCAGTGTTCCTGGCCTAAATGGCCCTTGCTGGCTATTGGGTTTTAGTTTGCAGTCCCGAATGCTTCCCTCTCTTATGGCTATATCCTTGGTTGTCAATAAAATATTTCCTGGCCAAAAAAAAAAAAAAAAAATCACTTTGTCTCTCATATGTAGAACTTAGATATTATAGGTATATATTAAATATACAAGTGTGGAGAGACAAAAAAAGAGAAAGAGAGATGAAAATACGTGGGGAATGGAAGATTAAGATATCTACATAACATTCTGGATGACACAAGTCAACCCACATATGCATGTGGTAGCAAATAAAATCAACTTGGAGATTTAAATCTTCCTAATGAGATATTTTTAAAATGTCTATTTCAGATCTATTTCCCTTCACAATACATTTAACAGTTTGAAAGATGTTTTTCTGGACCTTGTAGAAACTGAAACACAGGTTCAGCATCCCTAGTCTGTAACGATGGACAGAATGTTTCCGAGTTTGAGAGGTGAGTTGTTGTTGGAGGTTCCTCTGCTTGTTTTTTGGTTTTGCTTTTGTTTCTTTACCAGTTGAGCAACCAAAAGTTCATATTTGTTAAATACTAGGGGGGAAATGAATTTCTATCAAAATGGTTTTGGAAGAATAAAGAACAAAAGGCCAAATAGAATCATTCAAGCACACAATATTTTATTTAAAAAAAAAAAGTAATACTATAAAATTGGAGATAGAACCTTTTTTAAAAATTGGAAATGTAACGGAAAAAAGAAAAAAGTAAAGTGGGACGGAGCTCAGCGGCACCTGTAGCCCTCCCTGGCAGTCACATTTCAATAATCTGAGTGCATCAAAACCCAAAAATGGGCTAGAGGGGTGGCTCAACGGTGAAGAGCACTGGCAGCTCTTGTAGGTGACCAAGGTTTAACTTGATGCTGCTTCTGACCTCTGGGGGCACTGCATGCACATGCGCACTTACAACCTTAAGATCTCTGAGGGCCTGTTGCTTTGGATAAGAAAAGGAGGTGTGAGGAGGAGGGAGAGAGGACAAGAAAGGAGGATACCTAAGTACTGGGGAGATACTAAAACTGAGTCAGCTAAAAAAAACGTTGAGAAACCAAAAGCTTCGCATTCTGGCGGCGTTTTACTTCCAGAAATCTTGTTCCTGTTATTTTAATTTTTTCTCTCTGTCTTCTTGACAACATTGAGCATCCTTTCAGTTTCTACCTTTAAATTGTATTTAACATGTCATTGCTTTTCTGCCTCTTGTGCTTCTTAAAGATGTCATTGTTCTAAGGCCGCACTCATACTAAAAATGTTTACATCATAAAAATCTAAAACAAGGGTCCTCGGTTTTTCTCTTTTAAAAGATACATTTTCTTAAAAAAATTAATGTCTCTCTTTGAAAATTCAAACTTTAGTGCTGATTTAAATATTGTTGTCACAGTTGTGTTTTTACCCATTTATCTCTTCTAATTCTGAAAGTTTTCTCAAAAAACAATAGCCCTCTAGATGATGTCCTGTCTCACTTAGGAAAAACTTTATTAATAAAGTCATTTTTCTTTGTTCTCTTCAGCGTGCCTCTCTGTAGTTTTGTCTATTCCTATCATCTTTTTATTTTTGTATTCTCTATATTTTTTCCCTTTAGAAACAAGTTTCCTCTGTGTAGCCCAAGTTGGACTCGAACTCAAGATCATCCTCCCTCACTGTCCTGAGTGCCAGATCAATTACAGGTGTGCATCACCACATTCCACTCCTAGTACACCTCCTCTTCCTCCTCTTCCTCCTCTTCCTCCTCCTCCGTCACCTTCTTCTTTCTCTTCCTTCTCCTCTTCTTCCTCCCCCACCTCTTCTTCCTCTTTCTTCCTTCTTCCTCTTCTTTCTCCTCTCTTCCTCTTGTCTTTCCTCCTCCTCTTCCTCCTCTTTCTTCTTCCTCTTTTTCTTCATTTTTATTACACTTCCTGAACTTTTGGTTTTTTTTAACCTTTATTTCCAATTTCACAGTCTCATTTTTTAACATCTTAAGCTTGAATGATTCTATTTGATCGTTTATTCTTTATTCTTTCTGTACTATATTTTTAGTAGAAATTCAAACTTTTCTCTCCCTCAATGAATACAAGCTTTATCTGAGATTTTCAAAGTATAGACAAAGGAAGGGAGGAATTTCACACTAGGAAATAAAAAGGTCATCAGGAAAATGCAAAGTTGTCATTAAGGTTTCTTGAAACCTAGGATATATCTAGGAATATACAGATGCAGCCTGTGTTATGGTTAATTTTGATGTCAACTTGCCACACCTTAGTGACCCGAGTAGGGACCCTTACCTGAGGAACTAGTGGGATAGCCATGACTGATGTGGGAGGACCCACCCCTATTGTGGGTGGCACCTTCTGGTGGCCTGGATAAAAGCGGGATTTCAGAAGGAAGAACTTTGTGTGTTTGCTTCGCCTTCCATCTCACCACTGCTGATTGTTGCTACTGCTGACTCCTTCACTAATAGCAGAGCCAATGTTTCCAGCTCCCATAATGGACCACATGCAAACAGCTCTCATGGTACGTTTTAGAACTTCTTCTAGGGTCTAGGAGATGGCTCATTGCACACGCGTGCGTGCGTGCGCGCGCGCACACACACACACACACACACACACACACACACACACACTTAAAAATTTTAAATTCTTAAATGACCACTTTGGTATTTTCAATACTTAGATATGTATGTTTCCATGTCTTTGCTTAGTACTTGTAGTTATTTTATGTAAACAACTGTAAACTAGTGTTTGCATGTATGCCACTGGGAAACTTTAAGCACAGGAAGAGCAAGCAGGTCTCTTGGTCCCATGTGCATGGCATATAGGGATACAGGTGCTGTGCTGTCAATCTTGTGTCTATCAAGACTGGAATGTAGAGAGCAGGTGTTGTAGTTAGGATCTGGAATACCCTTCAAATACCTTTGTATAAAAGGCTTGGTCCACAAGCCTTGTCTCTCTTAGGGGTGGTGGATCCATTGACAGGTGGGGCCTAGTGTGAGGTCTTTAAGTCATTTTGTTCATGTCCATGAAGAGGAATATAGAATCCTGGCCTCTTTTCTGTCTCCTCCTTCTCTCTAGTTGCTGATACTGCTGGTTTTCTGGGTGTTCTGAGCCATGGGCTCCTCCCATGATGTGCTGTCTCCTCAAAGACCAAAAACAGTGATCAGATGAATCAGAGACTACAATCATCCAAATTGTGAGCTAAAACCAACCTTTTCTCTTTAAAAGTTGCTCGTCTGAGGCAGAAAGCAATTAACAACAAGAGCTATATGTCAACTTTATTTGCCTAATTAGATCAACCAAATCACATCAATCCAAACCCAAAAGCTCCATGTGTATTTCACCTGCTAAGTTGCTGAGTTGTCAAAAGGATATGACTGAATTCTTTTTAATTCAATTGGCTGAATCTGTTGCAAGATGGAAAAACAAAGAAAACTTATCAAATAGAAATGCTATGATAAAGTTGAGGGTAATATATAAATGAAATCCTAAGATATTTTATCCCTTAAAGAGCCCAAAGATATAATTTTCTAATTAAGTAATAACAGTCAGTAATTGGCCATCTAGAACCCTGGACTAAAGGTGCTTATAGGATAACCCTACTGGCTTTGCTGTAGAAAAAACCCATTTTACAGATGAAAAGCATAAGGCTTTGAAGACAAGAATGAAACTCCTCCAGTCATCCCTGTCATAGCAGCAGGTTCCTTGCTGAATACAGGATGACACGCAGCCTCCACTCTGTTCTGACACCATGATTGCAGTTTCTTCCCTCTACCAACATGAGCAGAACTCTGGATTTCAGACAGGTGGCCAGTTCCTTGGTGGCCTGGCACTTTGTACACTCTTGAGTGGGCTTTGTGCTTGCGAAAGACCCAGACCTCCTGAGTGTATTTGAACTTGATGTCCAGGATGCAAGGCCAAGAAAGTCAAGGCCTGCACTGTTTTCATTCAAAGACATTTTTTTTCTTCTCTGTAAATATCAGGTTGTTTTCTTCATTCTTAACTGAGTGCCAAACCACGATTAGAAAAAAAAAAAAAAAAAACAGCAAAAAGTACTTACTGGATAGGGCACTAAGGGTACAGCAAATGAATCTCAAAACTTCAAGCATCCAGGTTTCACACAGGACGCCCAGCACGGCAGGTGTTTCCACAATTCCACCCTCACCTAGCAGTGTTTAGGATCAGACACTCAAGAGCTGCTGCATCAGGTTAAACTCCTGAGTCTTTGAATAATCAAACTAAAACAATCTATCAAGTAGACTACATATAATATAAATGCTTTCATGGATACTATAGACCTACAGCAAACTCTGAAAATAAGGTCTGAACTATGTACATTATGGAAGGCAAAATCAGAAAATATATGTGATATGTGGTGATATGTGTATATATACATGGAGATTAGATA
This sequence comes from Rhabdomys pumilio, assembly GCA_030674055.1. Lineage (NCBI taxonomy): Eukaryota > Metazoa > Chordata > Mammalia > Rodentia > Muridae > Rhabdomys > Rhabdomys pumilio. The sequence continues at coordinate 209,225,311 of JANHMN010000002.1, read as the reverse complement.
GATAGATAGATAGATAGATAGATAGATAGATAGATAGAAATCTACATTGACAGCACCAACACTGCCATGGTACCGAGCTCAGGCATAGACCTGGAGAATTAAAGGAAGACACAGACTAGAGTCATTCTTTATGAGAGAATGCCAAAGCTTTTACTGAGGAGGTTCAATATATACACCAAACCGGGGAGGGAAAAACACAAACAGGAACTCAACTGGGAGGCAATGGTTTGTATAGTGATAAGTCCCTGCCTGGGGCATCATACCTTCAATAGGATGTTTTGTTCTTAGAAAAGCTGCACAATGTTATTTGGCAGACAGCAGCACATGGAAAGTCTCAGCGAGGGTATGGAGGCCCTTCGGGGTCCTACATACATAAGTAACTTGCTCCATTTCCCAATTTTTCTTATACATCTTGATACTAAAATAAAATGTCAAACAAATATTCTCATACCTACCATCATCCAGGCTCCAGACAAGTGGGCAGATTACTCTTCTTACCCAATATCTAATTTGATAATAACCCAGCAGTACTTATTGATGACAACCCCCAAACTTGATGTCTAATGGGTATCAAATACCTGTTACTTCTTTTATAAGCTCTAATACTTACTTCAGATGCATGAAGGCATGGAAATGTTATTTTTAAATGAAGGAATCCTGAGTCTTAAGGCTCCACACTGATGAAAACAAATGGAGGTGAGTAGACCATTTATCGCTTTCATGTATATCAAACTTTCAAAAGAAACACATTCTGGGACCGCCATGTTTTACTGTTACAATCATCAATAATCTCACAGCTGGTAGCAAAACCTGCCCCAAAACAAATTTTTTAAAACTAAAAACCCACTTCATTAATTTGTTTCTGCTGAACTAAACAAAATGAAACTTCTGCAGCCAAAATTTCTTCTGAAGCTGAGCCAGTGTGATGTGAGCAATTCCCTAAAGCTGTGTTATCATGACAATTTAAAAAAAAAATGCTGGCTGTGTTCTTGACTGGGCTGGTTGAGCTTTGATAGAATCCATCCATGGAGCCAAGGGAACCTAACATTATTTTTCTCTACTAGTCCTCATCTGCCTTCATGTAAATACATGTAAATAGCATGGTGATATCTCAACAGTATCCCCTGGCCATGCTGCTGTTGGCCTCAAGGAAGAGACAGCAGTGTGCCACATAGACCAACCAGGACATTTACACAGGGATGAGTTGAGTCTGGCTAGAAATCCCATAAGATTCGATTAAAAATAGGAACTCAGAATGCAAGTGTCACTCTATTGCTTCTTTTAGGGAAACACCACTATCAGGGCAATATTAATCATTATCTGACAATTCCAGTGACATCACAGGAAAGCCGAATCTCCTTTGTGTTGAATACGTTAGGCAACTTTGATTATTTCCAACAACTAAATGAGAACTAAAAACACATTGTAGCCAGCACATTTCCTTTTAATTTTTAAATTCATGCATACTATCACAGAAATGACATCCATATGCCTATAAAAATCCATTTACACTTTGCACTTCGGAATATGTGACAGTCTCTTTATAAATCTTTTAATGTCTTTATTTACTTTTAGAAGCATCCGGTTTATGAAAACAAACTCTAAATAATCAGAACCAAGCTGCCATATTCTATGAATATGCACCCTTCACACATGACTGATAAGGTTGCCAACATGTGGAATTGATTTGTGAACACCCTTTGGCGCAAAGAAGTGTTGTTAAGAAGACTTAAGGACTGCTTGGTCGTGGATTTGCAGTATGTGTGCATATGTTTAAGGCTTTGAGTATTTAGGGGTCCCGAAAGGGGACACAGAAACCTTCCTCTCTTCACAGCTCTAAATATACCCAATCTCCCTAAAGGAGAAGATTTTTTTTTTTTTAATGTAAGTCCTCCTGAAGAAACCAAGTTGAAAGTTTTGGGTTTATGGTTTAGGGTCCCTGTTAGCAGCCAGTCTAAGGAAGGGAACTAGGAATTGGGGGGTGGGAGGGAGTTCCAAACATGATGCTTTGATCTTAACAAAACTCATTTACCCACTGAGAAGAGTGAGACACATGCCAGAAGCCAACAGGACCACCCATGATCAGCCTGTTAAAGACAGCCGCAGACTCAAACTATCTTCCAGCTCCATGGAAACCTATTCCTCGGGTATCACAAGGTCTGCTGATGTGACACAAGATCACATAAAATTACCCAAAACAAACTTAATATAGAAAGTCTATTTCAGGCTGGGCAGTGGTGGCGCATGCCTTTAATCCCAGCACTTGGGAGGCAGAGGCAGGCGAATTTCTGAGTTCGAGGCCAGCCTGGTCTACAGAGTGAGTTCCAGAACAGCCAGGGCTACACAGAGAAACCCTGTCTTGAAAAACAAAAAACAAACAAAACAAAAAACAAAAAAAAAAGAAAGAAAGAAAAGAAAAGAAAGTCTATTTCAATGCAGTGTTTATGGCTACTTGCTGTCATGAATCCTCTCTGGCTCAGCCATAAGATCAGCAAATCGTCTTAAGGTCTTGGTGGCCTTCTGCAGCTACTAGATTTGATCAGTAGCTAACAGTTCTTACCTCTTCTTATGCTTCTGATTGTCCTAGACAACTCAGAAACTAGCGTTAACTATCTGGATAGCTGCTGAATCTCCCACAGACCTAATGTACAGAAAGTATAGTCTGTAGGACAGTGACGTGAGTTAATTCCCCTGACAACTGTTGGTGTGCTAAGTGGAAAAAAAAAAAAGCAAAGCCCGGTGTGATGGCACACCTGTGATCCCAGCACTCAGGAGATGGAGCAGGAGGGTCTCAGGTTTGAAGCTTGTATAGTAATTTTGTGACCATCTAGGTCTATACAGCAAGATCTTGTCTGAAAGAAGGAAGAAAAAGAAGAGAAAAGGGATTTGAGATGGAAAATAATGGAAGAAGCAATAGTAACACTATGGGGAGCTGACAGGAAGTCTCTGCTCTTTCCAGTAGTAGGGACTGAACTTAGGGCTTCGCTCATTCATTCTCGAGAACTGCACCTCCAGATTTGGTTTTGAGTTGGGTTGGTTTGGTCTGATTTGGTCTGGTCTGGTCTGGTCTGGTCTGGTCTGGTCTGGTCTGGTCTGGTCTAGTCTGGTCTGGTCTGGTCTGATTTGGTTTGGTTTAGTTTGGTAGTTTGACTAGTTTTGCTTTTTATTTTGGTGTATACTCTTACTAAATTGCCCAAACTGGCTTTGAATCAAAAAATCTAAGATTATAGGACTATGCCACCGGGCTCAGAATTCTATTAATGCCTATTATAAAATTTAAGTATTACAATCACCCAGACAAGGATGTGCAATTCCCACTTAACAGATGAGAAAACTGAGGCTGGTGATTTTGTGTAATGTCACCCTAAGTGACACAACTGATAAGTAGACAAAACAAGATTCGAACCAGCATTTGTCCTCTTGTGCCAGTCTCTGGCCACAATACTCTCTCATTTTCCTTGACGTCTTCCCCCAGATCATTCTTCACTGTGTGCAGTTTAGGTCTCATATGTGGAAGTCCTCGTTAGAGATGGTGAGAGAGGCCCCTTCTATCCATCAAAGAAAGAAATCATCTGTATTCCATCTACAAAATCCTCTTGGGATTTGTTCCTAAAGGTAACTAACAAAAGACAGACTCCTGTCTCCCACTGCTGTTTGCAGTGTCTGTAACGTGCCATCCCTCACAGAGAAGCAGTATGTGCAAATTTAAATTACTGAAAACTTTTAAAAGATTGCTTAGAAGTAGACAAGTTGCTTAAATCCACCCCCCCCAAAAAAAAAAACCTCAAAATTTCACAATTGAAGATGCAATTGATTTCACTTCCTAAAAATATCAGTTTAGAGTGGGATACCATTAAAACTGATATCGCTTGTTATCCACTCAAAGAACTAACTGAACAGACGTCTAGATTGCAGTCGGTGTCAGAAGTGAGGTCTGTCTTTGAGTGGCTATTGATACCTAACTAACTAATGATGCTTCCCATGTGGTTGGGCCCAGAACATCTGGGGCAGTAGAAATCACTGTCACGACAACAAAAAGACTGTTCTTCATACATGGATGTTCAAAACTAGGAAGGGTATGGCTTTTACTGAATGATTGCTTTTTTCCTGACTAGGTGTCATCTTCCTTTTTATCTTCGTGGAACAATGTGCACGCCCCCTTGTGGCCAGAATGATATCTTTCCCTTCCTAGATAGCGTTTGCCCAAAAAATCGTTGTTGTTGTTGTTGTTGTTGTTGTTGTTGTTGTTGTTGTTGTTGTTTTAAATACATTTCACTCACTTGGTGTTCCAACTCAACTTTGATAAAGGAAAAAAAGCCAGTTTCCTTCCATTCGTTCAACATCTTATTTCATTTTATTCTCAAAAGGTTGCTGTTAAATCAAAACCAACAAGTTACCTGAAGGAGTCTCGTTTTATTATTTCTTATTCGAAAATCTTATAAACTAAAACCTTGTCCACCAGCACTTGGAGAACTCTCTAAAGCTAAAACTGCATGCTCCCTATAAGAAAGACACTGGAAGTTATCCATCACATCAGTATATCTCACCAGAGAAAAGGGAAATGAAACATTACATAATGGAAATGTAATTTAATAGCTGAATGAACATTTGGTCGGCTTATTTCATCCCAAAGAAGAAAAGGGGAGGTGGGGGTGACCCAGGTGGTTAAGTTGTAATACAGTAGAAACTCTATCACCCATGAAAACTGTAATTGGGATTCCACTTTTGGATTTGGCCGACCCAGAAACAGATGTGTGTTTCAATGAGAATCCCAGGCTTTACCCCCTCAAGAAATGCTATTCAGACTCAAAACAGGGCTTTCAACTAGCCTATACCCCAAAGAAATAACTGGCCTAAATTGGCTGTAATTGTCCCAACTGTTTAGAATTCCCATGTTGGATTGGGGCTAGATGTGTGGTTCTCACTGCATGACCTCGAAGAGGAAGACACCACCGTCATTGCTTCCACTTCTGCTCTTGCGGGAGAGGGAGGGATAGTACAAAAATGGGAGAAAATATCTTTGTCAAGTTGAGATCCAAAGATTTGAATCCAAAGAAGTATCTTAGCCATGGGGCGATTCCTCGGTGAGTGGGACTTGATAGAAAGAGCAGGGCTAAGGTGAAGGCTTAATTTGTGCAGAATTCTCCCCCAATAAGAGAAAGGAATCAAATGTTTCTCATTATACGGCCTGTCTGGGCACACAAGCCTTTCAACTGAGCTCCTCCGATGCATTCTGGCAAGACTCTAAATTCGTATCATCCACATAACATGGAGCAGGTAGCATTCCTTTTGAAAAGGAACCCTGGCCCGTGTAATTCTAGCTAGAGAAGCTAGTGCCAGGAAATTGACAGTGAATTATACCCAGAGAGCACAGTTAAATTCAATAAATCGTCATCTTTTTACAGGAATCAAGAACAAGCAAGGGGAAATGCAGTTGTCAGGGAGTGAGGGTCACCAGCAGCAGCCTAGTTCTTCATAGGTCCCAGTGAACTGAAACTGGAGGTGAATGGATTGACTCTGACAATACTGGGTATTTCCTTCACCTTGGTTTATATCAGTGTTTCTTCAGTGTCTCTCCCATTCTTTCCTCACCCAAAGAGATCTGTGCACACACACCGCAAAACTAGGAAAATCAACTCCTTCCCTGATCTGAAGGAGTCAGGTTACCTTCCTGAAGAACAAAGCTTCTTGTCTTTTGTCCCTGTTCCTTTCCCCCTGAGTTTGCTGTCCCTCCACCTTGCTACAAAGTAGCCACTTCCCCCAGGGAAGTTATTATAATCCATTCTAAGTGCTTCCTCCAGCAAACAACCAAATGAATCTTGTCTTTAGTCACTGGAAGCATGAAGCTGGCCCTCTTTACAAACACAGTGTTTTTAATAAACACTTGCTGATATGCATCCATTGGAGAGAACAAAATGAATACTTCAGGGCTGAAGCAGCCAGTGTGCACGGTGCAGATACACCTCCAGTGACTGTGTGTTCGACACAACTCCTCATTGGGTACTTGAGAAAGCAAATACAAGTCCTCTGCTGAAAGAAGGGCATACAGGTGATACGAGCATTCACCTGTAAGAACAGACATGAGACTACGAGGCAATTTTGAGGTTCCATTTTTCTAGTTATTCTTAAAGTATAAATCAGATAGTGGCCCAGAGACAGTCTCTGAGTAGTGATTCTCTCTCCAATTATTCTGCCCTTTGTGGTGCTCTAAAATGGTGTTATGAGTCTGCAATTCCTCTACAGCTCTAGATGCACAGAGAACAAAATGTCATCTTTTAAATTCAATTTAAATTCTGGATCTCCCACCAGTCTTAGAAATAATTCCCCTACCCCTCTTAAGAACAAATTCATCTCCAGAGAAGGCAAGTAAAGGCAATGACAGTCTTCTTACAGATGGCTCCTGCAGGCATTACCATAGAGGAAGGGTGTGTCTCACAGATGGGACTCCATGACTAAGGGAGACTATAGTCCTCTGTCACCCACAGAAGAGCAGAAATGTAAGTCAAGTTCACAGGGACTCTTCACAGCCCCAGACTCAGAACAGTTTATCCCTCAGTATCTAACATTAAAAAGCCAAAGCCTGTTGGTACTGTGACTATTATATTCTGCCCCCCACATTCCTCTATGGCTCTAGATGTACAGAGCGCTCCAGAGCCCAGAATGCTCAAAGATTTACTTCCATCACCAAGTATCAAAAACAATGGGGAATAGATTTGAGATGTATTTCCCTTTGCAGGTGAGACTTAAATAATTATTAATAATAATAATAATAATGATAATAATAATAATAATGTCTCCTATCATCCTGAAATGAATTTCAGGAGTCTCCTAGCCTTTATTCTTGAGCAGCCTACATATAGTCTTGGATGCAATGAACAAGAGAAGATGAAAATCAGAAGTTGGAGACTGTAATATAATAGTATATAGACTGTAATATAGATATAGTATATATGTGTGGTGTATATAGTATAAGTACCTATCATATTTACAGAAAGGGTTGCAACGCCTTTACTGGTCTAAGTAAGCCAGTCTCCCTCCAGGAAGCAAGAAACCTCCCTGAAGCTTGATGCCCAGGTTGAGTAGGCTGCTCTCATCTGAGCACCTCAAGGTTAGCTGAAGTCACAGGAGCCCTGTTACTTTTTTCACACTTCCTTCCCACTCTCCTTAAGGCCCACTTCTCTGCAAGATCTACTGGCATGTGGAAAGCTGTCCAGACTGTCTCAGAGTTCAAGTTCCAATCCTGGCTCTTATATGAGATGAGATACTGTCACTCATTTCTATCCCCAAGCTCTTCCTTCACAACTTGCTGTGTGATCCAGAAAAGGTTAAACCATTATTCCTATCTGTAAAATGGAACTTTTAAAAGTCCAGAGACTTTAAACCCTGAAAAGTCTCTATGTAAAGAAAATAAGTACTGTTATGACTAATAACTTCAACAAGTGCTATTTTTCAAATGCAGTGAACATTATTTCCCACTGGCCCTATGTATGGGAGCAGAACAGACAGCTGCAGGAGACAGTTCCACTTACAAGCAATAACTCAACTTAAAAGTCTCTTCCCTGGGTTTCAGAAAGCCAAACACCGTGAGGGGGAAAAAAATCAGCCAGAAACTCCTTTGTACTTTAAAAGCACTTGGTTGTTTGGTAACCTGAGATACTTTTCTTTGGCTTTTAGAAGGCTAGAAAAAGCCCTCCATTGTTGCCTTTTGCCTTTCAAACTTTCCTTTCATTTTAGGATGGCTTCTGCACTTGGCTTTACTTGGCTTTCCCCTCTGGTCCCCAAAGCTGAGCTGGCACTTCCTGGACCATGCTGGTCTTAAGGAGGGTTAGGAGCACCAATCTGCCGTAGCCACTGACAAACGCCCCCATGCAGGTCACTTTCTTTTTCAGCATTTGCCTAAGCAGAGCAGTGGGTACCCAAGAAAATCAAGAACACATCCTCTGATAGTGTGCATCCTGGGTGGAGAAATGAAGGAACGCCAGGGTAAGCACTAAACACCGCAGAGAACACAGACTTTTCCCTCACCAAGCTGGTGAGTTTCAGACTTTCCTTTATTCAAAGGCGGCCATGTTTAACAGGTGAAGTCAGACTCTCACCAGTAATATGTTCATGACTACAAAACTTGAATTATAACTCAGAGTCCCACCACCAGTGCATCTGAACTTGAAATCAGTTAACAGCCCTCTTGCCTAGCTCCAGAAGATGCTTCCTGGGTTCCTGGGTTTTTATCCACCCCAATTCCTTGCAAACCAGAAGCTAGAATGAACCTCACCACCCTGAAGCAGTTTGTTCTTCAAATTAACAAAATTAATTTGTAGTGAGCGACAAATACCCAAAAATAATGCTGATGGCCCTGGAGGTACATTAGGGGGTGTTGGGTGTAGCTGGGGCTAGGAGAGATGTGCCTAGTCTTTATATACTGAAAACACCCATCAGTCCCAGCATCTCATTCTCCTGTCCTGTCTTCTTTCAGGTGGCATTAACTTAGAAACAAAGCCAGCCTAGTCACTGGGCACAGAAGAAAAATAAAGATTTCTAAACAACCTTCTTGGGATAGGGGCATCAATCCTAGGAAGTTGTACTCTTGCTTGTTACTATAAAAATATATGATCAAGGGCTCTGGCTTTGCTCCTAGGTTCAAGTCCCACTCCCTTGGGACTGAGGGTGCTCAGGGGAGTGGGGATGTGTAGAGGAGGGTTGTGTCCTTGGAAAGTGCACTGAAGTTTTGAGGACTGGAGAAGTGCCAGGGATCAGGCCTTTGGCCTTTGATTATGAGAAGAGAGGAGAGAGAGAGAGAGAGAGAGAGAGAGAGAGAGAGAGAGAGAGAGAG
>JANHMN010000002.1:209063987-209216471 GCA_030674055.1 Rhabdomys pumilio | reverse complement strand
GAGAGAGAGAGAGAGAGAGAGAGAGAGAGAGAGAGAGAGAGAGAGAGAGCAGACAGAAAGGAGGGGAAGAGAAAGAGGAAGAGAGAGGAAGGATATGGATGGGGAAAAGACAAAAAAATTAAGTCCAGCCTGTGAATGCAGAAGTCTCTCTCGGAGCTAGGAAGGTTAACGCAGTCATCTAAAACCAAGGTTCGGAAAGATCTAAAAGAGCCCAGGGACTCGTGGAGGAAGCGCGGCGGGACTGTTGTGGCCCGGGCAGTGCAGGACCCCAACTCCTGGATGCTGCCAGCGCAGAGGTCGAATGAGCTGAGCTGCGCTCCCGGATGGCTCCTCTGAGCTGGGCTGTGGCTCTGCAAGGGGACAGCCCCTAGGAGGTCGAGGCCGGGATGGGCAGTCCGTGTAAGCTACCGAGTGCGTCCGTGGTCTTGCCTCCCGGGCTGGGAGGCTTTCTGTCGGTCCCTGCAGAGGAAGCACAGGAGCATCGGGTCACCTCCCAGAGCCTAAGCTGTGGAGCAGGATGCCAGCATGTCACGGCCTGGGGAACGCTCACCCTTCCGTGTCCCATTCAGGGAGCCACTCCGTAAGGCAGGCTAGTGGATCTCCTCAACAGGCCACTTCGCCAGGCATTCACTCCTGATGATGACCACAGAGGCAAACCTTCCCCCTGTACCCTGGATGCCAGGGCTGGTGTAGAGGTCTTCAGTTCCTAAAGAGACTTCATGACCTGGTGCTGACACCCCCAGATCATGTCTTCCCGACCCTCACCCACTGATCCACTTCAGACCCCCGCGGGATAGGCAGGATTGAGGGTGTCTGGGGGTAGGCGCTATGCGGAAAACGCGCCACCAAACATTCTTGGGGATCTTAGACTTGAACCAAGGTAGCACTTTAGGTAAGCAGCGGAACACCGCGGGCACAGCACATCCTGGGGTTTGTGGGCCTCCGGATTGTTAGTGGGCTTGTCGTATCAGTCGGTATTCTGCACATTGCTCTATTATTTGGGGTTTTGGGAAGGGGCCCAAGTTTTGCTACTGGAAGCCAGAAAGTGACGCCACGATTGTGCAACCGTATTTTTCCTTTCCCTGGAACCCGGGCCGGCTGTGCAGCTTTTCCTCGCACCGGGCGGCAAAAACAAATGATCTCTAAACAGGCGCGCTTTAGATTTTCTTTCCCTCCTCCTGCAAAAAAGCCACTCTCTGACGCCTCAATTCCAATCCGATGAGAGGGAACTCTGACTTGCCAGCTGTCCTCCTCCCAGCCCCAGGCATAACGTGCTTTGACTGTCTTATTTCAAAGTAGCAGTACACACACACACACACACACACACACACACACACACACACCAGGTTAGTGAGAGATTTTAAGAGATAAACAGCCGATCCAGACCAAAGCCCTCCAGGTGATACCCCATCTCTCAGTTCACTTTACTAAGCACAGTTATGACTGTACAACCAAATTTCCAGACATCGTTCCATCCTGTTTACACACTTCAAAAATGGGGACCTGTTTTTAAAACATTTGAGGTGGAGGCTTCAGGCAGGAATGACAAGTGGAGAAAAATAAACACCCAGGAGCCAGGAGATGGATTCCACCCCCCACTTTGGGGAGATTCTTCTGTTTTCACCCATCTCAGTTCCTCCTCCCCCTTTTGGGTGGGGGTCTTCTGTAGGACCCTGGGAAAGGGGGTGGATGCTACCTTTACCTGAGGAGACACTTAATATACTATACTCTCTTGGAACATGACTAGGGCGGACACCTTCAAAATATGGGAATTGCAAGAGCATAGCATGGTGTGACACGGAACCAGAGAGGCTGGGACTCCACCAAAGGAGAGGGAATAGCAAGGAGTTTCATAATTGGCAAAGGCTATCTAGTCATCCATGAGAGTTATCTTTTGCTATCGTCCAAGTACCAACTCTGGATTAGCAATAATCAGAACAACATTGCAAACTCTCTTTAATAAATATAAATAGCAGGGTTTCTTTGGGCGATTTTTCTTCCTGGAAGCCCGAAAGTAACACTCATAAATGTAATCTTTTTAAACTCTCCCTACCCGCCACCCTTTTTAAAATCCCTCCTGGGATCAGGTTTGGAACTTTAAGGTTTGCTGCTTTCTGAAATACGTTGTGAATGCCCTTTGCCTTTGGAAGAGCTCAATGGAGTCCTTGGGGAGGAAAGGAGTAGCACAAAGACCTTTGGGTAGATATGGATGTTCTTAAATCAGCATCCCTTCTTGTGAAAAGAATAAGGCTTCCTTAGTCTTCTCTCAGTTCCAAATGATCCCTCTCAAGTTCAGAAGAGAAACACCAACAACCACTCCTACTTTCTTGCCTCCATAGGAGGAAACCCAGAGTCACTACCTTTCGCTAATATAAAGCACATACTGACATTCAATGAGGCTCCAGGTTGAATAACCAGTAAGATGCCCGTTTGCAGCTAACTGGAGGAATACTTTAGTGAATATTGTATTCTGGATTCCCATTAGCTCATCAAAAAATTGATTTTTAGTAGGCATATTTACATTCATATAATACAAATTCATATTGTCTCTGCAAAGACGATTTTTGTATCGAAAAAGTTAACTAATATTAATTCTGTTAATCGGTAAACAAGTAACGGCAGTAAGCTCTCATGAAAGTTTTCTTTAAACACACGAATTGTTTAAGAAATTGTTGAAAGTAAACGGAACTGGATTATATAACTTTGCTTTGATTCTTCAAAGGCCAGCTAGGGAGCAATTCTTTTCTGACCATAAGAAGAGTGTAAATTCATACTGCAAGGAATGTGTAGCTTTCATGTTTCAAAAACAGGTGCTTAAAGAACAATTCTTTTTACAATCATTAAGCACAAATGCTTTCATGACAGCCTGAGACATTGTTCATCGGGATGGGTGTGAATAATTCCTTTAACCAATTTTTTTTAAAGGAACTGTGTGGATCAGGACATTAACTTACTAATTTAATAACCAACGTAGTTAACTCGGTTATAGGCTTTGAACACGGGGTATTTTATTGTAGGAAGCAGATGTGATGGCCACAGGGGCATTCTGCCAGTGAGATGCTCTGTATTTCTGTAACGGGGATGTCTGAAAATCGATCAAGATTAAACCCAAATGCAGATCCCTCCTAAATTGGCTACAAGTCTTTAGACTTAGTGAGTGTGTGATCACTTTTGAATCTTAATCCTGGATTCATCACAGGTTTTTAATGTGGGGCTGGAAGCACCCTCAAAACCAAGTGGCCCTTCTGAAAACTACTCCCTTTTCGAATCAATAAACTCTTTAGTTTCTTTCTTCCTTCTCCTTGGGACCAACCCAGGAGAAATCACTGAAATTCTTGGCTTTACACTTTTACGTAAACCTGCTCGGTTAAGCACTGTACACGGTGTGGCAAAGCTCATTCACATGTCCATACCAACAGTCCTGAGTTTCCGTGTGAGGAACTGAATGAGAAGGAACTCACCCTGACACCCTTCAGCTGTTCTTAAATGTGGGACTATTGAGAGCTCATATTTTCAGAATTCTTTCATGGATTTTTTTTCTCCAAGTGAGCAAGTAATGTAGCCTATTATTTAAACTAAATTAAAGTCTCTGACTCAGTCCAAACAAATGAGTGCAATCTTAATACCCTAGGATAGGGCTGTTCTAAAAAATATTTAAGGGTTGGAGAGATGGCTCAGCAGTTAAGAGCACTAACTGCTCTTCTAGTAGACGGGTTTCAATTCCCAGCACCCACATAGCAGCTTACAGCTATTTGCAACTTCAAAATCTGACACCCTCACATAGACATGCAGATAAAACACCAATGCACATAAAATAAAAATAATTTTAAAATATTTTAAAATTTCAAAAGCTATTTTCTTCCTTCAGTTTATCCCTGTTGATGGCACCATCTTCCCTATTGAATCCCAGATTCTGTCACCCGGCCTCACCAAAACTTCTTGGAAATAGCTTTTTGTCTGGGGACCACTATCATTTGTCTGACCGTGGGCACAACCACACCCTGGCCCTATCCAGGGTGTGAGACAGGTAAAGTCAGGACTATTTCCTAACCCCAGAACACCCTTCTGGCTCATTCTGTCCTTCAGTTTGTATGCAAGATCCCTTTCTCTGCTGAAGCCAAGACTCCCTAATTATTGGAGCAGTGAAGTTTAAATTTTATGGTGATCAAAACCTAACTATAAGCAGGTTCATAACTGACAGATTCAAGATCAGGCGATTATTTCTCAGTTCAGTGAAAAACTTCACGGACAGTGCGATTTAATCCATGTTGGCCCCATACGTTAAATTTCTTGGTTGGCTTTTTAGAAAGCAAATTTAGAAGGTGGGGGCGGGCTGAGGGGAACGAGGCTCTAAGTCCCAGCGCACAGGAAAGAAAGAACCTAAATGCTTTCGACTTCCCCACCGAACGCGTTGAAGAAAAAAATCTATAAAGAGACCAGGGACAAGGTTGAAAGGGAACCAGGAAAAAACTGAAAGGCAGCAATCAGTGGGGAGTCCAGATGTGGAAGTCGAGAGTGCCACTGGTAGGTCCAACCCCACATGTAGGATTGAAGTGCAGGACTCTCTCTCGTCCACTACAGAAAGCTACACAAATGTGGGCCTTTAAGACCATTCTTGGCATGAAGAACATGAACCCAGAGCGGGGCAACAACTTGACCAAGGATTCAAGAATGTCAGTGACATCTAAAGTCCTGATAACCAGCCTGACCCTCTTGCTTTTCTCTCAATAGGTTAAATGAGGAAGTTTAAGTGAGTTGCTCACTCTCTAGGTGCCCTTTCTTAGGGGCACCTGCTAGAGACGAGTGTGCCCCAATCGCCTCGCATCTCCCTCCCCTACTTTTTCCCCATCCGTCACTCATTCCCCCCTCCTTCCTTTCTTCTGTCCCCCAAGCTCCTCTCCACACTTTCTAACCCCTCTAATAACCGGACACCTCCCAGATGGTGCCCCTCACCTTCTCGACTGGAGTGTTTGAAGGTCATTGCCGCTGCAAGCTCCCCGCTGTGCACCGCCACACCAGCTCCGTGGGGCGCCAGCGGGGGTGCCTGGGCTGGTGGCCAGGGCGGGCCTGGGGATAGGTAGCCGGCTGTTGGAGCGCTGTATACTCCGTGCTGGTTGGAAGCCGGGTAGGCGCAGGCAGGCAGGAAGCCGCCCACTGCGGAGAGGCTGGAAGCCGACTGCAGAAAGAGATAGAGTCAGAAAACCCTCTGGCTTCTCCAGCACAGACCACGTTGACGTGGACTCTGCTGTCCTGTCACTTGTCACTATTCTAGGACTCCCTAGCAACCTGATTTATAAACTTGATTTATAAACCTCAAGGGTTTACAGAAAGGGAGGCTTCCAGACATCTTTAATCAAAAAGCAAGCCAGTCTCCTTTTCTCGAAAGCCAGGCTGCTGCAAACTAGGACAGCGGGACTTGAGGACAGCAATAGGCCGCTGGAAGACGTTTCCTGCCCAGACTTTGCAAAGCCTGCCTGGGAGACGCTGCTGCTATTTCTCCTCACCCTAATCCTTTCTATGCCCACCCCTGCCAAGGTCATCTACTGCTCTGAATTCTGGTTACCTGAGTATATTTAATGTCTGCATCCAAGGCAGGTTTCTCGAGTCCATTCACTGCTGGCGAGGTGGGGAAGGCGGTTCGGTTCACACCAGCCCAGTCTTCCATCTTGGGGGAGTAGGCAGCGCCTTCGCTCCCGGCCAGGGCCCCTGCAGGAACGCAGATGGAGTGGATATCTGTGCACTCGTGAAGACGTCCAGCCCAGACGTTTGCACAGGAGCCAATGACCCAACTAGAATCCGCGAGCCCTGCCAGACATCCCCCTCCCGCTTCCAGAGGCTGTCACAAACTCCAAAGGCCTTCCTTTGGAGGTGGGGGAGGTGGCAAGGACCGGCATTTCAGAGCAAGGAGGAGAGGGGCCTCTCCTTCATTTCTTTCAGCCCTAGGCCCGCTTCCTACGAAAAAAGCTTAAGTAGCAGCGAGGCTCAATCAGAGGCAGTTCCACTGCTCAGAAGCAGCAACCAGAAAGATTCATGTTCAAGACAACTTCACGAAAATTTTGTAAACCTCTGGATGACTTTTATCAGCATCCAGAAGGCTAGGAGACCATTCTGGCCCGGGTCTGCCTCTAGGGACATTCTTTGTCTCCCCAAAAAAGACACCAACTCTAAGACCTATGCCAAGATGTCTCAAGCGCAGAGCTGCTCCCAGATCAGGTGTGCTCTCCCTGCTGAGGGGAACCTTCAAAGGTGGGTGCAAATCTGATAGCCACTTCCCAACCACCTGCCTTCTGCAACTCCATGGATAGTTTTGGTTGGTGCTATTTTGGTATGGAGCCACCCAAATGAACAGTGTGCAGGGCCTTGGAAATGGAGCTAAGCAGTCCACTTTCCCCAGTCTGTTTCTCCGAAACTGTTTACTGTGGTCCTGTGTCTGCTCGTGTCTGTTCCTGGCTGGGAGCGGAAGGCGCTGTAAGGAAGGAAACACTAGCTGCTTGGGAAAGGGAGCCAACTCTTCTAGAAAACACCCACATATATATCATCCTAAGCAGGGCATCAAATTTGCCCGAAACCTCAAGCTTTTTCCGTGTAGCAGAAATTAACAACATTTGACAGAACTGTAATGACAATCAGAGCACAAATCCTAGTGACTGAACCAAAAGAGAATGGGGCGTCATTACCTCTATTCTAATGGCAGGACATGAATGACCTCTGAACCCAACAGAGGTCTAGGCCATACTTTAAAAAAAAAAAAAAAAAAAAAAGCTAACAAACAAAACACTGACCACAGGGGTTCTTTCTCTTTTACTTAAAAGAGCTCCTGGGCCTGCACAAGCTCTTGAAGGAACCTGAAAGCTAAAGAAGGGGCTGAGCAAAAATGGTCCAAGCGGTTTGTTTGGCTTAGATTTGGCGATAGGCGTTTGCATTCTTTTTGCAAGAATGAAAAAGCGCAATTTCAGGCCTCCGATTTTGTGGTCTGCGTCTGCTCTTCTATTTGGGAAATATTTTCCATATTTGTCATAAAAAGTTCAAGATGTCCGAAGACTCCCACAGAAGGTTCTGGACCCCCAGCCTGTGTGACCAGTCCTGAACTTAGTTTTAAGCCAAAATCAGTTCTAGAAGAAGGGCATGCAACACCCTCGCTCAGCCTCCCGCCCCAAATTCTGCCTTTTGTAGAGAATTACCAAAGACGTCATGACTAACCTGTTTGCTCCATAAACGTCCGGATGCCCAGGATATTGCTGACTGAATGTGCGGAGGGCCATGATCGCGGGATACTGACGTGGCCCGCCGAACCAGGGACCCCGGGATGACTGCCCATTTTAGTGCCCGTGGGTGACACTGGGCTGGGGTAGGGGTACTGGTAGATAGGGTTGTAGGGCAGCGCAGGCTGAGGCGGCGGCTGCTTACTTGCTTCGTATGGCCCTGGCTGCGCCAGGCTGCCAATCTTATTTCGCAGGATGCGACTGATGGAACTCACAGAGGGCACGTTGTACTTGTCACAGACGCCGTCAGCCAGTAGCCGGTCACGGATCTCCCAGGCAAAGATGCCAGGATCGCCCTGCTTGTAGTCCCGGATATGCTTCACTACATTGGGGGTGGTGACTCGAGGTTTGCTGCCCCCAATGGCCCCGGGCAGGATGGAGCCGGTCTCGTTGTAGCGCGCCAGGATTTTGCTCACGCAGCCATGAGAGACTCGCAGTTGCCTACTGATGTCACAGGGTCGGATACCCAGCTGTGCTAGCTCCACGATGCGCAGGCGGATGGCATTGGGCAGGGGACGGCCGTTGACAAACACGCCACCAAGCTGGTTCACTTCCCCGTACGTCTGCTCTGCAAACGCGCCAGACAGGAGTGAGCAGGGGAGGGAGAAAACACCGGCGGGTTACTCAAGAATATCCTTGGGGGTTGGGGGACAAATGCACTGCACCCTAACACGGTTCTGAGGTAACCCGCAGGTCCACTCCAGCCTCCGACAGCTCAGATCTCAGGGTAGAGCCGGGACATGCTGGCGAAAGTCCGAGTCAGAGACAGACATTGTGCTCTTCAGCCCTTGGAGCCCTTTCGCGACTTGGGTCATGCCCTCACCTCCTCCCTGAACTTAAGGAACTGACCCCTCGATGGCTGGGAACAGCAGAGGACGTGGCTCCTGAGGACATAGAGCCGTTCGTTCGGCCCAGGAAAAGTGGATCAGGGGGAAGGAAGGGAGGTAGAGAGTCTCAACCCAGCTCCGCACCCGCCCGCACCCGGCCTGAGGCTCGCCCCTTACCCATCGCGCGCGGGCCGGCCAGCTGCCTGGCGCCGGAGCGGCGGGGGCTGGGCCCGGCGCAGTCCGGGAGAGCTCGGGCGCCGCCACCGCCGGAGAGGCATAGAGGGAGGGCGCGCGCGAGCCGAGGGCCGCGGCGGCTGGAGACGCGCAGTGAGCCGCTGCCCAGCGCGCCGCCAGCCCCAGGGCCCGCCGCTGCCGCAGCCGCCGCCGCCCGCTCCCAGGACACTCTCCAGGCCCGCGACCCCAGGCCCAAGGTGAACTTCATCCGATTGGGAGAAATTCGTCTGACCGGGAAGCTGCGGGGTGCGAGAATCAATTTGACGTGTCCTCCACGTCAATCTCTACAGTCACGCCGGAGACTCACGAATTGGCAGCTCATTGGTTCCCGTCACCGCGCCCCGGCGTCCCCCTCCCCGCCCAGAAACTCTACCCCTCCTCCTGGTTCTTGGCTTCCCCCTCCGCCTTTCTCCACCCCCTCCGGAACCCTTCCCCCCACCCACATACACACACCCCCACACACACCAGGGATACACACCATCCTAAACCTAGTTGAGCCAGATCGTGGGACCATCCAATCTTTGTTGCTTTTTGTGGCCTTCGTTACCTACTTTAGGAACCGTAAGGGAGTCATTTCAAAGTGATCATACGTTAATTTTAAAATCACCTCTACCACCATTGCTAATAACTCTTTGTAAGGTAGACATTGATCCTGGCTAGGCGTTTTAGCTTGTGGCTATCTCCACCACCTGCTGCTGCCGGGAGGAGAAGAGACAGGTCAGGTGGATACAGTCCCTAGGGAACCGCCAAGATGAAAAGGAAGAGGAGGTCCCGGCTTGGTTGGGGCATCAGGGAAGGGTGGCGATCCACAGTGACTTATGGAGCTGACTCTCCCAGATCCCATTTGTCATCGTTGCCCATCCTGTTCTCATAACCAGAATGCCTTTGGAGTCACTCGAGGTGATTTCAATGACCCGAAAGGAGCACATTCCAGGTTCTGCCTCTAATGACAAAGCCCACCCACCAGAACTCATTCCTCACCGGTAAGTGACACACGGAACAAGCAGGAAAGACAGACTTGCTGCTTCCTGTCCTCAATAATCAAGGAATCGTCAACACACACACACACACACACACACACACACACACACACACACAGAGAGAGAGAGAGAGAGAGAGAGAGAGAGAGAGAGAGAGAGAGAGAATCCTAATAGCTGCTGAGCTCCTGTTCTAGATCCAAACTGTCTCTTCGAGACAGGCCAGGAGATCCTGCCTGCACCCCACCCCCATTCCTCAGCAGTCTGGCCTAGCCCCCCCCCCCAGCAGTCTTCCAAGAAGACTCTGCTAAATACCCCCTTGGTCTTTTCTCTACCTAAGTAGCACTTTGCACAGCCTTTCAGCTCCGGCATTAAAAATCAACTCTTCCACTCCGTATCAGTGCACAGTGCTGGGCCGCCAAGCTGGCCTTGACAGTGGCAGCAATCCCAAAGAAAGCAATGAGAGGGTCATGTAGTTTTGCACCTGAACGGGTGCCAGCGGAGCAAGACCTGGGAGTTTCCAGGTGAGACCAGTAGGCACCAAGAGCTTTGGGCTGGTCACAAAACAGCGAAAAAGAGGGCTTGATGGAAACTCAGGAAACAGCCACAATTCCTGGACCTTCCAAGGAGTCCAAATACTCCTCAGAAATCAAGCAAACACCTCTCTTCGCCAACACACATCCCTCCATCTCCTGCTTTTCAGAGCAGCCTGGAGACTGCTCACTGTACAAGCTCAAGGCTCCAGCAGGTTGACCCCTTCAGCATAGCCTCAGGAGGCTCGCAGAAAGCCCTGACACCTTTTCTCCTTTTTTCTGGGGGAGGGGAACTTTGATGGACCGCATTCAACCCATGCAAATATGTGTCACAAGGACTTTTGCCATAAAGTCTTGGCTCTCCAGGGAAACTATACAACACCCAGTAGGCTTGGGTTGTTGAGGAGGGAGCAGTGGAAAGAAAACAGCCAGATACGAAAGAAGCATCTCTGTCTGGCAGCCCATAAACACACTGCAACCTTAAACTCTTAAGAATTTCAGAGAGGATGCTGGGATGTGGAAGAGGTCTAAGCGAGCAGTGCACCTTTGAAGGCGCCCCAACCCCCAGTGAGAACAGTAAACACACTTGGGATACCAGACCCGTCAGAACAGAGCAGCCTTCCAGAAAGACCTAATGAACGGCATAGATTTAAGGTGGGCAAACTAGGTGTGGGAGCTTTCCCGCTTTGGGCGGGGTGGGGGCACATGGAGAGCACAACAAGCAAAGGAGACTGAATGCACTGCGATAGGGAGGGCAGTTCCTTGAGGCTTCGGGGAGTAAGGACACCTCTCTTTCAATTCTTCCCAGATCTTTTGGGGATTTGAGAACCTTTAAACTAGAGATTCATTTTCAGGATTTCTAGTCAGGCAAGGAATACCAAGAAATGTATGATCCTTCACCGCCTGACTCTGCTAGATGTGAAAAACGGCTTCCAGAAGTGCATCAAAGTAGCTAAAGGCTGCAGGCCTGGGGGAGAGGGGTCGGTAGGCAAGCTCAACTAGCTAAAGTGAGCCGTGCCACCTTGAGAGCTGTTTCAACCAAACTATTCTCTGCTCAGCCGGTTCGCACGCTTGGCATCAAACTCCCTAGGGTAAGGCCCGGGTGGTCCGGGAGAGGAGGAGGTGGGGGAGCGACTTAGGACATTTTCACTTGTGGTGACAGGCTCTCTGGAGTAGCTGAACCTGCCAGACTTCCCTTCACCAGGTTCCCTCCTCAACAGTCAGCTGCGCGGGCCCGGACCACGCAGTGGTCAGCACGTCTAGGCTTCGAGAAAACCTTACAGTTTGTCGCCCCCTGTCGGGTCCGGTCCCGGCTTGGCTGCGCAGGTTCCCGCGCAGCTGGCTGGATGAGGTGCCTCAAAGGTTGGAGTGCAGAAGGCAAAGTGTCTCTTCAACTTTCCGGGTTGTGGCTTGGTTATCTCCACCGCTCCGGGGCAGCTATTGGTTCATGAGGCGCGTGCAAAGGTAAGCAAGCTCGTATATTCCACGTTTGGGTTTGATAAAATAGTATTGCATGCGCTAAGCCCGGCGTGCAGCGAAGTGAGCGAGCAGTGGTTTCCAGGAGCGTGGACGTTCCCGGGCTGGAGAACCCCACGCAGTGAAAGCCTAGTCCACCCGGTGCTGAAAGCTCACAGGGGCAGAGGACCAAAGTGAGGGTCCCTACGGGTTCCTGGCTCAGGTATCCCAAGGCAGGGAAAGTAGGCGAGGCAAGCTCAATAGGCGTTGGACGTTAGAGGAGGTCAAAAAAGAGAAGCGAGTCTTTCTGGGGACTGGAGGCTGGGAGTGGAGAAAGTCGCTAGGAAATATTCTGCCCCTTTGTCACCAGAGCCGTGAATAGAGGACCCTAATGTTCAGGCTGAGTTACTCAATCTCCCGCTTTACTTCTCAGCATCATCTAGATTTTTGATGGGATTGTGCGGGGAAAGTTATTTGGGTGCAAACGAAGCGTGCAACCGGCTGATTGTTCCCCGAGACTCACACATTTCAAGGTCTCCAGGAGTAAACTAAACAAGCAGATGCAAGTTCCATTCTGGACTCGCAGGTGCGCGATTGGATTGTGATGGGAAGGAACCCAGAGTAGAAACAAATACGCTGCTTTCGGAAAGAAGCTCTGAACTAGCCTGGGTCGAGCCTTGGTTTTCCAGTCCGCCGGCGGGTAGTGGTAGAGGTGGGTTTGCCTGCTGTAGTCTCTCTTGGCTCAGGCCTTGCACTTTTCGCTGTTTCGAAAGCTGGGCAGTGCGCTGCATGGTTCAAAATTAAAGTCAAACAAACAATCTCTTTTCTTTTAAAATTCGTGTGTTTTTTAAAGCAACGCAAACTTCAGAGTACTTTGTGTAAGGATTCTGTGTACGAACAGCCTATGCAAAGGACTTTGTGTAAGAACAGCCTACCTTACTCTTTAGGGACATTTTACAATGGACAATTATAACACTACGCTACACTCAAAAATAATAAAATGCATTTTTAAAAAAAGTATGAGATGTGGTCAGATGCAAGAAAGCGTCAGAGGAGAATGGCAAAGCCTTGGGGAACACCGGAACAGGAATCTAATTCGTGGAAGCTGAACCGTGTAGATTGCAACGAAACTACACGAAGAGTGGAGAGTTACTGGAGTGAAAAGGGGAAGGATAGGGAAAAGAGAGACTCACAGCATTAACCTCAACAATCAAGTCAGCACAAGGCCTGTGTCTCTTCCCCACCTTAGGGAGCCAGTGGCATCCAGTACCTGGTTTCCCGCCTGGAACGCACACTCCTTCCCCACCTCCAGTTCCCACCGAGAGATTTCCCCCAGGCTTGTATTCGCCTAGCCTGCTTGAGCCTCCCCTGCGCTCTTTGCAGAGAGACTCTGGTTACCTCTGCCACCCCGGAAAAGTCGGGCCAGCAGCCCTGAGTCCGTAAAGCCCTCACAGCCCTGTGCTTAAAAATGCATGGTAAGAGAAGCAAAGCAAAGCAAAGCAAAATCCTTCACAATTTCTTCAAATGGAAAGAATAAATAAAAATAGATAACTATTTTTGAAGAATAAAAATAACCTCGAATGCTCCATCGGGTTCAGGGACTAGGGAAGAAAAAGAAAATAGACGTGCTGTGTGAGCTCATTAGAAACAAACAGGGGAAATTGGGCATGACCAGATGGAGCGATGGAGGATAGTTCCCTGCTTTGAAATGTAGAGACCTGACTATTATATTTGTAGCTTAACTTTCAGAGTTTCGGAATAGAAGCATTAAAGGTTGCACTTGAGTGATAAAAAATAAACTATGCAAGCCAGTAGTGGTTTTTGTGGGAGTAAAATAGTTTCTTAGTTTCTCCGAGCTTTGGAAGTAGCCTGTCTCCTTGTCCTTGGTTCATGTAAATCCTTACCTGACCAAAATCCTGGGGTCTGCATATTGTATGTCTCCCTAACTTCCCTGGCAATGTGGTGCCTGTC
Organism: Rhabdomys pumilio; assembly: GCA_030674055.1. Lineage (NCBI taxonomy): Eukaryota > Metazoa > Chordata > Mammalia > Rodentia > Muridae > Rhabdomys > Rhabdomys pumilio. Next base: position 209,203,212 of record JANHMN010000002.1, on the reverse strand, counting down.
ATAAACCTCGATTTCTCCTGGTGTAAAATTACCCACATTGTGCAATCTGATTTATTTCATCTCATTATCTCCTCTCCTCCATCTCCTCTCTCTCTCTCTCTCTCTCTCTCTCTCTCTCTCTCTCTCTCTCACACACACACACACACACACACACACACACACACACACCATGTCCATCAAATCCCAGGCATGGTCAAGACTCCACCTTTGCAATAATCTCTCAAAAATTCTTATGTGTCCGTGCTAAAAATCTAAACCGCAAAATTAACATTGGAAACGTTGGGGGAATGTCAACTACACGTGGGGCATATCTCCTGAGTACTTGGAAAAATAGGGGCAACCAAGAAGAGCCATGGGAAGAGAATATAACGAATAAAGTGGTGTTTACAAAGGGAGGAGGTGGGCCGCCAGCATTGTAGAGGACTTCTTAAAAAGCAGGGCTAAATGAGGGTCTCAAGCTGCCCAAAGGATGTCCCTGCTAATCAGACTCACTCAGCTGCAAAGACTGACATGTGAGCCACATCCACCCTGGCCCAACCTAATAGGAAACAGCTTGAAGTGCGTTCCCTGTGAACTCAAGGGCAATGCTTTAGATTTCTGCGTCTGCATGGACTCGGAACACAGAGGATGGAGACGGTAACTGGGGGTTAACTTATTGGAGTCTTTTATCTCAATGAAGACAGTGCCTGCCAGACTTCATTTGCTTGGATTTCTCTGAGTTCTCATTAGACATCACTCCTTTCCACTCTTCAGCAGACAGGATAATTTACACCCTGCAAAGGTGATAGGTTTGCAGAGTGACTGCTGTCATCACTTCACCAGAGGACACTAAACCTTCAGGAGGGCACTGCCCAGGTTCCCTCCCTACTAAGTCAGAGGGGATGGGAACACTGCCCCACTTCAGTGACCTATTTCCTCCATAATTAGCACATTGATTAATAATTACAAGTCCATTGTTGTATTCCTATAGACACATCCCTCTGGAAAACATTGATAAGTGGAAATAAAGTCTTTGCTTGGGCCAGTTCCTTTAGTGCTCTCTCCGAAGTCTCCAAGCCTTCCCTCTGTAATTGCATCTGCACACCAACGCACATTCTCCTTCAGGTTCATTTAATTTTTCATATTCACATCTCTATAATCTCTTCCCACAAGAAATCACTTTCCTTGACCAGAAATCAAGTGTCTTCATGCTGAGGTTTCTTTAAGGCACAGATGGGATTCTTGTAACTTTTTACTGCTTGTCTGCCCTACTCCTTTGAACTGATCCTCATTGGTTATCTTTTCCCCTATAGTCCCTGCAACATCCCAGTAATGCTGCACACACACACACACACACACACACACACACACACACACACACACACATGCATACACACACGTACATACACATATATTTATGTATACATAAAGTATGTCCGCTGTTCAGTGATGGTTTTAATTTTCCTCTCCCTCCCCCTGGTGTATGGCCTATGGAGTTTTATTGAAGACCCGTAATGCCTCCGGTTTTGATTTAGTGTTTTGGAGTTTGTGATCTCATTGCCCAGTATGGAAAATATTAGACAGGGTCTGCAGATTGTACACAGGAAAAGACCCGAATCACTGTTGTGGGGTGAGTGCTCTTCTCCAGCCCTGAAACAACACAATCTCACAGCTGGCTCTAGACAAAGAGTCAGCTTTATGTCATCTAATGGAGACTCCTGCAGCCTGCCCTGCCTTTGTACAGGTTTTAGAAAACCTGCTGAACACCTAGGCCCTCTAGACCCTGCTGACACTGGAGACTATGGTTGAATTTGAAATGGTTAACAGTTACAGCCTGGAAACCAGAATTTTAAAGACTCCTGCAGATGGTTTTCAGGTGTATTTAAATTGGACACTCACTGCTTGGAGGAAGATGGGGGAAGGGGTATGACATGATGCTTCTTCCTCTTTAGCAAAGTTCTGGGAGGTGAACTAAAGGCTGGCAGCCAACTGGCCTCCTCTGTGCTAATGCCCTACAAAGACACTTAACCACATGTTCAAATTTTTGAATCAGCCTCCTCACAAATTTTGCTTCTGTAGTATTCTGATCCTCTTGGGAACTACTGAGCAGATTGTACCCTTTCCTTGGTCACTGCTGACTGCTGAGACTTCTGTCTTTAAAGATCCCTGTCTTCCTGCCCTTGAACAGGTGATCCCTGGCTCCTGGTTAAGTGTAAACATCTGCAGAGTGCACCAGGGTTAGCTCAAGAGCATTGCCAAAATTTGGCCTGAGAGGATGTGGAAATGAATCATAAGCACCCCACAACAGGTCTTGGGGGTTCGGGGTACCTGGGTCATCCAAGAAGCTGGGAACATCTCTGGTCTTCTAACACTGTAACATGACTGAAATAATAGACACGAGAAACAGCAGGGCTTTCAAGGTCATCTGAGAAATATTGAATTCTCTGAAAGTTTGTCGTCATTTCAGATTTTTGTTTGTGGTCATAGTTGTTACATCTGTGTCATGTACCTTAAAAGAAGGAAGCTTTTCTGTGGTGGCAGTGGCAGGCTTCATATATGCTGTAAAATACATGCAGACTAAGATAATGGTAGATGATCCTCTCTCTACCAATGGTCTGTGGGTATCTTGGCCAGAGGAGAGGACGAAAGGAAAGGCCCCCAAATTAGCTTACAAATCTCTAAAGTCTCAGAAATAAAATTAGGTAACTTTTCATTTTTATTAGGTTAGCTGGATAATGTTAAGACCCAAGCTGCTTTTAACTTGATTTTTTTTTTATATCATTTTAGAAGCTTGGGTATATTCCAAATGACAAATATAATTTCAGGTTTGCCTTTTCCCCCTTTCTGTTTTTGCTTTGGGATTTTTGTTTGTTTGCTTTTTGTTTTGTTTTGTTTTGTTTCTGAGACAAACTATAGAGCCCACTCTGGCCTCGAACTTGTAATCTTCCTGACTTAGTTTTCTAAGGGCTTGGGTCACAGACAGGCAACAGCAACTCATCATTGGCTTTCTTTTAATTTTGCAAGCAAGTTTCAATAAAATCCTGGAGTTACTGTCACTGCAAAACCTTCAACTTTGAAAGTACAGTGCTGCATGCAATGATTTTTTTTTGAAAAGTCCTTTCTAACTGTGAATGCTAAAAAGACAAATATAATTCAGCTGGAGTTTGGGAATATTATTTAGCGTCTTGGTTTTGAACCCATAGCCTTGAGCATGCTAGGCAACCATTCTACCACTGAGTTACACACGCAACTCTTGTGTGTGTATGTTTTAAACATTACATAGACATCTGTTGAGGATATCTCTTGAGTTATATATCTTATAAACTCTATCAATGTATATTTCATAAACTCTATCAATTATTTCAAGTAGCCTATAAAAATTATTGGTGTTCATATTCTTTGATAAAGTTGCACTCATTGTTATAAGATCATATGAAAAATAATTTAAAGATATATAAAAATTGTTAACAATACTGATGACAGGAAAAAAATAAAATGCCCTTAAATTTGTCTAAGGTTTCTCAACAGCAAGGAGAAGCTGAAGGTTGGAGGACGGTTGAAATGTCATGACAGATGCTAGCAGAGCTGCAAGGTGGTGGGTTGCATGAACAGATATGCTGAGAAAATGAGTCTTGACAGGACTCCTAGGCATGTAGACACTGGCAAAATGAGTTGAGTTAATATCCGCCAGCTTAGGACACACTCAGAATTTGTATTATTACTTCTCGGCAGGCCAACAGGAAAGAGGTTTGCCCCCATCTCTTGGGGAGCGTCAGAGGTTGCTGTCCATTCCATTTTATGTAATAACACCTCTAGTTGAACCAAAAACTCTCTAGTTTAATCTTTCTTCTGCAATCACGTTACATAGAATGTAACTCAGGTTGTGTGATGCGGGGCTGCCAGGAGCATGTGTGGGACATGTGTTCGTGTTTGCAATCTCAGCTGACTGGTTTGAACAAAACGAATCTGGCACTTTCATCTTAGTTTCTCTTTAAACTGGGGCATAGGTAACTCTGCAAAGGGGGTCACAGAATGGGCTGGAGCTGGCATGCAGCAGAGCTTAAACTTGGACAAGTAGCCTTAGATGGGATTTGATGGCATTATAGCACAAGGTTTTGGGCTTAAGGTTTGGGGCTTAAGGTTTTGGGGTCATAGAATTGGAGACTGGATTGTATTGGTCCCATTGTGCTTTTGGAGAATCTTTTTGCATTTAAGCTGATGGGAAAGTTGAAGGAAAAGGGCTGACTTGCGGCAAAAGTATGTTGGGGTGCAGGAGTGGGGCTGGGGAGGGTATGTTGGTATGCATGCACCATTGTGGAGCTCAAACACTTTTCCTTTTTTATGTTTAGGATTAAGTCCAAACTGTATACACCTTAAGTAGAATATTGACTACAGTAGACTTTTATGTCCATCTGTTGAATGCATGGGGTATGATTTGCTAATGAAAATGCTTATAAACCAAGCTGAATCACAGGGTGATTTGTAGGAAAGGTGGATTTAAAGTACTTTCCTGACTTTTCCTGTTTGCTGTGTCCCTTCATGGGGCTTGTTTAACACACTGAAATGACATCTTGGGGAGAGAGTCACAGCATCTGCTTTAAGAAGCTGAGTGACTGCTGTGTCGCTCTATCTTCCCTGGCTTGAGAAATCTGAGGAAGAAGGAAGGCCTACATTTACTCAGTAACATGGGCAGGTTGGAGTTGGTTTTGTATTTTCTGGTCAGTGAGGCATGCTGGACCCTCATGTAAACAAGAGCCACAGTCTACCCTGGTTTTGCCCAGTGCCACTTGAAGCTCTGTCTTTATTAGAGTGTCATTCACTTCTGTATTTATTCTCTTGGGATTTTTTTGCCCCAGGTGGAGTCCCTCACTTCCTTCTTCGCCCTTTGAAGATGTTCTGCCAGCATGATCTCCCTTAGGACTCAGTCCTTGGGCTCAGCCTCCAGAGAACCAAGCTTGTGGCTCAGGAACTCTCATTTCTATTAGCCCCCTTCATTCGACATGGTGTTCGGGACTAAGAAGAATGTTTACTCTCTCCCTCCATCGGGAATTACCACTTGCTGCCAAAACTCACATGTCTCTCAGATGGCCCCACATTTTTAACTTTTCCCCATCTCAAGAAGTGCCTTAAATCCAATTTTTTTAGTTGAGTGGCTTCTTCTGTAACCTTAGGACAAGCATCGCACGGACCCCTTATCCTTCATTAGGTAGGCACACTACCTTATTAACCTCATGGCCTCCACTGATTGAGGTGCCAGATGCTTGTGTACAGTAGCAGACACTGTCAGGCACTGTTCAAATCTCCCTGCCCAGGCCTTGAATGTTCATCGCTACAGGTTGAGACTGTAAATGTTGTTTTTGACCATTCACATTGGAGACTCTTTCCAACTGATCTAGGCTAAAGAGCCAGTGTGCCCAAGAAAATAGTTGCCGGGCAGTGGTGACGCCCGCCTTTAATCCCAGCACTTGGGAGGCAGAGGCAGGAGGATTTCTGAGTTCGAGGCCAGCCTGGTCTACAAAGTGAGTTCCAGGACAGCCAAGGCTACACAGAGAAACCCTGTCTCGAAAAACCAAAAATAAAAAAAAGAAGAAAAAAAGAAAATAGTTCTCCCATGTCCACTGATGCTCATTGTTGGGGTATAAAAAGCCTGTGAAACAGGGATTAAAGAATACCTTGGAAGGGCCATTTCAGCATCAGAGCACCAAGTGACTTGGCAGTGACTCTACCACCATTCTACTTGTCCTTCTATGTAGTCAAGCCTCACACCTGTCTTGGGTGTTGATCCCAAGAAACTGGGCTGAGTCCACAAGCTGTGAACACTGTCTGCTTTGCAAACCATGTGAATCTGTTTTTGCCATTCCTTTGGTGCAAGAATGAAGGTGTGAGCATATATCATTGTTGCAGAATCACAAGCATGGAAGCCGGAATGGTGCCTAGTAGCTTGCCATCTTCTTTGTCCTAGTAAGGGACATGTTCTAAGCAGGTGGGGGTTCTCAAGAAAGAAAATGATTTGGCTTGTGGTACCTCAAGGGCAAGGAAGGGCTAAGGGGCTGGCAGAGTTTCAGTGACCACCATCAGATTAGCATCTAGGCTTTTAGAATCTGAGGAGCCAGAGAAAGGCACCAAGTATAGAGGTGGGAGGGCTCCAGGACAAATACAGGGATTTTAAAATATGGTCTGGCTTTGTTTTCATCACAGGCAAATTTCTGAAATGGAAACACACAGAACCTCCGAGGCACTCCACAAATTAGAGCGTGGAACATGAGCCTTGTTGGTGGGCTTATCCCAACTCTACAAAATGGCTTCATTGAGCAAATTAATCAAGTAGTTTTGATTACAAGGGAAACATATCTACTGAGGGGAAAATGATTTTCAGACCCTTTCAGCCATTGCGTTGACATGTAATTCATTTGAGTAAACAGAAGAAAGTTCTTCTAGTCAGCACACAGCCTATGTGACAAGAATTGAAGAAGCGGGTTTTGTTCCTGCCGACTTCGTGTTCTGGTTGTCTGCTTCTGAAGCTGGTCTCGAAGATTTTCCTAGTACTCAGCAAGGGGTGAAGGAAGCTTCCAGCCATGGGAATGCTCATCTCTCTGGAGTCCCAGTCTCACCTAGTGATTTTGGAAAATAATGTTATTTTGATATCAAACATGCATATAGATTCTTTAAGGCATAGATTACAATTTCTTTTTTGTCTTTGTCTTTTGGAAGGACAAAATAGAATGTGTCAACTGCCACCTATTCTGGAGTGTCAAGGCGTATGCCCCAAGTGTCAAGGGAGGCGCTATGGTGGAAAACTTTGAACTTTGCTGTGTCAACTCAGTAAGCAGAGCACAACAGAGTAAATACAAGATGTGGGTGTCAAAAGGATGCTTCGCGGTGAACCTTTGAAGTGCTGTCAGCTCCATAAGAAGAGACCATCAGAAGCACCAACACGGGCTCTGAGGTAGGAGGACCGCAGGGCTTTACAGGTGGGTACTTGTATCCCAGATGGACCTTGAAGAGTGGGTGGATACTGACAAGTGGCAGGCAGTCCAGAGGGCAAAGGAGGAGTGGTCAGTGGCTCTTAGGGAAAAAAAGTGCTGAGGCAAGTGGAAGTCACAGGGAAGATGTGACTGAAAAGTCAACAACTTGGCCTTGGTGGTGGGGGAGGAAGTGGTGGCACAGGAAGCAGGAAGGAAGGTTGTGGACCTTGTAAGGAGAGGCCAGAAAGCCATAACATGGGAGCAGCTACTAGATAGAGATACTGAGAGACTTGGATGCTCAGGCCTTTGGACCAGGGCTAGATGTTGATGTCATCCCAGAAACTGAGCTGACTGAAGATGACTCCAACCCCTTTTCCTTCACCTCAGGGCCCATGCAAGGCATCTAAACTCTGCATCTTAGTTTTATATCCTAAAGTTCGTTTCACAGGAACATCCAAGGACTAAACTGGCTGAAGAGGACAATGTGCTTAGCTTAGCGTAATGCCAGCTGCACAGCAAACGCTCAACAGAAGTTACTGTTCCTGTATCACTCTAACAATAGATCCTTCGAATATGTCGTGCTATACCATTGTACAGTTTTCAACACCAAATAATAAGGCTGTGAGAAATTAAGAGGGAGCCAGACGAGCTGGAGCTGGGAATTGCAGAAGAGAAAGATGTACGGGCAGAAGTTTTGTTCGGCCAATTGTAAGATGATCTCAATTATTCAGTAAGGCAGGATTTCTGCAAGCCACAGCTTGCTGGCCTCCACTGTATTCATCCGTAGAGAATGGCCGAACCTCATTTTTTAAAACATCTCCTTTGAGTTAAATTTTGCACTTTCATAACTGTCTCCTTCCTCTTCCTACTCCTCTCATAAAAACAGCCTTAGGAACAGTCACAGGAAAGCAACATACCACTTGTGGGGTGTGGGGGGGGGACTACCAAGGGCCACAGGGTGCATCAGGGCAGAAAGATGCCCTGCTAGAAGTGCATGGTTAGCAACAAGCAAGAGATGTAAGTAGAATCCCCTTCGTTCACCTTCAGTTTTCATGGGTATGAGCTTCTTCACCAAAACGTGCCTTCCATATCAGCACAGCCCTGAAAAATCAGGATTCAGAGAGGGGAAGGCTGAACCCAGACTACAGGAGATGTGAATGGGGCATCAGCCCTGCAATGTTCTAAATGCCATTTTCAGACCTGCCACAGACTTTGATCCTGCTATCCACAAACCTTTGACCTCTGGTCCCCCAGCTCAGTTCTTCCTTTCACTTCCCTTTTTTTCTTCTCCCCGCTTCAGCATCTCTGCTGTTGTCCAGAAGACACCGACTGGACCAGTGTGTACTTGAGATTTCCCTTCACTTTGGTCATCACCTCACACCCACGTGGTTTAAAACAGACTTTCCTTCCTCTCCTCCTCCATCCCTCCTTCCTCCTCCTTCCCTTACTCTCTAAGATGTGATTTCTCAGATTTCTCTTTTCATAAATGTTATTTTATTTATTAGCGTGTGTTTATGACTTTGTGTGGCCTCACCCCTATGCTACAGCTCACATGTGGGGGTCAGAGAACAGCTTTCAGGAGTCTGCCCCCTCCTCTACCACTGGTTCTAGGTATTAAACTCAGATCGCAAGGCTTGTTCAGCAGGGGTTTCTACTCATGGATTCATCTTGCAGACACCTATCTTGACCCAATCTTGCAATTTTCTGTTTTTTCCACCCCAGCCTTCTTTGAGCCCATGCACTAAAAATAATGTGATTTTTTCCCCCAGTATCTCCTTAGTTCTCTCTTTTTATTATCCTTGATGCACCTGCTGGTTCTCAACCTTGTCTCGATTGCTATTTCTCCCCAGAGACTCATGGTTCAGTATTTCCACTGCATTCACAACCCCTCACATGCTGCAGAATTAAGGAGATACTGGGAAAAAAGGCCTGAATGGGGAAGGCAGAAATGCTGGGGTTGGGGCTGGGAGAGCGGAGAATGACCTAACAAAATTAACAACAAACTTAAATGGAGAAGAAGAGATAATGAAAGATTCTTCATTCTAATAAAAGGAGCAATTAATCAAAAAGACTATGTTAAGTGTATATGTAACAAACTCTGGTGCACCCGATTTCATTAAAATGATTGATTAATATAAATCCATAATACTAGGTGATTTCAGCATCCTACTTTCTCCAATAAAGAGGTCATCTGGACGAAAATAGAAGAACATCAAAATTAATTGGCATCACACATCAAATGAGCTTATCAGACAGATATCTACAGAATATTCCACCCAAACAAGAAAGAATGTACATTCCATTCAGCAGCTCACAGAAGCTTTCCTAAAATAGACCATGTCCTAGACCAAAAACAAATCTTTACAAATTCAACAAGATGTAAGCACTCCTTATAAACCAATTGAACACAGGCAATAAAACTTAAAGGTGATAGAAAAACAAAACAAACAAAAAAAAAACCAGAAAACCCTAGTAAATACACCAGCTCATGCTGTATACTCATTTTTAAACTTTCTCACTTGTTTTTACTTTGCTTAAGGTGATTGTTTCCATGTAGACGTTCTAAGCTCCTAAGGGATTCAGTGATGGGCCGGGAGGTAGCTCAGCTGCTTAGCTAGCATGCACAGCTTCAATCCCCAACACCACATTGACTGCGACTGCATATAGTGACATAGACCTGTAATCCCTGCATTTTTTATTCAAAACAAGAGGATCAGAAGTTCAAGGTTATGTTCTGATGATACATAATAAGTTTGAGAGCAGCCTAGGCTACATGAGACACTGTCATAAAAGAGAAAAAACATCACAACAATTAGAATGGGCCATTTACTTATTCATTTGCTGAAGTCTGTATTTCATGTCATGTCTAGGCGTGTCTTCCCTTCACGATGTGTCTTCCTCACATACATCCATCAGGCATTTTCGTGGGTTTTCATTGCCCACATTTAATGCATGGTGTGTTGAGCAGTGGATCGCTCTTTCACCCCAGGCTTCAGGGAAAGAAAATGACTTGCTAGACTGCAGCTCTGAGTTTAACCAAAACCAAAGCCTCCCAACCTGCTCCCATAGCATAAATCCTGCTGCCCCATGTCATTTCCCTAAGGAAAAAGGGAGGATGGGTGGTTGGCGGGGAGAGAGCAGGTGAGGGAGAGAGGGACTGGGAGGAGGTTGCAATTGGGATGTTAAGTAAATAAATTAATTAAAAAAAGAAATGTGAACACATAAAATTTTAGGAAGATTATTCATTATTTTTTTTATATATTGGTATTATGGCGTTGTCTTTTAAAAACCTTTTTATCTCATAGTCTAATACATAGAAATAGTTCCTAAAGGCATTAGGGGTCTGCCTTAACGAAATCTAACAAACGTACCTGCCGTACAACAGACTTTCCCCTGGAGCGACACAACACACACACACACACACACACACACACACACACACACACACACGTCTATCAACTCCAGAAAAGGAACCCATGACCAAAGTAACGACTGCACCAGAATCCAGTTTGGTGGACCAGTGAGTTTTCATTAAGGTTACTCACAGGAATATGGGTGAGGGGTTACTCGCAGGAAGGAGCAGGGGCCACTGGAAAAAGGAGCAGCATCACTCAAAAACATCCCCCCACACATACACACACCAGTGGACTCAGGAAAGCTGCATCCTTGGAGCTCCACACAGCTTTCAGGACCTTTACAATGTAAGAATCTTCTCTGTGGCTCTCCTGGCCGGAGTCTTCTCCCTCAGTAGTTATTTGCTCCTATAAAATTGAGGAAAATCCTTAGCGACGCTCCCAAGTTTTCACTTTCCCACACATGTAAACTTTTGTTTACCTTCTGGTCTCATGAGCCTTCCCCTCTCTTCTAGGAGAAACTGCTGTGTAACGTGCGTGTGAGCCTGTGTGTGTGTGTGTGTGTGTGTGTGTGTGTGTGTGTGTGTGTGAGAGAGAGAGAGAGAGAGAGAGATGTGGTGTGTTTAATCCAGGCCTACAACCTCTGAAGCTGCTCCAATAGCACCCTGAGCGCAGAAGTTCCAGGACAGGTTGAACTTCCTGAGTTAAGTCACATCCAAGTAGAGGCACAGGGTTTCTAGGGTTCTTGTTCTGAGGGTTATCACCAGGTAAGTTAGGCCATCATCTGAATATGGTAAGGTTATGGTAGTCTGTTGAGGACGGGCATCCTTGGTTTTCATTCCCAATGCTGTCAAGCACTTCTCCCTATCCTAGTAGCTACTCTCCTTCCCCAAACAAAACCATGGAAACAGTGGTAGCAAGAGCTTCAAGATTGCAATGTCCAAGCCCTCTTGTGTGGAAAACAAGGAGGTAAAACACTAAGTAAGGCAGATCCAGAGCCCTTGAGTCTTCACCCTTCTCTCCATCCTTTCCTTCTAGGACATCTCTTCTCCTTTTTGATACCCACACACCTGCAGAACCACTCTCTACCAGGAACCCTGGCACTCGTGCTAAGCTGGAACTCAGGTAATCGCATTATTCAACCCACATCAGAGAAGCTTCTTCTTGGAGTAGATGGGAATTAACACAGAGACCCACAATTGGACAATGCACACTGTGGGGGAACTTTAGAACACTCAGCCCAAAATGGGATGTCTTCATCAGAACTCTCCCTTCAAGGCTCAGGGATCTATACACAAGAGGAGGCAGAAAGATGGTGAGAGCCAGAGGTGGTGGATGATTCACAGAAATAGCATCTTCCAAACTCAACGGGACTGATGCACACAGGGACTGTGGCAGTGCACATAAGAACTGCACAGGTTCAAACTACATGAAACTCCAGTATGAAGAAGTAGGCTCAAGGTTCCACTCCTAACTAAGAAGCTATTTGCAATTGATACCTGCTGAAAATAGGAAAATTCTGTTTTCTTCAGTAGAATATCACTGGCGTATAAACCACACTACAGAGCAGGCTCCCATACCTGGGACTAATTGGCCAACATAAAATGAACTCCATATTTTTTCAGATTTTTTTTTTTTTGGTTTCATGGATTTTTTTATTTCATTTTGTTTTGTTTTGGGTATTTTTATTTTGTTCTGTTCAGGTTTTGTTTGTTTGATTTTTTTGTTGTTTTTGAGAAAGAAAGAGAAAGAAAGAAAGAAAGAACATGAGGTTGGGTGAGTAGAGAGGTGGGAAGGATCATGGGAGAAGTTGGGGAGGGGAAACATCAAAATATATTGTATGACCCGGGGCAGTGGTGGCGCACGCCTTTAATCCCAGCACTTGGGAGGCAGAGGCAGTTGGATTTCTGAGTTCGAGGCCAGCCTGGTCTACAGAGTGAGTTTCAGGACAGCCAGGGCTACACAGAGAAACCCTGTCTCGAAAAACAAAACAAACAAACAAACAAAATATATTGTATGAAAAAAATACTATATAAGGAATTTACCATGGTTTCTAAGACTTTTATTCTTTTATTTGTGACACAGTTGGCTTTCCAAGGACAGGTTAGAGCCAATTGCTCTATTTTTCTTACTACATGCTGACTTCCTGCTCACATGGACTTTATAGACCCACAAGCCCTGTTCACTTACAATGCATAGCTCCAGTGTGAGGTGCGGTGTGTATATGTAACATGATGCTCATGCACAGCTTTCTAGTCTTGACTTCTCACCAAAAATCAGAGGACGGGGGACACTAAGATACTCATTCATCAGTAGTCTCTGCCCCTGGGGAGAAATAATAATGCCCTTCTCCAAATGATCTCTCTACTCATGATCTGGTCTGTTTTCTCATTAGTTGCATAACATATTTATTAGTCATTTTTCTCCTTGCTTTGGTAAAATAACAGACAAACACAGGAAAAGATGGGTTATTTGGACTTGGGCTTTGAGGGGATACAGGCTGTCATAAGGACTAAGGCATGGTAGCAGGGACATGAAGAGGCTGGTCCATGCATTCACACTCAGGAAGCAGAGAGAGATGAAGGTGCTATGCTGTTCTCTCTCTCTCTCTCTCTCTCTCTCTCTCTCTCTCTCTCTCTCTCATTTCCTTTTCCTTTTTCTTATTTAGTCTGGAGTCCCCATCAATGGATAGTGCTGCCCATACCATTAAACCTCTTTGGAAAAACACTCTCACAAACAAATCCAGAGATGTGCCTCTTAGGTGAGTCAAAATCCAGACAAGTTGAAAGTGGAGATTAAGCATCATACAGATGATGTTTTCTTTCAGTTGTGACAGTTGTGTTGGAAATCATTGCTACAGTATCCATTGCATCCTTTCATGATTATTTTGTTTACTTAGCTTTGTTTATGTAGAACTTTATTGGCATGCTGATAAAATAAAAAAAAAATTATAATTGAAAGGAAGCTTACCATGTGAAGGAGCTACTAGACGTTGCTTAGCGTGGCAGTGACAAATTTCAGAGTTTTTGCATTTTTTTATTTTATGTGTAGAGTGGTTTTGCCTGCAAGTGTCTGTGTGTGTGTGCACCATGTGCACTCCTGGTGCTCTTGGGGGCCATCTCTTGGAGGTTTGATGTAATAAGAGGTAAAGATGGGTGTTGGCCTGGAGTTTCAGTGGAAGACCTCCCTCAGTAGACAATTCTGTTCCATAAAACACTTTAGCTGTGGATGTCTCCTGTCCTGTGAAATGGACACTGGCCATTTTAATCCACTCATTTCACTCATTTTAGGCTTAAATTTTTTGCTATGTATCAATTTGGACAGCAAAGAGTTCACAGTGGCATTCCTAAAACCACAGGCAGATTGTGTGTGCTTATGGTTACAGAGTGAAAGTAAAAGTCAGTTGGTAGAGAGGCTGAAAAGACGACTCAGTGGTTAAGAGCACTGGCTGCTTTTTCAGAGGCTTCAGATTTAATTCCCAGAACCCACATGGTGGCTCACAACCATCTGTATCCAGTCTTAGGGGATCCAACATCCTCTTCTGGCCTCTGTGAGTACCAGGCATGCAGGTGCTACACAGATGTGCATGCAGGTAAAATATCCATACAAATACAATTTTTCTTTCTTTTAAAAACTATTTATTGTATTATTTTATGTCTATGAATATTTTGCCTGCATGTGTGTATATGTGCCATCTCCCTGACGGGTGCTCATAGAAGCCCCAAGAGGATGTCAGATCTCCTGCAACTGGAGTTACAGATGGTTGTGAGCCATCTGTCATATGTAAGAACAACAAGTGTTTTAACCGCTGAGCCAATTCTCAAGTCCAAAAATAAAATTTTCAAAAGCAAGGGCATGACTGTGTTCTTCTGTGTCCTCAGTCCCGGGTTTTCTTCATCTTTTTCTTCAGCCCATAGCAACACATGGGCTTTTCCTGATCCATGGAGAGTAGTGTCCATTTTCAAGGCAAGGAGATGAGTCCTCCCACAACTGATTGTCTAACAAAAGTCATTTCCAACTCCGTACCTGGCACCCTAGACAGAGCACCCATGAAGAAAATGGCCAGTCGTGCTCAAATGTCTCTGTGCTCAGTTAATAAGGAATGCTTTCTTAAGCGCCCTTTTTCTGCAACAACATCCAAGAGTACCTCCAAAAGTGTTTTAATATTCTAAATAGAAAATAACATGAATTATGTTATTCTGACAATCCAGGTAATCAAAGCAAGGTAGACATCTGAATTGCAAAAGTAATGAAAAGGATTCCTACATCAGAAAACAAAACAAAGGACAGCAACAACAAGCCATGTTACTGGAAAGATGGCTCAGTGGGTTAAGCACTTGCCACAAAGTGTTCAGACTTGAGTTTGAATCTCAGATCACATGTAGAGTTGGGTGCAGCAACACACATTTGTAATCAGAACACTTCTACAGCAAGATAGGAGGCAAAGAAAGAATTCCCAGAAGCTCACAGGCCAGCTAGACTAGTGTGCTCAGTAGTGAGCAACAACAGAAGAGAGACCCTGGCTCAAACAAGGTAGAAGGCAAGGACCAAGACCTGAGGCTGTTCTCTGACCTCCATGCACCATGTTGTGACACTTACACCTGGATTCTCACACAAACAGATGTATACACCTGTATGCACATGTACATCACACACATGCACACACACACACACACACACACACACACACACACACACATACACACGTACACGTACACAAGAAAAACGTGAAATCGATACTCATAAAATGAAGACCAAGTACTTTTAAGTTTGAAAACTTCCCAGGAGGAATCATACACAAAACCAGAAGCCATTTCCAGTACCAAACTTTATTGCTGTTTTTTTTTTTTTTTAAGTCCTGCTAAGTAGCCCAGGCTGGCCTTAAGCACGTGATCCCCTTCTTGCAATCTTCTGAGTCATGGGATTATGGGTATGCACTACCGTTCTCAGCTTTCCTTGCTGAATGTCTTAGGCAAGCCCACTTTTATAATTTGAATACTCAACTCCCAAGGGACAGAAGTGACGTGTGAAATACTAGAAGCTTACAGATGCAAAGCCCATAGGTAGTTAACAGAGATGAAAAGGGAAAGCACGGTTTCCTCTGAGAACATGGTACACCCTGGCAGACATATGTTATCCCACCGGTTGTTTGAGGATTCGTACAAATCCAAGTGGGAAAGATGCCAACTTGGATGATTAGCCCCTACAAGGACTAGACACAACTGGCAAAGACCACTCAGGGTTGGGTCTGATTACAGAAGAAAGTGTAGCAGCTGCCTCCCTGTCACACTCTGTGACAATCTTGCCCCAAATATCCTTGGCCTTGACTATAAGAGCTGAAGTTGGCTGAAAGCCTTCTCTAGGCCAGGCATGTATGAAGAATTTAAACATATGATCTTGCTTGAGTACTCTTAACACCCTCAGAGGTAGGCTGACATAGAATGACCCCCAAAGCACAGATAGGGAGATGTCACATGAATGTTGCTAACTCAAGGCTGCCGAGCTAGGATTTGAACCTAGCATCTGGTTCTGGAGTACATATCGATTCCCTCTGTGGGTCAGGAGATGAAAACATCCGGAAGAGACTCCTGGTACTCAGTCCCAGAACTTTCAGCTTTCCTATCAGGTTTATCATGCAACATTTCCCAGACCTGATTTCTGCAGTTATTCAGGCTCAGAATGTCTCTTCTCCCAAAGGTTGGCAGGCACTTGAAGTACTCTCTAGTGCCCCCATCAGGAGGTAGCTGGTAAGAAACAAGGTAAAGAATTCTCTTGAAATTTGGTGGATCAGAGCCTGACCAATACAGAGGTAGATGCTCACAGCTAACCATTGGACTGAGCTTGGGGACCTCAATGGAGGAGTTAGGAGAAGGACTGAAGGAACTGAAGGGGGTTGTAACCCCATAGGAAGAACAACAATATCAACCAACCAGAACCCCCAGAACTCCCAGGGACTAAACCACCAACGAAAGAGTACTCATGGAACAACCCTGACTCCAGCCCATGGCTCCAGCTGCATATGTAGCAGTGGATTGCCTTATCTGGCATCAATGGGAGAATAGACCCTTGGTCCTGTGAAGGTTTGATGCCCTAGCACAGGGGAATGCTAGAGCAGAGAGGAAGGTGGGTAGGTGGATGGGGGAGCACCCTCATAAAAGCAGGGAGGAGGGTGAATGGGATAGGGGGTTTGCAGAAGGGAAACTGGTAAGGGGGATAACTTTGAATGTAAATAAGTAAAATAACCAATAAAAAAGAAATTTGGTGGAGACTCTCTTCCAGATAGTTTATTAAGTGAAGACCTGATATAACTTAAATTTTTCAGTAATTCAGTCTTTAATTTTTTTTATGTGCTGGGGACTGTATTCAGGCCATACTAAGCACACACTGAACCACTGGCCTATATCCCAGCTCCCTATCCACTGCATTTCAACCAGAAGTCAGGGGCTCCAGAAGTCATAGAGCCACACAGGCTCTAAAAATAGGATCTCAATCCCTGCTTCTCATATTTTCTAGAAAGACCATCTTTCATTTTCATCAGATTTTCAAAGGATTTAACTAAAAACGTTCGAAAACCATTACTGTCTTTGCTCTGTAGCCATGGGAATAAATTAAACATTATTGTGTGATAGGCATCTTAATGATAAACACAAATCTCTTAATGTAGTGTGAGGAGTTTTACCCCTTTTCTATTGACAGTCATTTTAGGCATTTTGGAAAACACACTGAAGCTGGAATGAAACCTTGGTTCTTATGACAGCTGGGCCGTTGACCAGAGACATGTTCCAAAGAAAGTCTTGCTTTCTTCAAAGTCTCAGCAGACTCACCTTCCAGGAGGGCGACAAGATGGAGCCCTGGCTGCTGCATACAGGGCTCCACTCATGGGCTTAAAATGCATGGTTGTCTGGGGAGCATTCTTTCACTCAAGAAGTGACCAGTGTTATACACAGTATTATTCCTAAGTTTGGGGGCATGATGGCAAGAGCCAACAGTCCTCTTATCTGGCTAAACAACCAAAGGAATGTTCACCTTTAAAAAAGGTGGGCACTAATGTCAGGATGCCAGGCCCGTGATGAACGGCTGCCAATAGAAACAATCACACTCCTGCTTCAGGTCACATCAGTGAAGGCTGGTGGTCTCTATCTCCCATTATCTTTTATATATGGTCCCTTGACTTGGCACAGTTCCATTACAGGTAATGACTCTCAAAGATTTGGTAGAAGTGAGGTTGGGGGGAGGGTCACAGTTTCTGGACCTAATCTTGTCCAGAAATTTGCTAAGCAAATATGACTATGGAGTGTATGTTCATAGTCTTAAATTTTCTACCTGTCTTAACAAATTCTCATGTCCCTAAACCCCGGAGGCTTCCCAAGACCCTTCTGCAGAACCAACTTATAATGTTTTTCAACTGTTGTTACTTGAAACTGTCTTCATCCTTTGGTCTAGTGGCTTTGTATCTCTGAGCCTAATGAATGTTTCTGTTTAATTTTCAGATGCTTAATTACAGTGGAACACTTCAACACCATTAAATTAAAACAAGCTAGTAGCTTGTTCTTGATTGTGGCGTGGAATGCTTCCAAATGACGTTGACATCAATATCAGATATTTAATTCATACCACACATTTAGCTAACTCCGGGACAAAATTGTGAAATGCCTTGCACAAATCCGCTTGTGAGCTAGGAACATTTCCACGAAGGAAAGACTTTGGGCAGCATGTCTCATCCGCTAATGAGTTTTTAGTGTTTTGCAGAGACCAGAGTCTCTCGTCTTAGAGTAATAATGACTTTCCAATTTGGTTTTCATAAGGGCCGCTTATATTACATTTTGCAAAAAACTAATGAAATTACATATTTCTTGTAATCATGGTTTTATTTACATGGCCATGTGACCAAGCCTATTATTTGAAGTTGGCAAGTGAGCAGACAAGCCCTCAATCCATGGCTTTCTGGTGTGGAAAGCAAGCGTGTTAGGCGCTATGAAGCCCTGCAAGGCAGGTAGGTGTGTTCAGTGGGAGTTAGAGGCAACATACGGTCCCTGTAAGATAATATTCCTGGGGAATGGATGTTAAGAGTTAGTTTGGGTCTTTACGACATCAGTCATATGGGTATTGTTTGCATCTGACAGTTTTTCTTTTAAGATTAATGTGCTTATGAAAACCTTGTGCGTTACTCTGCGAGGCAAGCTTGAAATCCATCAGCATTACCATCGGAATGGCACAGTGCTGGGAGAGAAAACCAAATGACAAACAGAATCTGGTTTTCAGAGGCCAGTGTGTGTTGAGGAGAAATGATCTGAAACCAAAATTGGCCTCCTTCCAGAAATTCCTCCTGCTGTACTGTTGGCACAGCCCATAACAGGGGAGAGCTGAGGGACGGGAGGGCTGAGGGACAGGAGGGCTGAGGGACGGGGAAGGGACAAGACATGCTCTATACAGGATGCCTGATTGGTGGAAAACTTGCTCTTTATATTGAACAATGGTCACAAGTAAAACTAAGACCCAGCAATTAAACAAACAAACAAACAAATAAATGTGTTAAAGATGAGAGTTCTCCTGGATCACTTCTAACATCACCATTTGACAAGCAGTTGGTGATGTCCAGTTCAAACACATGTTGGGAAAGTTTAACATCTGGTTGGATCAGAGAATAGAAAGGGGCCAGTGGCATAACGGGAGGAGAATGACAAAGGACCTCATTAGCATAAAAAGTCTTCCTTTACCTTTTGCAAAAGAATACTTGAGTCCACAAGATGAGAGGGAAACACCTGGCTTGGTCTCCAGCTCAAGAGCAAATCACACTGATGTCCCGTCAGAGAAGCCGGGCTGATGGCTGTGGATGGAATGGCTGTGTCAGGCCTTTGTAAGGCTCAGGATGAACTGACATCATACAAGGATGGAGACGGATGCCCATTCTGGCAGGTAGGAGGAGGCCAGAAAAGGGGCTGGAGAGTGTGCCCGGGCCTGAGTTGACAGCCCACTCGGCTGAGAAGGATGAGGAGAGGTTTCACCACCACCCCTACCCCCACCATGTTGGCTACCATGTTTCTTGATTTCAGACAGTTTCATTTCAGCACAATTTGGGTCGATCCTACTTTCTCAACTCAGAAGGTGGGTGGTCAGAAACAGATGAGAACAACACTTGAGAGTTTCCTCGATGCACAGCTTTTCTGAGTCCCAAATCACTTCCAAATGCAGCCAGCGGCTCAGCCAAGCGCCAAGAGATCACGCTGCGTGAGGCAGCTGCACATTTGAGAAGGGAGGAATTGGTGGGACCCCGAGGCAGCCTCTGCCAGTGGACTGGGCCAAGAGGCTGTCACTGCCTAGGCACGGGGTGGGGGGGGGGTAGGGAAAAGGGGGCTGGGAGGGGGGAAGTTGGGAGGACGAGAGGGGGAGGCTGGATTTCACACCATCTCAGGCCGGCAGACACTCTGCCAGTGAAAGGGGGTTGCCTCTGTCTGGCCGGGGCCAAGACTAAGTGGCATGAGGAATAACCAGAGAGCGGATTCCGCCAGCTGCCTGGGATGCAATCCTAGACATCTGCATCCAGGGAGCCCCTTCAAGGCTCCAGGCCTCAGAAGACAGTGAACACTGGAATTCTGCCTGGCTGGCTGGAGATAGATTTCTCAACAAACAGCCTGCGTGTGCATCTGTGTGGCTTTCAAGGAAGGGAGAGAGACCTGGTGTCTAGAGCTCCTAGGGTTGCAAGTTGCACAAGCCTCTGCAGGGCTCTCAACTCTTCACTTCCCCTGTATCTCACTGTGAGCATGGATGAGGTCATCCCTGGAGCCTTCATTGGGCAGGTGGGCTTCTGAACCAGTCCAAGGGGATCTGAAGGCAGAAATGATTCTGCACCTTGCCTTTCCCAAGAGGTAGGAAGATGTCCCTCCAAAATGGCCTCCTCTAGAAGGTAACTGCATGGTGGCTCTGCAGGAAGGCCACTGGGCCTTCAGTACTCACTCCTCTGAATATAACCTGAGTGATAGAGGCAGGAATGCAGTTGGTGTGCCAGGCTCACCCACTGACACCCACTTCCATGCTGTCCCTGACAAGCCATTAACAGCCCGGCACCTTCACTCCACATCTACAAAAGGCGCTGACAGCGAGGAATTCGTGGCTTACTGGGTTTAAAAATCATCACAAACCTAGTCTGTTGACAGAACACCGGATTTTCTAAGAGCCAAGCTCAAAGTCTTGAAAATAAATAGATGGAATGTATTTAAAGACTTGAATGTCTTTCTCATGGTGGTTGTATGAACATATGTCTGCTTCATTCTGCTGGGCAAAAACTCCAGGGGATTCGGTATTTCTTTCATTTCCAATAAGTATACCTCACTTTCTTATCTTCCCCATATGCCTCTACCATAAGCCAACTTGTTCTTCTGTTATGCCATTAAAATGTCCCAAGAGGACGTTATTCACACGGGTCCTTGGAGTACATGGAATCATTTGTCTTTTCTGTGTTGAATGCTGTATTTTGGAAATATTTGTAAACCATGGGAATGACTGAGTTGCCCCATCTTCCTGACATCCTGTCTCAGGGAACCACTTCTGTGCTTTCTGCTCAGTCAGGGTGAGGAGAATGATCAAATATTGCTGGTTAGAAGGGAAATTTAGCAACCTTTGAAAGAGAAACTAGACAATGTGTCAGAAGGCTTTGAAAATCAGCATCTTATTTCCCTAGAGATTCTCTTTCAAGGATTCCGTACCCCCATCACTGCCATGTTCAAATGCATAAGAGACTACTAAGGCCATCCTCAGGAATAACCATATAGCATAGCTCAGAAAATGTAGTAGCAGTATAAATATCTAACTATGAGAAACCATTTAAACCATGGTATGGCCATCCAATAGACTAATATACAATCAAAATAAGAATGGTGTACCTCCTGTAGAGTCAAACTGGGCAGGAAAGAGCTCAGGAAAGTCACTGCCTCTATTTCTCATGGTGAGAAACATCAGAGCAGCACTCACTTAGGAATGGGAAAAACTTGACCAGAAAGAGTCAAAGATAACCTGTAAGTTGATAGTAAGGTCCTGTGCCCTGATAGCAAATTATATTATGTAGATGCAATAGCCTTTGAGCGATCCATTGAAGATTTGTCCATTTCATTGTATGCTAATATCTCTTAAGAGCAAAAGATTATCAAGTACTGAGTTCTACTTAGTTATGTGCATTCTGAAATGTTTAAGGGTAAAGTACACAGGCTTCTGCAGCTTCCTGGTGTTCTGACTGTTGGATCCCAACCCCCAAGCTTCTACTGAAATATATAATTTTTAATATGACAGTGCCGAAAAGGAGAACATTTGGGAGGTGATCATGCCTGAGGGGTCTGCTCTCAGCAATTTGACTGGAGGCCTGGTAGAAGAAACTTGAGAGAAGCAATTATTCCTCCTACCAAGACAGGGTGAGGGAAGAGGTCACTACCTACAATTCAGAAAGTGGAACCTCAGCAGACACCAATCTACTGATACTTCCCAGCTTCCAGAACTGTATGAAATAAATATTTGCTAGCTATGGGCAACCTGAATAGACCAAGACCCGTGGAATCTGTTGTAAACAAAATGGACCAATGGAGAGCAAGCGTGGTGAGAAGTAAATAGCTACTTAATAAAATAAATGTGCTCAAAGGTTGGTACAGAATATAGGTTGTGGGCACGCAGGTCTTTTCCTGCTTCTAAATTAAACTTTTCTCTTTAAAGCGGTCATATAGAAAACAAGATGGCAGAACATTCAGTGGTATTCACGCATTAAAATGGGTTTGATATCATTTTTAACTAAAATGGCCAACTCTTACTTACATTCAGGTTTTTCACAATGTCTATTTCCAATTAGAAGTTGCTTCTTTCTCTTTTTAAAAACACTTATGTGTATGAGTGATTTGCCTGCATGTGTGTCTGTGCACCACAGATGTCCCTAGTGGTCCAGAGGAACGGGATTGATTGGTTGTGGCTGCTGGGAGCAGAACCCTAGTCCTCTGCAAGAGCAGGAAGTACTCTTAACCACTCATCCATCTCTCCAGCCTCAGAAGCGACTTCTTTCCATTTTTTCTTTCACTCCAAGTGACTACCAAGATCCATCTTGCTGGCAGACGAATGGATCTTGGGTTGCCTGCTGTGTGAGGGCCATACTAAACCTTCACTGACAAAGGTCTTGTTGACAGGCTTTGTGATCACAGACCAGTGTTGCTATTTCTCATGTAGTTCCAGAAGCCTCTGAGATGTGTTGTTCAATTCACAATGTTCCCTTCTTTGAGATCTATCTAAGGGTGGCTTAAAGAAAGTCATCTGAAATGACGTGGTAACGCCCGCCTTGCTTGGACTCCTCACACCCCAATGAAGCAGTAGATCAAGTTCCAGGTTTTTGTATCTTTGTTTCCTCTGGGAATATTTAGTACCAAGGAAGGGTGAGGCCAGAGTTAGTGTAACACACAAGCTAAGCGAGCCTCGGCTTCTTAGTTACCTCGGAGCTGAATTCATAGGGCAGAAAAAAAAATAAATTCCATACATGCCATTTTTTTTTTGTGGATTCCTAATAGGATGTTCGAAATGCTTTCTGGCTTGACACTTAGGTAGACAGTACATATTTCTTTTCTCCTGATGAATTACTGGAACAAATTCTTGCACCTTCTCATTTTAATTTTCAAAGTCTTTAAATTTATACACAGTGGAATTCAATTTCCTGGGCATAGAGCTCTATGAGTCTTGACAAATGTATTGCCATGTAACCATGGCTCTAATCTGAATATATTCTTTCCCCCTCAAGAAGTCTTCATGCATATATCCAAGTCTGGCTGTGGCCAGTTTTTAAATGTTCTCTTCAATTCATTTTCCACCTGGAAAGATACAGGCCACAAACTGGTCTTGTTTTGTTGCAAAGAAGTATCTGGACTATTGTCTCCTGAGCAGCCTCCTATCACATGACAAGCAGATCACATGACAAGAAATGCAACTGAATAAAACGAGGGATGGGGGTCTGTGGGCAAACAAATGAAGCATTTTGTAATAAGAATTTGTAGCAGGTGGTACCAGGGAGCTCCAGGATTACTTTAGGTTAACTAAAGTTTGGTTATTAAAGCCAAACTCCTTGCTTGCTGTGCAACTTTGGCTAAGACGCTCTACCACACTGTATCTCTGTTTTCTCATCTGTAAAATGGCATCCAACTCCATAAGAGCATTGCAAGATCCAATAAAAACTTAAGCACGTGATAAATAATGAGAATTACTTCTGCATGACTTTAAAACGTATTTTTGTGCCCATGATTTGGTTTCAAGTGCTTATGCTGGATCCCATTATGGTCATGTTGCAAACAACAATGGAAGTTTGCAACTGACTTCAAGGCAGCTTGTCAGCAGAGAATTCTACCAAAAGAAAGGGCTGGTAAAAAACATAGCTTTTTGCTGCAGGGCAGAGAGGAAGCCAATTGGACATTCTCTTTAAAATAGTTGACAAATCACATGCCCACACTTTGCCTCATGTAGAGCCCAACTGGGCAGGCAAAAGCTCAGTAATGTCCCAACCAGAGATGTCACTTTTCCCATTGCATCAGGCTACAGTGGGAAGCAGGGTTGGCTCCCCTCAAATAAGACTTCCATAGGACAGGGTCCCCCCAACCCTCATCTCAGGAAGAATGTTTCTCAGGCAGGGTATCCCTTAGGCACTGCTCTGCTCAGTACATCTTTCAGGCAGACTCCACTGAGGCATGGAAGGAAGACTCCTCCGGAAGGAAGTCTCTGGAAAGGATAGCCCTCCCCCATGCAGAGAGATCCTCAGTTGCAAGTGTCCTCAGGTTGGACACTCTATGTTGCCTAGAAGTGCTGACCTTAATCAAGAAGTGCTTGTGTGGTGTTTTCAGAAGGGAAGAGACAGGTTCACTGTCAACAGACAGACATTTAACAAGAGGCTACAGCAATGTCCATCATCTAAGAGAGATACTGGGCTCTTGGCTAAATATCTTTTTCTAGACACTGAGATTTCATATCCCCATCTTGGGATAAAGGCTCCATTACCTGTATCTGGATTCTGGCTCTATCCAGCAGCCAGCCTTGCTGCACATGGCTCCAAATCCTGCCACCTCTGACGGAGTATTTGTTCTGCCTCTGGGGGCTCCTTTTTAGTGAGTGACCTAAGACTCCCAAAGCTTCCTTTTAAAAACAGCTCCCATTCCTCCCTGTATCTTCCTGCGCACGAGCGTGTGTGTGTGTGTGTGTGTGTGTGTGTGTGTGTGTGTGTGTTATATGCACATGCATGTGCACATATGCACACTGGGCATCTCCCTCCTCTCCCCTTTTGCTGGAACAGAGACTCACTAGGTAGTCCTGAATGGCCTAGAACTTGTTGTGTATACCAGGCTAGCCTCAAACTCAGAAAGATACATGCCTGCCTCTGCATCACAAGTACTAAGATTAAAGACATGTCATCGTGCTTGGCTCCCTGCCCATTTTTATTAATTAATTAATTAATTAATTTTTCTGCCTATATTTTAAAACAGTCTTTGGGATGTAGGGCCTAGGTAGGAGGTCAGTCACTGGGAAGTGGGTGTTTGAGTTATTCCCTCCTCTATTTCCGGTCTGCTTTCTGGTTAGCCACCACCATGTGGCCAGCCACCTCATGGTACCACCAACCGAGCTACCCTCAATCACCAATCACCATGCCTTCCCTGCCATGATGGGCTGATGAGACCCCTCCCCACAAAGCATGAACCCAAAGAAAGCCTCCCTCCCTTGAATTCTTTCTGCTAGATATTTGTCTCTGTGATGAGAAGAGAAACCAGCACAGGAGCTTCCGGGCATTTTGTTTGGTTTTGTGTTTGTTTGTTTGTTTGTTTGTTTACTCTATGAAGCCTAGGGTAGCCTCCCTCCAACTCAAGATCCTCTTGCCTCAGCTTCTGACATCTTGCAATTCTTTTAAAAGAATTTTTTAATTTTATATGAGTACTGAATTTATATAATTTCTATTCCTCTCTTTCTTCTAACATCTCCCATTATTTTTAATTTGTGCTTTAGATGTGAAGTCCGAGGAGATAAGGGACCAGGACCTTATAGCCTTGCTGCACTTGTCGATCTACAGCCCAAATCCTTAAAGAATATTTTATTTTTCCTGCATATATGTACATGCATCATGTGCTTACCTGATGCCCATAGAGGCCAGCAGATGGTTAAAGATCCCCTGGATTGGAACTGAAGTTACATATAGTTGTAAGCTACCATGTGGATGCTAGGACTGAATCTGGATCCTCTGCAAGAATACAAAGTGCTCTTAACCTACAACACCTCAGCAGCCCAAATTTTGAGATGGGTTCTGAAGCACCCACTCCCTGCCCCATCACTCCCTGGATCACTAGATGATGCTATCTTGTCTCTACAACCCTGAAATGATGTTGTCCTGTCAGCAAAGGAAACCTTTCCACCATTTCCCCTGCCTCCTGGCAGGATTGAGAAGAATGTGAGGAGAGGTCAGAATCAGGCCTGCATCCACAGGGTCACAGAGGCAGCTAACTTACCTCAGGCTGACAGCAACCACACTGTGATAAATGGATTGGTGGGGGTCATTTGTTCACTGCTGATCCAGGCATCTCAAGTACCTGGATGTGGAAGATGCAGCCATCTCTGAGATGTGGCTAGGACAGTGAGCCCATTGAGGAAGGGACATTAACTTCCCCATTCCTACTTTTTTTTTTTTTTAGCCTGTCTTGATCCACAAAGACACTGCTGGATCTGCATCTCAAGGAGTCAAAGTCCACAATGGTATGCTGAGAACTCTAATAAAACCTCTTCTCATAAACGAAGTGTATTGGAGCTTTCTCAACAAAACAGTGGTGGCGCACGCCTTTAATCCCAGCACCTGGGAGGCAGAGGCAGGCGGATTTCTGAGTTTGAGGCCAGCCTGGTCTACAGAGTGTGTTCCAGTACAGCCAGGGCTACACAGAGAAACAAGACAAAACAAAAACAATAACAATAACAACAACAACAACAAAAACTGGCTTTCCTTGAGGAGGGAAAGAGGATGAGCCACAGCCTGTTGCTAGTGCTTTAGCCTTGCTAGATCTGGGAATCTTTGAAGTGTAAAGGATGGAATCCACAGGCAAAGCTGAAGCCAGAGAGGGTTGTGGGAGATGAATTAGGAACCCACGCTTTCAGCAACCTGAGGGAATAATTTATGTGGAGTTACAGGAGAAAGAACCCTCCAAAAGTGTGATGGTCAATACAGACCCATGGGGCCTCTGGAGGATGCTCAAGGTACCAACCTTTGGAGAGAATCCTGAGGTCCAAGCTTTGGGCTTCTATGGTTCCTCTGTTCTGAATGGCAGTTTATAGGTAAGCTAGGAGACCTGTGTTCCCAGAAATCCACAATTGCTGGACTAGCTGAATGCAACCTGTCTATGCTCTCCACTTGCCCAGGACTAGCCACACTAGGCAAGGCAGGCTTCTGAATGTTTCCTAAATAAAAGATCATGAATACTGAGTTAGATGTGGCCATAAAAATGCTCATTGCAACATAGTTTGTAATTAGTGAAAACTGGAACCAACTGAAGTATACAATTCGTTGGTTAAGTCTACCATAGTATGTCTGCTAAAGAATACAAGACAACTCAGAAAAAGATGGCCTGTATTTGAATACCATTTCCAGAATTACTGCCAGATTTTTCACTCTGCCTCTTCCACACAAAAATGATATGCCTTGTCTGGAGGCTTGGTTACCTTCTCTAGGTCTCAGGTTTCTCCTAACTGAAGACAACCATACAACCACACTGTCATTATAGGATGGGTGTACAAGGAGTCAATGAGGAAATATTCTACAGAGGACTTGACATAAGGAAGTATTGGGTAAATGTCATAGACTGACAGTGTTGGTATCAATATGGAAAATATTCACTACAGTTATTGATTAGGAAGACATGTAATTCATGAACTGTGTTCAACAGACAGGAAGCTGCTTGAAGGAGTTAAAAGACAAACACAAAGTGAAGATGTGCCAGAGTGCTGTGTTGTCAACTTATACAAAGAAGGCTATCTTCTTTGAGGCCATATGGGTGGGATGTTTAGCACAAACAACATCTTCTTTTGTTTCAGTGATTCAGCCTCGGCCTGCATTCATCTTTTCTGAAAAAATACACCCACTCTCCCATTGTTTTTTTAAAGCTTTATTTATTTATTTATTTACTTAATGTATATGAGTACACTGTCTTAAAGAACACCAGAAGAGGGCATCAGACCCCATTACAGACGGTTGTGAGCCTCCATGTGGTTGCTGGGAATTGAACTCAGAACTTCTGGAAAAGCAGTCAGTGTTCTTAACTGCTGAGCCATCTCTCCAGCCCTCATTCTCCCATTCTTGCCTATGTTGAGGTTTCCTTGTGGTCAGGAGTGGCTCAAGGAATCTGGGGGGAGCCTGGTGCTGCTTCTAAGAGAAGTAGTGTCTTTTTAGTTTGCATTGTTCATCAGCTGAGAATTTCTCACAATATATTTTGATCATATTCAAGCTCCTCTCCAACTCTGACCAAATCGATGCCTTTTCCTTACTCCCCCAATTTTGTATCCTATTTTCCCCCCTAAAAGTCCATCAGGTACAGTCTGTGCTGCCCATATATTCTTAGATGCATGGCCTTGCACTGGAGCATGATTGAGGAATCACACTATTAACGAAAACTAGCTCACTCTCTTCAACATCCCTCAGTTGTCAATAACTCCTCAGAGGTGGTATTTTGTATCCACTCCCACCTCTCTATGCTGGAATGTAGTCTGACCTGAGGTTATGCAGGTCTTTTGTGTGTTGATACAATTGATGTGAATTCATATGTACTACAGCCCTCCTGTGCCCAGAGAACACTTGTTTCCTCATAGTCATCCACCACCTCTGACTCTTAGAGTCTTTCCACCCCCTCTTCTGCCATGATCCCTAAACCTTGAGATGATACAGATGTCACATTTAGGGCTGAGTATTCTAGTCTTTTTATTCTCTGTACCTTGACCAGTTGTGGGTCTTTCTGTTGATTGTCATCTACTACAAAGAGAAGATTTTCTGATCAGGGATGAGAGATGCACTAATTTGTAAGTATAACAATAAGTCATTAGGAGAAAGTTCAATATTATGTCCATTTAACAGGGTAATAATAGATTCTCTCTGGAGCTTATGGCCTATCAACGGGCACAGATCCTTGCTCCCTATAACAGTCCCAAGTATGCTTACCAAGCTTACATGGTCATACTTACCAAGCAGACTTCAAAGCCAATTAAACAGTGGTTGGTTATTTTTATGACATTCATGCCATGCGTGCCATTCATTGCACCAGTGGGTATTGCCAGGCCAGTTGTTATTTGTGGCATGGAAGATTCACAACTCAGTAAGACTGGTGGTTACTTTTCTTTTTTGACAGTGTGCATCACACTGCCTTGCCCTATGAAAGCTAGCCAGTAGTGATGAAGCTTTCAGGGAAGGACCAGCTTGATTTCCCTATCTTCTATGATTCAAACATTTGGTGTCTTCACCAATAGGGGCTTAACATCAAATTCTGGATGCTATCTAAGAACACTGGCAATAATGTGTAATATATGGAGGTGTCTATTGGGCCACACTGTACAAAAGATGATACCCTAAAGGATATTTTGAGAAGCAAATATCTCTGACAAGCTTGACTGTCCTGGAAACGATTTAGAAGCTAAACTTTGTAGATAGGTGCATCCAGTAGGTGTCACCTATAGGAACAGCATACAGTAGGTATTTTTTTAAAAAGCAGTAGAGGAAATTAAGTTCATTGAAGTCGCTGGTATGGCTAAAGATTAAACTCCCAGATCCAAATATATGAAGACAGATAAGACTGGTATAAACATAGCAGACAAGGTTGGTGGAGCATGTATCAGAAATGAGCCTCACTGTCTGTGGCGGTTGCATGGTGCTACATTACACAAATGGGATACTACCCTTGCTGATGTTGTCTACATCCAAAACCCACCCATCTTAACATTCCCCTCCCCTCAGGTGGACACCACACCATTCCCTTTCCAGTGTAACCGTTTGGGTTGAACGAGTCGTGAAGCCACGACAGTGAAGGCTAAGCAGAGGGATTCTAGAACTGCTGTTCCAGAAACTAAAGAGAGCTCTCGTCGTATTTTCTGTTGTGAGGCAAAGTAAGTGCTTAAAGTCAGGATTCTAATCATGATCCTGCATCTGAGCATCTAAGATGATACCCCTGAAGGAAACTCAAGCTGGAGGAGATCCATTATGGGCAACTTGGTAGATTAATACATCAAAGAGAGACCAGACCATCCCTGTCTGTGCTCTT
This sequence comes from Rhabdomys pumilio, assembly GCA_030674055.1. NCBI lineage: Eukaryota > Metazoa > Chordata > Mammalia > Rodentia > Muridae > Rhabdomys > Rhabdomys pumilio. Next base: position 209,173,638 of record JANHMN010000002.1, on the reverse strand, counting down.
CAGTCACCTCTCTGTACTTCATGCTACAACAGGGGTGTGATGGCTAGGCTGCTGGAGGAAGAGTTGATGTACCCACTGTGTTTGTCTGTTCTGGGTCAGTTCACTCCCAAAACACTCCTCCTTTGACTATGGTGTGTCATGAGTAAGGCACTACAAGCAAACCTTGCTCCTAGAGCAGTGGCTGTCAACATTCCTAATGCTGTGACCCTTCAATACAGTTCTTCATGTTATAGTCAACCCCAACCATAAAATTATTTTTGTTGCTACTTCATTACTGTAGTTTTGCTGCTGTTATGAATCATAATGTAAATACCTGTTTTCCAGTGGTTTTAGGTGATCCATGTGAAAGGCTGATTTGACCTCCAAAGTAGTCAGGCTGGGAACCATTGCTCTAGCATGTGCTCTCCAGTGGACTTTCCAAGAATGGGTCAGTGGAATGGAGACCAATGAAATCACAGATGGCAGCTAGAAATACAAAGCTCCAAGCTGAGCAGCAGTCAGGCTGGTTAAGTCGTGGAGGGAAATCTTAAACTTTCATTTTCTGGAGGAATGGTTTCTATCCCAGGATCTTTGTGTCACATGAAATCTTTGAACCATGGCATTTCTGCATTCACTTACAGAAAGCCTATGGGCCTAGAGCTGCTGATCAACCCAGGGCCGTGGCTCTAGTGCCACTGGCTTTTTAGCTTAACTTGATGAAATGTAATTTTTCAAAATATTATCCTATTGTTCAATCTTTTGCCAATTGTCCATAATTTTAAATAATACTGAAATGAATATAATTGTTCATAAAACATTTTCTGCTGTTAGGGGAAATCCATGGGCCAATTCATAGAAACTAGCTTACAAAGATTCAGAAGGTTTTGGACCCTCTGCTCAAAAGCCTTTTAAAATATGGTGGAGAATCTCTCACCAGTCCTGAATATTTTCATGATAATTAGTAGGCAATGTGACTTCATTTTTAAAATTTATTTTGCTTGTCAATGAAACTGAATAGAATAAGTTATTTATTGAATACTGATGGTTACACTCTGGCGAATTAGCCTATTTTTCCATTGTCTATGAATTCTGGAGAATGTGGTGTGATTTTTTTCTAATGAAATTATTTATCACTACATATAAGGATTAACATTTTTTCATATGTTCCCAACTTGAGACCCATCTCATGGGCAACCACCAATCCATGATACTGTTAATGATATTCTGTTATGCTTGCATACAGGAGTCTAGTATGGCTGCCCTCTGAGAGGCTCCACCCAGCAGCTGACTCTGGTGAATGCAGAATCCACAGCCAAAGAGTGGATGGAGCTTGGGGACTCTTATGGAAGAGTCGGGGAAAGGATTGAGGGGTCTGAAGGAAATAGAAACTCCAAAGGAAGACCAACAGAGTCAACTAACCTGGACCCTTAGGGCTCTCAGAGACTGAACCATCACCAAAAAGCATACACAGGCTGAACCTAGGCCTCCCTGCACATATGTAGTTGATGTGAAGCTTGGTCTTCATGTAGGTCCCGAACAATTGGAGTGATGGTTATCCTAAAAGCTGTTGCCTGTGTGTGGGAAACATTATTCTAGCTGGGCTGCCTTGTCTGACCTCCGTGGAAGAGGATGCATCTGGTGCCACAATGACTTGAAGTGCCAGGGTGAGGAGATACCCAGGGAGGAGAAGGGGAAAGGGATGGGGAAGAACTGTGGGAGTGGATGACCATGAGAAGAGGCAGTGAGTGGAATGTAAAGGAAATAAAACAACAACAACAACAACAACAACAACAAAACAGCAGCATCAGCAACAATACAACAACAAAAAGAGGCAGAAATTCAGAAGAAGCAGGAGGCATGTGGTAGCAAGAGAAGTGCAGCTTGGATGAGTGACTACACTAGCCAAGGACTGCATGATGCTAAGGTTGAAATATTACCCCAAAGGTCATGAAGAAGTGGCAAGCCTCTAACAGTGACATGTTTGGAGTCTCATTTCTGAAAGTCATTTATGATTCCAGAAGGAATTAAGAGTTAGGAAAGCAATACAGGGACCAGCCAAAGTCCAGAGCAAGGACTAATGTGAACCTGGTCTAGCAGGACCGAGGGTACAGAGACCACTTTGGGGGCAGAGAGTGATTGGCCTTCTTTAATAGATATGAAGAAGTGGGAAGAAACAATGCTTCCTACCACCCTAGAAATATGTGGTCACAGAAAACCCAAGAAAAACAACCCATGGGATTAAGCTGAGCATCTCACTAGAGGTAAATTATTTCTGTAATCTCTGGTAACTGCATGGAGTCTATGCCAGGCACCTATGGCACATGCTGGTATCTACAGGGAATTTATTCCAGGACCCTCCACAGATACCCAAATATACCACCACTCCATCCCTTACATGAATTCAAACAGCAACAGCGGGCCTGGAGAGGTGGCTGAGTCAGTAAAGTGCTTGCTGCACACACATAAGCCCACATAAGGGCCTGAGTCTGATGCCCAGGACCTACATAAAAATCCAGGTGTGGTGTTCCACAACTGTAGTCCCTGCTTTGGGAAAAGAGAAACAGGAGGATCCCTGGAGTTCAGTGGCCAGCTAGTCTGGCATAAACAGCAAGCCTTGGGTCCTGTTGAGAGATCCTATCTCAAAAATTAAGAGGAATGACAGCCAAAGTTGACCTCTGCTCTCCACACACACATCCACCCATACCCACAGAAATTATATATATATATGTAAATAAATAGTGTTTATATTTAGCCTACATACAGTTTCCTTACAACACCTAATAGGATAAGTGTTCTATTACATGATTTATGGAATAATGACAAGAAGTCTGTACATGCCCAGTGCAGAACTATCTTTTTTAACATGTTAAGTCAGTCTTCAGTCATTCAAATCCTCAGACACAGAATCTTCACATACAGGAAGGCAGCTGTATCAAGATCCCTGGGGTCTTGAAAATAAATATCAGTCCCTTGGTCCTGTTAGGCCAAGAAGTCTCATGTGTGGCTTTCCTTGTGATAGCCTGTATTTTGCTCAGCTTCTCTTTGTATTTCTAGTGTGCAGGCAGAGAGGACTGTTTTTCTTCCCCGTCCTGGGTTTCCTGGGGCTGACTGACAGTCACGCACATGAAACCAAAATTTAAGCCCCTTCACTGTGCTAACCCACGCTCCTCCAAAAGGCTTGTCTATGCACGCTCTGAACAGACAAGAGGCTGTTTGAATTGGCTTAACATGCGCACACACTCAAAAATGCTGATAGAATAAAACACACAACACCATATGACAGGCTTCAGGCCAGAGGTTTTTAGGTCAGTTAGAAAGCTGAGCAGGAGAGAAAGAAGAGAAGGGGTGAAACTAGTGTTCTTTCCATTTTAAGGGTGACAATAGTGTTGGTGTGCCTTATAGGTCTGACATTCAAGTAATCACCACACAGTAGTTATCAGACAGGAACAGATGTCTAAGTGGTGAAGATAAAATGCCTGTATATGTACTGCCATCTGGGTAAAACTATACTGAGTTGCTTTTCTGGGTTTTTTTTGTTAATATTTATTTATTTTTCTTCTACATGATGAGTATTTGCCTGCCTGTGCACCATGTGAGTGACCAGTGCACGTGAAACTAGAAGATGGCGTTGGAGAGCCTCAGCTGGAGTTACAGACAGTTGTAAGCCACTGTGCCTGCTGGGCTCCGAACCTGGGTCCTGTGCAAGAGCAGCCAGTGCTCTTGACCACTGAACCAACTTGCCAGTCTCCTTTGTTGAGTTTTTAAATACACATTTTTTCTTTCCCAGTCCATGCCTATGAACCTCAGAAAACAGTGACTATTAATAATTAATAATGGAATCTTATTGCCATTGTCTCCTGGCCAACATTTCTTCAAATGTTTCCATTGAGAATATTATGCTAGGCACGTCTTTAATCCCAGAACTTGAAGAGGCAGAAGCAGGCAGGTCTTTGTGAGTTCAGGGTCTACAGAGTAAGTTCCAGGACAGCCAGGACTATACAGAGAAACTCTGTCTTAATACAAAACAAAACAAAACAAAACAAAACAAAACAAAACAAAACAAAACAAAAGCAACCAAACAAACCAAAAAAAAACCAAAACTTTAACCTACACAGACTTCACCTTCCAATCTGTTTAATGGACTTTGACTTACTAACAAGCAAAGTTTAAACAACAACCAAAAAGTTCTGTATTAGATCCACCAATTCAGTCAACTGGAAGGAAGTTCTCTGGGAACTTATATATAGATTAATCTGTTCTCTAAAAACGAAAAAGATATGTGTACATATTTCTACTTCCTCCCAAGGTCTCTAGGTATCCCCAGAAGATGCTGTGCCTGGATGAGCTGATGGTGTTTCGGCATTACCTCTGGGGCTTTTCAAAACTGAGGGGCGTGCACTATTGACGGTAACATGTGGGGGTGATGAAACTGGGGGACACAGAATTGTTCTGCGAGGCCATACAGCTGCAGTGGGAAACTGGAATCTGAGGAAGAACTGCAGAATTCTAGCCTCCTCCACTCTCTGCTGTGTTGAGGATGGAGCTCATGGATTCACACTTATTGGGCAAATACTCTATCACCAAACTAAACCACCAGCCTCTGTTCTGGCTTTTTAATCATTTTGCTGGGCAACCCCAGATGCTTAGTGGACTTGAGAGACACATAGTCCTCAGAAAGCTTTTGTGACATTTGTGTTGTAAGCCTGCCTTCCCTCTGGCTGTGCTTTGACCTGTGGAATTCTAAACTGCAGTTGGGCGTAAGGAGAGAAAGACCTGGCCAATGAGAGTAAACAATGCAGTTAATTAAACAATGGACAGACAAACCGATCTCATGCACTGCATGGAAGCAAATGCAAATTTGCTACTTAGTTCTGCCATGGGTTTTGTCTTGAGCACTATCTATTCTCTTAATATACTTAGATTATTTTCTTATAAAAGCTGCAAGGTATCCAGTCAGGGGTGGCACATGCCTTTAATCCCAGCATTCAGGGGCCAGGGGCAGGAAGACCTCCAGACTACAGAATGAGTTTCAGGACTAACCCAGAGAAACCCTGTCTCAAAAAACAAACAACAACAAAAACAAACAAAAAACTGCTGCCTAGTCCCTAGTTTAAAGAGCAAGTAAGACTGAAGCAGTAAGGGAAGGAGAGAGAGAGAGAGAGAGAGAGAGAGAGAGAGAGAGAGAGAATGTGTGTCTTGTTACCCCAGGCTAGACTCAAAGTTTGTATCCTGGCTCCCAAGTACAGAGATTAACAGATTACTTACATTTGTTCATGGAATGCCGCTCCTGGCTAGGACTATTTTTGGAAGGTCGTTAGAGGCACCTTGGCAGGAAAAAAGGGCACAAACTGTAAAATACATGAGTTGCCACAGCCACAAAAATGATTTATTATGTCACTCTCAGCAGTGCTTAAACAAAGTAGAACATAATAAAAAAGCCTAAATCATTTTTATGAATTCTTATTTTAATTAAAAATTATATACAATAATTTGTATACTGGCTCAAATTGAAAACTGTATTTCTGGTGTGACACATCCTCAAACATATTTGAAATGCATTTTTTTTCATAGAATTCTTGGTAAAGATGCATTTTTTTTTTAAATAGTGAAATCTCTTTGGATTGGGAGACTTATGGTGCTCTCAGGTGAGCAATGTTCCTCAATGTTTACCCAGACAAACCACACAAAACATTTGTGGAACACACCAAGTGTCTACAGAATCTGTCAGATAAGGTATTTCCAGGAATTAAACATGGATGCTAATATTGCAGGGGACAGCAATGTTCTGTGGTGCCACCTTTACTAACTGAGTGGGTGTGACGTGTGTAAAGGTGCCTCTTTTGTTACCTGATGGCCTGAATTTAATCTTAGGGATACACAAAGTAGAAGGAGAAAACTGGTCCCTGAAACTTGCCCTTTGACCTCCACAGTATGTGTGCGTACCCACTCATATGCACAAACACAAAAAAATATACATACAAAAATGAATGAAGTTGTAATTAAAAGAGCCATTCATCTATAATAATAATTATTATAATAATAATTATATATTAATATAATATTATATTAATGTTATTAATATAATAATAATTATTATATATTAATATAAAATGTTCTACAGGGATGGGAGGTATTTCAGAACTGGTATCCGGGATAGAACGTTCCAGGCACCTTCTTTCTCTGAATTCCTTCCAGACTTCCCCCTTTTATCACAGCATCCCTGAACAGTACAGACTTCCGGAAACCTACCCTGTCAGCCTTCTCACTAAGCCCTTCAGTCTCCGCACAAGAGATTGTCTGGGTCTGGGTCTATCCGTTCGGCAATTAGTACATTTGTTCTTCCCTTCAGCTGGAACTGGCTCTTCTGGCTTCTACAATGTACCTGGTATCACAAGGGACATCCATCCCATGCCAGAAAAGGACCACACTTAGCACATTTTCTGCCACCCCTGAAGATTGCACGCCATACTGGCAATGCTCAGCCGCAGCCTCACTACTCCAGGTGTGTAGCTCATCTGACAGTGAGACAGATATTCTAAAACTAAAAACCATGAACCCTCCTTGACTATCAGCATCTGGCTGAATCGGAGGCGTGGTGCAGTTAGTGTTTGCAGCACACCATCGGACTAACGTGGCTTCTCTGAATGCATTTTTCATTTAGATCCTGTCAAACACTGACAATTGGGGTGCACCACCCACTTCAACAGGTGCTTTTTTTTTCTAGCCCACTACCGCCACCTGATGGTTGATGGAGGGAACTGAATGAACAGAATGTCCCGTCCCATTTCCAACAAACCTTTGGCTGCTGGAAAATGACCACAAAGAAATCCTACACGTGGAGAGTCTGGTGCCTTGCAAATGCTTCTGTAAAGCATGTCCTGGATCATTCTTCTTACCTTTCCTCAAAGTTGACTTCGGAACTCAAGTATCTTAGGAATGTTTGTGCTAAAAACAGACAGAGAAGTGACCCAACCCCCAAGCCACACACACACCTTTAAAAGAACCATATAGAGGTGAGCCAGCCATGTTCCCAGAAAGTTTGAAAACTTCAGAGCTGATTATTTGTCTCAAATAGAGAATTTTCAATGAAAAATGAACAATAAGCCTTTTCAGTTATCTATGTAATAACATAAAATAATTTATTATTAAAAGACTTAATTTTATTTTAATAATTAGCTTAATTATTAAAATTATTAACTGGGGAAATGCATTACTTCCCATCATTCTGGGGATTGACTAGGTGGCTGTCACCCATGCCATACCTGCTGTGGCCACTCAGGTGCTTAGCAAAGCTGTCCCCTGATTCTACCATGTGGGTTCTCCATGAGCTGTTACACCAAATTCAATTCACATATCTTCCTATATCAGGATAGCCTGTGCTTCTTTATAGCCTGGCAGCCTTGTTCTAGGAAAACAAAAGCAGAAACAACCAAAACTCTCAAATGTTAGGCCTGGAGATAAGTGTGGTAGTTCACACCTGTAAATCCTATACTCAGGAGTCTGAGGCAAGAAAATCATAGCACCAAAGCCACCCTAAATAGAGACAGTGCCTCAAAGAAGAATAAAAATTAGGCCTGGAATTGAAATAATGCGGATGTCACGCCATCTCATTCTACTGATCATAGCAAGGCACGTCCAGCACAGATACCAGAGAGAGGGAAACAGATCCAATCTGGTAATGAGCTATGAGCCTACATGGTAGGGAAGAGTACCAACTTTAAAAACAGGTTTCCACACAGTCCATCACAGAAACTCATCCCTGTGTTCTCTGTGCACTATACAGGGGACAAATTCCATCCTCTTTGAGGTACTGTCCTTACCTGTAGAATGCCAGTAGCAACTGCTACTTAGAGAGTCAAAATGAAATGGGGTGTAAGTATTGAACCCCCTTACTTGAGAAGGATATGACCCAAATGCCCCCAGCAAATTCCTGAACCAGAAGACAGTATCAAAGTATCAAATGCTACATAAAATCGCTTTATAGAATATGTCCTGCAGCTTTGCCATGTGGTCTCCACATTCCATATGCTGGAACTCTCCTCTGCATCCTGCACCCATTCTTTATTATTAAATACCAGTAAGGGTAAATTGAACACAAGCCCTGTCACATTGCCACAACCAATCTAATAAATGAGGATATTACCCAGTGTACAATCAAAAATGAGTGGGTTGCTGGACATGGGTAGATACCCTGGGCAATGGGGTACTCCATCTGTTTGGTAGGATGGAACAAGACAGCCCAGGGCTTCATCACTTCCCTCAGACTATAATTTTAAAGTTATGAATTGTGAGGCCCTCAGTCCATGTGAGCAGTGTAAAGCCCCAGCCCAGGAAGGCATGCTGCATAGAGAAGTGGATTAAGCATCTATGGAAGACTGTGGCAATGACTTCTGGAGGTTCCACTGAAGCGTGTGCCAGCTACCAGCCTTACCTAGCTTCTCTCTAACTTGTTCCCCATGTGGACTGCCATCCCCACTCAGGGCAGAAGGGCACAATGTCAAACCAAATTGGAAGTGAATTTCATATAGTTTGAAACCTTTAAAGAGGGCTTTAAAGCTGGGGTTTTTATTCATTTGAACCCCCTCATGAAGAAACAATCAGAGAAGTCCAAACTGAGGATATTCTGCAAACATCCTGGACTTTACAAAATTGTCAGTGTGGTAGAGGGAAACTGGGATGAAAACAGAGGAAATGTTCTAGACACAATGAAAATGAGTCTATATGATTAGACAATGTTGGGTCATATCTTGAATCAAACAGGAAAAGTTATAAAGTATAATATGTACATAGGAGGAGAATCTAAATAAAGACCAGATATTAGGTAATGTCACATCAATGTAAGTTTTCTCAATTTTGATATAAGTAAATGTCTTTGGTCTCAGGAGATGCACTGACCATTTATAGATAAAGAGGGTTTGCACCTGTGTATATACCTCAAATCCATACATATGGATTTAACAAAGATAGGTGATAGGTAGATGGACAGACAGACAGACAGACAGACAGACAGAAGATACAGTGACTGCTTCTCTTCGATGTAAACTTGGCAGGACCTACAATCAACCAAGAGACAGGCCTCTGGGTGGGCCTATGAAGGCATTTCCAGGAAGAAGTAACTGAGAAGGGAAGACTCTCCCCAGAGTGGGCAACCTTCTGGTAGGTGGCCCAAATACAAAAACATCCCTGGAAAAACCAGCACTACCAGCTTTTCCTTCTTGCTGGTGAGTATGTCTGTCCTTGCCACGGCTGCTGTTGTCACCTTTTGTTGACATCACACCCTGGCTTCTTTAGGCTCCAACACAGATGAAACACCATAGACCGTCCAGGAATCATCTAGTCCTCCGGCAACGTGAACCGCTAAGCACCTACTGAGTTCTTAGTCTCTCCAGAAAGCCTAGGCTCTCTCCCCTATGCTTTTTTGTCTGTAGCTTCCTCTCTTATAAGATACTAGTTAGGAAATTTAGGGTCCACCCAGTAGGTCCAGTCATCCTGTCTTCATCTGCAACCATCTCTCCAAAGAATATTATGTTCTGAGACACCCAGTGAACAGAAATTTGAAGGAACAGTATTCATCCCAGCACATGTCATAATTTCATAATTATATTATGAAATTTATATCCTAGTATATGCAATATATTGTCCCAGTACTTGTCATAAATTTCATAATTTATACAAGAAATCCAAGGTTTGGCAAAGCCTGGAAAATGCCAAGTTCATACCATAGAGCTGCTTGTGAGCATTTAACTGATTCTGGTCCCAAGAAATCTGCAGAACACAGACGTGCTGTGTCCAGAGCCTCCACAGCATTTGCACTGCCTAGTTTTATGTCTGCTTGACACAAGCTAGCATCATTTTGGAAAAGATATTCAATTGAGAAATGAGATACTAGTAGCCTGTAGGTAAGCCTGATGTTTTCTTAGTTGATGATTGATGTGGGAGTGCCCAGGTCACTGTGGGTGGTACCACCCCTGGGCTGGTGGTCCTGGATAAAGCAGACTGAGCAGACCAGGGCAAGATAGCCAGTAGGCAGCATTCTTCCATGGCCTGTGCCTCAGTTCCTGCCTGCAGATCCTGCCCTGACTTCCTTCAATGCTAGACTCCTCCGATGTGAAAGTGGAAATGAAAGTGAGATGAACCCTTTCCTCTCCCAGTTGCCTTTGATCATGGTGTTTCATCACAGCAATAGAACCCTACCCAAGACAGCACTGTACAGGAAGGAACATCCATTCAGTCCTTTGGTTCCTAATCCTTTTAGAAAAAGGACACGGGGATTGGGGGTTTGTTTTTGTTTTTCACTGTGCCTGTCTTTGTGGGGTTTGTTCTTGTTTTGGTTGGTCTTGCCACACAGCTTAGCTGGCCATAACCTCAGCCTTCTCTAGATGAGCATTTCAAGATTTGAAGCAGACCAGCGGTTATTGCGAAAATCATTGCAACATGTATGTTTGGAACTTAACAATTATGATTTCTTTTGTAGTTATTAATATCTCAACATTGATCATTGCTTTTAGATTGGCTTAGATTTTTAGGTACGGATTATTACAGGGTATTGGTCACTCTGTCAACCCCAAGATTGTGTTATTAACTGGAAAAACCTGCTTTTTGTGGTGTGGCTCAGCCTTAACACACACCTTAAATCCAAGAGCTTTCTGTTTGCATTTTGTAAACAGGATTAAATAAAGTCAACTATAGATCAAGAAAGCAAGCAAGCCACCAGTTGACAGGAAGTAAACATAGGATTATTAATAAAAAAAAAACCATAAAGAGTAAGAGAGTCGCCCCAATCACACAGAACCCAAAGGAAGTAGGCCTCCCAGGAGCTCTAACCTGGGCAGTATCTTAGGTAAGCAGACAGCAACACGCCCCCCAAAAAAGGGAGTAACTGGGACCCACTAGGACCCAGGAAGTCACTCCTGGCCTGGAGCACTGGTTCCTTTCTGTCTGCACCTGAGCACTGAGCAGATCTTGGGCCCCAGCTCTAACCCCAGTAGTAATACCCACCCCACACAGTTATGATACAACCAAGATAATAGGAAAGACAGGCTCCAGTCAGAGACAGGGCAGGTAGCACTAAGGAGATCCAGATGGTGAAAGGCAAGCGCAAGAACATAAGCATCAGCAACCCAGGGTACTTGGCATCATTAAACCTAGTTCTTTCACTCAAGAAAGTCCTGAATTCCCCATATCACTAGGAAAGCAAAATTCAGATTTAAAAAATCACTTCTAATGGTGATGATAGAGGACTTTAAGAAGGACATAAATAATACTCCCAAAGAATCTGAGAACACAGGTAAACAGGTAGAAGCCCTTAAAGAGGAAACACAAAAATCCCTTGAGAACACAACCAAACAGGTGAAGGAATTGAACAAAACCATGCAGGACATAAAAAATGGAAGTAGTAACAATAAAGAAATCTCAAAGAGAGACTACCCTGGAGATGGAAAACATAGGAAAAAAATCAAGAGTCATAGACGCAAGCATCACCAACAGAATACAAGAGATAGAAGAGAGAATCTCAGGTGCAGAAGATACTATAGAAAATATTGACACAACTGTCAAAGAAAATGCAAAATGCAAAAAGTTCTTAACACAAAACATCCAGGAAATCCAGGACACAATGAGAAGACCAAACCTAAGGATAATAGGTATAGATGAGAGTGAAAATTTCCAAGTTAAAGAGCCAATAAATATCTTAAACAAAATTATTGAAGAAAACTTCCCTAATCTAAAGAACGAGATGCCCATAAACATACAAGAAGCCTATAGAACACCAAATAGACTAGACCAGAAAAGAAATACCTCCTGTCACATAATAATCAAAACACCAAGTGCACAAAACAAAGAAAGAATATTAAATGCAGTAAGGGGAAAAAGGCCAAGTAACATATAAAGGCAGACCTATCAGAATTACACCAGACTTCTCACCAGATACTATAAAAGCTAGAAGAGTCTGGACAGATGTCATACAGACCCTTAGAGAACACAAATGCCAGCCCAGGCTACTATACCCAGCAAAACTCTCAATTACCATAGATGAAGAAACCAAGATATTCCACGACAAAACCAAATTTACACAATATCTTTCCACAAACTCAGCATTACAAAGGATAATAGTGGGAAAGCTCCAATACAAGAAAGGAAATTATACCCTAGAAAGAGCACGAAAGTAATCCTCTTTCAACAAATCCAAAAGAAGATAGCCACACAAAGATAATTCCACCTCTAATAACAAAAATAACAGGAAGCAACAATCACTGTTCCTTAATATCTCTTAACATCAATGGACTCAATTCTTCAATTAAAGGACATAGGCTAATTGATTGGATATGTAAACAGGACCCAGCATTTTGCTGCATACGGGAAACCCACCTCAGTGACAAAGACAGACTCTACCTTAGAGTAAAAGAATGGAAAACAATTTTTCAAGCAAATGGTCCTAAGAAACAAGCTGGAGTAGCCATTCTAAAATCTCCAGCCCGACACAAAGGGAGGCACTCATGGCTCCACCTGTATAGGTAGTTGAAGGTGGCCTTGCCAGGCATCAGTGGAAGTGGATGGCCTTGGTGCCTGAAAGTTTGGATTCCCTGGTGTTGGGAAATTCAAGAGCAGGGAGGCAGGAATGGGAGGGTGATGGGAGTACACCCTCATAGAAATTCCCAGAATTATACGGATTAGACATGACAGAGGCAGACTGCCAGAAGACTAGATCCCAGAATTTAAACAAAAAATTATCTTGATACTAAAATTTGTTTTGAGAATTGTGTATTTCAGAATACACAGCCTTGGTGTATCTACTCATCAAGCAAGCTGAGCAGACCTGCTCAAACCTCTGATGTCCTGGCATTCCAGCTGGATGCAGTGAAGACACAGACATCAGAGGCTTATCAATTTACTCTTCTTCCTGCCCCCCTTCTAATATCTCAACACCCATAATCAGCTTGAAGAAGTTAATGAAGAGTAGGCGCCCCTATTCCCTAGGCTTGGGGGCTGGGGTAGATAATATTGGGCTGTCTTTCTAGGGGAAAGTAGTGGTTTTGTTGGAACAGGGAGGATTAGCTAGGATTTATTGCATAGCCATAACCTATTGGTAGAAATCTGTAAAATTGTTATTAAGATGAAGTTATAATTTCTTAAATGGTACAAATTTTACTTTGATTTCAAATTTAAGGTTTTCATTGTTATGAGCTTCTTATTGATATAAAAGTGAGATAAATATTGTTACTCTCATAGGCATTGTGTCTATATAACACATTTAGGAATACAAGGTTTAGACCAAGTCCTTCTTCAACTTTTCTGACTGATTTGAGATGGTTAGCCTGTGAGTTAAGGGCCTATGGCAAATTCATGGCTCTGAGTTTATTGTTAGGGTGTTTTCTATATTTTATTTAGAAATAGCTGAGAGGAGTTAAGAGACAACAGTCCAGATTGCCTTACACAGATAGTTGGTTTTCAAAACGTCAGAAGTCCACAGAATTGATGTTACAAACATTTCTGTTCATTTTGATTAGAGACCTGTCTGCTCCTGACAGATTCCTGTCTTGGATTCTAAGAAGAAATTGAGCATCTTTGGAGTTACTCCAGTTGTGGTGAGACAGCCACTAGGCAAGAATTGCCTCTTTTCAACTATAGACAAACTACTGTACAGAAAAGGACACATTTGCAGAATAGTTGACTGATTATATCTGCCAAGACAGAGTAATCAGCCCTTAATAATTCTGCATCACTAGTTCTGTTTTTTATAATATATATTACAATGTCTTGTAATATAGGGACTGTCCAGGTGTTCAGCAATCTCTATAAATTGGCTAAGTTTTAGAAGCTATGCTTTGTGCTTCCCATAATTTCAGTAAACTCAGTCATTCTGGATTTCTGGCAGGGTTGAAGACTTATAGTCTCATAGCCAATCCTGGCTATTTACCTTGAGAGAAAATATTTGAGAGGATGGTTTTCAGCTGACATTCAGTCTAAAGCCAAGAAAAAGGCCAGGTTCGGAACTAAGTGTTTTAGTTAGGAGAGATGACAGAGGTTCTGGTTAGTCAACAAAATCATGGACTGGGTATTATGTCTATCTTGTACCTTACTGACACACATTGTTATAGTTTTGCTCTAATTGTATTTTGAAAGAAAAGTTTTATTTTAACAGGAAGGGTGATATGTAGGAGGAGCTAAGGTGGGAGGAGTAAGGAGAGGGAAGAGGAGGAGTAAGGAGAGGAGGAGCTAGGTAATGAAAGAGAGGTGGGGGGAACATGGAGGCAGATGTTCAAGTCTCCACCAGTCAAAGATAGTTGATATATCTAGGTTGGGTATTAGGTTACACTTCTAATTGATATTGAGTATTACCAAACTTATAAAGCCTTTGATTAACATTTTAAAACAATTATATAAAAGCAAAAAGGAGAAAGGGGCATAGGATAGGGGTTTTGTAAGGAGGGGAAATGGGGAAAGGGGATGGCATTGTAAATGTAAATAAAATATCCAATAAAAAAATAAATTAAAAAAAGAAAAAAAGAGTGAGAGAGTCAGGAAGATGGATACAGAGATGTACAGGGAGTCGAAGGAAGCGACATTTGTTTTGAAGGAGGGTTTTGGAGATGTTGTGAGAGAAGATGTCTTTCTGGGACAGCTGCTAAGGAGTAAGAGGGTCAACTGAGTTCTTTATCTGCCTCTCTGAGCAAGCAGGCTTTACCTTCAGCATCTGGCTCCCAAGCCTTCATTGGAAAAGTGGAACGATTGAGATTTTGTTAAAAAGGGGAAAAAAAGAGCTGATCATTAATTCACTACCAAATTTCATCAGTTGACTAAATCTCAGTACATAAGGTTTCCCTTCCAAGTCATCCCAACTTCTTAGTGAACTTTTTAGAGAGCATTCGTAGGGCTCCAAATAAGTCCTATTTTTGTCTATACTTTCCACTTACAGAGACTATAAGGAGAATTTGCAATGGTATGGTATGATCCTGAGCAGCTAACAGTTCTTTGGAGGCCACAGCCTTTCAGAGGTCATTTGTTACTCAAAACTTCTGGGTCTGGTCCTCTCATTCCTGTACTTCCTGTTTCCACCTTTTGGGAGTGGTGGGAGTTTACTCTCGACTCTAATTGGGGGAGGACAAAAACAGTCTTAGAAACTTTATCCCCATGAAAATGTCTTCACTTTCAGTCACACTGGGTTGGTGGTGGTCCAGCCTGCAGTGGGGTTTCATCTGGGAGTCACTGCCTGGCTCTGGTTTGTACACAGGGACCCTTGTTGTCATCTTGACAAGTGAGAACCCAAGGCTTCTGAGCTCATGTCTTCTGGCTCTCATTCACCCTCTGGCTCTTCCTTTTGTCTCAGGTGACATTGTAATTGGTGCAAAGACCTGGGTTCATTTTCATCTCTTCTGCTGAAAACTCAAAGGACAGTTACATTTTAGAAACCTGGTCCCATAAATCTTGGAACGCTTTTAAATTTTTCCTATCCAATATTTCTTCTCTTTTGTGCTCCCCACTCCTGGAACTTATTACTTAGTGCATTTCCTGGCCATTTTTTTTAACTTTTTCTGTCTCTTTGCTCCTAGTTTCAATCTCTCTCTTTTTTTCCCTGCTTCACATTTTTTTGCACCTTTTAAAAAAGATTCTCTTGCTACCATACTGCTTCAATTTCTGAGTTCATATCTATGCTTTGAAAGTTCTTTTCTAAATAACATCTTGGTTTTTAAAATTATTACAGCGTATGTATATTTTTAATTCCCAAAGCACTGGAAGTTTCTTTTTTAGAAGTTTTCTTCTTCATGACTAGTCCAAGATTCCTCTATTTGGTTAATCTCTATGTTTTATTCAAAGCCAACCTCTTTCAATTTTATTCTTCATTTGAACCACAAACCATAGAAAGTAATGTAGATATTGTACTTCCCCGCTCCCCATGATCTCCCATGTCTCTGGATGGATGTCTTAGGCTTCTCAGATGGACATTCTCTTGAGATCACAGTATCTAGCTAACTAATGTGCTCCCCGATCCCCACAACTATAGATGACATACGCGGAACTTTTCAGACCTTGACCTTTCAGAATCTTGAGATGAAATTATCCTGGGTTATCTGGGTGTGGAGAGCCTTTGGTGTTGCTTATAGAAATTTGGCAAGTACTTGTCACTGGGCTCAAAGAAGTAGGCTCAAATAAAAGTATTCACATTTGGGCTAATTCAAGGATCAAGATAAACATAGCCAAGGAATGTGTGACTTCTCTTTTGTCTTGGTAATCCTGATAAGCCCCCAGACCCAGTGGCTTGGGGAACTTTGTTTATTGATTTGTTTGATTACTACCTGGTGTGATCTCTTTGTTCTTTGCCTTATTTGATGACTTTGTCTTTGATCTGAGAACTGACTCTATTCTCTGCTAGTACCTAGAATGGCTGGGAAAAATTAAAGCTACTTCAGCCTCAACACTGGCTGGAATCATGTTACAATGTTTGTCTAATTGTCTTTGGCTCATGATATTGATCTCCAACTTTCACCCCCAGGACTGCAGGGGAATAAATATGTATCCATTCAAGCTGCCAAGTTTGTGATCATTTGTCATAGAGAAATGAATACCATCAGTGACTCTACTGTTGCATGCCAGTGCAAGGAACTCAAGGCTGATGGGAAGGACTGAGTGTCAGGATACTAGGCGTCTGCATGCCCTGCTATAGAAGTATCTGGATAGGCCATTTTTCTGGACAGTCACTAAGATCAGCATCTTGGATCTTTCTGTTAGAGTTACTCAGATTGCCCAAAGAGTACTCTCTACATCACCTAACCAGAAGGTGAGACCTAGCTGCAGCATCCTTGGTGGTCAAGCAGGGACACAGACTGAGGCATGTCACCATGCAGACTAACCTTCCCCACCCCATCTCATTAACGACACTGATGGTCTCCAGGTGGAATCCTTCCCAGGTACCCTCTCCTACTCATCTTTGTTGGGTAAAGTAAACCATGATCTGACTACCCACAGATGTGGGGCCATGAGTGATCACCAAAGATTCACCATTGGCCTTTCTCCTCTCTCACTCCTAGTTCCAGAGTTACCTGTAGTCAGATTTCTCAGCCAGCGGCTTTCCTATGGCTTGTGGATTTACAGCACGTGTGGCCATATGTTCGTTACCATTTTATGAAAATTGAAGCTAAAAGAAGTCATATATTTTTACCCAAATATAGAGTCTGATGTTTTGAATCTTGGCCTGAGATGAATAGATATGTTGTCAATGTCCCCCAAAGGTGAAACATCCCTGAAAGGACACATCTGAAGCAGTGGAAGCAGGGGAGACCCTGAGCTGCCCCAGAGATTAATTGAGGCCAAAGATTTTTGCAGTTTTAGGTGAGCCACAAATAAAAGGGGAGGAAGAAGAAATGACTAGAGAGGAGAAGAAAAGAGAAGGCAAGACAGAAGGTGGAGTTAATGAGAGTTCCCCAATGGAAGAGCCACCATAAGAATTACTGATAAACATTGAATAAAAGTAACACTCTGGGCTTCCATTGCTGGCAGAATTATCCCGCTACTCAGAGCATCCACAGAGTAGCATACCTATGTTGACTTTAACTTTCTAAGCTATGAACCCACTGTTCTCTGCTCCCCTTTATGAGGCTAGAGCTGGGACCCCACCTGACAATTTCCACTCTGCATGCAGCATCGAACTGATACCTGCCAGTGGGACTCAGTAAAGAGACATTGAGGTTACTGCCAGGGAAAAGAGGCTCTCTCTTCCTAACCCAGAAACTTCCTGTTTCTGAGTACTTCCTGCTCCTAAATGTCTCCTGTTCCTGTCAGCATCACTTCCATCTGCCACAGCAACTTAGACAGGTTTGCAGTTTTTCCAGTACCTGAGGAAATTGTTTCCTGTGCTTCTTCTGTAAGCATCCAAAGAGCAGCTGCAGAAATGCTCTTTCTGCCATGGACAATGCTCTACGAGTTCTTTGTTTTGTTATTTAGTTACTGTAAAATATGTTTACCACTGTCCCTATCTTTTTATCTTTGTGAACGTTGTAGATAATTTTAACAACACCTCAATATCTGTTGGCAGATAAATTTACCAGTTACGTCACTAATACTAATAGTTTAATAGTTACTACCAATCTCATAGGTGCATATAACATTTAAGATAATTAAGGTTTTACGTTTTTATGATCCAAAGAGTTAAAAAAAAAAAAAAGGAACTCCATTGTAAACTGAAGAGGACTGAGAAATATGTTTCTGCTAGAAGTGTCGCATGTGGCTGCTTCGCTGGGGAACTGGGACCACCTGTGCGTCCTCCCTTAGTTCTTTATTGAGGCATCTTCACTTCATAAGAACATGGCTGAGAAAGAATGGGTATTCTGTTCCCTTTCTTCTAATTAAGGGATGGGAGAAGGCAATTCATGAAAGCACAACGCTGATCACAGGTTGTAGGTGACTAGAGTTTTGCTCCTGCTAAAGCTTTTACTAGGACTCATCACATTCAATTCAGCTTGTTCTAACTCAATTTAAAACAATGTGCCCATCATCGGGGCCCCAGAACCACACCCACATTGAAGATCTTAATGTAAATAAGACCCAACCCTTGTTCCCAAGGAGACTCCAGTTCACTGGAGTCAGAGTGAGGCAGAGACACAAGCAAGACACAGGGGTTTCCTGTGTGTCTAACCAGAGGAGAGAGGGGACTATCCTAGTTAGATTTGTCTATGTGAAATCCTCCAAATACAGTGGTTATCCTATACCAATACAGGAGCAGAGCTTTGTTCTTAAGAGATATACTAGAATAGTTAGACAGTAAAACTTGACATGAAATGAATGCTCAGAGAGAGTAACAATGCTTAACGCTAACAACGGGTCATCTGTAACAGCGGAACCACTTACAAGGGCAGATTGTAGTGCTCCTGTAGTGTTTCCAAAGGCCATTTTTTAAAAATCGGAAGGAAATGCTAGAAGGAATACATGATAAGGGAGGCCTAGACAGGCCTGGTATAGGAATACCAGTTTTCAACTGAGCTACAACAAATTAAATTGAATACAGTGATTCCTCGTAAAAGCTTTAAGCAGGAACAAAACTCTAGCCACTTACAACCGATGATCCCTGTGCTCTTTCATTAACTTCTGCCCCTCACTCCTTTCATTAGAAGGGAGGGAATAGGACACCCTCTTATGCACCTGCACCGGAGCTCCTCAGGTAAAGTTAGTGGGAGTCGATATGTCTCCTCCGAAGGTGGATTGCACGGATCAAAATGTGCGTTACCCAAGCTCCTCACTTTCAGATTTCCTCTCTAGTGAGTACTGATGTGCAAAGAAGTGTGTGCCTTACAGATTCACTACATCCTTATCTCTAATACCAGAAAACGCGGAAACCATTTAATGTCCATCATTGAGACATGGTAAGTGAATGAGGGTACGTTTCTGGCTTACTGATCAACAGCACGGGCTCTTATGCAAGCTCCTAAGGGGAAAATGCAATCAGTAATTGTTTCTAATGTATAGGCTGTAGCCTATAAACCACAAGTTTATATGACCAGTGTGGCAAGTTATCCACAATGGTACAATAGTGGCACTTATATCCTGGATTCAACCAATAGCTCAGTAATTGGACTTCAGGCCCACCCAGTAAAAGTGAAACCATGCCTGATTCTATAAACTTGACCAACTACCCATGGCTTATAAGGTCATGAACTACAGAAAAGAACCTACTACTGCCACTTTTCTAAACCATAATATAATTTAAACTCAATTTGTACTAAATCATATTATGCGTAATAGTGTAAGTCCTATCTGCATTATAATCACTAATCCTTATAACTGCAGATAAGTGTGTACATTTTACCCCCAATCAAAGAAGCTTTTTTTTTTAAAGCAGGCAGAGATCATAACAGAAATCCACAACTGGTCAAAATGCAGACCAGGGGGTGTCCAACCCCAGTGAATACACCTACAATACAACTGTTATACCTCTAACTCAGGGAACATCATGGAAGAGGGGATAAAAACATTTTAATAGCCAGAAGACAAGAAAGTCTGCCGTGACATACTGTCTTCTATTTATGACAGCAAAGCTACACCCATACAATATCAAAGCTATGGTCACCTAATCAGGACTTCCACAACACCACCAGTTGACACATATACACGAATAGTGGAAAAAAACTCACACACACTCTACCCCTAGATTAAGATCTACGGGCATTAATGGCTGCTGAGGGAGTAAATCTGTGTTCTCTAGGAACAATCCTCCCGATGGCTATAAAATACCAAACAAATACATGTCTGAGTAATGCTGATGGGGTAAGCAGGCAGTGTGTGTGTTTGTGTGTGTGTGCTGTGTGTGTGGTGTGTGGTGTGGTGTGTGTGTGTGTGTGTGTTTGTGTGTGTGGTGTGTGTGTGTGTGTGGTGTGTGTGTGTGGTGTGTGGTGTGTGGTGTGTGTGTGTGTGTGGTGTGTGGTGTGTGGTGTGTGGTGTGTGTGTGTGCGTGTGCGTGCGTGCATGCGTGCATGTGTGCAAGTGTGTGTGTACCTGCATAAATGTATGTGCATGAATGTGTGTGCATTAGATAACAATTAATCTGAGAGGAAGATGGAGGAACACAGAAAGGGCTGAAGTGGGGAGAAGGAGAAACAGCAATGATGTAAATGTAGTATTCATGTGAAATTCTAAAAAAAAAAAAGAAGAAAGAAAAGAAAAGTACATAAAAAGATAACAGGCTCTAAGGAGAGTGCTCCAGTCTCACTGTCAGTGAAAAGCAGATAATAAAAACCTACGCTTTGGAGCACTGGTCTTAGACTGCAGAAGACTACTTATGCCAAACATTCAGTACGTCTTACAGTTTGTCTACACTTGGCCCAGGGTGTGGCCCTATTAGAAGGCATGGTCTTGTTGGAGTAAGTGTGTCACTGTGGGTGTGGGCTGTAAAACCCTCACCCTAGCTGTCTGGAAATCAGACAGCTCTCAGATGTAGAGCTCTTGGCTCCTCCAGCACCATCCCTGCCTGGACACTGCCATGCCCCAATCTTGATGATAATGCACTGAATCTCTGAACCTGTAAGCCAGCCCCAATTAAATGTTGTTTTTATAAGATTTGCCTTGGTCCTGGTGTCTGTTTACAGCAGTAAAACCCTCACTAAGACAGTCCAGCAAATAGCAGAAGCCAAGTGATTAATTACACAACTGATTTTAAAAACCAAATTTTTGTTTGTTTTTCAAGACACCGTTTCTTTGTGTAGCCTTGGCTATCCTAGAACTAGCTTTGTAGACCAGGCTGGCCTTGAACTCATAAATATCCACCTGCCTCTGCCTCCCAAGCTCCTGGGTGCTGGGATTAAAGATGTGTGTCACCGCTGCCCAGCTGATTTAATTATTATTGACCTGGAATGTTATATCTGGCTCCATGCTAAAGCTACCCAATGAGGTGGAAGGTCTGACTACATTTAAATAAAGGTGTGTTTTGAATTTCCACAAAGTACATTTATGGCAAGAGATCTGGAAGCTGATTCACTGTGAGCCGTGAGCGACTCGGAGTCCAGTCTTGCTTTGCCCTCTAAACCTCTCTATGCTGTTTGGTTTTCTTTTTTTCCATAACACGTGTAACATTTTTACAAGTACGTTTATACAATTTTATAAAAGAACAAATCCAGAGGCCATAGATCTTGCTTGTTCTGGTTTGGCGTTGTCTGAGGGGTTAACCAGATGTGTTTTGCTGGATGAAACACCACAGGTCATTTCTGTATACTTCTTCCTATATAAATTGACATTATCTCCTTACCTTGGCCTGGGTGTTTTTCAGTTGTCTATCTTCCAGGAACACAGTAAGTACACGGTACATATGTGTCTGGCTGTTCGTTCTCACTGTGGAACTGTTTGCTGGTTGTTCTGCTCCGTCTGCAAAGTGTCTGTGAGGCCTGGCCTTGACTCGCCTCGAGAATGACAACATACATGCAGAACACACACTGGAGCCTACCTCAGAGGGCACTTGGCCACTGTCTCGGTGATTCCTTAAAGGCATTCACATTATCCTGCAGAAATCCAGCTTGCAAAATCCTTTCCTCCAGGCTCCTGCAGAGGGACAGTTCACAGACGTGCAGAGCATCAAGCTGACCACAAGATGGCAGCCGTTCCCTGTCTGAGTCCTGCTGCTGCCTACATCCCCAGCTCCGTGTGCTTTTGAATCCAGCTTCTGTTGCCCTCAGCCGGTCCAGGAAAAAGATTCTTTACCAAAGAGACCTTCACTAAAGATGAGAACAGTAAGATTAAATGTTCGGAAACAGAAGAACTTGAAGAAGAGAATACAATTTCCCCCAAACCACGTGCTCACCCAGCCTTCTTTCTCCTCAGGAGAAGTCACAACAGTCTTGTGTCCATTTGCAGTCGGGTTGAATTAGAATTGCCAAGCCTCTCAGTGAGCTATGAATCCACATTCCTTTATCTCTTTGTGCCACTCAAAGCCAGATATTGATGTCTGAAAACAAACTACATAAGCTTCGTTATTTAAGTGCCTTTTCCTTAAACAAGACCGCTTTAATACTTAACAAGGTAGGGGAGCTACATAATTTAAAATCTATGTGAACAGAAATAAGAAATTATTTGTGGTGGGCTCCACTTTTACACCCACCAACAAAGGCAGACATTCACCAGTTTTTGCCTTCCCAGGGCCCCAAAAGACAACACAGGCCTGTTCTCCCGTTCCCGGCAGAGGCCGCAGCTGAAGCCGGTCTTTATCAGCTTTCCTTTCTCAATATTTACCAACCAATAAATCTTTTTCCCCCTAAGACAATTGACATTCGAATTCCATTCATGTGGAGGCTTGTTATCCAAATAATATTAAATAAACTGCTTCATGATCTACTGAAAAAGTATTAAGATGGGTTTTTTTTTTCTCTTTCTCTGCAGGTCAATATTGAAGAAGAGAGAGGGCTGTTTCTGTGTGAGGGAGGGCAGCTGCCTGCCTCGAAAGCAAGCGTGTCTCCATCTCCAGCCTCCTGCAGAGGTGCCTCCTTTCTGTTGCTCTTTGGGTTTCAACAGTCCCTGCCCTGTGGCACCCACTCCAAGGCAAAGGCAACAAAGCTAAGCTTATCTCTGTCGCTACTGTGGCCTCCATAATACTTGGAGTGTTTCCAGAGTCGAGTGTCACTGGAAAATCAGTCCTGAGAAATTTGTTGGTAGACCTTGTGTCTCTGTGCAAACATCCTAGGCTGTTTTAGGTATTCGTTGGTTTTCTCGCTGCGCTGATAAAATGCTCGGCAAAAACAACGTAAAGAAGAAAGGATTTATTTTGACTTCCAGTCTGAGGGGACAGTCTTGATTGTCCGGTTGACAATCAAGATGGGCCACAGAGTTAGGAAAACGGGCTTGGCTGGTAAAATTCTCACTGAGCAAGTCTGGGGTCCTGAGTTGTGTCTCCCAGACTCCAAGTAAAAAGAGCTGAATACCGTGGCATGTATCTGTCATCCCAGCACTGGGGAGACTGGGACAAGAGGAGGGTTCCTGGACTTGCTGTGCAGCTAGTCTAACCTAATTGGTTGAGTATCGGGCTAATGAGAAACCATTTTGTTCTGAGACTCACACCTAAGGCTATCCTTTGACTTCCACAGGCATAGATGCATAGATGTACCTCTCTCTCTCTCTCTCTCTCTCTCTCTCTCTCTCTCTGTCTCTCTATCTCTCTCTGTCTCTCTCTCTCATACACACACACACACACACACACACACACACACACTTTTAAAGTGATTATAACCACTACATTTACATTTAAATAAATCTAAATGGTGTGGCTACTCCTCCCTTGGTCTCCATGGTGATATACTATCATGCACACACAATTGGCCACTGGCTAAAGTATCATAGGAAACACATAACTAGACTCTGTCTATTCTCTAACTGGAGCAAGTTAGTCTTCTGACAACGTTTCCAATTCCACTGTTCCACAAGCAACTTCCGCCTTCCATCTTTTGTTGGAATGTGTGTCCCTGAGAAAAGATATGAGAGGAGACAAGAGAACTGGAGCTGGCTCTGCTGCCGACTTCATGGTGTGACAAGTCACACAATTCTCCTTTCTGGGCCTCAGTTTCTCCATTTATACAAGGAAATGTTCCTCTCCCTACTCTTGGCCTCACTTACTAAGGAAGATCTGGAACACTAGGAATGGCAAGCTGCTGCCGGAAACTACAGGCACTAGCTGCATCTTGATGGAAGTTGCCACCTTGGAGGCTGAGGAATCTTCTAGAGGGGAGAGGACTGGAGACTTTTGGATGTTGCTGTCAGTGGATAACACTCACATGGTGATCCTTCTGTGTCAGGAGATATCCTCTCTGTGCCTTCAAGACATCCTTTCATCCTCAAAGCAGTTCATGTGATGACACCCACATTCCACTGGAGGGCGCTAAAGCACTGAAGTTAAATAATGATCGTTCAGGGCGCAGATTGAACTGAACGTGTGAAGGGTCTGAAGCCAAGTGGCTTGGTTCTGAAGCGTGATCTCCTCTCAGCTACTAACAGATAGCAGGGGCAAGTACCACAAGGCCTGGCACAGCCTAGAGCAATGGTTAAGTAGAGCTGCCTTTTGCCACACCGGCTGGTGGAGAGCCTTGACCCGTAACAGGTCCCATCTCCTCTGCTACCCAGCTTCCTTTGTTCTCACAAGCACAGATGTCGTCTGAAAATCCACAGTGTGAAGTGGCCCCACATCTGACAGCTTTTGAGCACTCACTTGTCACCATGAGTGGAAAGCCTCTGACCTCACGTGACAAATCACCATGAAAATGAGATGTATATTTCACCAATAATCTCCAGCCTGTGTGCATAAGGTGTAAAGGAGAAATAAACGAAGTTAGTGTTTAGACTTAAGTCCTATCTCTAGAACTTCTTCTATAATGAAATTCCAAGACCCAGAAAGGAATCCAGAGCCCTGCTTCCAAGCATTTCAGAGAAGAACATTTCAGTTTCTGTACAAGTAGGACATGTGTGATGTTTCCTCTTTGGATGTCAAAAACAAAATCATAACTGCAAGCACCGCAGGAGAGATTTGAAGGCTTCTTCAAATAAAACATTTTGTTTGCTCTTCCCTTACCTAGTGGAGCTGTTGTCATTTGGGGCTTATCCATAAAAATGTTTTCTCTGAACTATATACCCTTAGAAAGTACGTAAGTCAAGGGTTGGGGAGAAGACTCAATTGGTAGAACATTTACTGCCAGGGCATGCAGATCTGAGTTCAGTCCCAGCACCCTTGGGAAAAACAGACCGGAGAGAAGTCTCAGTGGTTAAGAGAGCTGCCTGCTCTTAAAGAGGAACAGAGTTCGAGTCCCAGCACTTTTGTGCACATGGCTGCCCCAAACCACCTTTAACTGTACTTGTAGGGAATCTGGCACCCTCTTCTGGACTCTTCAGGAACTGCATGTGCATAGTATACATACATACATATACATACATACATACATACATACATACATACATACATACAGGTAAGCAAAACACTTTAGCATGAAATAAAATATCTTAGGGAAGGAAGGGGGAAAGGGATAAAGGAAAGAAGGAAAGAAAGAAAGAAAGAAAGAAAGAAAGAAAGAAAGGAAGAAAGAAAGAAAGAAAGAATCTCTTTTTAAAAGCAAGCCAGCCAGCCAGCCAGCCAGCCAGCTGGCACTGCAGTGTGAACCTGTATGTAATCCCAGACAGATGGATCCCTGAGGCTTGCTAGCCAGGCCAGTAGAATTTCTGAGTTCTAGATTTAGTGAAAGAAAGCCAAAGTGGAGAGCAATTAAAGAAGAAATGCCGCTTGTGTTTAAATCTTGACTATTCTGAAGGCCCTAATTCTGAAGACTTACATAGTGAGTTCTCCAGCCTGTGGTGCTATGGGGGTGTGAAACCCACAGGAGGTGAGGAGGTCTTTGGAAGAGGTGTCCTTGAAGGAGGTTCTGGAACTCTGGCCACTCCCATCCTCATCATTTCCTGGCTGCTACGAGATGCCAAGCCTTCTTCAGCATGCACGCTCATCATGGTACCTACGCCACTACAGGCCCAAAACCTGCAAGCAGAAGTTTCTTCTTTCTTGTTTCTATGGAGATTATTTCAGATGTTTTGTCAAAAATGGAAAGATGACTGCTTATGCATGTGAGCCAATATTTTATTGGTGTAAATAGTAAGACAAATTGTTGAATATACATAACAATATATATAATTAAACAACCCCAAATACCATCTAAGATTTTCACAGAGGTGGCACAAAATGCACAAGACTTTAAAACTCTGAGTAGTAAGGAAGCGTCAGTCAGAGGCAGGCAGTGAGTGGCAACAGTGATAAGCAGGTATAGGGTGATGGATTACAGGATTGCTCAACAAGGAAGCATGTAAGAATACAGGCAGGGTGACAATGACATCAACAAAAAAATCCTTAAATGCATTATAATTGACAAAAATAAAAGAATTGCACACAGGCATGCTAGGGCATGCTGAGGTTCCTATGCAGATGCATTTCCCACAGTGTGCACACTATTTCCAGGTAGCTGTGCTGACCCTCATCAACAGAATGCAGCAGTACCTCTTCCCATGGAGATTCCATGGGCTGCTGGATGGCATGTGTTAGCCTAGGCATGGCCTATGGAGGAAAATTACCTGTCCTCCATGCTACCATCTATTGGTATATGCTGGGCTAGTACATGCCTGGCTCTGCTCTTAGTACTGACTTACTTTTATTCACACACACACACACACAGAGAGAGAGAGAGAGAGAGAGAGAGAGAGAGACAGACAGACAGACAGACACAGACACAGACACAGACACAGACACAGACACAGACACAGACACAGACACAGACACAGACACAGACACAGACACAGACACAGACACAGAGAGATGTCCAGAGTCATGCTCAGAATTTCTACTTGGCATGGGTTTTAGCATTTCTACCTTGCAGTGAGACTTGGCCACATGAGGGTACACTGCAGACACTTTTAAACCTATTTTTCATCTGTGGAGGACTAAAACTTGGATTTGCTTTTTGCCTGGAAATCCCAGTGCCAGCCTCTGCCAGATGCCAGTGTTATCTATCATGCCCTATTTACCCTTTCCCTAAAGGAAAGACTTCTCTAATCTTCAGACAAACCTTGAGCTACAAAACAGTGAACACCGTACAGACCCTTGACTTACCCCATCTAGAAGCTTCTCCTGTGAAAGACAGCCCAGTTTTTTTTTTCTCCCTGAACTCAGGTCCCACTTTTGTATATCAG
Organism: Rhabdomys pumilio; assembly: GCA_030674055.1. Taxonomy (NCBI): domain Eukaryota; kingdom Metazoa; phylum Chordata; class Mammalia; order Rodentia; family Muridae; genus Rhabdomys; species Rhabdomys pumilio. Next base: position 209,146,479 of record JANHMN010000002.1, on the reverse strand, counting down.
TTTACTACTTTTTCAAACATCTGCACCTCCTTTCCATACTTCATAAAACAGCATTTGCTCCATTTCTAAACCTGTGTGGTTTCTAGCATGGCCTTGGCACCTCCGCTGAGTCATAAGGATGCATTTGAATAGGAAAGAGAAACATTTCGAGCCCTCAATAGAGATTGGCCAGGGACTTCAGATCTGTTAAAACTGATAGTAAATTTCACCTTGACTTTTACCATCCATCTTAAGCTTTCCTAGAATGCATTGTTATTGTGGTCTATGAAAATGCACACCCATGTGGACCAAAGATGTGTCTAAACGTGTTTTCTACTCGGTATGTCCTCTCTATATGCCTCCACTTCCACTGTGGACCAGACAGGAGATCTCCTTACAGTCAAGTCATTTCATGCTCCCTGGAGCCAATAGATTGGGAAGTACCAATCCTTGCTAGAAGGAACTGTTCCCTTTGTGAGGTCAAGAGGTCAACATACCTAGCAGAATAACCACAGAGACTCGATGACTAATTCAGAGCATGCCTAGGATCGTCACCGGACATTTTGGTCAACCTTTCAGGTCTAAGAAATGCATTCTTTTGTGTCTAATGTCTGTGCCCGTGCACCTGGCAGAACGTAGGACAACAAGTGGCTTGCGTGGCTGTGTCTCAGGAAAGCATGTGGCAATAAAGATGAATTTGAGGTTCTTCGAGCTTCCCTTCTCCAGTTCGATAACAGTGCAATTTTTCAGAGGTTCACAAAAAAGGCTTTGGCTTTCTGGATAAAATCTACAAAAGTAGCTAGAATTTCACATTATCTTATTTATTTATTTATTTATTTATTTATTTATTTATTTATTATTTAATGTGAAGGTTTTTTATTGGATATTTTAGTTATTTACAATACAGATGTCATCCCCTTTCCCCATTTCCCCTCCGTAGAACCCCCATCCCATCCCCCTCCTCCTTTATACTTTTATACCATTTTGATTACATGATGTATTAAGGTCAGTTCTAGGTTGAGGGTCTAGCAATACAATAGATGCAAACAGTCAAGGAACAAGCAAGACAATAAACACAAATAGTCAAAGAAAATGCAAGGCATTAAACCCAACTACGTCAACACTCTCATGATCACTGTTTCTAAGGGCTTATCAGGATAACTAAAGTATCTGAGCCTACTTCCCTGTCCTAGCCCAAGGTCATTTTCATGTCTGAAGCCTACTTCCTTGTTCTAGCCTAAAATTTAGATTCCTGTCTGAAATTACTTCTTAGTTCTAGCCTAATATTTAGGTTCCTGCCTGAAATTATTTCTTTGTTCTAGCCCAAGATTTAGATTCTTTCCTGAAATTACTTCTTTGTTCTAGGCTAATGTCAGATTCCTGCCTGAAGCCTACTTCCTTGTCCTTGGTCCATGTCAGATTCTTGCTAAGCAGCCCCAAAAGCTCTCCACCTCTCCCCCTTTTTTATTTCATTAACAAGACTGAGCCTGTCTTAGGTTCTGACAAGAATTCCTTCCTTACCCATCATGGAATATGCATTATCAAAATGCATTTCTGTCTTAGGTTGGTAAGGCTCTGTGCAGAATCTTACCTATCCTTGGCTTGCCAATCTGTTAATTTAATAACTCTGTCTGGGAGTCACTTATTATATTTAATAGCCTTAGGTATAAAACACAGGAACTCGTCTATACTAGGCTGAGCTACAACCCAGCTTAACCAATTTTTTTCAGGATTTACTTCAGTCCTTAAGATCAATCATAATCTAGGGCATGGTGGTGCAAACTTTTAATCCCAGCACTCATTAGGCAAAGGCAGGTGGATTTCTGTGAGTTCAATGCCAGTCTGGTCTACATAGTGTGTTTTGGGTATAGCCAGGGCTATATTAGTAAGACTCTGCTTCAAAACAAAATAAAACAAAAATATAGTCTGGTGGTGGTAGTTCATACATGTAACCCTAACACTCAGGAGACAAAGACAAGGAGATCAAACATAATTTAAAGGCCAGCTTGAGTTATATAGCAAGATGTTGTGTCAAAAGAAAATGTGACTGAACCTTTGCTTGATGCTATAATTATCTATCACTGGCTAGCAAGCCTCTGCAACATCAGTGACTTAGGCTAACAGCAATATGTGTTTGGCTCCTGAATATGCTATTTGGGTGGAGAGTAACAGGAAGAGTATGTTTCTTCATCTTAGCTACTTTGGGCATCAGCTAGGCTGCCCTAAGACTGAGCAGGAGTCACCCACAAGGGTTCTTGCTGCAGCTAGCACCTGGGCTGAGGAGAGACAAGCAGCTAAGAATGGGACAATGGGGTCCCCCTTGCATTCTTTTCTGTCCCTCTGGAGTCTACTCATATGGTCTCACCAACACAGCAGCTTCAGGTAAAGCCACATGAGCACCAGGTTCCCAGGGATGTGTCCTAGAGAGAGACTGTGACAAAATAGAACCACCTCTTATGACTCCTTCCAGGTCATGTCCTCTGCTCATTGCAGCCAACCCCAGGCCAAAGGAAGAGGAGTCTCTGCTTCTTTAGAAATATGAGCAAGGCCATGTGGGAGGATGTGGTGGTTTAAATATGCTTAACCCAGGGAGTGCCACTACTGGAAGGTGTGGCCTTGTTGGAGGAAGTGTCATTGTGGGGTTGGGCTTTAAGACCTTCTTCCTAACCTTGTGGAAGCCAGTCTTCTCCTAGCAACCTTCAGATGAAGATGTGAAACTCTCAGCTCCTCCTGCCCAATGCCCATCTGGATGCTGCCATGCTCCTACCTTGATGATAATAAACTGAACCTCTGAACCTGTAAGCCAGCCCCAATTAAATGTTCTTATAAGACCTGTCTTGGTCATGGTGCCCGTTCAGAGCAGTAAAACCCTAACTAAGACAGAGTAGAATATTGTTGTGGGCCTTTTTGCACAATACAGTCTATACTGTTCTGGTTTCTAGTTCTATCATTAAATAGTCAAGACAGGCTACTCTATAAAGAAAATTGCTATATTGATTCCCCAGTTTTGGAGGGTAAAGTCCAAACAACACGGTACAGGATGTTGCACTGGATTTAGGGAAGATGGCAAGAGCATGTAGAGATATCATCACATCTCAAAGAGCAAGCCAAAGTGAGGCTGGTCAGGCTAGGGCCAGGACTAGGGCCTGGACTAGGGCCAGAGTTTTTATAGCACCTGGTTGCCTTATGAGAACTCAGTCTAGGATACTACCATTCCCTTCCAGGAGCAGCATCAATGATGCAAACACTTCAGGTAGATCTCTTAAAGTTCCACCAGCTCCTACACAGATTTCTAAGGACTGAGCCTCTAGCACATCAATCTTTGAGAGGACAGACTTAGACCATCTCTAAGGCACAGCACAGTTTATCACCACAAATACACAGGAGCAAGAGAAAAGTATGCAAGATGTTAACTTGATGCATTGAATGAGCCCGAGAATAAGATGTTTGGATCCTGTGTATAGCCCAGGTAGAGCTAGAAAAAAAACCACTGGACAACTGTGTCCATGGTGGCAGACAACTGAGCCATCACTGAATGAGGAAAAAGAATGGTAAAACTGCAGAGACACATCCTAGCCCCATTTGTTGTTTTTACGGTAAGAAAGTAAAATTTGATTTGGCTCGTATTAATCTCCTTGGGAATCTCAGTCATATGGACATTTCTTTGTATCCTGGATGGTGAACATGTCTAAGTGTCTGTGTGTATTTGTGCAGGTATGAGTATATGGTCTGTGTACATTTTGTGTAAGAATAAGCCTGTTAATGCATTTGTACATCTTTGTATAGAAAGATGTGTATATGTGTGTGTTGGTGTTGGTGTGGTGATTCATGTGTCTTGGTTTGTGAACATGCGTGTGCTTGCATGTAATGTGATTGGTGCTGAGTTTATGTATGCTTGTGTGTGAACATGTGTCTGCATCTTTGTGTGTATGAGTATATATACACATATATGCGTGTATGTGTGTGTGTGTGTGTGCACATGTGTGAACTTACCTGTGTCTGTGCACATTGATTTGTGTATGAGAGAGATAATACACACAAAACTACAGATCCAGAAAGCCAGCCATGTGTCTGCAGGCCTGAGCCTGAGGTACCCCACCCTCATTGCTGATTCGTTTAGCATCCTCAGGGAGGCCATTCTGACTTCCTCTCTGGACAAGGAGCTAAGCAGAGGTCAAGTGACTTGCTCCAGACCCCACAGCAAGTGGTGGCAGCTCCGATAGGGTCTGATTGCCAGCTCACTCTTCCTCTGCAGGGCAGAGCTGCCTCTCTGTGGTGTGTTGGCACCTGGCCCAGGCCTGGCTGCCGGATTCTGAGAGCTCCCATTGTGGTGAGACTCGGCCCAGAGCCATCGCCAGGGCCTGCAGGTGACAGCTCTGTTTTGAGAGGCAGAGGGAGGAGTGACTCTAGGGGAGACAGGAAAAGGGGTGCCCCTGGTTCTGTGTGGAAACGGGGCTGAAAATCCGAGGCGTGTAAAGGCAGAATGAGGAGAGAGGAAACCAAAGCTGAGAAGGAATAATAAAGATGTCAGAAACACACACATAGAACGGGGGCGAGCAACCAAAAGAGGACAACACACACACATACACACATACACACACACACACACACACACACACACACACACACACACCCCAACGCAACAGGAAGCAGAGTGCTGGAGGCCACATGGGCTCAGGAAACGTTTTGTTTCCTACTTTAATTGGTGACCTTACTCACAGTTGCTGGAAGTGGGCACAGCTCAAGAGACTTGAGTGTTGGTGTAGGACAATAGGCAGCTGAATGGCACAGGAGAGCAGCCAAGAACGGTTTTCAATCCTGTCTCAGAGATGCAAAGAACTACTGGGCAGAGAAGGAGAGCTCAGAACCCTGCAAACTGGATCCTAACTGGGCACTATGTAGAAAGACACCTGGACAGAGGTACCCAAAGCCATGTGGACTGAGGTGTGCGGACTGCCAGCCCACACTCAATTTGGATGACAGCACCCAGGCAGCCCTGGAAATAGAGTCAGAAGGAAACTGCATTCACTCAAGCTTGCCTCACCAAGTGTGTCCAAAGGGAATATTTTTTAATGGGCTTTCTGAGGAGAAGGAGCCAGGCCTCTAAGGACAGGCTCAAGGGACAGCAGGCATCCTTAGATTCTCACTAACAGCCACATCACTGGTGGAAACTGGTTTTGACCTGTGAGTCGGGGACAAGACCACAGTCACCTGTGGCAATGAGGGAAAGCCAAGCTGCAATTTCTTCCCATCACCTTCTCCCACACCTCTTCTCTGACAAACAAACGTGTGAAGGACATCAGTTGACAGAGACAGAATGCATCCATGTCTGGTACCAGCTGAAGCAAGCTCCTGCTGTAAAACCAGAAAATGTCACTCAAACTAGAAATATCGAGAGTGGGCTGGGGTATAATCAAGCATTTGTCTTCCTATTCTCTCACATCTTTTAAGTGATGAAGAGACAAAGAGCAAAATATGGTGATAGAAAAACCGTCAAGAAGTTTCAAGAGTCTGCAGAGGTCCAAGGCAGTGGGATAGAGTGGATACACAAGCCTATTGAGAAAATGGAGTTCAGAGTTCCAGGAAAGGAGCCCACAGAACAGGTGTTTGCATTTAGACTACAAGAGGCTCCAGCTCCGGTGTCAGCAAACTGCCCAAGTGTGGCAGTTGAGAGAACGGCCTAGCCACATAGCTGAAGTTAACGATGTCTCCCCCAAGGGCCAGCAACTGATCTCTCCTCCTGCCCTGTTCTATCTTCTCCTGATTCTCAGCCCAGAGAAAACCATATGCCATGTCTTCTGCTTTCCAAACAAGTGGAAGAAACGACAGCAATAAAGTCACACAACCCAAATTAAGCAAGCCTTTCTAAAATTTCTAAAACCTTTCTAGAGTTACCCAAAGTCAAGCCTTCCCTCTGGCCTAATCTCTCCTTCTTTGCTTCTTTACTCTAAAGAAAATTCTACTGGCCAGTTCTGCCATTCCTAGAGCTCTTTACCCAACTCATACAGACAGTATCAGCACTGATGCACACCAGCTGTCTCTCATTGGACCACTTAAATCTGTACCTGTGTGCCTGCGTACACATGTGTGTGTGTGTCTCTGTGTGTGTGTCTGCGTGTGTGTCTGTGTGTGTGTCTGTGTGTGTCTGTGTGTGTGTGTCTGTGTGTGTCTGTGTGTGTGTGTCTGCGTGTGTGTCTGTGTGTGTGTCTGTGTGTGTGTCTGTGTGTGTGTCTGTGTGTGTGTGTCTGTGTGTGTGTGTCTGTGTGTGTGTGTCTGTGTGTGTGTGTATCTGTGTGTATGTCTGTGTGTGTGTCTGTGTGTGTGTCTGTGTGTGTGTCTGTGTGTGCATGAGCGTGTATATCAGAGCTCAACCTTAGATGCTGTTCCTCGTGCACTTTTCACTTTCTTTTTCGTTTTCACAAGCACTCACTGGCACTCCAAGCATTTTCTGTGGGTTCTGAGAATCAGACTCAGGCCCTCTTGCTTTCTAGGCAAGCACTCTCCTGAGAAGAGATACCACATCAGCCCCATCACTTCCTTTTTAAAACTTAACAGGTGCACTGAAACTACTTCCTAAATACCTGAAATACAAGATCCAAAGCAAACAGAAACAAGAGGCCTCAGAGAAAATGGACACAGAGTATCAATAAGACTTTAGGAGAAAAATCTCTACATAATATTCTTAGGGTAAACTGGGCAAGTATCACACCTACTAAGGAAGAATAAAATGCTTTAAAAAATGGAAGAAAGAACTTCGTAACTAAAAAACATACTTTTGGATTTTAAAAATTAAATAGGCACGGGAAGGTAAGATGAGCCAGCAGATAAAAATACTTGCTGCCAGGCCTGATGGTGTGAGTTTCATCCCTAAATCCTACATGGTGGAAGGAGAAAATCAACTCTAATCTCCACACATGGGTTGTGGCATGCACATACCCACACACAAATAAATAAATAAATAAATAAATAAATAAATAAATAAATAAATAAATAAATAAGTTTTAAAGAAGTGAAAGAATTTAAATGCAATGTCAATGTAGTTTGCTAGAATATAACATAAATATATAGTGGCCAGAAACATCAGAGAGAATCAACCAGCTAAAATTATTTGGGTAAAAGGGTCTAGTGTGTGACACGTGTTATGACACACTATGGCTTCTATGGTGAGATTTTTGTTTTGTTTGGGGGTTTGGGGAATTGTTGTTGTTGTTATTGTTGTTGTTTTCTTTTGTGGGAGAGGTTGCAAGGCTGGGGGCTAATCCGGAGTGCAAGGGAGATGAGTTGGTTTGGGGTGGATGATGTGAAATTCACAAAGAATCAATAAAAAGCTTAAAAATAATAAAAATAAAATTAAAACAATGGTATGTACTCAATTTTACATAGTGTTGGCTGTTAAGTCTTCAATAAGCAGGCTACAATCCATTCAATCCTAACTACAGAGGAGAGGAACAGAGTGAGGGGCTGGGAAGGACAGACAGATCTCCCAAAGAAAAGGAAATAGAACAGAGAGTTAGGAATGGGAGGATCAAACAGGGAGAGAGGAAAAAGGGGATAAAAGACAATATGAAGAAGGACAGGTAAAGCCAAGAGACATTTGAGAGGTTTATGAAACCTACTACATGGAGAGATTTCTTAAAATATATACACAAATGAAAGAAATCTAAGTGCAATTACTAAATGTTGGGGAGACAAATCTACCACCAAATAAAACATCCAGTGCTGGAAATGGGTTATGTCTAAACAAGTCATTGACCAAAAGGGTCTCATTGGAACCCACCCCACCCCCAAACAACCCAGACTATTGTCAAAGCTATTGGTTGCTCTCCACAAACTGCTTGTAAGGCCCTATTGCTGAAGGCAAACACCTACATAACTTGTTGAACATAGAGAAATCAGCTGGTGCCTTCACCCCTGCTGACTAGTGTTCGAGTTACTGGAAGGGCACTACCAGAAGAGAAAGGTAAATACCAATCCAGCTGCGAAACCTTCACTCTACAATGGTGGCCTTCCCGCAATATATGCCAGTGCAATAGGGGCACAAATGAAGGAATAACCAACCATTGTCTGCTTGGATTGAAGGGCCACCCCATGAGATAGAACCCATGTCTGACACTGATCAAGTAGCCAAGAACATGACATTAGATAGGCCACAGACATAGTCAAAAACAAAACACTACTGGTCTACTAAATGAACAAGCAATAAGATGACTCCTAAAGGACATTCTGGTATATGCAGAGATACACTCAGTGTCTTGCTCCGACATTACCGGAGGAGTTTCCTCCTGCAATAGACGGGAGCAAATACAAAGATTCACAACTAGACAGCACAGAGAGTGAGAGATCTTGGAACACTCAGTCCTAAATGGGATATCTGCATCAAATTCCTCCCCTCAGAACTCAGAATATTGTGGAAGAGGAGGCAGAAAGATTGTAAGAGCTAGTGAGAGTGAAAGAAGGCTGAGGAAATAAGACTGTCTAGATACAACAGGGTCACACAGACTCACATAGACTCTGCACATTCACAGGGCCATCACAGGTCTAAGCCAGATGAGAGGGAAAGTAGAAAAAAGCCCCCATCCCTAACTCAGAAGCTGTCTCCAACCGACAACTTCTCACACAGGAAAAATTAGTTTTCTTCAACAATCTCAATGGGTATGTACACCACATTTAAGTGTGGGTCCCGTGCTCAGAAGTAGATAATACAGAGCTGACTCAGTGATACTTAATACAGAACTGACTCACTCAGTGATATTTCGGGAGGTTTTTGGTCACAAACTGCTATGTCTGGGAATTTGTTGTTTCTTTTGTTTTGTTTTGTTTTGTTATTTTGTTTTCTAACCTTACAGAATATTTTTGTTTATACATTATGGTTTCCAGTCTTGTGGTCTTATGGGGTGTCTGTATGTGTTTCTTGTGCCTTTTCTTTGTTTTGTTTTTTTTCTGTTTGTTTTGTCCTATTTTGTTTGGGTTGGTTTGTTTATTTGTCTGTGTTGCCTGTTTGTTTTCGTGTGTGTGTGTGTGTGTGTGTGTGTGTGTGTGTGTGTGTGAGAGAGAGAGAGAGGGGGGAGGGGGAATTTGGATGAGTGAGGTTGGAATGATCTGGAAGATTGGAAGAGCATTGGAAGAGAGGAATATTGTGTATGAAAAATCTATTTTCAGTAAAAAAAAAAAAAAACAAAAAAGACATAAAGAAAGAAAAGGTTACCAAAGAATTTAATCCAAGTCTTCATGTTTAATAGTCCACTGAGTACCAGCAAAGTGAATGGAAAGTGATTCCAAACTGTGTAGACACTTTTGAAATGTTACATTGTTGAGGATATAAAGGAAATATAAATGCTTACAGATAAATAAATAGGTCATATACAAAAGATTAAAACCCAACTATCATCAACCAACCGAGGTACTATTAGACTGTGCCGAAAGCATTCAATCTCCTGTTGGAAAATTAATTTATTCAATTCTTCTATACTAGCACTACTGTGTAAGAATTTTATATGATACGAAACTAATAATAAGTCTGAGGTAAATTAAACACGTTTTAATCATACAAAGACATGGAGAGTGAACCTCTCAGCATTATTCCTATAGAAACCATCCAAGGCTGCTCCACAATAAAAGAATACAAGCTAACAGAAGAGAATAGTGTATAAAGAAAGTATAAAAGTAAAATCAATCCTGACATGCAAATAAAAAGAAATGCAAAGCTCAGAGTTATAAAGCAGGTTGAGAAACCCTAATGAGAAAAATTAGAAGTCCAAAATGACTCCAAGAAGAACGCGCTAAAGAAAGACTGGCATGGATGAGAGACAGCAGTGCTTGTGGCATGGAGCATCTCTGCAGAAGACAAGGAAAATTAAAGCAAAACAAGTGTCAGTCCAGTCAGCTACAGCTATGAAGCCATCGAGGATGGGAGTGTGCCTCCGAGCAAAGGATGGAGCTAGCCAGGGGACGCTACCCCTGAATGCTGGAAACATTCTCCTTTGACTGATTTGAGAGTCTTGGCATTAACTCCTGAAGAAAGAAATGCAAACCTGCTCGGTTCTGCAATTAAAGACAGATTTAAAAACAACAACAACAAAAAGATACAATGTCTGTGTTTAATCGCTGGTTTTCAACTTTCAAAATTAACTGATAGGACAAAAGCCAAAAGATTTAAATATGAGTGCAAGATATAAATGTGAGCTGAACACTGCAAATGTAACAGAAAGACAATAATAATAATAATAATAATAATAATAATAATAATAATAATAGTAACAGGAAAGCATCTCATAGTGTTGAGAGCTGGGATGCAGCAGCCACCACTGAGGAGACAAGAAGGAGAAAGCCACAGGTTTTTCTGAAGGTTAACTGCCAGCTTAAAAGAAATCTTGGTTGTTGGTGGGTATTTATTTAAGACTGAGTCGCACTATGTAGCCCAGGCTTGCCTCAAACTCTTGATGCTCAGCATCTGAAATGATCAGGTGCCACCGTGTCTGGCTTAAAACCAAGTTTTAGTTTGTCTTTACCCAGAAGCAGATCTTAAGATAGTGATTCCTCTCCAGGTAATTGGCTTATGAGGTATACACCACCTTAAATAACAAGGAGGCGAAGCAAGAAAGGGGCCAGGTCAGAGCTCAAGGTTCAGACCATTGCCTGTAGGTGGCAAGACATAGATAGGACAGCTGGCTTGGATAGGTCCATGCTGACAGTTGGAAATGGGGCCGAGTACAACCAGTGGTGATGGTCACTGGATCATGGGCCGGGAGACAGCATGTTTATGCTCACATACTAAAATTGGCAGGCTACTGAGACAGACTGGAGGAACCTACCTCTCCTGGGCAGCAGGAGGCTGGTAAACATTATGAAATTTTCACACACACACATACACACATACACACACACACACACACACACACACACACACACACTTGATATTTTCTTTTTTTATCAATCCCTATTACCCCTCCCAATTCTCCCTAGGATCCCTCAAATACATCTGCCTCCCAACTGCATACTCTCTTTTTTAAAATTATCATCATCATCACCATCACCATCACCACCACCATCATCATCACTAGCCCATTGAGTCTCACTAGTACCACCTATATGCAAATGAATGTAGGGTCATTCATTAGGGTCTGGGCAACCTACCAGTAACTGCCTCTCAACCAAAGTGACTCTTCCTCTCTCACAGTCATCAACTGCCTTTAGGTTCTCAGCTAGGGGTGGGGCCTGAAGAATGTTTCCCCCACTTACCCCAGGAGTTTGGTTGGCTTTGCATTATCCAGGTCTTATAAAGGTACCCACAGCTGCTGTGAGCTCGTGAGTGTAATAGGCACACCACGTTCAGCATATGGTCCCCAGTCCCAGGCTTGGGCTGCCACTTTGATCTGGCGCCACTGCTTAGCTACTCAAACAGCAGCCACTAAAGGGGCTTCTGACCCACCTGGCAGCACACTCAAGCCTAAACCTTCCTGCCTACTTACCATCACTTACTGCTCCCAAACACAGACTGAAAGCTGACAGAGACTGGATGTGAAGAGTCTTTCCTTCCATGAATTCCATTCAGGTAGACTAAAGGAGTGCTCTGAAGGTTGATCTACATTGCCAACTTGACTGGATATGCAATCACCTAGGAGATGGTGAGGTATCTGTGACTGGATCTGAAGGAGCATTTCCAGAGAGAATGAACTGAGGGGAAAGACAACCCCTGAATTGGGGTGGCACCATTTCACACCTGAGCTCAAGCATTCCCCTTTCTCTCTCCTTCCTGTCTGTCACAGTGTCTACTGCCACTCTGTGCTCCTCTGCTATGATGGACTGGACCCTCTGAAATGGTGGACAGAAGAAACCCTTCCTACTTTAAGTCCCCCCCCCAATCTGGCATTTTGTCACAGTGATGTGAAAAGTAGCGGTGTTGCAATTCCCTACTCAGGGCTCAGAGTATGCATTCAGTATTAGCTGAGTGGGTGGATGAATAAGAATCCTTCACAGTGGATGTACCCGGGTGTTTCTAGCACAAGGCATGCCAGTGACTGAACCAGCCACTTCAGACAAGATGTCTTACAAAGACAGCTTGCTTCTCAGCACCATTCTCCTGCTAATTACAGCCACAGACTCATATCATAATAGATGCCTTCAGCTGAGATCTCAAGCAAGGGTTTGAGGGTAAATGGTTATTTGGGAGATACTGGCATTAGAAAGGACAGGGGAGCAAGCAGGTATATGTTCTGAATCACGGGACTCAATCCTGCTAGGGTACTCATGGATATGATGTAGAATTTCTATGAAAATTTATCTTGACCTGGAGGGAGAGGAAGGGACAACAATGTTGACCCACAAGTCCCCAGCATCACAAGTTGACAGCTAATTCCAGTAGGCTGATCCTCTTCCTCCACCTCTGCTCCACCCATTCCCACCTCCAGCCCTCCAGCTTCCGGTAGAGTGGGCTTCTTCAGCCTGAGCGTATGTTCTTAGAGAAGCAGCTCCAGTTTATAAACAGAGTATAAGAGTGAAATGGGCATTTGCAACAGATGCCGTATGCTAGACCCACAGATTCCTAAAATCAAGAGATGAGCTAACCAAACTAAAACATAACTGAAGGGCAGCATTCCTTGGGTGTAAGCATTCCTAGTGTATGTAAGCATTCCTGGACAGAGGAGAAAGGCAAAAGGGGGCCTTGAGAGATGTACAGGAAGGATATTCTTGTAAGCAAGCAAGCTGCCTATCAATAGGAAGAATTAAAACGTACGAAGAATACAGATACCAGGGAGGAGAAAGAAAGACTCAGAATAAACCTGAGCTCAACAGAAGTCAGAAATGTGGTGTATGAGAGGGAAGCTTTTAGGAGCTCTCCAGGAAGCATGGCATGTGTGGACCAAGGATCACTCGTTTTGTTTCACATGGACTTGGCTGAGCTCTAACTGAACTTTAGATTTAGGCTTCTTACCCGGGGTGTGTGCAGAAAGAAAGGCAGGGGAAATCTGGCAAAGGGACACAAGAAAGCTGAGTCTACACTGCTAGCCCAGGGAAGAAACAAAATAGCTGCCGCCACACAGGTCGACACACTTAACTTACATTTTTGCAAAAGAAATTCTAGCAACTGGGGAAGGGACTCAGTGGGTAAAGTGCTTGCTGCACAAGTGTGAGAAACCCCAGCAACCTTGCTGAGTGGAGACAGACGTATCCCAGGCACTCTGGCCAGGCAGTCAAGCCAAAACAACTAGTTCTGGGTTCAAGAAGAGACACTGTCTTGATAAACAAGGTAGGGACAAGTAAGGCAGCCCAAAATATTTAATCCCAGCACTCAGGAAGCAGAGGCAGGTGGATCTCCATAAGTTTGAGACCAGAGTGGTCTACATAGAGAGTTCCAGATGAGTTCTAGCCCAGCCAGAGTTATATAATGAGACCTTGTTTCCAGAAAGAATGGAAGAACAGAAGGAAGGAAGGAGGGAGGGAAGGAGGGAAGGAGGAAGTGAGGGAGGAAAGAAGGGAGGGGGGAGGGAGGGAAGAGAGAGTTATTGATAGAGATTGTGTTGTGTTGTGTTGTTGAGTTGTTCAAAGGAAGGGAAGGTGAATAGACAGACAGTCTGACCTCATCTCTGTCCTCAGCATCTCCTTGGTGTTGTCTTGCCATCCTGACCATCATCTTAGATGTGGGTATCTCCCCTTTGATAATCCAGGGAGACTAACTGGACCCACAATTCACCTAAAGCTCCCCAGATCACTCCAAGAGAGGGAGGGAAGGCTCTGCCTGGCCTTTCCCGTCCCTGGGTGAATAAGCTGAAACCTCATCTCTCAAACCACAGAGGGAAACAAACATCATGTGCACATGTATCTAAAGATATGGTTAATATGAGGACACCAAGCCCTTATGGTTACAAACCCGTGGGAACTGAACCACTCAGAAAAATAAAATCTCCATATTTCTATCTTCTGATCCCTTCGTGCATGTTCACAAATATCTTTAATTATGGACAGTAAAAAAGACTACAGCCAAATCCATAAAAATGATATTTACAAAATTAATCACTACTAACTTGCATCAACTACTATGAAGTACCAACTACAATACTGTACATCTGCTCCACTTATCCGCTTGCATAAATAAGCCACTCTGAGATTTAGTGGCTTTTAAAGCATATCATTTCTTTAGCTCATGAATCTGAGAGTGCATCCTGGCCAGTGGAGACACCATCACTGGTATCAGCAGAGGCAGCCACAGTGAAAACCAGGGGACTAATTTTTAGGATATAGCTCATGATCTGGTGCTGCCTGGGAACTTACTCATTTCCTGCCCTTTGGCCTCTCCAAATGTCAGTTGTGCAACCATGGTATTGGCTCTCAAAGCCAATGAGAGGACTAGCTAGGAACTACCTTATCTTTGATGATTTGGTCTCAGACATCACATGTGCTCAGTTCCATCATGCTCTTGAGCCAAGACTGAAAGAGAAGAAGAACAAAGTTCCTCTGTTGGTGGGAATAACATGGAAATCACACTGTAGGCATGGCAGAGCTTGAAGAAGAGTCACAGTCACCTTCAGAAAAACCGAATACTGAAGAGAAGTACTGTTACTGTCATTCCTGCTTGTGGCGACAACAGCCTTAAAAATCTCACAATCATCCACCCCAACTTTTACCAGCAAGAAGACCAGACCTCCTGTCTCTTGCCCACACTCAAGCAGCTACTGCATGACCAACTTCAACCCAAGTCTGCTGCCCTCAACGTCTTTCAGGCTCTCCTCTCCCACCTCTCACACAGCTCTTAAAGTATTGGAATCTGAACAACAGCATCACTCAGCACTAGGAGTCTGAGTAGGCACTCTGTATCTCATTTGTTCTGTTATTTTTCCATTTCTGTTTTGTTTAATTTATTTGTTTGGGACCAGGTCTCATTACTCAAACCAAGATGTCTTCAGATTCATAATCCCCCTGCCTCAGCTACTTCAGTGTTGGAATTTCTAGTGTGCACAAGGAAGCCCAGCTTTACTTGCCTCTGGTGTGAAAGGGAGCTAGGAAAACCCTTGTAAAGGTTAGCTGTGATCCCAGTATCTGGAAGGCTGAGGCAGGACGCATGAGTTCATGGGCAGTCTGAGCTTTACATCAACACACAGACTCACACACAAACAAGCTTGGAAATGACTCTCAGGCATTTTCATTGATAAATAAGAACGGGGCTTACAAAGTTAACTGGTACACAGACAAATGGATAATCATAAATATTTGAGGACACAGGATCTCACATGCTTCACACTTATTTAACACTTGGCTGAGCACTTGCAGTGATCTCCACTTTTCGGAGTTTCATAAGAACTCACCTACTTTAATTAGCTTTCCAGCCCAGGCTAGAGGCCTAAAATAATGGTCCTTCAAAGACACTAACGGTTTATTTCCTTTCCCATTAACACTAGCAGATATTCCAAGGTTAGCTTGGAGTTTTAGCACGCCATCAGCCTCTTGCATCTTTTGTTCTTTTTCCATAGCTCACAGCGCCTATCTTTAAACTATCTCCTAGTCACAAATGGCTGCTGAAACCCATTCATCAGATCTAAGTCCAATGCCAAAGAAAAGTCTGGGTTGAAGGGGGACAAAAAGATAACTCCCATTGAAAAACCTTTTTAAAGATTTTTCCCCAGGACTAGCAAGATGGCTCAGTGGGTAAAGGCACTGTCACCATCCTGATGAGTTTGGATACCAGACACTTCAATGATAAAAGGAGAAGACTGACTCCAGAAATTGTCTTCTGACCTCTACTCACATGCCATGGCAAGCAATGGTATACTCACTTGGAAAGAAAGAGGTAGGAGGAATGAAGAAAGGTTTTACATTTCTAAAGATCATTCTCCAAATGTTCCACCCAAGAAACTGCTCTTGTGCCACTTGCCAATTTTCTTCACAAGGGCGAAGAAATGGAATGGGCATTATTTCTGGATGGGCATTATTAATCTCTCTGTTGATGATATTGACAGCATCAGAGTAGCTACTGTGATGGACTTCTACACTCTATCGCCACAACATTACACCTGAGTGTTGTCTCTTATCTGCTCGTTGTTGTTGCATTAAAAAAAAAAATCACTCCAAAACGGAGAGATTTAAAACCCCTGTCATCTCTTTTCTCACAAATCTACATTTGGAGTGGGGCTTGGGAGGAGTGATTCATCCTTGTTTAATGCAGCAGCCACTGGAGTGACTCAGTAAAGAGTGGGAGTTGCCTCACTAACAGGGCTGAAAGCTCAGCAGGGTTAAAGGCGAAGAGCCTTGTCTCATCGCTGTAGAACCTGGGCTTTCATACATCATGATAATCTGGTTCCCTGTGCAAAGGTTTTGACAGGCAGACACAAAGACACACAGACAGACAAACAGACAGACACACAGACATTAAATGCGTGCTGTTTTATGCCCTAGCCTTGGAAGTCATACAAAATCACTTCCACCGTATTCAGTTCCTTGAGGTCACCACCCAAAGTGCATAGACTAAGCGTCTACCTCTTGGTAAAACTGATAAAATTCTGGAAGAAAATGTGACATGTAAATTATTGCTGCAGCCATTCTTAGTGTATCTAATTTTCTGTGTTCAAAGGAAACCTAATAAATTACAGACACAATTTTCTCCTTAGGTAAGCCATCTCAAGATCTCAGTGGAGTGGCTTGGTGAATGAACTCCCGCCTCCACACTTAGTGAGCACTATGAGAACATCCTAAGATTATTTTTAGTTTTTATCTCTGTGTGTGCATGTGCACAAGCGTGTGTACAGGTGTACATGTGTACATATATGTGAAGGCCAGAGAACATCACGTGTTGTTCTCAGGAACCCACTAATTAGGTTAATCTCGTGAGTCAGCAATCCCAAGAACCCAGCTGTCTCTGCCTCCCAAGTACCACATCTATAATGTTTGTATATGGGTTTGGGGAGTGGAACTCAGGTCCTCATGTCCCCAAGGCAAACACTGTACTGGTTGAGCTTCTCCTCAGCTCCAGATTAACTTACATTTTAATGCCGTAACCCTACCTCAGTCGTGTTTATCCTCAGATGAACTCCAGATGGGAACTGGCTGTGCTTTGGCTTAGTTCACAGTTACAACTCACGGACTAAGTGGCACGAGCTGAAGCTGCAGCAGATGTAGAAAGTGGAGGTCTCCCCAGGAGGGCGTGGCATAGGACTGTTAGAAAGCACTTTCCTCCTGAATGAAACATTGCCTCCAGGAGGAAGTAGAGCCATTCCTCAGAGTTAGAAGTCAACAACTCCATGTGCCTGGAAAATCCAAAATGTGCCCAGTTTACCAGACTTCCTCACAGGGGTTCTAGAAGCAAATATTACTTCTAAGGCGGGAGGCAGACTTCCAAAGCAGCTGAGAGGAGATGGCTTGGACCTGTAGAATTGCCTGCAAGTTGTGCAGAGAGCTCCAGGGTCTGCAGCTCCCATGGGTCACCACTCATGTTGGGATGGGCTTTTCCATCATGTGGCTGTATTTAAGTCAACCCTGATCCTGTCCACAACCCTAATAAAAACCCACTGGCTCACCAAGTTGAATTTTGGTGCAATCAATTGACTTTTGGTGCAATCAATACTTGGTCTGTTGTGGATTCCCTTTCTGGGATAAATAAAAGTGTGAGTGTGTGTGCATGTATGCATAGGCATATGAGTAGCATATGGGTGTGGTGTGTGTGTGTGTGTGTGTGTGTGTGTGTGTGTGTGTGTGTGTGTTGCATGTCCCAAGGAAAAATCACAACAGAAAGTCCAAGACAGGATGGTAAGTGGATCAGGTAAACAGAGGAAGCTGCCTAACGTCCACTCCCTTACTCTATTAATTCAAAGATATTTCCAGGGGTCCCCTAATTAAGACAGGGTCTGCAAGCACCGCCAGTATTCAGTCAACTGGTTAGAAAGATGAACACTAAAGATCTTTAAATCCATTATATTTTTACTAAAGCATTGTTCACACACTTTTAAAAATGCCCTTTACTGTGGCAAATAACATTTATACATACTCTTTCAGTATGCGCACAAAACAATTATCACTGGGGGTATATCTCAGTTGATAGAGTGTTTGCTAAGCACAAAGCCCTAAGTGTGATGCCCAGCATTGAATAAACCAGACACGGTGGCACACATGTATAGTACCAGCACTCGGGAGGAAGAGGCAAGAGGATTCGAAGTTCATTGTCGTCTTTGGCTATCAAGTAAGTTCAAGGATAACCTGAGCTACATAGGGCCCTATCTAATAAAAACTTGAAAACACACCTACTTGTGTAATATAGTCTGATGTGCTCTATTCTCTTCTTCTTTGTTCTCGTCTATTTAATTAGTTTACAGGTCAAAACTGACCACAGTCCACAAACTTCCCATTCTTCTAATGACAAGAAGTCTCACTAGAAAATTGCCAAGCTGGAGATCTTTCTCCACCTATTCTGTTTCTTGTTACATCAAACTGAAAACCACTTCAATCCACCCCCTTGCAGTTGCTAGGGAAAGGTGCACCCCCATCACTAAAGACAGCGGAGCGAATGAAGCGATAAGACCTTAAAATTCTACAGTTCTCTCCAGCTAAGTGGGAAATTGATTGCTTCCTGAACACATGATGCAAGAGCCTTCAGTTAAATCTGAAAGATGGAACTTAAGTAGCCATCCCTGTGTCCTCCTCAAATCCTCTAAAAACATTTTTACATGGAGAGAGAGAGTGAGTTAAAAGGTATAAGGAGGACAGGAGAGTGGGTGTTGACAATACAATCCAGCTCCACAGGATGGGTTGGGAGATGAAGGGACAGTAGAGAACTGCACAGCCACTGTCCCCTGAACACCTGGTGTTCCGCCCAGCAACAGAACCACAGGACCCATGAGGTCTGGAGCTTCAGAGAAGGGACCACAAACAGACCAGAACAATAGCAGAACAGGTGCGAATCCTCACACAAAGCTGCCCCTCCCATGACCTTGCAGAAGGCTGAGATGCATTCAAGAAGGCTAAAACGAATGGTGTGTTGGACCTGGAGAGCAGCAGGCCTGAGGGAGGCTGAGGATCACCTAACAGACAAGTAAAGATTTCCCACTGTACACTGGAGCCCTCAAACTACAGCAGACTCATTGGCTACTAAAGAGAGCCTCCAAAAGGAAATTATCATAAATACTTTTTTAGAGAAGAGAAGCTGGTATACCAGTGGTCAAAATTAATATCATATGTCAAGGAAACAATCAGAGAGTAGAAAGGAAGAATTAAAATATGGTAATAGAACCAGAAAAGGGTAGGCAACATCTTTTTAAAAATTAAGAAAGAATTAAGTGAAAAAAAATCTTTAATTTAAGCTCAGAAGGTTCTATAGCCTATAATGAGAGTTCAGGAACAAAAAGATAGGTAGACACATGGAAGTGTTCTCAGCTTCTTCCTCCATAGCAGGAAGTCCATGTCAAATATATGTCACTGCAGGGGACACGAAGGTAGTGACAGTCCACGGGGTTGCTTTGTATCCAGCCTTGTGAGATACATGATTTTATTTTAAAACACAGTATACCTATATATTAAAAGACTACTCACATGCATATACTGAAATTAAATTTTTAGGATCTGGGGTCATGACTTAATCTCCAGTGTGTCTACTGTATAAGCGTGAAGACCTGAATTTGGACTCCCAGCACCCACATAAAAGTTGGGCCCAGTGGTTCCCTCTATAACACCTGCAGTAGGGGGTGGGGGAATTAGATGTAAAGGGAGGTGGCTCTCTTGGAATTAATT
Organism: Rhabdomys pumilio; assembly: GCA_030674055.1. Classification (NCBI taxonomy): domain Eukaryota; kingdom Metazoa; phylum Chordata; class Mammalia; order Rodentia; family Muridae; genus Rhabdomys; species Rhabdomys pumilio. Next base: position 209,126,793 of record JANHMN010000002.1, on the reverse strand, counting down.
GGCCAGGCGGCTAAGTTCAATGAGATACCCTGTCTCAACAAAAAATAGAGAGGCCAGCAAGATGCCTTGTGGGGTTAAGGCAGTTGCTACCAAGCCTAAACTCACATGGTAGAAGGAGAGAATGGGCTCCCAGAGGTTGGCCTCTGATCTTCACCTTTGCACTGTGCCATGTGAATGTCCCCTCAATACAAATACATGGGTAAACATAAACAAATAATGAGGATTACCATAAAGAAAGATATTTGGTGTTAACTTCTAGTACACACACACACACACACACACACACACACACACACATGCACACTCACACATGCACAGCACATGCAAGCACACATGCACACATATATAAATTAAATTGTTTTAAAGAGAAGAGAATTTAGGCATACAAAAAAAAAAAAAGAGTAAGGACAATTTTCCAAAACTCTTCCCCAGAGAGATCTAGTCAACTGTTTTGTATTCATTTGTCCTCTTTTCTGAACATAGTTAAGCCTGAACAGGAGCTCATTAAATCATATTTCAAACATTCTCCTCCCCTCAAAGGACAACACCCTTGTCCATACATGTGAGCAGGCTCAGAAACCTTGTCATGAGGACCATATTAACAATGGCTGAGCAGAGCTGTTTGGAGCATTAAATGCTTACAGATGATGAATGTGGAATCACTATGCAAATTATAAAGCAAGATAAGTAGTGTTGGTTATAGCTATAATTATGGTTTAAAAATACAGAAAATTTGATCAGAAGCCAAAGTGCTTGATTAAGCATCATACTCCATGATCAACAGATATCTCATTCATCATACCCAGGGATCCCAGGAACCATGGTCAGAGCTGGAGTGCATTCAGTACACCTGAAGCAAAGCGTGCCATGCATTATGTAAAGCCAGGAGAAACATCTCAGCAGATGTTCCAGATAATGGCTGTTTGTCATGGATATTATCTCCCCTGTCTGGAAACATGTACTCATGTTTATAGAAACCCCTCTCCACTCTCATGAATTGCATAATGATGGAAATGATTCTTTAAAGTTCAGCTGCTGAAATACATTGTGTCAACCGGAAAACCAACAGAACTTGGAAGCTTTCGGCTGACTCTCCCACAGAGAGTGCACAGAGCAGTGTGCAACCTGGCCCAGAAATTTGCCAACTGTCCTTCCATCTCCAGGTTCCAAACCCCTAAAATGGTATAAACAGAAATTCTTGTCCACAGTTGTTTTATAGAGAAGACATAATAGGCTATGTATCCAGACTATTGGAGCATTTTCTAAATTAAATGTTGACACTTTCAATATATTTTTGTGAAAGAGATGCCAGAAGACAACATCCTTTATTTCTCATGTTACTGTATTCTCTTTCAGTCTAAGTAGTGACAAGCATCTAGTTCTGACACTTCATCTGAGTCAGAACTTGTCCTTTGGTACTTCTACATGTCTCCGCCCAGTGGCATCCAGAAGGACAGGTAGTTCTGTGTCCAGCCTAGAACTGAATCACGTTTCTGCAAGCTTCGACACAAGAAGCCTTGAGAACTTTGCTTGATATCCTGACATTGTCTCCTTATCTGCAAAATGAGGGCAATAATATAGAAATCAGAGCATTGCTATAAATATGCCCTGAGGTGATATTGTAACTTTCCTAACACAGGTGTCTGCTTAATATTAAATGATAAATCAAACGTATTTAGTTTCACTACAGGACTCTTCCACATCCTTCCTAGTCTCTCTCACTAACAATAAGAATAGCTAATAGATAAGCATTTGCCACAGAAGAGAGTAACGGAGGTCTCACATAGGTGTCAATGTCCTGATACAGTGTATTCAAACTTTCTCTGAAGACTGTCATGAGGTTTAAATCAAAAGAGTTCAGATAGAAAATTGTTTTTATTTTAACCAAATTAACCAAAATGAAAAGAGCAGAAACAAGGGATTTGCAAACCTAAGAACGGAACACTCTTTTGCCTCTAGTTTATCAGGTGGCCTTGGGTGAATCGAGTCTTTGTCCTTTGCTTGCAACATAATGGTGTCTCTCTATCCAGGCCCCCATGCAGCACTTTCCTGGAGGTATTAGACAATGCAATGAGGTAAAGAAAGGGAAAAATCATGATCAAAATACAGTGGATGAAAAGCAAGTTTTTAATAAGAAAGAAAAGAAGTCAAAGAGGGAAGAAATATCAAGTAAAGGGCTAACATGCTGTTGACTTGCAGACAAAGTGATTATCTGCACAGAGAAGTCTAGAAGATTTTCAGACAAGGATATTTAATCAAAGAACACAACAAGATTTCTGTATGCAAGATAAGCACACAAGAAATTAGTAGTGTTCTATCAACGATAACCAATTACATTGGAATTAGAAAACATTTTTTAATCATAACAAAAGCTCTGCAAGATGTTCTGGGGTGGGGGAATCTTAACGAACAATATATAAAATATTCCTGGAAAAAATAAAATGTTAATAAAAGACATGAAATTGAGAAAATGTAGAGAAATGAAGCCGGCTGTGTTTATAAAGCCTCAATACTCTCATGGTAATTAGTCAATACCAAAACCATGTGATACTGGAATTTGTTACACTTCACCTATGGCGTTCACTTTACAACATCTAAAGATCCAGAGGGTGATGGCCAGCAGTGCTGGTCATCAGTCTGTCATGCACAGGACATCCTACTACACAGAACAAGCTTGTGTCAGAAGACCAGAGTTGATAGGCCGTTCTGTGAAACAGCATAAAGGTTCATGGTAGAGACAGGAACACACACAAACAGGAGACAGCGGAACATTTGCGCTGCCAGATAGAAGGCCAGATAAAGTGTTTGTAGTTAAAACCAAGTAAAGTGCCCTAGAAAAAGAAACATTTGTAATTGTGGGAGAAGAAAAGGGCACGCTAGAGAGTGCTTACTGCTCATGCAGTGGACTTACACCATAGCTCATAGCTGGCTATAACTCCAGGTTCAGAGGATCCGATGCCCTCTGACCTCCAGGGGCAACATGCATTCACATATACACATAGATTTTTAAAACCTAAATAACATTATCTTAGAGCGTAGAAAAGAGGAAACATGATCAAAGTACATACACACATGTATGCAAATGTCATGATGAACCTCACTATTTCATTGAGTATGCTAATTCAGTTAAATGAACATGTTTAAAGAGCGCACCAGGGTGATTTATGGACTTAAGTGAGAAATGCAGATCCTTCATCACTGGTGTGAGGATCACACAGACTAATTCAGGTAATAGGTGTCAGAAGAGAACCTAAGCCACAGCTAGGGCTCTGGGAAGCAGCAACTGTGAATATTAACTATATTCTTTTTTATTATTGACACTTTATTAGTCTTATTTACCTGAAATCATTTACAATTTGTATCAGTTCTTTGAGAATCTCAAGCGGTGCGTTTGTGGTGCATTTTTAATCATATTCACCCCCAGCTCCTCCTAGATCCACTCCCTTTTTAGCCCACCCAACTTTGGGTACTCTCCCTTTTTTTTTTCTAAATCCGTGAGTTTCAATGTGTGCTACTCATATTTCCTTGGACATGCGGTCTTCTACTAGACCACGGATGACTTACCACCAGCCACACGCTTAAGAAAACCTTAGTCTCCCTCTCCTAGTACTTATCCATTGCTAACAGTTTCCCAGTTAGGTGTAGGACTTTGTACCCGGCTCCCCTCTCCATGCATGGATTTGTGCACACTGTCACAACTACAATGAGTTTGTACGTACAGCTTCCCTGGTGTGTCTGGAAAACAATGTCCTTGAAGCCACTCACCCCCTCTCCCTCTTACGATCTCTCTGCTCCCTTTTATACAGTGATATCTGAACCTTGGAAGGTAGAGCTGTGACATAGATGTCCCTGAGGGTTGAGCACTCTGTAATTCTTATTCTCTGCATGCTGACAGGTTGTGTATCTCTGGTGGACAGTACACTGTTCGTAGGGAGCGTTAGTCCTCAGTTCCCCTGACAGATTTCCTGGAATAGGAGAAAAAATGCATCCTCAATTCTCCAGACTCATGGAATCAAGCAGTAATGCTGAGTACCCACGCCTCCAGCTCTGGAAGGTCAACTACACTAGCTAGCGTAGAGGCCACTGGCCATGAGAAGCTACTTAAGTTTAAATAACTAAAATAAAACACAATTTGAATTCAGTCCCACAGTTTCACAAGGCGCGTTTTACTGAACAATGGCACAAGGGGCTGGAGTGTAGCTAGCATGGCAGTCAGAGAGGCTGATAGCTATCTTCACCCGTACCTATGTGCTGTAGGATAACACTGATCTAAAGCCATGTTGAGAATGGGCTGAGGTGTGGCTCAGTGATAGAGCACATGGCTAGCAATGCATGAATGCTGCCGTCTCCAGCAATAAATAAAATAGAAACCGTGTGGGAAATGTACCTTCTAGCTTTTACTTGGGAAAAAAATCTGCACTTTTATGTGAAACAAAAGCTTGTATCCTCTAGGAAGAGGTAAGCAGGAGAATGCAGGAGTGGATGCTGGAAGTTCTTTCTGAGGTTACCATTTCACACAGTCAATTGCATACTTCTATGCAGTTCATATGCCTGCCTTTTCATTTTAAGAAATGTATAGTGAGATTAGAGAAATGGCTCAGTGGTTAAGAACACTGGCTGTTCTATGGGAAGACCGGGATTCAGTTTCCAGCACCCACATGACAGTTCACACCTACCTGTAACTTCTGTTTCAGAGAATCCGATCCTTTCTTCTGGCTTCCATGGGCACCAAGCACAAGCGTGTGATACACAGACCTGAATGCAGATAAAATAGCCATATACATAAAGTAAAATAGAGATAGGTTGTATATTAACATTTCCAGAACTCACGTCTATGAGAAGAAAATAATACACTTAAAGGCATTTGAAAGAGTGATAAGGGCACAAGCCCTGGCTTCAAGCCTGAACCCCTACATCCCCCCAAAAAAACCAAAGACCTTTCTATCACTCCTCATTACCGGCTGAGATGGCATGACAGGTGACAGCTGTGCCCTCTAGAGAGAGCCATGGCGCTTGACTGCATGCATGTTCATATCCTGGTCTGAAGCCATTACATAGCCAGAGTGTTTGTAGCTCAGTAAGATGTCCGTACTTAGTTTTTCTATTACTGTTATCAATGGGGATCAAAACAGACAGATGCATTTACTGGTTTCCCGCTAACGATAATAAAAAGAAACAGTTTATAAAATCAGATTATATGAAAAATTGCCTAATGATAATAATTTATAAGCTCATTGGGGAATAATGATGTATTCAAGAGTTGTCGTGTGATGAAAGAAAGAGAATATGAAAGATTCTCTCTGTGAAGAATGACTACAGATGAATTGCACTAAGATACAATTCTTTGATAAGGGACAATAAGAACCTCTAGAACTCTTAATAATACACTACTCAGGGTGAATTGAGGATTGCAATAAAAGCCCATAAATTAAAAAGTTCTCATATGATTTCTGATAAAAGACATGCCAAGGTGAAATAAAGAATCATCGGAATCAACTGATATCCAGCCTAAAGCCTAGTCGGCTGTGAAATGGACATTCTAGGAAAGTAAATAAAAATACTTCCTAAGCCTGTTGTTTGTTAGGACATGGGCTTTACTGCGTAGACATTTGTGGCCAGTGAAGAGAATTCAGTGTGACTCTAATTATTCCCTTTCCATGTTGAGTTCTGGAAACATGGAAGATGATGTCTATGTAATGGTATGGTTTTCTTGCTTTCTGGGACAGGGTGATTTCAATAATTGCCTCCCTTTTTTTGCAGCCAATAAAACCAAGGCACAAATGAAAAGCATCCAAGCCTGGGAGATGCTACGTACCTTGGGATTCAAATGTTTATCAAGTTCTGGGTCCATGCTTTAAGGGCCAGAAAGGTTAGATATATCCTTAGAGGAGTTACCACACTATAAACATCCAAATGTGGCATACTGGAACCATACCACACTGGACGGCAGCCAATAGGATAAAGGGAACTCAAGAGTTCCCATGTGGAAACGGGAAATGGAAATGGAAGAAAGAAATATTCCCTGTTTCTTAAGACCCGTCACACTAAAGAGAGGGAAGAGATAAGGGAATGGAGGTAATACAATAATACATGAGCCTGAACACAATTCAATACTAATAAAAGACTATGTGTCTCTGTTATGCTTGAATATGAAATGATTCCCTGCGGTATAATTACATGATTGAACTGGTTTTCCTCAGGTGGTGGTGTTGTTTGGGGAGGTTGTCAAACCTTTAACAGGTGAAGCCCCGCTGGAGGAAATGGGCCACTGAGAAGTGGGCCCTGGGGTTAGAACCTAGCCCCACTTCCGGCAGAGCATCTCTGTTCATCTGTCCTGTTCCTGTTCATCTGCCTAGATGTGACCTGTCACGCTAACTGCCCACCACCAATGCCACTGTAAGGAACTGCATTTCTTGAACCATGAGATAGACTAAACCTTTCCTTCTTTAGGTTGCTTTTATTCGGTGTTTGGTGGAAGCTCTGAGGAAAGTAAACAATACAATTTGTATGTGCATATTTGTGAATGTAAATGTGAAGAAAGCACACAGGTACTAAATTGGACACTGAAGCATAACAGCAGGTGCCTCTGGAAAGGGAAGCAGGATTCAAGTGGGATGGAGGGCTGTCGGGTGGGAGGTTTGCTTTTCCTTTTTTTCTTCTGCATACATCTTCATTGTCTTATTTGTTCTCCGCTGATATGTTATTGAATTATTTGTAGATCAAGTAAATATCTTAAGAGAGTCTACAAAATACACACAAAATAGTTGTTTATATTTCTGACCAATGTGACTCCATTAAAGTCACAACATCTTAAATGCAAATTAATTTGGATAAACTATATAAATGTCAGACTTCTACATGCAATAGGAAATGGTTGTCAGACCAGTGCATTGGAGACTGTGGTGTGCAGTCCTGAGAGGAATGGGAAGGCAGCAGAGCTGCTTCCTGGATGTGCTGGCTATGTTTCTGTCGCTTGACACAAACTAGGCATCTAGGAGGAAGAAACTTCAGTTAAAAAGTTACCTCCATCAGATTGGCCTTTGGGTATATCCAGGGAGCGTCTTATTGGTTAGTATCTGATGTGGGAGGGTCCTGCTCACTGGAGATACCAAACCTGGATAAGTGGTCCTGGGTTGTATAGGAAAGCAAACTGAGCACGCTATGGAGAATGAGTCAGTGAGCACCGTTCCTCCACAGTCTCTGCCTCAGTTCCCACCTCCCAACAGGTTCCTGTGTTGGCTTCCCTTTATGATGTACTGTCCCTTGGAAGTGTAAGATAAAATAAGCCCTTTCTTTACAAAGTTGCTTTTGGTCAGTGTTTTATCACAGCAAGAGTGAGGGTAGATATTACACTGTACCACCTAGGGTGGTATTGGGGCATTTCACCTCGAATGTTAATGAGACTCTACTGTCCAAAAGCATTTGTACACCAACTAAGATACTGAAATCTATAAACCAAGATGGAATAGGTTTCTTTAAGATTTATTTATTTATTTATTTATTTATGTGTAAGTGTTCTGTCTGCATGTATATTTGCACACCAGAAGACGGCATCATCGAATCCCATTATAGAGAGATCCCATGTGGTTGCTGGGGATTAAGCTCAGGACCCCTGGAAGATCAGTCAGTGCTCTTAATCACTGAGCCACCTTTCCAGCCCCATGGAATATTCAATCTTGATTGTCAACATCATGCAATCTAGCATCACTTTGGAGACTTGCCTCTTGGCATGTCTATGAGGGGATTTTCAGAGAGAATTAATGATTTGGGAAGACCTGCCCTGATTTTGGACAGGACTTTTCTATGAGCTGGTGTCCCAGGCTGAATAAAAAGGAGTGAGCTAACAGAACACGGCAGTCACCTGTCTTGCTTTCTGAACACTTGTTTCATGATCTCACCATTGTCCTTTCCTGCCATGGTACAACATGCTGACATAAAGTATGAACTGAAAAGAACTGTCCCTTCTATAAACTGCTTTTGTCACAGCAACAAGAATGTCAACACTATCAACATTGTGAGCTGGGAAAGCCTGTCCTGTATTGGAGAGTGTCTAACAACCTGTGGCCTCAGCCCACTAGATAGCAAAGTCTCACCTTCTCTAGTTGTGACACTGATATAGATATGAAATGTCTCCAGACATTTTCAAATGTCTCCTGAGGACAAAATCCCCCTTGGTTGGAAAGCATTTTCCTATGTTACTACATTAGGAAGAGCTAACACAGGCCATCTTCATGGCACCTTCTGAGAAGATACCTGTTGCAACTGGGAGTAGAAAGGCTTAAGCAAAGAGGGGCACTGAAATATGGAAGCAATCATGATGTAGAAAGAGGGCTAATCCAAAGGAGGGGGGTCTGAAAAGCGATGGAGACGCCTACTGTCTCAAAACCTAAATAAAAATGTAATTGGCAGGATAGTAGAATTCATGTGATATGAAAGAAAAAGGGGGAATACCAGGAGTTAGCTGATTAAGCAGGGAGGGGAAAGAGAAGAAGATAGAGGTTGGGTTAACCAAATATAGGGGGGGCACAAAGAGAGAGAGAGATCTTTATGGAAACTTAATAGGTAGCAAACTAGTTTTAAAATTTAACTGTTAAAAATAATTTGAACAGAATTATCCTGCATGGTTAGACAATGTCACTTTGAGAAGACATGAGCTGTTAAATGAAAACCACAATACAAAACATGTTGGTTAGGTTTATGTCAACTTGACACAAGCTAGAGTCTTTTAGGAAATGGGAATCTCAGTTGAGAAAATGCCACCAAAAACATTATCCTATATGCAAATCTTGTAGGACATTTCTTGGTTAATATTGATGTGGGAGGACCCAGTTCACTGTGAGTGGAGTCACCCCGGGCTGGTGGTCTTGAGTTTTATAAGAAAGCAAGCTGAGCAAGTCATGAGGAGCAAGCCAGTAAGCAACATTCTTCCATGACCTCTGTGTCAGTCCTTGACTCTAGATTCCTGCCTTGAGTCCCTGCCTTGACTTCCGTCAGTGATGGAACATAGTGTGAAAGTGTGTGATAGATAAACCCTTTCTTCCCAAGTTGCTTTTAGTCATGATGTTTTATCAAAGCAATGGAAGCCCTACCTAAGATAAAAGACATAGGATACTTAACTATGAGTTAAGTGTTCAGGGAAGCCCAGAGGTTTCCAAAACAATGCGGGCTATTGTCATTGTCCTTAGCTAACTACTATAAGTGCCTAGTAAAGTATTATTGCTGAAGACAACACACACTTTGGCTGCAAGACAGAAGAAAATAAATCTCAAACCAAGCAAAGAACTTTCCTCCTGATGGCTAGCTTTCATGGCATCAGAAAGTGCTATAGAGGCTGCTGGGGGAGAAAAGACATCAATGGTCTTATCCATCACTGAATACTGAATGTCCCAATACTGATCTGCCAAACAAGATCTGCCCACTGGTACAACAGTAGCACAACTGTTATGTGGTAACCTACTTTTCTATACTTGAATTTGAGCTGCTTCGCAAGAGGGATTTTCCTGCCTAGTATTATGATCCTGCTTAAGAGCAGGAGGCAGGGGGAGGTCAGAGTCTCTAGGGTAGACCCTGCTATTGGAATTTTGTTAAATTGCCAGGCTGTCAAATTTGCCTTCTTAATGTTTGTGTTTATTAGACCCAGACTGCTCTCAAGCTGATCAGAGCAAAAGTTTCTTTTGATTGATGCCAACAGTATATATCAAGAAATACACAATGGGTTAAATTGTAGAGAAGAGACTGAGTGTTTAGCCAGAAATGAGACACCTATCTCAACCCTCACCAACTCCTAGGGTATTATCACAGAAGAGAAGGAAAGAATGTAAAAGCCAGAGGATAAGAAAGTGCTGTGAAATACTTCTGGACACAATATGGCTGTTGTACTCATTCATAAACACACACACAGTAGCTAAATAAGAGAGGGAAGGAGAAAGAGGAGGAAAAGGAAGTGAAATTGGAAGATGGTGTTTGAGGTGATGCTGCAAAAGATGGAGGATGAGAAGCATGGGTTTATATGGCCATATTTCATTTCAATATGAATGAAATTCACAAGAAAAAGGAAGGTTATTAGTAAAAAGATACATAGTTCCTATAGCTTCACACACAAACATAAGACTGCTTCCAAGTGGACATGTGTAGTGGAGTGTCAGGTATTGACTGAGGTTCAGTCTCAGGAAATATAAACCAGCTCATATTACATTTGTAGGGAGTCGTCTGAAGTTCAGCTGTGACTTTCTGTGGCACTCTCCTCAGACCTCCTAAGACAATATATAAACAGCTGGCCAGGGCGTTTCTTTGGAGCCCTGGCCTCCAGGAATTCTACAGAGGTGGTTCTTGGTTTCCTTAGGTCCAGGTTTATGACTTAGGAAACACTTGCCCAGTTAAGCAGAGAACATGACTTTCAGGCAACTTGTTGGACATTTGAAAGAGTCTTCTGGATTTGGATCCTCATCCAACCCATCTGTTATAGTTCAGACAGCTCCTTTGAGTTCTACACAAACTCACACATATAGTACAAATCTTTTCTGAGTGTATAAAGAGCCACTCAAAGCATCACTGGCAAATAATGCTTAGATAATTCATTCATTCAGCTTGGATAATTAAAATAGCAGCAACTGAGACAATCATATCCTGTATCCATCTTTTCACCAAACTATTCATCAGAAGCCCACAAATTTTACTGCATTTAAATTGAATAAATCCAATAAAACTAATTAAAATATATTTATTACTTAAAATAAACTATTCATTGACTATTCAAATGATGTATTTATATTTATTTACTATATCTTTCATATAAAATAGATTACCTCTAAGTAATAATAAAACTGCTCTAAAGTAAAATCCATTTTTAAGTTAGGCATACTCTTTATTGTCTAGAAAATTTAAAAGTGATCCTACAGGAAGTCTAGATTGAAGAAAAAAGAAAAAAAAGCAATAAAGATTATTTGTTGGGGAACTGAATTGTTCTAGGTTCAGATATTGTTGTTGTTATTTTTCCCAGGTGAATAACTTAGGAAACTTAATCTTTGGTCATCTAAATTACCATTATTACTCCTAGCTGCAAGAGAGTCTGGAAAGTGTCACTCGATCATCTGTTCAGCTGTGAATTTGAGGTTTGCTTTTATAGGAAAAAAAAAAAGCAAGAATATCTGAGGAGCCCAGGGAGTCTATCCTCCTATAACTTCAGGGTGCATTTTCTTGCATACACACTGGTCTGGAGGAATAACTCCACAAAAAGACAATCTGTATTTCTTGATAAACAAAAACAAACAAACATCTAGCCTTCTACTCCACTCTGCTGACTCTTCAGGTTTGCACTCCTATTGCTCTGGTGCTATTTCAAATTACAAACTAGAACCTCTTTTTTTTTTTTATTGGATATTTTATTTACATTTCAGATGCCATCCCCTTTCCCCATTTCCCCTCCCTAGAAAACCCCTATCTCATGCCCCTTTTTCCTTTTTGCTTTTATACAATTTTTTAAAAATGTTAATCAAAGGCTTTATAAGTTTGGTAATGCTCAATCAGAAGTGTAACCCAATACCCAACCTAGCTATGTAAACTATCTTTGACTGGTGGAGACATGTGAACATCTGCCTCCATGTCTCCCCCTCTCTTTCTCTCTCTCATCACCTAGCTTCTCCTCTCCTTTTTCTCCTCCTCTCCTTACTCCTTCTCTTCCTCTCCATACTCCTCCCACCTTAGCTCCTCCTACATATCACCCTTCCTGTTAAAATAAAACTTTTCTCTCAGAATACAAATAGAGCATAATTATACCAATTTGTACCAGTGAGGTACAAGATAGTCCTAATACCCAGTCCATCATTTTGTTGACTAACCAGAACCTCTGTCATCACTACTAACTAAAACACCTAGTTCTGAACCTGGCTATTTTCTTGGCTTTAGAATGAATGTCAGCTGAAAACCACCCACTCAAATCTTTTCTCTCAAAGTAAATAGCCAGGATTGGCTATGGGACTATAAGTTTTCAACCCCGTCAAAAATCCAGAATGACTGAGTTAACTGAAATTCTGGGAAGCACAAAGCATAGCTTCTAAAAACTTAGCCAATTTATAGATACCGTTGAATATCTGGACAGTTCCTATACTACAAAATGTTGGAGCATCTGATCTTCAGCCTTCTGGCCCAAAATCATCTGACAGACCTTAGTGATGCAGAATTATTAAGGGCTGATTACTCTGTCTAGGCAGATATAATCAGTCGACTATTCTGAAAGTGTGTTCTTTTCTGGACAGTAATTTGTCTTTAGATGGAAAGAGGCAATTCTTGCCTAGTGGCTGTCTCACCACAACTGGAGTAACTCCAAAGATGCTCAATTTCTTCTTAGAATCCAAGACAGGAAGCTGTCAGAAGCAAACAGGTCTCTAATAAAAATTAATATTAATACAAAAATGTTAGTAACATCAATTCTGTGGATTTCTGATGTTTTGAAAACCAACTATCCATGTAAGGTAATCTGGACTGTTGTCTGTTAACTCCTCTCAGTTATTTCTAAATAAAATATAGAAAACACCCTAACAATAAACTCAAAGCCATGAATTTGCTATAGGCCCTTAACTCACAGGCTAACCATCTATAATCAGTTTAAAAAGTTAAAGAAGAACTGGGTCTAAGCCTTGTATTCCTAGATGTGTTATACAGGCACAATGCCTATGAGAGTAACTATTCATCTCACTTTTATATCAATAAGCAGCTTGTATCAATGAAAACCTTAAATTTGCAATCAAAGTAAATTTTGTACCATTTAAGAAATTATAACTTCATCTTGATAACAATTATATAGATTTCTACCAATAGATTATGGCTATGAAATAAATCCTAGCTAATCCTCCCTGTTCCAACAAAACCACTACTTTTCCCTAGAAAGACAGCCCAATATTAACCACCTTAGTCCCCAAGTCCAGGGAATAGGGGTGCTAACTCTTCATTAACTTCTTCAAGCTGATTATGGGCATTGAGATATTAGAAGGGGGGGGAGAAAGAGTAAATTGATAAGCCTCTGATGCTGTGTCTTCACTGTATCCAGCTGGAATTCCAGGACAACAGAGTTTTGAGCAGGTCTGCTCAGCTTGCTTGATGAGTAGATACACCAAGGCTGTATATTCTGAAAAATACAATTCTCAAAACAAATTTTAGTGTCAAGATAATATTTTTTAGAGGGCTGACATTTTGTTAAAGATGTCGGTTCTAACTTTTCTTTTTTTCCCTTTCTTTATTGGATATTATATTTACATTTCAGATTTTATCCCCTTACCCCATTCCCCCCACTACCCAGGAACCCCTTATCCCATCCCCCCTCCTCCTGCTTCTATGAGGTTGTGCCCCCACCTACCCCCACTCCCACCTCCCCATCCTCAGATTCCCCCCCACTCAGTGTTCAGCCTTCATGCAATCAAAGATCTTTTTTTTTAATTGGATATTTTCTTTATTTATGTTTCAAATGTTATCTCCTTTCCCAGTTCCTGCACCTGGAGACCCCCTATCCTATCTGCCTCCCTCTGCTTTTATGAGGGTGTTCCCCCACCCACCAACTCTCTCCTGCCTCCCCCTCAAATTCCCCTACACTGGGGCATCAAGCCTTCACAGGACCAAGGGCCCCTCCTCCTTGGATGCCCAACAAGGCTACCCTCTGCTACATATGCAGATGGAGCTATGGATCCCTCCATGTGTACTCCTTGGTTGGTGGTTTAGTCCCTGGGAGCACTGGGGGAGGGGTCTAGTTGGTTAATATTATTGTCCTTCCTATGGGGTTGCAAACCCCTTGAGCTCCTTCAGTCCTTTCTCTAACACCTCCATTGGGGAACTCACTGGGGAACCCATGCTCAATCCAATAGTTGGCTGCTAGCATCTGCCTCTGTATTTGTCAGGCTCTGGCAGAGCCTCTCAGGAGAAAGCTATATCAGGCTCCTGTCAGCATGCACTTCTTGGCATCTACAATAGTGTCTGGGTTTGGTGACTGCATATGGGATGGATCCCCAGGTGGGACAGTCTTTAGAGTCTCTGCTCCACACTTTGTCTCTGTATTTGTTCCCATGAGTATCTTGTAACCCTTTCTAAGAAGGACCGAAGCACCCACACTTTGGTCTTCCTTCTTGAGCTTCATGTGGTCTGTGAGTTGTATCTTGGGTATTCCAAGCATTTGGACTAATATCCCCTTATCAGTGAGTGCATGTGTGTTCTTTTGTGATTGGGTTACCTCACTCAGAATATTTTCTAGTTACATCCATTTGCCTAAAAATTTCATGAATTCATTGTTTTTAATAGCTGAATAGTACTCTGTTGTAAAAATGTACCACATTTTTTATGTCCATTCCTCTGTTGAAGGACATCTGAATTCTTTCCAGTTTCTGACTATTATAAATGAGGCTGCTATAAACATAGTGGAGCATGTGTCCTTGTTATATGTTGGAGCATCTTCTGGGCATATGCCCAGGAGTGGTATAGCTGGATCCTCAGGTAATACTATGTCTAATTTTCTGAGGAACTGCCAGATTGATTTCCAGAGTGGTTGTACCAGCTTGCAATCCCACCAACAATGGAGGGGTGTTCCTCTTTCTCCAAATCCTCGCCAGCATCTACTATCACCTGAGTTTTTGATCTTAGCCATTGTGACTGGTGTGAGATGGAATCTCAGGGTTGTTTTGATTTGCATTTCCCTGATGACTAAGGATGTTGAACATTTCTTTAAATGCTTCTCGGCCATTAGGTATTCCTCAGTTGAGAATTATTTGTTTAGCTCTGTACCCCATTTTTAATAGGGTTATTTGATTCTCTGGAGACTAACTTCTTGAGTTTTTTGTATGTACTGGATATTTGCCCTTGATTGGATGTAGGATTCATAAAGATTTCCAAATTTGTTGGTTGCTGTTTTGTCCTACTGACAATGACCTTTGCCTTACAGAAGCTTTGCAATTTTATGAGGTCTCATTTGTTGACTTTTGATCTCAGATATAAACCATTGTAGATCTGTTCAGGAATTTTTCCCCTGTGCCCATGTTTTTGAAGCTTTCCCCACTTTCTCTTCTATTAGTTTCAGTGTATCTGGTTTTATGTGGAGGTCCTTGATCCACTTGGACTTGAACTTTGTGCAAGGAGATAAGAATGGGTTGATTTGCATTCTTCTATATGCTGATCTCCAGTTGAACTAGCACCATTTGTTGAAAATGCTTTTTTCCATTGGATGGTTTTAGCTCCTTTGTCAAATATCAAGTGACCATAAGTGTTTGGGTTCATCTCTGGGACCTCAATTCAATTTCATTGATCTATCTGCATGTCTCTGTACCAATACCATGCAGTTTTCATCACTATTGCTCTGTAATACAGGTTGAGGCCATAATACAAGAGATAGAAGAGAGAATCTCAGGTGCAGAAGATACCATAGAAAACATTGACACAACGGTCAAATAAAATGCAAAAAGCAAAAAGCTCCGAACACAAAACATCCAGGAAATTCAGGACACAGTAAGAAGGCAAAATCTAGGGATAATAGGTATAGAAGAAAGCAGGGATTCCCAACTTAAAGGGCCAGTAAATATCTTCACCAAAATTATAGAAGAAACCTTTTCTAACCTAAAGAAAGAGATGCCCATGAACATACAAGAAGCCCTCAGAACTCTAAATAGAGTAGACCAGAAAAGAAATTCCTCCCATCACATAATAATCAAAATACCAAATGCACAAAATAAAGGATATTAGAAGGGGGGAAAGTAAGGGGAAAAAGTTAAGTAATATACAAAGACAGACCTATCAGAATTACACCAGACTTCTCACCAGAGACTATAAAATCCAGAAGTTCTTGGGCAGAGGTCATACAGACTCTAAGAGAGCACAAATGCCAGTCCAGACTACTATACCCAGCAAAACTCTTAATTACCATAGATGGAGAAACCAAGATATTCCATGAAAAAAACAAATTTACACAATATTTTTCTACAAATCCAACCCAACAAAGAATAATAAATAGAAAACTCTAACACAAGGAGGGAAACTACACCCTAGAAAAAGCAAGAAAGCAATTTTTTTTCAACAAACCCAAGATAGCCGCACAAGCATAATTCCATCTCTAACAACAAAAATAACAGGAAGCAACAATCACTTTTCCTTAATATCTTTCCTTAACATCAATGGACTCAATTCCCCAATAAAAAAAAAGACAAAAAACCATAGACTAACAGACTGGATGCATAAACAGGACCCAACATTTTGCTGCATACAGGAAATGTACCTCAGTGAAAAGAACAGACACTACCTCAGAGTAAAATGCTGGAAAAAGATTTCCAAGCAAATGGTCCGGAGAAACAAGCTGGAGTAACTATTCTAATTAGAACCTTTTATGCTAAGCAGCCAGCAGTGACTTAGGAACAAGCCCAGAAGCCTCCATTTTGAATAGCCTTATCCTTTGTCTTACTTTGCTTTTCTCCTCACTGAGATGCAAAAAAAAAAAAAAAAAAAAAAAAAAAACCCCAAAAAAAAAACCAAAGCAAAACAAACAAACAAACAAACAAAAAACCCTCTTCTGTGCTTCACTCAGATGCAAGCTGTGGTATGTTACACCTTGCCTAAGTTAAGTGCTTTGAAAATGTAGCAAGTATCTCTACTTCTACACCTGCTTCTGGGAGCAAAATAATGAGACAGAAGAGAGTGAGATATCCTGTTAACATGAGGTGAGTGTGCTACATTTCTTAGATTATCCACCCATGGTTCCTTTATTTTTTTTTAACTCACTATTTTATTTTATTATTTTTATTGGATAATTTCTTTCATAGCTATCTTTAAAAACAGAACTATACTTGGGGGTGATCCCAGCTCCTCATTCTTCTGTGGGGCTTCTCTGGAGAAGTGGAAGGACAGAAAGTGCTTCTGTGAGAGGCAAAGCATTAAATATAAGGATTCCAAATCTTTTCAGCCCTGGCAACAACCATGTCAGCTCATGCTAACCAGTCAGGGAAGGAAGATGATTTATTACGAGCTGTTGCAGAATATATTATGCATGGTAGAAGCATGGAAAGGTCTTTGATATGTATCTGAAAGAGCTTCAAACCCATAAAAGAGATAAATTCTGTACGAAGAGTGTCACCGAGAGGCCCGGAAGAATCTCCAACATATCTTCATATCACAGGGAATAATGAAGGGCTGCTCCATGCACACAATCCGGGCATTAATTTCACTTAAAGAGGCCGTCATTAGCATATTGATGCACCAACTTCCCGTTATGAGCCTCTTGTGCTGTTGGGAAACAGAAGAGACTCCTTGGTCAAGGCCTGAGAGACATGCTTTCTTGATGGATGGTTTCATCTGCGGATCAGATTGATCTCAGTTTCTTTCCTTCCCAGCATCCCAAGCCACAATCTGAACACAACAAAGTGCCTCTGGCTTTTCTCTTAACTCCCACTTTCTACCCAGCATCTAAGAACACTGCTTTTGTAGCCATGGACATGAGTGTGTTTCTTTTAGCTTCACCGTCATCTCCAGGCTTGTTCAAGAGTTGGCAGGCAATGTGTCTGCTTCTGTCCAGTATTCCTCTTCTGGCCAGGCTGCAGGTAAGAGCTCTCCAGGAGCCAAGCATCATTCTCTGGCACAGAGCCAGTTACTGCACCAACAAAATATTTGTCAAGAATGCTCCTTGTTGAATTATGGTTTCCGGCTCCAGGCGGCTGCTACTGTTTAAATTAGGCTGCACCTAATTATGGTTTTATTTGCTTTACTAAAGAGATATCCAAGTGTGCAGAGACTTGTATACAAAACAATAATAACAATAATGACAATGATAACAGTAAAGAGACTCTCTAAACAGCTACAATTAAGGCATCCGTTGTTAATTGCATTAATTAACCTCCAGCATAAAGCAGCTGGTGAGGTTTCCACAAGAAGAAGAGAAGGATGGTTTCCAGAAGTCCTGGGTAAGCAGCCTGCCGGCAAGCATGACCTCTGGACTTCCAGCCTCCTGTACTTCCCAATGCATTTCTACTATGCTGCCAGTCACTTAGGGATGGGGACTTCACCACATCCACACAGGACAGGTACCCCAACATGCTCAAAACTCTTGCAGGTTATAAAAGCCTAGCATGATGACTGCAGTTCATGGAGAAATGAGAGCCAGACCTATGAGATGCCAATCACAGAAATACCAACAATACCATGAGGGAACTGATTTAGTTGCTTAGTTCTCCATCCCTAAGCAGAGTCCGTAAAGCAGGTCCTTCCCATATCGGCCAAGGCATGATGTCTTGACTTAGAAAAACAAGGCGGCCTTGGTGGGAAAGGATGCTCACACACCTGTTTCTTTCCCGGGGTATTTTCCTGAGATGCACAGTTAATATCACAGCCTCACAAGCTCTGGACTATCCAGCTGACTGTGATAGTCTTGGCTCATATTTGAAGAAAGCAACGTGACAAGGAGCCAATTGCCCCTTCTAAAGGCATAGGCCTCAGTCATCTACCTATGGTCTGTGAACCAGTGAGGATATGACCCTGTATCCAGACTGAAAGGGAGAGTGAGATCAAATGGATAGCCTCTATTGTTAGTAATTAGTGGATCCATAATGCATCAGCTTCTTACATGACCTGCCTTTCTCTCAGATGAGCTTGTAGCCATCCCTTGACTTAAAGCAGATATAAAATGGAGAACTATTAAGCTCTAAAGAAAAACACAGTCACAAAATCTTCATGAAAATGGATTATTTTGAATGTATAATAAGTAAGGTTATGAATCTTAGAATTAAAAAAAAAACCCACATGGTCTCTCCCTCATATTCATAACCTAGCCAATAATATATGTATATATTTGGTATAGTACACCGTGTTGAAAAGATGACAAGAGAGGCTAAATATTAGGGGGTGGAGAAAGACTGGATGTAGTTAATGGGCACGAGTTATATAAGAGGATATAAAGGTAAATGTTTTCTAGTTCTAACTCTACCACTGACTGTTTGTATTTGGTCGTAAATAATGCATAAAAATATATCCTGCACTGTAAAATCTAAGGTGGAGCCAACATCAGAATGCCTAGTCTAACTACAGCAAGGTGGTGGGGGGGGTGGTGTCTGGTTCATATTAGTGAGTAGTGGGTTTTTTTTTTTTTATTTCCAAGTTCCTTTTTTATATAACTTGAAAAAAGAAAAAAAGGAGGAGGAAGAGGAGGAAATTTGTTCCCAGCTATTGACATAGAAATTTCCCATCCTGCTTTGGTCTGCTAGGTGAATAAATTCAGCCACACCTAAGCCACTCTATCAAGCCTCGAGGGGTACAAGCCTTAGGGCCAATTGAGTGGGGCTCAGTGAGTCCCAGGCGATGGCCTCGGTCCCCTCCCCTTTAAAACGCTGGTCAGCACAGCCTGAACCCCTCCAGATCCCCAAAATGGTTAAGTCAGTGAGACTACACACGGCAAGCTTCTAAACCCACACCTAATCCACACTGAGTATAAAGCACATATTGTTATCCCCTCCCCCCAAAAATGGGAAGTTTAAGTGCCATTCACTGAGTACCCTCGTCATTCGAAGGACACTCTGTAACGCTTAAGAGCGCCTGCCTGCTGATCTTTAAAATCTCTTTTGCTCTCAGCTCACATCACCAGCTGCATAAAAAGTGTCCTTTCTCGTGTCCCCAATGCTTCAGGTCACATTGCTTGTCCACATAAAAGCCCATTCGAGAATCATTATAACCCAAGCAGCTTTCAGACCAGCAGTCTATCCCTTTGGAAGGGTCCTGAGGAGGCCACGGAGAAGTGCCCCAGGGCCTTGTTCTCCTCCTGGGGTCAAAGATCCACCTGCGATAATTAGCAAGATTGGCGCCAGACCCGACTGTTGTTGGTGTCTCCACAAAACCAGACAAAAACCCTTCAACATGCCACAGGAAAAAGTGTCACTGACTTCTGCTCTCCAGTCAAAAAGTCACCTCAGAGCTTCGTGGAAAACTCCACTCATTAGCTGATTTCCACAGAAAAACGACGCCTCAAAGGGCTGTTGACAACCGCGGTAGCCATGGTGCGAACCTATCCTTATCTTTCATTACCCAGCTTTTATTAGAGAAAGAAAAATAGAGGCCTTTGTTTTCACAGACATAACCACCCAGAAAGCTTTTATACCGAGAGGCACAAGATAAAGACAAAACCCAAACACACTTATTGCAAGACGGTTGATACACTTGAAAGCGCGAAGGCAATCATCCTGCTTCGTCTGTGTGAAGTCAGTTTCCTTGTTACTGCCGCCAGGCAGTCTCTATTAGCTGTAGGAGAGAGTTAGGCAGTCCCAGGTTTAAAAAAAAATAGTATATATTCATTGAATGCCAATCTTGTGCTATCCTGATCTGACACAAGAGTCCTATTCATCCAAAACCTCAGTTATTTTCCTAAGGCAGAAATTTATTTGTATTTTTATATTTTTAGCAGATAGAGCTGGGTGCACATGTCTGTAATATCATCATTCGGGAGGTTAAAGCAGGAGGATATCTAATTTGATATCCTTGGCTACATGGCAAGTCCAAGACTAGCCTACTCTTTCCAACAAGACTTTTTCAGAAAGTTGAGGAAGAGTAAAGAGGAAATGGAAGCAGAGGGGAGGGGAGAAAAGGGAAACAGATGAGGGGAAGGGAAAACAGACAGGTTATCTATTAAATATGGTAACTGACATAAACAGATGCAACTGGACGGACGGACAGGTAGATTGCTTGAGCCAGCTTCTAGCTTCTCGACTAAATTCAAGTCGACATGAATGTCTACTAATATGTTACTTCTGCTTTATGGCTGACATACTATTTAAGGTCTTTTATTTTAATTAGCCATCTGTATGTCAAAAGGCCATGTGTTTCAGAGAAAAAAAATATTCATTTCCAACTTTCTCATCAAAAATCAATCTAGAGTCCCAATAGTGTTATCAAAGGTAGGGGTAGTGCTGAAGACAACCTGCAGGCTTGCAGGTCCAAGCAAGGATTGGCCTCTGGGAGGAGCTGCTGTCCTCACAGAGCCACCACCTGACCTCCCGCTCCCTGCCCGGCCTTTAGGGAATAATCACTTTGGAAAGCTGGGATCGGTGAACAGATTATTGGGAAAATAGAGTGTTATGTAGGAAACACTGCAATCCTCATTCCCTGTGGATCCTGAATATTCATTAAAATGTATTTCTCGCCTCCACATCAATACACTCAGGATTTCCCCAGGAACTCAAATGCATATGCGGATGAAAAATCTTGAGCCACCCACTACTCCTAGCTCAGCTGAGAGTAAAAAAAACAGTTATGACATCTTGGTCCAGATCTCATGTACAGTTATACATAGACAAAGCATCTTCTCCATGGTCTCATTTAATGGGTCAGAGACTACATTTTCATGGGGTATTTGATGACCAAAATGGTCCCAAGCATGGAGTCCAAGTGCAGCCTAGCATCCCCAAACACAAGAAGGCCATATCTTACAGGAAAACTGGGTTAGATGCACTTTGCTTAGGGTGGGCTACAGCACTTTCAACCATGAGTACAGTGCTAATGGGTTACCAGTATGTTTGGCTTGAGGTAATTTCAACTGCAACACCCATAACAGGATGACATCATGGTGCCTCTCCCTTACGAACATGGCTTCCATCCTCACTGAGACTATGGCTACATACTACAAGAGAGATGCTGCTGGCTGGCAATGCTGCTGGCTAACATTTGGAACAGGAAGCAGTGAGTTTAGTGGTATCAGGTTGCAAGGCTGAGCCAAGAAAAAAAATAAGGGGTGGACTGTCCACTTCTTATTTCTCTGCATACGAAAAGAGCCAGAGACTTCCCAACTTTCAGGTCAAACTTGAGGCTACCCTGACCTTCCACTGAGGCTCCCTTATACTGTCCTGTGTGTGATACCTATTCTACTGCACCTGCTCCCACCCAAATCTTCCTTCATCTTTACCTATGCCCAACTGTCTTGTAGACGGTGTCTGAAGATCCAGGTCTTTACAGAAACCCACAGAGATCTCAGATCAGAACTACCTGGAAAGGACTTAGTGTGAGGTGAATTACTGAAGTGGCTTGTTTCTTCAAACTTCCTAGCTCTTCTCTCTCTCTCTCTCTTTCTCTCTCTCTCTCTCTTTCTCTCAAATAATAATGTATTTATTATTTACTTACTTCTTTATTAATTATTAGTGTGTGAAGGCCAGAGGATAACTCTGTAGAGTAGGTTCTCTCCTTCCACCTTTATATGAGTTCCAAAGATTAAGCCCAGGTCTCCAGGCTTGTGTACCAAACAACTTTTCACACAAAGCCCATAGCTTCCTCTTTTTAAAAAGATATCTGCTCTGTAAATGAATGGTATGATCTTTGTCACTCTTCAGTGAATGCATCAACCCATCCAGAGTTAGAGCATACGGTGGCTCAAGCTGCCCACTGCACTCTGAGGAGGAGGAGGCCTCTCATTGAGAGTCTATGGGCATCACAGAACCCAGCAGAGTAGAACACACTGCAGACCCAGGACTTTCCAGTGCACTGCTCTGGGAACCTAGAGCCCAGCATCCTCTCTCTTCACTCCAGACAATGAGAACAATGTCATTCTCTGACAGGTTCCAGATGCTGAGAAGAATACATTTCCCTTTCCTCCAGAAACACTTAGAATGAAAAGCCATCACTTACTTCAGCTCATCACAAAAAAACCCGGAGCTTCTGGACACCTCCCAACAGCTGACTCACATTGCATCCCAGCAGTCCTGGACCAAGGGCACTGGTGCCTCAGCAAGTTCCCATGTGGTGCCTACTACAGAGTCAGGAGCATTTGGAACCTCTTTCCTATCCTGTAACCACGCACCCATCTTGGTTTCTGAGTGCCTGAGGGTGGGGAGGGAAGGAATCTTGATGGCAGTCAGACAATGCCATAAAATTCACAGTAGTGTTAATTAGATGGAATCTCCTTGATATCTTCCTAAATGAGAAGTGAATCAAGACAAAAAAACTGAAAGTGTTTCTATTTTAGTCAGAGGATAGCCCCTCTAAGTCTGGGTATGGCCATATCCACCCCTCAACTTAATGCAATTTACATCTCAACCCATATCACCCTTTGTCTTTTGATACAATTAAATATTTGTGCATAACAATTTGCTTCTAACTAATACAAAACAAGCATATCTGTGGTAATCACTGCGTTCAGGCAGCTGAGGCAGGAGAATCACAAGTTTGAGGTTAGCCTGAACTACACAGTGAAACTAACCCAGAAAACTAGAAGTTCAGAGAATCTTGCTGTCAAGTAAAACATAATTTAGGTTTTCCAGATGGTGTCTTGGGACCCCAGAACATCAGGATACATAGCTCTTCTAACTGATCTCTGGTACATGGATAAGATATCTCAAAGCCAGGCTAGCATTGCTGCAAATCGCTGCTCTGATCCTTGGCTTCCGCCATCTCAGAAGTTGGCCCATAAGTAGAGGAGCAGAGGGAAGGAATCCGGGACTTCTGCATTTATCAGGATTCTCCAGATAGGACAGAACTAGTGAGTGGCATGCATATGGGTGTGTAAGGACGGATATTAAGGGAGTTTCCCGGTGATCATAAAAGCTAAGAAGGCATTAGCAAGGAGGAGGCCCTGGAAGCTCAGGCATGGATCAGCATCTATATTTGTTTCTTTCTGTCCTCATTGTGACTAAATACCCAACAGAATCTATTTGAAGGAGGAACGGTGTGTTTTGGCTCTCAGTTAGAGGGTATATATAGCACATCACTGGAAGGAAGGCATGAAGGCAGGACTGTAAGGCAGCTGGTCACATCTTGTCAGCAGCTGGGAAGCAGAGACAGGTGAATGCTGGTGCTCCAAAGAAGAGAGTAATGTGTCCCTGATCTAGGAAAGAACATACACTGGCCTGACGCGCTCTCTCCAAGCCCCCAGAGGGGGGCTATGGCCACCCACATAGACATGGATTTTCTCTACCTAATCTGCTGACAGTCATGCTAAACTCTTCCAGAAACACCACATACACTCAAATACACACATAAACACACACATACACACTAATGCTTTATTGCTATATATCAATATATACTTATACATAATATGTGTTATGTATATGTAATTATGTTATATATGATTCTATTTTATATATGATCATATATGTATATATGTGTGTGTATATATGAAACAGTTATATGGATGTTCTCCCAATGAGCCACATTCCTGGCTCAGTTACCACTTCTCTAGGTAACTCAACCCAGTCAAGTAGACAGCTCAAATCAGCCAATCACTACAGAACAAACCTTCCTCTGACTTGTCATTCAAAGCCATAACATCCAAGGCAGCATTTCTACCTTCTATTGGTGACAAACCAATCTCCTCCACCATCCACCTGATGTTAGCCAGCTTTCTGCTTCTATGATAAATACCTGAGAAAAGCAACTTAAAGAAAGGTTTGAGCTGGCTCAGCATCTCAGAGGATTCAGGACCTGAAACTGTTGTTTGTGCCTGTGGTGAGTGTCTCATGGATGGAGATGTATGCTAGAGGAAGGTCCTCACCTCATGACATCATGGAATCTCAATATTCTCCAACAATGTAACTTCCCGAGTGGGATCCCTCATCATAAAGACTTCGCCATCTCTCAGTGACACCACAGGCTAGACATTACGCCTAGAGCATATGCTTTTGAGGGGAACAGTTCAGGTCCAACGGTAACACCAGATCAAGAGGACAGTGGATACAACCACCTTAGGAAGAGTGGTAGCCAGCTCACATTGAAAAAGAACAGGAAGTTTGGGGGACACTGGGACAGCCATTGTTGGCAAATACAACCCACTCTTCTTGATGGTGGCATTCAAATGTGTTAAAACTGCCCCAGCAGCACCATGTGGCAGAGTTGGTGGCCTGCCTACTGTCAAAGTAGATGGCTCTATGTCACAACAGAGTGGAGTCCTTCTCGAGCCCTGTGGCCCAAGGCCAAACTCTAGCCCTCCATGGGTCACTTCTTCCAGCTTTTTTTTTTTTTTTAAATATTTGAGGTGGTTAATAAGTGGAAAGTTGCAGAGATTCAATGACATTTTCCAAACCCTCTTCAAACTTTATCATTAAGATAAAGCTCCATTGTGAGGATTGTAAATTCAGTAACTTCAAAGCTGCAATAGCCTCAGCTTGAGTAAGTAGTCAAAGGCTTATCAAGCACAGAACTAAGCACTGGTATACGCTGCTATGCAGAGAGCGGGAACCCCTGCACACATTGGCCATCTCCAGCCATTACCTGTTCTCTCTCCCTCCTTTCCAGTCAGTCCGTAAACGTTTGAGTGACCTGAATCTTATTGAGTTGTTATTTTGGTTTGTTCATTTGTTGTCTGTTTGTTTGCTTGCCTTTTCACCGACCAAGGATTGAAATCAAATAGAATTTCAATTTCGTTTCTTTATTTCCATTCCAAATATGGTGAGACTTTATCAGTGGAGCCAATAGACAACCTTGATATTGGGGATCCTTACCCAAATGCTTGGAGCCAGAAGTGATCAGATTTGAGAGTGTAAAGCAACGCTTCTCAGCCTTCCTAGTGCTGCTGGGACCCTTTAACACAGCTCCCCATGTTGTGGTGACCCTCAACCACGAAATTGTTTTGTTGCGACTTTATAACTGCAATTTTGCTACTGTTATGAATCATGAAGTAAATTTTGATATGTGATCCTGTGGGGCCCTTGGCCCACAGGTTGAAAACCTCTGCTTCAGGATATTTGCATAGATATCGTAAAATATGGTTAAGGATGGTACCCAAGTGTAAACATGAAACATGTTTCATGTACAGCTACTTGGAGCTTGAAGGTAACTTTATATAAGATTTTTAGTTCTGACACGTTCTGGAGATGACCCATCTGTGAGATCAGTGTAGAAGTGTCTAATGAGGCTTCATGTCAGGGGCAAAAAAGTTTTGAATTTTGGCACATTGTGGGATTTGGATTTTCAATTTATGGATGCTCTGGCTATTTAAAATGAAGATTCTAGAATAAAACAATCTTCAGTATGGATATATAACAGGGATCTGTTTCAGTGTTGATTTTCTTTAAGATATGCTGAGATTTAACGATCAAGATTTTAAGAGAAATGAAGAGAGACAGGGAGGTGTTTGCTAGTGTAACCTCTGGCTACAAGGCCAGGCATTCATTATTCCTCAGGCAGGTACTGTGCTGGGCTGCAGGGATTTGAGACAATGAAGTTGCCCCAACAGGGTGCTATCCTCTCCATGGTTGTAAAAGGGGAAGATGGAAGAGAGCCCGGCTACCCAGTAGACAGGTGCCAACAAGAAGCACAGGGCACATTTCTGGTTGTTCATAGGACTGAAGATACTTTCCATCACCCGGTCTAAGCCAGGTATTCTTTATTTTTTAATTTATTTTTATTGGATTATTTTCATTTACATTTCAAATATTACCCTCTTTCCTGTTTCCCCCCACCCAGAAACCCTCATCCCATCCCCCTCTCCCTGTTTCTATGAGGGTGTTCCCCCACCCACCAACTCTCTCCCGCCTCCCCCTCTAATTTCCCTACACTGGGGCATCAAGCCTTCACAGGACCAAGGACTTCTCCTCCCATTGATGCCCAACAAAGCTATCCTCTGCTACATATGCAGCTGGAGCTATGGGTCCCTCCATGTGTACTCTTTGGTTGGTGGTTTAGTCCCTGGGAGCTCTGGAGGGGTCTGGGTGGTTGATATTATTGTTCTTCCTATGGGGTTGCAAACTCCTTCAGCTCCTTCAGCTCCTTTAGTCCTTTCTCTAACTCCTCTATTGGGGACACCATGCTCAGTCCACTGGTTGACTGAGAGCATCTGTATCTGTATTTGGTATTTGTCAGGCTCTGGCAGAGCCTCTCAGGGGACAGCTATACCAGGCTCCTGTCAGCATGCACTTCCTGGCATCCACAATAGTGTCTGGGTTTGGTGACTGTATATTGGATGGATCCCCAAGCCAGGCATTCTGAACAGAGGGGGACAATTCAAACAGGAATCTAACATCACATAAGTGCCAGCCATGTTTAGGAGCATGGCTTCAGGTTGGCTTCTTGGTGAGCATGCCACATAAGCAGGTGGGAGAAGATCATGTGGACACGAGAGCATCAGAGATGACAAAGGAACACAGCACCCAGGCTCCTGCAGGGTTCTTTGCACCTGGATACTCTTTCTCTGCAATGCCTCTTGTACGCTAGTATTCAGGAGAGGGACTACACTTCAGAGAAAGGAAGATAAGAAGAGAAGGTGATGTTGCCAATACATATCCAAAGTGTGGAGAACTTGGTAAGGAGGGGCCAAGAAAAGCAGAACTTCTGCAAAATCACCCATCTAGCACCTGAGGAGTCTCAAGCCCGCAGAGAGAGCTGTTTGTGGAAGAGGCCCCCAGTCTGGAAGACAGTGCAGCCTGCAAGGATCCTTGTTGGCATTTAGCTAAGGCTGTACTACAAAAATGTCTTAAAATTACCCTCAGAGGTTTATTTTTGTTTCATTGACATCCTTGGTAAATAACATAATACCTAGTGCCTCCAGTCTTAGAGAATTTGAACCATATTGCACCAGTAGAAACTGCCAAGGCATGTAAAAGGGGGACCTGAAACTGAGTTAGATTTCTACTGCTGGGGAGTTCCTGTATTAGAGAGTTGTTTTCTTGATTGCTCACATATAAATGATCTTGGGTAGAGTCCAAAAGGACCAGTAATATCGATGGTCTCCATGAAAAACTGTGTAGCTAGCTGGAAGACAGAAAAGGAGGTGAAGACTTTGCTTACAACCTTTCAGTCACTCTCTATAAATTTTGAGCCACATAAAAGTGTTATTTTTTCCTAATTAAATATCAAAACAAAAACTCCAGACTACAGGTAAAAACAACCCTGCAGTTTCCCAACATTCTCTCTCTCCCTGGCCACCTTGGTCCTCAGTTTACAAGGTTCTGTTTCTAACCCTTCTCATTTTCACAAGACTTCATTTCAGCCCTACATTCCAGCTTAAATGAAAGACAAGTTTGTGTTCTGGAGAAAAACTCCCCCATGTAAACAAAGTCACATATGCAAGGAGTTTCTATGACGGAGAAACGAGGAAACAAATCAAAATGCAACCCATTTATTCTTATTAATGATACAAACAAGTCACTTGGGAAGAAGAAGCCTCAACTGAGGAACTGCCTCCATCAGATTGTCTGTGGGAATATCTGTGAGGCATTTTCTTAATAATTAATGTGAGAAGTCCTAGCCCACTAGCGGTGGTGCTCCCTCTGTGCAGGTGATCCTGAGTTATATAAGAAAGCAGGTCAAGCAAGCCACGGAGAACAAGTCAGTAAGCAGCATTCCTCCATTGCCTCTATGCCAGTTCCTGTCTCCTGGTTCCTGACTTGAGTTCTTGTTTTGACTTTGTTCGGAGGTGGGATTACAACCTTTAAATCAAAATAAACCCTTTCTTCCCCCCCCCAAAAAGTTATTTTTGTCAGTGTTTGATCATAATAACAGAGAGAAAACTAAAATACTAACTCATTTCCACTATATCCAACTAAGACAAATGGATTACTTTTATATATTGAAACCTTGTATCTGTTACTATACATAACACATACAAATATGTTACAAATATAAATATATTCTACATAGAAAATATGTATAGTATAAAATTGATTAATCTGATATATCATATTTGTAACATTTGTAGTTATATAACCAAATCTTACTGCACATATCAAATATATAAGTACTTTATGTAATGTTTTAAAGTACTTTTACATTTGCAAACATTATATGTACATGTATGTATATTGTATATGTATAATATGACCAGGCATGGTGACCTATATATACTGTTAATCTCAATCCCAGTCCTTGGGAGGCAAAGGCAGGCAGATATCTGAGTTTAAGGCCAGCCTGGTCTATGTAGCAAGTTCTAGGCCAACCAAAGCTACATAGAGAGACTTTGTCTCAATATATATAATATGTACATACACATACATACATACATACATACATACATACATACATACATATATACAAAAATAACAAAAATTATGGTTACATATAAGACATGGTTTTGTGTATGGATGAAGCATATAGTGTCTACATATCTACTTTTCTACCTACACATAAATAAATGAATACATATGTAATAGATACATTAGTCATTTGTAAACGCATAGAAGATTTGTGGAAATAAAGTGTAGTAAGCTAGACAAGAAAGAAGGAAATGCAGAATAGCTTGAACGCTCAACACTAAAAATTGAAGTACTCTCTTGGCGCAGGCACGACAGGCGTCTGCCGCTAGAGGGCGCAGGAGATTGACAAATCATTCCCAGAGGCAGCTGCTCCTCTGGGGCTCCAAAAGGTCAGTGACTTTTCCCAGCTGCATGTCCAACTCTGGGTTGTGTAGCGGAAGCCTGCAGCACCAGAGGGTCTCTCCAGGCTATTAGCAACCTGAGTCACTAATTTGACCTCTGTCCCCGGGACTCATGTGCGAGGCTGCAGATGCTGTTCCTGTACAGAACACAGAGGCAGCCTGTGAACTGCGCAGAGCCTGATATCAAGAGGGACAGCCTGAGAAATTCCTGGGGACATTTGTGAGTCCTCAGTAACAACAGAGAAAAAACCTGGCCTCTGGAGAAGGAAGAGAAAGACTGGATTTCTGAAGTGCTCCACGTTCAGCCTGAAAGGCTAGTAACACTGTCTCTGGTCTCTGGCTCTAGCCCACAGCTGTGTGGCCTGAAGTATGTCCTGCCTCTGCAGACATGTGCCCTAGATTTTCCCTACCTTGTTGTTCGGTTCACTTTTCTTTTCTCCTTTACATTGCAGGGGAAACTACTTAAGGACGAGAATAAGGTTTTGTTTTGTTTTTTTGTTATTGTTGTTGGTGGTGGGTTTTTTTAGACTTATTTTTTTATTGGATAATATATTTACATTTCAGATTTTATCCCCTTACCCCCATTCCCCCCATCCAGAAACCCCCTATCCCATTCCCCCTCCTTTTGCTTCTATGAAGATGTGCCCACACCTACCCCCCACTCCCACCTCCCACTCTCGAATTCCTCTCCACTCGGTGTCCAGCCTTCATGGGACCAAGGATCTCCTCTCCCACCTATGCCCGACAAGGCCATTCTCCCCTACATATACAACTGGAGCCATGTGCCCCCTCTCTATGTGCTCCCAGGCTGGTGGTTTAGACCCTGGGGAGCTCTGGCTGGTTGGTATTGTTGCTCTCCTCATGGGGCCACAAACCCTTTCAGCTCCT
Source organism: Rhabdomys pumilio (assembly GCA_030674055.1). NCBI lineage: Eukaryota > Metazoa > Chordata > Mammalia > Rodentia > Muridae > Rhabdomys > Rhabdomys pumilio. The sequence goes on along the minus strand of JANHMN010000002.1, from coordinate 209,096,612 downwards.
TCAGTCTTCTCTCTAACTCCTCCATTGGGAACCCCTTGATCAGTTCAATGGTTAGCTATGAGCATCTGCATCTGTATATGTCAGACTCTGGCAGACCTCTAAGGAGACAGCTATATCAGGTTCCTGTCAGCATGCACTTCCTGGCATCCACATTAGCTTCTACCTTTAGTAACTGCACATGGAATGGATACCCAAGTGGAATGGTCTCCAGACGGCCCCTCCTTCAGTTTCTGTCCCACACTTTGTCTCCATATTTGCTCCTTTGAGTATTTTGTTACTCCTTCTAAGTAGGACCAAGACACCCACACTTGGTCTTCCTTCTTCATGAGCTTCATGTGGTCTGTGAGTTGAATCTTTCAAGCTTTTAGGCTAGTATCCACTTATCAATGAGTAAATACCATGTGTGTTCTTTTGTGATTGGGTTACCTCATTCAGGATGATATTTTCTAGTTACATCCATTTACCTAAAAATTTCTCAAATTCATTATTTTTAATAGCTGAGTAATATTCCATTGTGTAAATGCATCACATTTTTTGTATCCATTCCTCTGTTGAGGGACATCTTGGTTCTTTCCAGCTTCTGGCTATTATAAACAAGGCTGCTATGACCATAGTAGAGCATATGCCCTTGTTATATGTTGGAGAATCTTCTGGGTATGTGCCCAGGAGTGGTATAGCTGGATCCTCAGGTAATGCTATGTCCAATTTTCTGAGGAATCGCCAGACTGATTTCCAGAGTGGTTGTACCAGCTTGCAGTCCCACCAACAATGGAGGAGTGTTTCTTTCTCTACATCCTCGCCAGCATCTACTATCACCTGAATTTTTGATCTTAGCCATTCTGACTGGTGTGAGGTGATATCTCAGGGTTGTTTTGATTTTCATTTCCCTGATGACTAAGGATATTGAGCATTGCTTAAGGTGCTTCTCGGCCATTCGAGTTTCCTCAGTTGAAAATTCTTTGTTTAGCTCTGTACCCCAATTTTAATAGGGGTATTTGGTTGTCTGGAGTCTAATTTCTTGAGTTCTCTGTATATACTGGATATTAGCCCTCTGTCTGATGTAGGATTGGTAAAGATCTTTCCCCAATCTGTTGCATTGATCTTCCTCCCTGTCTCTGTACCAATACCATGCAGTTTTTATTACTATTGCCCTGTAGTACAGTTTGAGGTCAGGGATGGTGATTCCCCCAGAAGTTCTTTTATTGTTGAGAATAGTTCTCGCTATCCTGGGGTTTGTTTTTTTTTTTTTCCTTATTCCAAATGAATTTGCAAATTGCTGTTTCTATCTCTATGAAGAATTGATTTGGAATTTTGATGAGGGTTGCATTGAATCTGTAGATTGCATTTGGCAAGATGGCCATTTTACTAAATTAATTGTGCCAATCAACGAGCATGGGAGATCTTTCCATATTCTGAGATCTTCTTCAATTTCTTTCTTCAGAAACTTGAAGTTCTTGTCATACAGTTCTTTCACTTGCTTGGTTAGATTCACTCCAAGATATTTTATATTGTTTGTGACTATTGTGAAGGGTGTCATTTCCCTAATTTCTTTCTCGGCCTGTTTATCTTTTGAGTAGAGGAAGACTACTGATTTGTTTGAGTTGATTTTATATCCAGCCACTTTACTGAAGTTCTTTATCAGGTTTAGGAGTTCTCTGGTGGAAGTTTTAGGGTCGCTTAAGTATACTATCATATCATCTGCAAATAGTGAAATTTTGACTTCGTTCTTCCCTGTTTGTATCCCTTTGACTTCCTTTTGTTGTCTAATTGCTCTGGCTAGAACTTCCAGTATTATATTGAATAGGTAGGGTGAGAGTGGGTAGCCTTGTCTGGTCCCTGATTTTAGTGGAATTGCTTCAAGTTTCTCTCCATTTAAGTTTGACGTTGGCTACTGGCTTGCTGTATATTGCTTTTACTATGTTTAGGTATGGGCCTTGAATTCCTGATTTTTCCAAAACTTTTAACATGAAGGGATGTTGAATTTTGTCAAATGCTTTCTCGGCATCTAGTGAGATGATCATGTGTTTTTTTTTTTTTTCTTTGAGCTTGTTTATATAGTGTATTACATTGATGGATTTCCAAATATTGAACCATCCCTGCATTCCTGGGATAAAGCCTACTAGATAATAATGGATGACTGTTTTGATGTGTTCTTAGATTCGGTTTGAGAGAATTTTATTGAGTATTTTTGCATCGATATTCATAACAGAGATTGGTATGAAGTTCTCTTTCTTTGTTGAGTCTTTGTAAAGTTTAGGTATGAGCGTAATTGTAGCTTTATAGAACGAATTGGGTATTGTTTCTTCTGTTTCTAGTCTGTGGAATAGTTTGAAGAGAATTGATATTAGGTCGTCCTTAAAGGTCTGATAGAATTCTGCACTAAAACTATCTGGTCACAGACTTTTTTTGGTGGGGAGACTTTTAATGACTGCTTCTATTTCTTTAGGGGTTATGGGACTGTTTAGATGGTTTATCTTCCCCTGATTTAATTTTGGTACCTGGTATCTATCTAGAAAACTGTCCATTTCATCCAGATTTTCCAATTTTGTTGAGTATAGGCCTTTGTAGTAGAATCTGATAATTTTTTTTAATTTCCTCAGTTTCTGTTGTTATGTCTCCCTTTTCAGTTCTGATTTTATTAATTTGAACACTGTCTCTGTGCCCTTTGGTTAGTCTGGCTAAGGGTTTGTCTATCTTGTTGATTTTCTCAAAGAACCAGCTCCTGGTTTTGTTGATATTTTGTATAGTTCTTTCTGTTTCTATTTGGTTGATTTCAGCCCTGAGTTTATTTTCTGCCGTCTACTCCTCTTGGGTGTATTTGCTTATTTTTGTTCTAAAGCTTTCAGGTGTACTGTCAAGTTGCTAGTGTATGCTCTCTCCAGTTTCTTTCTGTAGGCACTTAGAGCCATGAGTTTTCCTCTTAGTACTGCTTTCATGGAGTCCCACAAGTTTTGGTATGATGTGTCCTCATTTTCATTAAATTCTAAAAAGTTCTTAATTTCTTTCTTTATTTCTGCCTTGACCAAGTCATCATTGAGTAGAGCATTGTTCAGTTTCCATGTGTATGTGGGCTTTCTTTTTTTTTTTTTTTTTTTTGTCATTATTAAAGACCAGCCTTAGTCCATGGTGATCTGATAGAATGCAAGGGATTATTTTAATCTTTTTGTATCTGCTGAGACCTGTTGTGACCAACTATATGGTCTATTTTGGAGAAGGCACCATGAGGTACTGAGAAAAAGGTATATTCTTTTGTTTTAGGATAAAATCTTCTATAGATATCAGTTAAATCCGTTTGGGTTATAACTTCTGTTAGTTTCATTGTGTCTCTGTTTAGTTTCTGTTTCCATGATTGTCCATTGCTGAGAGTGGGTTGTTGAAATCCCCCACTATTATTGTGTGAGGTACAATGTATGCTTTGAGCTTTAGTAAAGATTCTTTTATGTATATGGGTGCCCTTGCATTTGGGGCATAGATGTTCAGAATTGAGAGTTCATCTTGGTAAATTTTTCCTTTGATGAGTATGAAGTGTCCTTTCTTATCTTTTTTTAATAACTTTTGGTTGAAAGTCAATTTTATTTGATATTATAATTGCTACCCCAGCTTGTTTCTTGGGACCATTTGCTTGGAAGATTGTTTTTCATCCTTTTATTCTGAGGTAGTGTCTATCTTTTTCACTGAGGTGCATTTCCTGTTTGCAGCAAAATTCTGGGTCCTGTTTATGTATCCAGTCTGATAGTCTACATCTTTTTATTGGAGAATTGAGTCCACTGATATTAAAATATATTAAGGAACAGTGATTGTTGCTTCCTGTTATTTTTGTTACTAGAGGTGGAATTATGTTTGTGTAACTATCTTCTTTTGGGGTTGTTGGAAGATTATTTCCTTGCTTTTTCTAGGTTGTAGTTTCCCTCCTTGTGTTGGAGTTTTCCACCAATTATCCTTTGAAGTGCTGGATTTTGGTGAAGATATTGTGTAAATTTGGTTTTGTCATGGAATATCTTGGTTTCTCCATCAATAATAATTAAGAGTTTTGCTGGGTATAGTAGTCTGGGCTGGCATTTGTGTTCTCTTAGGGTCTGTATGATATCAGTCCAGGATCGTCTGGCTTTTATAGTCTCTGGTGAGAAGTCTGGTATAATTCTTATAGGTTGTCCTTTATATGTTACTTTACCTTTTTCCCTTACTGCTTTTAATATTTTTTCTTTGTTTTATACATTTTCTATTTTGATTATCATGTGATGGGAGGTATTTCTTTTCTGGTCTAGTCTATTTGGAGTTCTATAGGCTTATTGTATATTCATGGACATCTCTTTCTTTAGGTTAGGGAAGTTTTCCTCTATAATTTTGTTGAAGATATTTACTGGCCCCTTAAGTTGGGAATCTTCACCCTCATCTATATGTATTATCCTTAGGTTTGGGCTTCTCATTGTGTCCTGGATTTCCCGGATGTTTTGGGTTAGGAGCTTTTTGCATTTTGCATTTTCTTTGACAGTTGTGTCAATGTTTTCCATGATATCTTCTGCACCTGAGATTCTCTCTTATATCTCTTGTATTTTGTTGGTGATGCTGTGTCTATGACTCCTGATTTGTTTCCTAGGTTTTCTATCTCCAGAGTAGTCTCCCTTTGAGATTTCCTTATTGTTTCTACTTCCATTTTTAGATCCTGGATGGTTTTGTTTAATTCCTTCACCTGTTTGGTTGTATTTTGTTGCAATTCTTTAAGGAATTTTTGTGTTTCCTCTTTAAGGGAACCTTAAGGTAAACCTACCTGTTTACCTGTGTTCTCCTGTACTTCTTTAAGGGAGTTATTTATGTCCTTCTTAAAGTCTTCTATCATCATCATGTGAAGTGATTTTAATTCTGAATCCTGCTTTTCTGGTATGATGGGGTGTCCATGGCTTTCTATGGTGGGAGAACTGAGTTCTGATGATGCCAGGTAACTTTGGTTTCTGTTGCTTACGTTCTTGTGCTTGCCTTTTGCCATCTGGTTAACTCTAGTGCTACCTGCACTCACTGTCTCTGACTGGAGCCTGTCTTTCCAGTTATCTTGCTTGTGTCAGAACTCCTCAGGGTCCGGATGTCTCTGTGATACTGTGATCCTGAGTTCCAGCTGCTCTGAGTGCAGTGGCTCCTCTAGGATGTCTCAGAATATGGTGTCTCCACAGTAGCAGACCAGCTAGGTGTCCACTGCTATAGGTGCAGTGTCTCCTCTAAATGTCTCAGGATATGGTGTCTTCACAGGAGCAGACCAGCTAGGTGTCTGCCCCAGCCACAAAGACCAAGAGAGGGGTGGAAGGGAAGTGGTATTCTGCAGGGGCAGGGCTTGGGTGCCTGGTGGGTCCTGAGCACCCCCTACCCCCAGCTGTAGCTCTGGGGCATAGGGTAGTAGGAGAGTGTTCTTACCCATTGCTCTGAGTGCAGTGGCTCCTCTAGGATGTCTAAGGATATGGTGTCTTTACGGGAGCAGACCAGCTAGGTGTCTGCCCCAGCCACAAGGACCAAGCAAAGGCGAGAATAAGTTTATACTCTCTGTTATTCATTTCAAGATAAGACAGCAATTATTACATATTATTTTTTTTTGTCTCCTATGTGATTCTGAGCTACTCATGGTAATATCCTCTGTACTCTAGCTACCCAAAAGGCTGAGGCAGGAGATGGCTGGAACCAGAGTTCAAGGCTAGCTAAAGAGTACAGTAAGTTGCAATCTAAAACAAAACAAAACCATGATATCCTGCTGTCTGGAAGTCTGATCATTATCACTCACAATAGAATTTCCTGCTAGAGCAGGCGTTCTTCATCTGGCCTGGACCAGGTCACTGGACAAGTTTTAAGCACTACTATTGCCTGAACCCCATGGACAGAGACTCCGCTGGAATTGGATCAGTTGGTTCTGATGAAGCCAGTGTTGAGAACTTCTCTCTGGTGACATGTAAAGGGGTGCCCATGTTCTGTGGCACTTTGTATAAAGCATATAATCCAATCACACAAGAAATCACCTACACCAGGGTCTCTGAGGCCTCAGTATTCCTACTGGACAACATCTAAGTAAGTTTAAATGAAACCTTTAAGAAGCTTCTGAAGTAGACTGATCCAGATGGCCAGGGTGCAGGAGAAATAACCTTTTCACCACTTTTCCCAGAAACTAAGATTTTAGATTTCTTTAAAGGCAAAAGGTCTTCACTGTCTACAAAGTTATTTAAAAAAAAAAAAAAGGCTCCCACTTTATTATTTTGAGACAGGGTCTCATTCTGTGGTCTAGGTCAGCTTTGGATAACTCCCAATTCTCCTGCCTCAGTTTCCCATGGACTGAGACAATAAGATGTTTGCCACCAAGCAGGTTCCCTCGTTGTTTTGTAATGCCTGGGTTTCTCTTTTGGTATTCACTGCCATCATCTGGCAGGGAGCAGTTGTGAGGGAAACCTGAGCAGCAACTGTCCCCAATCCATCACCAAGCAGAGATGGTGGTTTGTGGGTTTGCTGTACACCATAACTACATGTGAATATGGGCTAGGGTGAAAGTTAGTTCTGTGTACCCACTGGACATGCTAAAGTCAGAGCAATAACGTTTCGTCATTTTCTGTAGTGACTACATTCAAAATGCCCTCTTCTAACTGCTTTGAGAGATACCGTGTACCGTGCGATTGTGTTACCCTTCTTGTGTCCTGGAACACTGAAAGGTACTCCATTCATTGAGCTGTCACATGGTGTCCTGGGAGCTGTACTTTCAAGGGGCCTCTAAATAATAGTATTTTCACATGCTGAAGTGTTGGCATGCCTGATCTCTTACACCAACAAGCACGTCTGACTCACAACCTGGATTTTGAGAGTGAGTTCCAGGACAGCCAGGGCTACACGGAGAAACCCTGTCTCGAAAAACAAAAAACAAAAAACAAAAAACAAAAAACAAAAAACAAAAAACAAAAAACAAAAAACAAAAACAAAAACAAAAAAAAATAACCAACAACCTGGATTTTGAAGACAAAGGATATATAAGGTTACATAAGGCCATTTTCCCGAAAGTATGAAATGTGCTTTTTTTTTTTAATATTCCCCTCCATACCCTACCCACTATCCTCCTCCTTCTTCCCCTCTCATCCAACTACTTCCCCAGATAGTTTCATTTCTAGTTTCCAGTCATCAATACCTATGAAGTCTAGAGCCCTCAAAAGAAGAAAGCATGCAACATTTGTGTTTCTGAGACTGCCTCATTTTTTTCCACTCACCAGAGAAATCTCCCCAGTTAATTTGCAACTCGGCTCCTGCTTTTCATTCTCTTACCAAACAAGCGCATCTTTAGGAACCTAACAACCTGCAAGGCTCTTCAGCAGAGACACTGGGCTCCAGATGAGCCCATGTCAAGAGTGCCTCATGCTGTGTTGGTCAGGCTCCACTCTACTGGAAAGAAAGCTCCTGGGCCTGTCACACCAGCTCCCGCTTTCTGAACAACAGCACCAGCCCTGTATTTGGCCAAAGCCCTCACAAGATGATGGAGTTCCCTGTCCCTCCAGCCAGCTCTCCATGTCCTCCCACCCATGGAGGTTCAGCCCTTTGGCACAGAAGTAGTAAAGGCCATTCATGCTTTAGTGACGCCAGCTTCCTCCGAATCCATTCTGCCCCTTGGCATCTGACACCCCTACAATGGCAGAACTGCAGGAGAATAAGGTTGACTGCCAAGCAGGGCAGAATGCCAGGTCTTGTCCAGGCATACCCAAAGAGGGCTATCTCCAGTGTCCTGGCATTACAAGGTCCCGTTTTACACTTCTAACGGTTTTGCAGGCAGAATTAACAACTGATTGACACAGTAGTGCAAATACATCAAACCGCACATCGTGGGTATATTATTGCAATGTTGAATTCATAATGTGCATGTACTATACAGTTGCGTGCAGATGTGTGTACCCAACTCTCTAGAGGTGTAGCTCTAGCTCTGCATCCATATAATCTCGTCTCCATGAATAGACAGTCTGGCGCACCAACCCAACAACTAGACGAACCCACCTTCTCTGTCCCCTGCTGCACATCACCCATTCCTAACATGTCTTGTTACATGTCTGCAACAGATTCAAGAGGTAAGTCTTATCCCTAAGGCTCCGTTAACCTATCCAAGAAATGGATATCAAAAATTAGCATAGTCATATGTGGCAGAAAGTGAGCCTTGATGCAAAGATTTCCCAGAATGCCTGTCGGCTCTGATGGATAAACACCAGTGATAACCTACGTGGGCTGGAATTAGGCCTTAGACCTGGGACCTGATTGAGCAGGTCACCTTGATTTATTTTAAGTGGTTCTTGATATGTGACAGCCTCAGAGTCCACGCTTAGGCTCCAGTTGTCCCCCCAACAGGTATAGCTGACTTTATTTACTCTTGTCCACACAGAACAAAGGAGCACCATGAAGACAGCTTCTATCTTTGCTTTATTTCATCTCATTTCATGGATCTCCAAACTTCAGTGCTGATTCCTGCAACCAGGTACATCGAAGAGCACATTTGATTTTGCTGGTGTGCGCCAAAGCCCCTGATTTTCACTGGGTGCTCAATTATGACTGGAACAAGAAAATTTACTGTTAAAATTAGAAATTGATTATGTGGTGGTAAACTCATCACCGTGCATTGAACACCCATTACATACCCAACTTGGGTTAACCGCCTGACGAACGGTTGCTGCACTGGCTCTTCCTGACAACTCCAGAAGGCAAAGAGTCATTAAGCAAACACACCTGACAATTAAGGAAGCTTGGAGCTCAGAGAAGCCAAGAGAGTGGCAAAGAACTGCACAGTCCATTTAATGGTTCATGATTTCTAACTGGAGGCAGCTTGGCTTCCAAAGTAGAGGAGGGTTTTGTAATGCAACTTTCTGATTCAGTGTGTTATTTTTTGTAAAACTGTAGTCTATATGATATTCTGCATTTTGTAATTATAAATATTATAATTTTAAGCTGTTACAATTTTGTAACACTAAGCTACATGGAACTGTGTGTGTGAATGTAAGTTTTTCCAAATGCCCTTTAATATACTGATGTACAAATTTCTCAAAATAATTAAGTGAGAATCAGGCCCATCTTCTAGAATTTCATTTAGAAAACAGAGGAAGATGTGTTATTTGGGTTGTCTTTTGAAGCTATCATAGGTTTGATAACAAAATCCGTAGTCAGAAAGAGAAAAATTATAAATGAATAGTATGTATGTATGTATGTATGTATGTATTATGTAGATTCAAAAATCCTAATATGTATGTGAGAAAGAGACAGAGAGACAAAGACAGAGAGAGGAAGGAAGAGAGAAAGAGAGAGAGAGAGAGAGAAAGAGAGAGAGAGAGAGAGAGAGAGAGAGAGAGAGAGAGAGAGAGAAGACATGCAAAGCCAGGTACACATCCACATTCCAACAATCTTGAGGCTGACTCAGGTGGGTCCCAAGTTCCAGGCGAGCAGGGGCCATACAGTGACACACAAAATAAATGAGGCCAACAAGATGCCTCCTCAGTTGAAGGCATCTTCTGTCCAGACCTGATGGCCTGAGTCTGATTCTGAGAATTCACAGTGGAAAGAGAGAACCTGAAACTTTGCCTATCACTTCTACCCAGGCAGAGGCCCACGCTTTCCCATACATTACACACACCACCATCATCATCATCAATAAAATTTGAAATTTAAACTAAACTATACTTTTAAAAGATAAATAAAATGAAGGAAAAAAGAAGCTATTTGAACCAATAATATAAAACAGTAGGATGAGGGTGGAGTTCGAGAAATGGCTGAGCAGTTAAGAGCGTTGTGGGTCCCTTCCAGAAGCCCCAAGTTCATTTCCCAGCACCTACAACAGATGACTCACAATCATGAGTAAGTCCAGATCCAGGAAATCTAACACCCTCTTTTTGCCTTGTTAGTACAGTCATTTACATGACATTCTCTTGAACAAACACATAAACATTAGCAACAATAATAATAATAATAATAATAATAATAATAATGAAATATCTAGGGATGATAGCTCACAACTTTAATTCCAGCACTCAGGAAGCAGATTGGATCTCTCTAAGTTCAAGGTTAGCCTACTCGACATATCCACTTTCAAGCCAGCAAGGATTACACAGTGAAACACTGTCTCAATAAATAAGTAAATAATTCTTTAAAACAAAAATGGTAGGATACTAAATTTAGGTTGTTTCAAGAATAATGTTTAGTGTTAGGAAATCAATTTAATGTAAATCGTCTTGTTAAAGATATAAAGTCAGCTAATGGTTGTGATGGAACACCCAGAGTCAGAGTCCTAGCATGTGTTCCGTCCTCTGTGTGCCATCCCCAGTAGGCAGAGGGTCAAAGACATAAAATAGAAAACTGATTATTTTATAGATGCACAGAAGCAACTGAAAGATGTGTAGAACCCATTGCTTAAACGTCATCAAAATCTAGAAAACGGGGGACTTCAGATGAACACCTCTTAACTAAGCCTTCAACTGAAAGTCAGAAGTTTTTTCAAATTTTTATTTATTTATTTGTTTTATCTTATGTGCATAAATGTTTTGCCTGTATATGTGCTCACCACATGTATGTCTATACCCTCAGAGGTCAGAAGAAGAAGTTGAATCCCCTCAAACTGGAGTTAAGGCTGGTTGTGAGCCACCATGTGGCTCTGCTAAGAACTGAATCTGGATTCTCTGTAAGAGCAACGAGTGCCCTTAACCACCGAGCTCTCTCTAGCCCCCAAAGTCCAATTGAATAGTGAACTTTTTTAGAAATGAATCTTTTGAAAATTTTATGTGTGGGGGCGTTTTGTATGCATGTGTTTTGTGCACCATTGACCTGCCCAGTGCCCTCAGAGCCTGGAAAGGGTCACCAAATTACCTGAACTGGAGTTAAAATCAGTTGTAAACTGCCATGTGGGTGCTGGAAATTGATCTTGTATTGGAGGAGCATAAGTGCTCTTAACCACTAAGGTATATTGACCCAGCCCTTCCATAGTAAAATCTTAACTGTTCTCTTTTGGAAATCAGAATGAAAACAAAGATGTTCACAATAACCATTTCAATTCAACGTTTGCAGTAGGGTTTTCATGCAAGACAAAAACACAAGAAAAATCTACACTTCTATCCTTTAATTAGGAGATATTCTGAGATGAATTCCTAGATATCTTGTATAAACACCATAATTTTTGAACTTACACAAGGACAGCTATGGTACTACTAGATGATATGATATACTCATGTAGTGATAAGCACATATTCTGTTGTATATGTGGCCCGCTAATGGCCTTTCAGCCATGTGCCAGTGACATGGAGCACATGATTATATTAAAAAGTATATGAATTTTTAAAAGAAAAAAAAGCACTGTTATTTTACACATAATGTGATTATATGCCTAGAAACTCAAAGAATATGCAAAAAAATTAGAAGTCATGAGTTCTCCAAGTTTGCTCATTGCCAGATCCATACACAGAAATCAGCCGCAGGAGCTGGACAAATGGCTGGGTAGTTAGAAGAGTGTATATTGCTCTTGAAGAAGACCCAACTTCAGTTCCCAACATCCATGTTGGTGACTCGCAACCATCTGTAACTCCAGCTTCAGGAAATCTGACACCTCTGGCTTCCATGGGCACCTGCACTCAATATGCACACACACATGCATGCATGCATGCATACATACACATGCATACACAGAGAGTTTTAAAATGTTTATGAAAAATAGTTGGACTATGAAGTTAAAAGCAAATAATATCAATGATGTCAGCAATCAAAAGAAATATCAGGGGTAGACAAGATGGTTCAGTGGGTAGGAATGCTTGCTGCCAGGCCTGACAACTTGGGCTTGATGCCCAGAACTTACATGTTAGAAGGAGAGAATTCAATCTTGCAAGTTGTCCTGTGACTTTCATATGCATACTCTGGCATGAGCACACACTCAAACACACATAATAGATGATAGATAGATAGATAGATAGATAGATAGATAGATGGAAGACAGGTAGGTAGGTAGATAGAGAGACAGACAAATATTCCTTAGGAATACATCTAACAAAACTACAAAAGACCTATGCAAAAAAAATCATAATTTTTTTAAAAAATTAAGAGCTAAATATATGAAACAGCTTAATATTCATATGTCATAGAAAGATTCAATATCATAAAACACCAATCATACACCAAACTGATGTATAGATTCATTGCTGTTCCCATGAAAATATCATCAGCACACAGATTCTAAAATGTACATGGAAGTACAAACGACCAGCAATAAGCAATAGTTGAGACCCTGTTGAACTAGAAAGTAGACAGTAGTTGGCTCTACTCACCACCAGGACCAAAGATGACACTAAGAAAATGTGAGGGTACTTGTTGGTGGTGAGACCTGTCACACGCCGTTTAACACCATGACTGGCTGGTCTGGTTGGCTATGAGTGGCACCTTCTTCCCTCACTGCTTCATGTTCATCCTTCCTGTCAGTGTAAGCTTAATTAAGGAGGATGCCCTTCCCTGGGCTTGCTCTGCAGGCAAGGGCATGTGAGTCCAAGCTACATCCCCTGCTCGAACCTCCAGACAAGTCCACAGCTCTCCGGGTTCATCTGTAGGAGAACATTAGGTAATCAGGATTGTTTTTAAAGAAAGAAAAAAGTGATCATAATGAGGAAGACAGGTAAGAGAATGGTTAGTGTTTTCTTATTTGTTTGTTTGTTTTGTTGGTTTGTTGGTGTTTTGAGATAGGCTCTCGTTACATAGTCTAGGCTGGTTTCAAATGTATGGTAATATTCTTCTACCTCTGTCTCCCAAGTGCTGGGATCATAGGTAGGCATCAAACACATTTGAGGAAATCTAAATAGATAATGGATGCCTGGTTTTTTGACAAAAATAAAAGTAAAAGGTAATGAGGAAAAAGCCATCTTCACCATATCTGCAGCCAGCAAGTGAAAGCTCACATGAGAAGTGGGGAATGGGTTTCCTACCTCACACCTTACACCGAGACATTTAAAATGGTTAAATGTGGAATACAAACGGAAGGATAAAATAAATAAAGCTTTTAAAATGTGTCATAGTGGCCAATGAGATGGCTCTGTGGGTAAAGGCACTTACTGTACAAACCTAACAACTCGAGTTCGATCCCCAGAGTTCACATAAAAAGCCAGATGTGGTGGTATGCATCTGTAATCCCAGCATGCCTGGGGTGTGTATCGTATTCACAACTAAAATAGCTGTAATCCCAGAACAGTGCAGCTCTAGTCCTGGGCCTGGCTCCAGCTGGGATGAGCAAGACCATTTTCAGGTACATACTAGTAACAGAACTGTTGGACCATGGGATAGACAGAGCTCTTTTTCCAAATAACCCCCAGTTGGTTTTGCAAAGTGGTTGTGCCCAGTAACAACCCCTCCCCAGTATTCAGCTCTCAGTAGCTCATCTCTCCATCAACAGCCTATTCTTAGGGTTTCTATTGCTGTGATGAGACACCATGGCCACAGCAATGCTTGTAAAGAAAAACATATAATCGGGGCTGGCTTAGGGTTCAGAGGGTTACTCCATTATCATCCTGGAGGCAGTCATGATGGCATGCAGGCAGACATGGTACTGGGAGTTCCACATCTGGATCAGCAGGCAACAGGAAGTGAATGAGACGCACTTTCTCCAACAAAGCCGCACCTACTCAAACAAGCCAAACTTCCTAACAGTGCCACTCTCAATGGGCCTATGGGGGTCACTTTTATTCAAACCACCACTCTCTGAATCACAATCTTTCATTATTTCCACTCAAGGGGACATAAAATGGTATCTCATCATCATCTAAATTTGCATTTTCTTGATTGAAAAATTACAGAAAGAATCTACAGTCTTTTCTCCTGGAGCCAGAACTCTCTTCACTGACTCTTCTGTACCGGAAGCTAGAGACATGGTTTCTTTGAAACACATTTACATTTATCATGCTCATTTTCATCTCATTCATCTAGAATGACACTCAGGTTATAAAATAGGTGTCTAACTTTGTCTTTTTCCTGCTGGACACACAGTCAGCCCAGCCCCACTTGCTGAGTCCACACTGTGACCAAGGGCCTGTCACATGCCAAGGACATGTCACATCTGTTCTTGTCCAATAGCTCTTTTCTCATTCTTGAGCTAATATCTTATTATAGATTTGGGATAAATGCTACAGTCTGGTGGGTCAGCTTCCCCAGAACTCTTAGAGGACCATTTGACTATTTCACCCTTCTCAATATGAAGATGTTTACAGTTTATGAATGTCCTTGCCAAAATACCTAGGGGTTCTTTTAGAGTGAGATGTATGTCTACTGTAATTTTATTGTTTTAAATTATTATTATCATTATTATCTATTAGTGAGCATGTGCAGGCACTTATGTTGAGGTCAGAACAGTTCTCTCCTTCCACCTTCATGTGGGAGCCAGGACTCGAACTTGAGTCACCAGGCCTGCACTGTAACACCATTACCTGCTGAGCATGTGACTCTATCTGTGTGTGCTTTCTAGGAAAATGAGTGACAAAGTTAGCTCACTTCCTAACGCTTTGCTCCTTCTATCCATTTAACCCTCACAGCAGCCCCACAAGTCACCAGTATGCCAAGAAAGGGGCCACTGGAACACTGTAGTACATGTGCAAGCCACATCAATGCCACTTAAATGTCTTCTGCTCATCGAGGGTATGGCTCAGACCTGAATCCTATACCTTAAGTGGAGGAGGGAAGACTGTAAGTTCAACACAGGCTATATCCTGAAACTGTCATAAGGAGAAACGCTCTCTGCATTTTATTATCATCATGGCCCAGGTCCTAAAACAATTACTAGAATGTGTTAACCACTCATATTGAAAGGGTTCAATGTGACATTTCCACAGAGGCACACAGTATGAGCTGATGAATTCCCATACCCCATTTTTTTCTCTCCAGGTACACCCTTCCCCATGTCTAGCAACTGCTTCAAATCATTATTTTTTATTTTTATTATTATTTTTTTTAGTTTCCACATATGAGACAGAACTGTCTGTGCCTGGTGTATTACAGGTACTGTAATGTCCCCCAGTTCTGCTCATTTCACTACAAATAGCAGACTCTCTTTCACCTTTATAGCTGAATAGTACTGTGTACATTTAGTCCGCGTTTTCTCTTTCTGTTCATACTTCACTGGACACCTAGGCTGACAACGCATCTTGACTATGGTAAATAATGTAACAATAAACATAGCCATGCTGGTGCCTCTTGGGCGTGGTGACCTCATGTTCTTTGAATAATAACTAGAGGTGGGATAATTGGATCACGTAGTGGTTTCTATTTTTAGGGTTCTTATTCTTTGTGGATGTGTGCATGTTGTATATATACATATTGGTGTGTGTATACATGTGAGATCACACACACACACACACACACACACACACACAAGTATGCATGTGCATGAATGTGAAAGTCAAGTGTTTCCTTCAATTCTTCTTCATCTTAAGTTTCTGAGACCAGGCTTCTCGCTGAATCTGAAAACTTACCGATTCAGCCTGCCTGGCTGCCCAGTGTGCTCTGGGAATCTACCTGTCTCTATTCCACCCTGCCCTTAACACACTGGGGACACAACATGCCCTGTTGCCTCCAGCTTTTATGTGGGTTCTGGAATCCTCATGCACAGCTGGCACCTTACCCAGTAAGCCATCTCCCAGACCGCTGCTTTACAGCGCTTGATAAGAGTTGTTTGCCTCTGTATATTCTCCCAGTGTTTGTTTCTCTGAGCTCTTTTTAAATTCTTTTTCTTTTATTGTTTTCTTTTTTCTTTTTTTGTATGATAGCCATTATAACTGGGACATTTGTATTTCCCTAATGGCTCATGAAAATAAACATTTTTAGCATATTTTGGCCATTTATAGGTCTGCTATTGTGATGTGTCTATTTATATATGTCCTATCATTTATAACTCAGAAACTCTGAAAGGATAAACCATAAAATATTCGTCTGGGATGGCCCTCCTCTCCCTGGCTGCAGCATTCATATGAGCTAGCTCTGCCCTTAGCTGGGACAGTGCTGAAAAGCTGGCCCTGGTGGCACGGATGTAAGCAGATTGGTCTTGCCCTTTGATGGCTACCACAGGCAGCAGAGCTGGCCCTGTCCCTCCGCTGATGGGATGACAAGGTCAGTTATGACCCAGGACCCAGATCCAGGGCTTCAATTTGGTCCACCGTCAGCATCTTCCTCATCTGTGAACTGCTGGGTCATGTGAAGAGGCTGGTTCTGCAGAACCTCTGTGCCACACGGCAACCATCAGATATCTAAGAGAAGTCTCAGTGAGAATCCAGTACTGACAGTGCAACAGAACCAGAGACCTCTAACCAGACCAATGACTCATTGCAATGCGCATTTGCAAGTAAAGTGTGCACTATGGGGCATACTGTGACACACTGCAGCTTCCATGACAAGATGTTTTCTATGCTTTATTTTGCTTTCTTATATGAAGGAGGTTGCAAAGGCAGACAGTGGATATGGAGGGATGGGAAAATGAGTAGAATGGGGTATATAATTTAAAAAAAATCAATAAAAAGTATGTATATGTATATGTATATATGTGTATGTATACATATGTATATATGTGTACACATATATGTATATATGTATACTCACATATATACATATACACACACATGTACATATATATTTCTCTGAGAAAGTCTTTTATTGATCAAAATCTTAAGCAATTACCATAACTACTGATAAACTTTAATTTTATAAATACTCCTTTTATGTTTTTGTTACCCTGCATTTTAACAGAGGCTAACTCAATTACATGGTCAGCTAACATGGTTAGCTAATTCTCCATGTAGACTCCATGCAGACTTCAGCTGCTTCAAAAGTGAGTTTTCTATAGAAGTGAAAAGACAGAATTTGTCTTTCTATGCCTGTCATAGCTCACTCAATACATTTTCTTCTGGGATCAGACAAATGACAGGATTTCAACATTTTTATGGCCATTGTATATATGTGTTTTCTTTATCTATTAATCCCATATCTTGATTGTTGTGAACAGTCAAACCCAAAAGATAATTTGAGAGTAGAATAGTGGCTTCTTGGGGCTAGGAAAGGGGAGAAGGGGGTCATGGAGATTGGTGAGATTACAAAGTGCCATTAAATGGGAAATAACTTCTGATGAGGACGATGACCGCTTTCACGGTAGTACTGAATTATACACAAGTCACAGCATCACTTTGTGCCCCTTAAACGCGATCTTCCGGAATCTCTAGCAGCTTCTCCAGCTGTGTGGTTGACTCAGCTTCCTCCAGACCCCTGTGTGCCGCACATTCACATATTAACTGCCGATTCCAAACAGAGGTCGCCCTGTGCTTCCTGGATGCAGAGGGGAGAACCTTATTTCCGTGTGTCCTTCCACGCAGTCACTTAGGCTTTTTGTCCCTACTCTAAATTCAGAATGATACAGTGGAAGGCAAACTGTGAGGCGTTTTATTTGGGTTTGGAAAATGCAAAATTGAATCGGAGTCTGAAATATTGCACCAAATGCAAGTAATAGCTTTAAAATTGGAAGTTGTTGTTAAGTTTGATTTGTTTGCTTTATAACTAAAGGAAGAGAAAGCAAGAAAGTTTAGTTGGTCCTGTCCTGTGGAGAAGCGTGACACACTGGTATAGCCTCTAGAGCAGTGGTTCTTAACCTGTGAGTCACAACCCCTCTGAGATCGAGTGAGCCTCCCAAAGGGGTAGCAAATCAGACATACTGCATATCAGACATTTACATTGTGATTCATAACAATATCAAGATTAGAGTTATGAAGTAGCAACAAAGTAGTTTTATGTTTGGGGGTCACCACAACATGATGAACTGGGTTAAGGGGTCACCACATTAGGAAAGTTAAGAACCACTGTCCTATAGGTAGGTGTGTGCTGTGCTGGTGCTAGTGTGTGGCAGCGTGTGTCACATACACACATCATGGTTGATGTGAGATGGTGTCAGTTAGACAGCACAGGGCTGACTACAGTGACTCAGCTGACAGGACATGGAGGAGACACAGGCAGGAACAGAGGCCTTCAAGCCAAACTCCACACTCTGAAGAATGGACTCCACTACCCCTTCACTGAGCTCCAGGCTTAAGGAAACCTTCACCAGCCAGAGAGCTTGCATCAGCAACCTCTCATCTCGGAAGGCCACCCCACCCCCAAGGGCCCTGGGCAGTGTTTGCTTATGGGCTCTGTTTTGCTCCAATGAATTCAGGGGGAAAATAACTTATATCAACACTGACCACAGCTAAAATGCCTACGTGTGAGAATAGGAGGTCAGAGTCCAAGAGGGTGCGTGCTGAGGCATGGTGGCTGGCAACCAGCAGAGGCAACCTAGCTTCTACTTCACCTTTACCCTGGAAAGACTCCAGTCCACTCAAGCCCCTGAATGATACACATCCATCTCCTTCTGTATCCTCGTTCCTACTGGGAACTGCTCAGTCCATTCAACATATGCCTACAGAACCCTCTGCTCGGGTCTCAGAGCCACAGGGTAATTTGAACAGCTAGAGAAATGCCTCAGCATCTGCCCTCAGCCCAGAAGGACAAAGATTTGATCACTGTATAATTCTCAAGAGGTGTGGCACATTCTACACCATCCCTAGAGCCTGAGGCCATAGGCTCTGATCCCTGGCAATCTGCCTAGTAACAACCCCTGTGTGACTGCCCCTCCTTTCTCACACCCCTGCTCCACTTCCAGTGTCGAGCATCACCTCAGTAAGTCCCCGAATTGGTCTTTGTCTCTCCCATCTACTCCAATGCTTCCTCAAACCCGGCTATCGATCCGCACGCCACTGCATGCTGGGCAACCAGTAACTAAGCCAGCTGTACAGTAGTTGTTCATGATCTCACATGCTGGACCAGGAAGCAACTGTCTGAGACTGTTGACATTTAACCTTTGCCCTTTGCTCTAGATGGTTAAGCTCCGAACAGGGACCAGATAACACCAGCCTTGTCAAGTAGCCAAGCTTCTCATTAAACTGACCAGGAAAGCACTCACCTCATGCTAGGGCTGGAGACGTGGCTGGTTACCTTTTCATGCTGCACATCTCAGCTTCAGGAAATAGATGGTCCCAGGAACAGGCAGCACTGTGAGATTAACACATGGAGTGACAAATGCTGCTGTGACCCGCTTCAGGAGCGGATTTTGTGTACGCTCAAGCAGGTCCAGCCTTATAAGACTTAAGTGCAGACCTTCTCAATGCCTTTAATGTGCTACTGTGTACTGAGGCCCACCCCTTTACAAACAAGATCACCATACATACCTCTTGCTTTTTGTTTTCAATTCAGAACACCCCATCATCACTGAGCAGACTACTGCTTCCTGGAGTCAGGTCTGGAAGGTTGCATGCAACATTGCTGTGACTTATGTCTCCTTGCTGTAGGAGGTTGCATGTGACATCCTTCCAGGAAATGCTTCCACCCTAAGACACCATGTCCTCTGGTTTCCCATATGTCTGTATCACCTCCCACCCCACCCATCTTTCCAAACTTAAGGTGTTGGTCAAGGAATGTCCCCATTAAAGTCACCACCCTTCCTAGGAGGTGCCGGAGACTTTCCTTCTTTCCTTCTGTTCTCAGTGAGGTGTTTGAGACAGGAGTATTCTACTCTGCATCCCTGCCCCCGTTGTGCTGTCATGCTCTCCTGATGCCCAGTGTGCTCTAACTCTGACCCTGTGCTTGCTCCTCTCTCCTCACTCACCAGGGCCTGTGACTCACCTGTTTCAGCCACCGAAGCAGGGATTCCTTCTCTACCCTGTACCACAGACAGCATCAGGCAACTTCGCTTGAGTATTATTTCCTGCAAAATCTCTCTCTACATAGAATTTTGCTATTCTACCACAAAATTAAACCTTTCAAAAGTCGAATCCCGCCACCCTACTCAGAGCCATCACGATGTCTGTTTATACTTCTGGGTTTGTGGAGGGTTTTTGTCTGGTTCTTTTTTTTTTTTAATTTGTCTTTTACTGATTGCATTGTGAGTGTCACATCACGCACCTCATTCCCACTCATATCTGCCCTTTGCCCTGTGACCTCCCCCAAATAAAACACACACATAAGCAAACAACACAGAAAAACAGTATAGGAAACATCTCATTATGAAAGCTGTAGTCTGTCACAGTGTGTTCCATAGTATGTCCACACATCTTCACTCTCAAATGTCGTTGCCATGAGTCATTGGTCTGGTTCGAGATTTACTGCTTCTGTGACACCATCAATGCTGGATCCTTATCAGGACTCCTCTCCATTATCCTGTTGTCGCCTTGTGTCATGAAGGTCATACAGCTTTGGAACAGCAAGACTGGCCCTTTCACACATCCCAGCACATTCACAGATAATATAAATTTTGGAGAGGGTCAATTCAAAGGCCTGAATCTGAGCCTGGGTAGAGCTGAGCTTGACAGCCTGCTGGCTCTCCCTTAACTGTACCACCGGGATAAGCACTCCAGGACTTCTCCAACTAGGCCACCCAGTGCTGCCATTAGCAAGAGGCAGGGTCAGCTCTCCTGCCCTCACACCCTCAGGGATGGCTCACCCATGAATGCCCTCAACATCAGGACCAGCTCCACTGTGTTTCCCTAGTGAAGTGCAATAGCCAATGAGGGGGCACAGAGAGCTCTCTTGCTCTCATGACCCCAGACTCAGTTCTCCTGGCTACTGCAGGTGGTAAAGGGAGGAGGGGGAGGACATCATTCCTACACCCATACTATCTCATGACAGAGTGGCAGGGTCCACTCTCTCATGATCCTCAGAGTCAGCTCAGATACCAACCCTCCACCAGGGCCAGCTCTACTGTGCTTCCCAAGAGAGGTGCAGGGCCCACTCTCCTGAGTGATGCAGAGGGAAGGGAACAGGGAGCTCACCACTCTCACGACCTTAAGTTCAGCTCTCCTGACTGTCACAGGTGGTGAGGTGCAAGGGGTCGGGGGGTGGGGGGGGAGAGACATCATTTCCACACCATCTCACTGGAGACAAGTGGCAGGGCCAACTCTCCCAAGCTGCCACCCTCAGGGTTTGCCCACCTGCATCCTCAGTCAGCTCCAGCAGGCTGTGCTGTCCAGGCGAGGTGCAGGATCTGCTCTCCTGAGTGCTGCAGCTGGTGAGAAACAAGGATAGCTCTCCTGGGATCATGACCTGTGGACAGCTTTTCCGATTGCCAGAGATGGTGAGGGGCAGTGGGAGCACATCACCTCTGTGGCAGGGTCAGCTCTCTCATGCTCACATCCTTAGGGTTAGCTCACCTACACTGCTGCTGCCAGAGCCAGCTTCACTGGGCTGCCTGGGTGAGGTGCAAGGCCCGCTCTTCTAAGTGCTGCCCCTGGTGAGAGGTGGGGCCGATTCTCCAGAGCACTGTATCCAGTGAGGAGCAGAGCCAGTTATACATAATCCCTAGATATCCATATGGTCCTCAGTGGCTGCCCTGACCAGAAACATTCCATGTTTTCTGCTGGTAATATGAGCCATGGACAATGACACCAGCTCTGCCACTGCATAGCCACAGACTCAGACATGGCTGTTAGTTGCAGCTCAGGTTGGGACCTCACCAGGGCCTCAGGTGGCAGGGCAGGCCACTTATACAAGGCTAGTCCTCTCCACACTCAGGTCACCAGTTCCATCTCTCTTCACAATGCTTAAGCTGCCCCACTTCTCTCTCTCCCATCTGGCCACCACATGCTCACACATTATGGTGTGAGTGGTTCCTGCTGCAGGCCGGCCACATGGCTGGCAGGCCCTTGTGCATCTTCCATCCACGCCAAGTGGTATAATAGCAAGCAAGTCTCTATGGCTCATGGGTGTCATACACACTGGAGGGCAGGTCTGTGGGCTGCATTGCAGTTCCCAGGTCTCTGTCTTCCTCCTCCTCCTGTGCTGCACTACCTGGATTTTATTTTATTTATTTTTACGAGTCTTAGGCATAAGGCAGCTTTGGCCACTAATCCAGACAACAAGCAAGGATGTAAAAAGGACTGTATCTGTTCTGCCCCTGACTGGTGTAAAACCAACATCACCAAAATTACTAGGACTGTATCTGTTCTGCCCCTGACTGGTGTAAAACCAACATCACCAAAATTACTAGGACTGTATCTGTTCTGCCCCTGACTGGTGTAAAACCAACATCACCAAAATTACTAAGGGTGTTCTTATTGTTTTTTAAAACATTGTTTCACTCTAATAGTCCAGACTGGCCTAGAACTTACTCTAAAGCCTTGAGGTGATTCTCTTGATTGAACCTACCAAGTGCTAGGACTACAAGCATGAGATCTCATACTTGGCTTTACAGTTTTGAATGGCTGCCCCTGTGTCTTTCACTTCTCCTCCTTGGCTACCTATGCCATCACCTCTGTCTGAGGTTTAAAAACACTAAGTCTTTACAGATGTGGTGGTTCATTCCTTTAATCCCAGACCTTGGGAGGCAGAGACAGGTAGATCTCTATGAATTCAAGGCCAGCCTGGTCCACATACAGAGTTCTAGGCCAACCAAGCTACATAATGAGCCTGTAATGACAGACAGACAGACAGACAGACAGACAGACAGACAGACAGACAGACAGACAAGGAAATAAGTCTGAGAGTGTTTCCATCTTGCAGATAAGAAAACTAGAAGTTAGATGCCATGGTTTCAGGTATCAGATAGGAAGTTCAATCACAAAGTCTATGGCATCTGAGCCCAGTGTTCCAGGACACTCAGCACACACAAGAACACTGTAGCTGCTGCCCAGAGTACCCCTGAAGGCTTACATTTTTTAAACCTATTTTTAATATGGGTCCTTAAAGGTTTTAACCTCCCTTTATCCCACCACCCAACAGAGGTAGTGGAAAGGAAAGGTTAATAGAGCAAAGGAGGATGTGGGCCTGTTTAGAAATAGTTTTTTGGAGCAAACCCAATTTTCATTGTCAGGACATCAGCAGTTTACTTCACACAAATCAGCAGCAGCTCAATGCACTCATAAACACCGTTCATGAATCAGCAACGGCAGATTGATCCAGAAGAAACCACAAGGCTCTGACAATCGGCCTGAGTCCACTGAAGCATCAAGATGCCACCGGAATACCACCAGAAGTTTTCTGGTGTGTTTCTCTCTATGAAGTCACAACAAATGATGGTCAGTAAAGAATAGCAAGGTGAACCAATGCCACAGTGTCATCAGCAAAGACCAGCGTCAGCAAAGCCCAAGGATAACAGCAAAGAATGGTAAGGTGAGCCAGTTCCACACAGCGTCATCTATTGTCTGTTGGGTTATGCTTATACACTTTTTAAACATCACATGTTTTCTAAAGCATCTACTCTAGCAAAACATCACATGTCCTTTTTCCAGGCTGCTTCCAGAAAAACACCATGTCAGCAAAACATCCTCCCACATGTCAGCTTCAGCAAAAAAATCCTCTCATAAGACATTTTCCAGAAAAACATCACACGACACAGCTGAGTCTCCAGAAAACCAGAAATTTTCATTTCATACCCCCGGCACAGCAACAAAGCCATGGCATCCTGCCTCAAGTTGCCACCTGCCATGTTCCTTCTTAAATTAAACTACTATTCTCAGAAGAGAGGCCTCACTCTTGGTTATGACAGTTTGTAAGTGGAAGTCTCTGGGAACAAGAGTTTGTTTGAACTCAGTGACTCTCACAATCTGTCTGCCTCTTGGGGCACTTGGATGACCACTTACAATGATAACACACACCCCCCATTTAATTCTATAACCAGATAAAACTGGATGGAGAGAGGAGGGATTAAGGTGATATAAAACTACCTAGGAAATTCTAACTGAGGTCAGGGTTGCAATGCATCAGACTGGCTTGCAGAGCTGAGCTGTGAACTTCTGATGTTGCTGCTACTGCAGCCCCTGTGGGCCTGAGCTGGCCTCCACAGCCTTCTTTCTTCCTTTCCCTTTGGTATCAGCCTCTGTGGCCTTTAGAAAACTCTCATCCTCAACAATTAAGTTGTTAGGTTTAAGCAGCTGTTGGCCTGGTTCCATGCCTCAAGACAAGAACAGGAGCCAAATCTACCTGTCAGTAGGGTCTGTTCTCCATGCCATTTGATAGAGTACAGCAGGGGTTAGCCAAGGAGCTAATACTAGGACAAGAGCTAGTGTGAGCTAAACATGGGGCCCTAGTGACTATCTTGCCTCTACCAAGCATGAACCTAAAAAAAGATGAAGCCACACTCCAAAACAGAAGAGACTAGAGTCCAAGTCCAATGCTACTCTCTTATTCCTGGATCCACAAACACAAAAATCTAGACTCACAGTTTTCATTACATGAGTCTGTAAGTTCCTTTCTCACATAAGTCTGTCTAGTCACATGCAGCCCAGTACTGCTGCTGGACAGTACATAAAAGTCCTCGAGAGAGTATGACCCAACTTCTCTCCACGCTGTGGTTTCACTAGACTCCAAATTCAAAAAGACCACAAGTCTCAGATCATAGTCATAGCCCTCCTGGTTTATATAAGACAGTAGAGACCAAGGTGGAGTGAGGACTTGCCTTCAGCATCCTGCATAGCTGAGTCATTTGGGATCACATTGTATCACCAAGTAAACATAGCAACACCAGAGGATGATGGGTCCCAAGAGACAGGACCATTTCTGAATATGTCTGTTTCTCAAGAACATGAAAGGGTACCAGTGACATTTTCTAGTTGCTATTCAGACACATCCATTAAAAAAAAAAAGTCTTATCAAGTTCATGATTGCTGGAATACACTGTTTGGAACAGTCTTCGAAAAGAGCAGCCTTGGCATGGCAGAGACACCACACTACTCCTCCACCATCCCAGCCTTCCATCCTCCAGAATGTGGCCCATACATCTATCTTAAGATCAGTCAGTCCGATAGTTACTTGAATTAGATAGACACAGCCCACAGCCAAGAAAAGGTTTTATCTGGATTTAAATGAAATGTTCAAGGTAACTATATGGTTGAACTTGAGAAAGTACCTTTCTGTACACCTGAAGTTTCAGGAAACTCAAAGGCAGGAAGATCCAGCCCACTGCACAATTAATCCCCATACCTAGGACTGTCACATAAAGTAATGGGACAGTCACACGTGGTGACTGCCTTGTTTGGAAACAAGAGGTTTAGGGTTGACTATCTAGAAAGCTGTTAAGTTTGAAGGATTGTCTTTGTTAGGATGATTCACCCAGGGAACTCCAGGAATTTCCCCTTAAGACAGACAAGCAGCTTTGTCTCTGATGATCTGAACATTTCCCAGTGAAGAGCAGTCACTGCCATTGTACAAAACCAGCTCACCCTGAACAGGGAGGCCTGGCTGTCACATGACAAGGTTGGGCCTGAAAGGGCCTTTACAATCTCGGAGCATCCACAACGACCTTGAACAACAATTGTTAAGGACAGGGACACACATTGCTTCCTGGATAATGAGAGAGGATTGCAGACAGAGACCTTAGATACTTCAGCCAAGCCCCGCCCTGGGTCATGGTCCCTGGTGAATCCAACCTGCCTCTTTCTCTGTAGCCTTGGCCTGCATCCCTGACAGTCACTGTTGCCACCACTGAAGCCACCTTTCCACTGAATGGGTGAATGGAGTACTTTGCTTCCCAAACCGGAATGTTTTGTGCTCATAAAAGCTGTAAAGCAACTTTCGCCACTGGCAGGAAGGTGCAGAATTCAAAGGTGCGGCCTCCAGATGGCCTACTTGCCCACACAACAAAGGCACAGCAGTATCACACCAGAGGATAATTTCTGGGCTGCAGAATTGCTGTAAAAACAGTAAAGTGGGAATCTATTATTTTTACTTGGATTATTATTATTATTATTATTATTATTATTATTATTATTATTATTATACAAGGTATAGGAGGCCATTTTTATGCACAGGTATGATGTACCTGAGGCTATCCCCTCCCCCAGCTCACTACTCTCCCAATTCTTACCCATCCCCCTTTCCATTAGTCTCCTTTGTTTTACCGGACGCCTCCGTTTCTACTTTCATTTTATCTATTCCTAAGCGATTTGTGTATTTATAAAGCCTAGGACCCACAAGTGACAGAAAGCATGTAATATTTGCTTTTCTGAGACTGACATAATTTGCTTAACATGATTCTCTCTGGTTGTACCTATTTTCTTGCAAATGAGATAATTTCATTCTTCTTTATGGCTAAAATATTTCTCTAGAACCACATTTTCTTCCTCCAGTCCCTTGTTGGAATTCTAGAATGACTGCAAAGCAGAATGCATGAGACCAAGCCGAGCTGGGCATTGCTGTCACAGGGAGCGCTGTGATTGCTAGAGTTACTGACAGACACACTGAATTTGACTGAGAAGACTTGAGATAGAAAATCTAGAAATATACAAGCCTACAAAAGCCACACATACTGTCTCTAAACTTAGTTTCTATTAAAAATTGGAAAATTCCATGTAAAATTTTAAATTTCTCTCTGAAAATTTAAAGCTAGAAACAAAACCTCAAGTTTGTAAATTTGGGTAACAATTTATTTTTTTAAATCTTTTTATTTACTTATTTTGTGTATATGAGTACACTGTTGCTCTCTTCAGACACACCAGAAGAGGGCACCAGACCCCATTACAGATGGTTGTGAGCCTCCATGTGGTTGCAGGGAAATAAATTCATGACCTCTGGAAGAGCAGTCCTTGCTCTTAACCACTGAGCCATCTCTCCAGCCCTTGGGGAACAATTTAAAGGTCACAATTTAGATAAGTGTCCCTTAAAGAGCCAAGCATCAAAGTGTGTCTCCTGGATATACACAGCATTGTGCTACAGGGAGATAGTGGGAACTCTGGAGAAGAGGAGACCAGTCAAAGAAGTTAGCTTATTGTGGGTGTGTCCTTGTGGGATGTGTCTGGACCCTCATTCCTTCTATCTTCGGTACCTCTCAGCCACATGAGGGGAGCAGCTAGCCACTACACAAGGCACTCCACCATGATCTCCTGTTCGGTTCTTCCTGGATCTGCATTCACACGCCACGTCACAGATACAGCCAAAATAATGGCTTTTTCCTGGAATATTAGTAAGTCTTTACCGTTTCTGTGAGCAAAAATATCAGAGACAGCAACAGAAAAATAGAAAAGATTTGTGATAGTTCAGAATTTTAGGGCTCTCTGCCCTTCATGGCAGGGAGGGTGTGGTATAGCATGGTGGACAGGAAGTAGAGACAGAGTTATAAGAGACCTAAGCAAGATCTCCCAGGATGACCCACACACACCTACTTCCATTAACCAGCCCCTCCCCTGACTTCCATCTCTCTCATTAATACCATCATATTACACACCATCAAAGAAAGAATTCACACATGAGGTCCGAGCTCTTGGAATCCAGTCACTTTCCAAAATCTGATCATCTGGGTACCAAGCCTCTGCTTCATATGAAAACGATGGCATCTGCTTTCTAGGTATTCCTTAATCCAGTCAAGTTGACCCTAAAACAAAGCATCATAATTGTCCCCAACAAGAACTGCCAACAGGTGCTGAGATGAAGCCAAACAGAAGCCAGTGCCACAGGACTGCATCCTACCTCCTTCCATGCCTTTGACAAAGACCAAAGTGCAGGTGAAGGATCACCAGGAATTAAAGTGTGAAGCTGACTTGGTGTGAGCGTGGGTCAACTGGGGTGGGGGGGTGGCAGAGCTAATCTGTGTGATCACATGACTACTGTATGCATTTGTCAAATACATACAAAAATGCACACCAAAATATGAATTATGCTCTAAGTAAATGACATGTCAGTAACTTGATCTTGTTTACCCAACACATGCACCCACACACACACACAAACAAAAGCCCTGGAACTGCCTTCTTGCAGAACCTGGATGGCTGATAAGGATCATCCTGGGCCCTCAAACAAAGAACTTTGTACTAATATCTTGGGATCCCCTAAACAAAGCTCCTGAGACAAGGTCTTCTGGTTGTACCTTTTCCTGGGAGATCCCCAGAGACAGAAGTGAGGGAAGAAAGTTGGGAGAGGGAGAGGGGGTGTACTAGGGATGGTGTACTGATGGTTGACTCCCATAGACCCAAGACTCTGCCCCATGGAGACCCTTGTGGAACATTCTAGAACCAGCCTTCATGATGTTCACTTGCAGAGTCGGAGGACACTACCTCTGCCAAACCAATGCAGGCTTCCTTCTTACAATGTTTCTTTGTCTGGCAGTTATCCTCCATGCCCAGAGCAGCCCCACAGCTTTGCTAGGGTAAGGAAAATTCCTACAACCTGGGAGAAATCTCTGCTCTTGGAAAAGGGTGCACTGCCACAGGGCCAGCAAGACCAAACTGAGAAGTACAGACATGGTGGGAATCGGAGGACCACACAGCCCAATGCAAGGCAGGTGCTCTGCTGTCTCTCCCATGAGAAGCCCTCAGCCCAAATCCTGGCATCTGCTTTTATCCTGGGCTGTGTCCAGCAGGAATGTCAGCATGCCACTGTGGCTAGACATGAGCCTACCATTCATAAGATCAATTATAAACTGACTGCAGCACTCAGGAGACTAGGGAAGGGAATCACAAGTTCAAAGCCAGCCTGGGTCACATGACAACACTGTGTCTCGAACAACCGGGAAAAAAAAAAAAGATTACTTATGAACAATAGTTAGAAACCGTGAGGAAAACATGAGAATAGAAATTAGTAATATTGGTTTTACATTAAAAAAAAATTAAGGTCAGCCAGTTGAGTCAAATTGGCTAGCTCCAGGTTCAGTGAGGGATTTTGTCTCAAAAAGGTGGTGAGGGTGTTAAAGAAGAAACCTGGGAGTAACCTTTGGTTTCTACACATACATACACATACAAACACACCTACATGTACACATGAACATGGATTTATGCATAAAGTTACAGTCACCTATACCTGTAACTTTATCTCTAGGGATCCAACCTTTCTGACCTCTGTGCACCAACACACGTGTGGTATGTACTCACAGACACACAAATACACACATGATTTAAAAAGAAACTATAAAAGCTTGACTGATATACTGATCGTTCTGACTTAATCATCGAACATTGTATGTGTCTATTAATTAAAACACTGCTCCCCATAAATGTGAGCAACTGTTTTGTCAACATGAAATGTGTTTAATGATGATGGCTTTAATATATGTTTGTACCACCCCAGGGAGAGCATCCAAGCCTCTGACTAGGAGAAAAGAAAGATATAACCCTAGGTCGGAGGATACAGAGATGTGTCAGAAAAGAGGTGGCTGAAGAGAGGAACTGGGAGAGGGTACTGATTATGCCCCAGGATAAGGCAGTAGTAACCATGATCTGGGAGAAAGAAAAAGCCAGGAGGGGCTCAAGAGAACACAGGACAGGGAGGAGAAGCCTTAGGGGTATTACCATGCCCAGTTCTCACAAAGAGAAAAGAGTTATCTAGGTGTCAGTTTTAGAAGCACAGAGCCCAGGACTGTCCTGTGAGCACATAATGATAGCAGGGCATGTGTGTCATAGCCAGCAATCACATACTGAGCCACAAAGTAGAAAGAAGAGGACAAATCTAGGTGAGAATACACCCCGGTAACCTAAAAGCATCCCCCTAAATCTACCTCCCAATATTCCACTGCCTCCATGGTGCTACTTTGGAGAACAAGTCTTTAACACAGGCACTCTTTGGGGACACTATTCATATTCAGACCACAGTGCTTTCCACATCTTCATGCCCCTTTCTGTGCTCACAGGCAGCTGGGATAGTTTCTAAGGCTATTTCACCCTCTGGATACTTGCAGCCTTCAACTTGTCTTGCACAATAAAGCTCCATAACCCAGGAAAAATTCAGCAGCCTGTCATTGTCAGGGGAGAAAGGAAAGTAAAAAGTAAAAAATGTGCAACCTTGGCTAAGCCACATTTCCTGAATCAAAAGCCAGGAAAGCTGGTAAAGTAAACAGAGAAGGAAGGTTGAACCACGTGTAGCAGTGCACCTGGTAATCTCAGCACTCAAGAGGTACAGGCAGCAGGATCAGGGGTTTGATGCCAGCCTCTGCTATATAGAGAGTTCAAGACGAGCCTAGACTATATGAGACCTGATGTGAGGTTAGGAGATGGAGAAAAAGGTGATGGTGCTGGCGACAGGAACAGGGTGGCTGAATCAGTAACGTGCCTGCAGCCCAAGCATGGATACCTGAGTTTAAATACCATCCACATAAAAGTTGCATATAGTGGTATATATCTGGACCCCTAGTGCTGAGGGAGTGGAGACAGAGAGTCCCTAGAGCTTGCTGGCTAGCTAGCTAATCTAGCCCTAATCAGTAAGTAAATTCCGAGTACAATGAGTGACCCTGAACACAAAAATCAAAATGGAGAGTGATAGAGGAAGATACTACACATCGACCTCTGACCTCTGACCTCTGACCTCTGTCCACCCACGTGCTCACATGAACACACACCTGAGGAGGAGTGGCAATAAGTAATGAGTAAGTCTAACAGAATGTTGTTAAATACATGGAGTCTTTCAGAAAGTTCCATTCTCAGAAGTAGATACAGTCTCTTCTGTGACTTTCTGTATGGTGTCGAATGTTAAAAGTCATCTTAATATGTGGCTTCAGGCTGGCATGCTAAAATGAGCTATCTACAGTGGTGGTCATGGAGTGTCTGTAACCTAATTTATTCTCAACCAGCTGTCATTGCCAAACACACCAAAAAATAGACATGTTCTGGGCTCACAAAAAACTCAAGTGTTATCTTCTTTATTCTCTGTCTATTGCCTCAACTTCTGTCACCACAGGGAGAGCCAGCCATTACATATGCCCTTCCAACAAGCTCTCACCCCAAACATGGCAGCTTCAGACCAAGAGCCCTTATGAGTCCCATTAGTTCCTCCTTT
This sequence comes from Rhabdomys pumilio, assembly GCA_030674055.1. Classification (NCBI taxonomy): domain Eukaryota; kingdom Metazoa; phylum Chordata; class Mammalia; order Rodentia; family Muridae; genus Rhabdomys; species Rhabdomys pumilio. The sequence goes on along the minus strand of JANHMN010000002.1, from coordinate 209,065,859 downwards.
AAGAACAAGAGACCCAGAGGAAACAGAAAAGGCCATGAGCCTACCCTCAAACTACAGGTAGGCTTCAGGGTGACCAATCTTGGCTCTGCCAAGACGTAAGCATAGATTTGCACCTGCCTGGGCTGGACCAACACCAGAGTGACAGACATATCCTACTCTGAAGTCAGCTGCCTCACAGAGATACCAACACACACAAGCCCTGTGGACCCCACATCCTTTTCCTGGGAAAATGCCAGGCATTTCTGTAGGAGTCACTAAGCATATGGATCTGAGAGGCTAGGCAAGAACACAGACTTTATTTTATTTTGAATTTCTTGGGTTTCAGAACCATAGAGTATACTAGGAAAAGAAGAAACCCCATTGGAGCAGCTTAAACTTTAAAGGCCATATTATCCAAGAAGCAGCCTTCGTGGGGAAGAAAATAGGGGCAAAACCACAGCAGAGGAAACTCACGCGGATGAGATGCTTTCATAGACTCGCAGTCTCTGGCATTGTTCAGTCTGAATTGCCGGTGTTTTCACATTCACCACAGACAATGAGTTCCTGTGACATTCTGGCATACATTATAGTGGGGGGAAAATTCAACTGGCTTTGTTTGTTCCATTTTCTGCTTTTAGACGTAATGGAAACGTTAACGTGCTTAACACCCGTGGCCTCTCCTAGAGCCTCATTTCACTTTTCATAGTTATCCTGAGTCCTGGGGAGGGGAGACTGTGCTTCCAGACAAGAGGCGGTGCACGCTGAGGCATCAGCAAAGCCGGCCTGTGGCAGGTCCTCTGCTGGCTCACTCCTCCTCTGTGCTTTTCAAGACTTCCACAGCATATAGCCTCATTATGGTTACAATGATCTCAACTGTCCTTCAGAAAAGAATGCTAGGCTGTTGATGACGGAAACCAGTTCAAGGAAAGCCTCCCAGGAGACCAGGACATAAAGATCACCTTGTTGAACCCCTTTTATATGCATTCAGTTACACCTGGTTTTAGAGCCCACTCACTCCGCTCCCTGGATGGGTTTCTCATGCATTAACTGATAACACAGTAAGTGTTTAATTTAGAGTTCATACCTTAGGTGAGCACCACATAAATAAACTATTTCAACCTCATAGGAAAAAAAAGAAGAAGAAGAAAGAGGAAGTAAAAGCACGCTGCTTTTGAAAGCCTGGTGTGCAGGTCTAGACCGTACAACTTGATGACGTTTCATTCTGCCTGTGTTGCCTGCTTTTCCCAAGAGAGACACGGAATTTTAAGTCCTAAAACTGCGTTTTTCCACTATGGAAATTTTCCATTGTTTGTGTTGGTTAGCTCTGTCTCACTGTGACCACAGTGCTGAGCAGACTAACAGTTTAAAAGGATTAGAGGTATATTTGGCTCACAGTTTCGGAGAGTTTCATCCATGATTGGCTGCTTACTTTACCTTGAAATCTGTAATGAGATGGGATATCAAGGCCCAGAGTAAGTGGCAAAGCAAAGCTGTGTACCCTGTGGTGGCTGGTAGCCAGGAGAGAGGGAAAGAGGGTGAGAGAGGGAGGGATCAAGGGAGGGAGGGAAAAAGGTATCAGGCTTCAGCACCAATAACTTCTCTTTGAGAAGGTCTTTCTTCTAAAAGTTCCACCAGCTCCCAACAGCACCATTGTCTGGGAATCAAACTTCACTACATAGGCTGTTGAGGGACACAAAATCCAAGCCACAACACCTGTTAACAGAACCAAGCCCTGGTCGGTTACCCTTCTGTTAATGTTAGCCAACAATCACAAGGGAGGAGAGCCTTAGGAACCTTGAGACATTGATGTGTCTTCTGCTAAACCTTAGAGGAGAGAGCGAGCAACAGAGAGAGAGAGAGAGAGAGAGAGAGAGAGAGAGAGAGAGAGAGAGA